>CM054804.1:36273424-36903424 GCA_028984105.1 Lavandula angustifolia
TTCTACTCGCAGTAATTTAATACTACAAGACAGATGCATGCAAAGATTCAGCATGACATTAATATCTTGCTTGTCTTTATTATTAACGACCACATTTAATGCACGATATTCCATACATAAGCTTGCCGAACTCGCACGCATTTAACGTGATGCCTTTCACGCTACTACTTAAAGTATTTTACAACCGGCTTTTGACTTCACAGTTTTTTGTGACATTACCATTTTTTACTTCTAATCTTAACCGTCCATATCATAAAAGCAAGTTTTACATTCAGCCTTCGATCGAAAACCGTTCACCTTCATAGTTTCGATATATATATACGATCATATCGGTCAACCGCCATTAGCATACTTCATAACTTTCAAATTCGGAAAAATCCGAGATTCGCATTCGCAATCCCTTACTTGCAATTTCACTCTATCTTATCTCGAATTTTATCCATCGGTATGCTTATATCCGCTAATATATTTGTTATACGCTTCTAAAGATTTATATCGCAGGACAAGACCGCGCTCTCATCCAAAATAGTACTCGACTCCATACTAGTCACACGCATAACGGCGGAAACCAATATCTCTATGATATCTCCAACAGATTACGCAGAACATTTTGGAGAAGGATCGCGGTGGTGTGAACCCACCCATGGACTTCTATTCATGCGGGACTGGAGTACATGGACGTACGTATTCTCGCCGCGCCGCCCGCGAAGTCGTACGCCGGAGAATTTCTCTCGTCAGGAGGCCTTCGTTCTTCCTCCCTGAGACAAAGCTGCAGATGTACTCAAATCTGCACGTTAGCAGCTTGGGAGACATAACGGGCGAGATTGCGGCCGCACATTCTATCCAACACGCCACTACGGAGCCGGGCGTTACGCCCATCAAGTGACGCCCCGACGGGGAGTTTTGATCTACCCCTCCGTGGGGATAAGTTCGCCGGGTACAGAGACGACCGAGTTGATGAATATCTTACTCGTCTCTCGTGGAAAGCCCACTACATTCGAGGGGCCGCTTCCGAGAGAACACTGTCGTCTAGGCTCAGTGGCACTCGCTACATAATGGGACGCCAGCGCACGACAAGCCAAGCAGGGTCGCTTCGACCAGTGTCGGAGGCCTAAGATTCGTATGACTATGGCCATATACGACCGAGCCCAGATAAATCGGGACTGGTTCTTTCTCCGAGAATTCACAGCTCAGCCGCTAAGTCTCGACAGCATCGGAACATGCCCGAGCGCAAAGGGCAAATTCCTCACGGACTCAAAGCCGTCTCATCACATCGAAGATTTACGCGGATCCGAGCCTATCACCTACAGCGACAAGGAGCCTTCTTCAACGTGAAGAAGGTCGAGCGATTCACAACAAGACGGCTGAATAAGCCGCAGATCGCGGTCGGGGACCTCACCGCTCCAAAATCGTCTCAAATAGGCCACGCCACAAAGAAAAGAACCCTCCGCTACAACTCCTAAGGCACCGCGAAGAAAACCGAAGAAAAGCCGAGGCGCGCCACCGAGGAGGTTCCAGCTGCGCTCGCCGAATGTGCCTCCCGAGAGCACTACTCACCCCATGCACTGTTGACGAGTCCGAGTCTTCGCCGAGAAGACTCGGCCAAATGGGAAAAGATTGTTTCACCCGAAAGGGACCAAGGGGATGCGGGCGCAGGGGCCGAGCGCGTATATCTGGGCCGGCTGCATGTACTTCTTCGGCCCCTCCACTTAGCTCTCGCTCCCTCCAACCGAAGAGGCAGATTTCACACATCGTACTGAGTCTCGAGACTGGATTCGAAGGTGAATCAATTCCAGGGATGGGAAGCTTCGGGGATTATATCCAGAGCATCCCGAGAAATTCTACAACCAGTTCTAGCTTGGCCGACTATTCTAAGCTTGTTGCTCATCGCCAAAACGTGCCAGCGTTCCACATGTTGCCGCGACATCGAGTGGCCCGCCTCGCTCTATGCCGCCTCGTCCTCCACTACTCTCGTCGCCAGCCGGCATGAAGAGGAATTGAACCGAGAGAGGAGATAAAGGTATTCGAGCCCCGAAGACCACCCGAATGGACAATCCGAGGGCCGGTAATGCCGGCCATGATTCATGATCGACAAAGACGCCTCCCGCCCAAGACCCTCGGACGGGTCGACCACGACGACCCACCTAGCCGATTCAGCCCCCGGAAAGCCCGATGATGCACATCCACAGGACAAGGATACCCATGACCAAACCGGCCCACCTATCGCATCCTGGTCCCGAGAAATCCAAGGCCGGTGCTTCGTCCTCGGCCAGAGCCCGCTCGGCCCCCGTCGCAGCCGGGACCTTCGGGGCCCGGCGCCATGGCACCGCAAAAGAGATCTCGATCAGTAGGCAAAAAGCCCTTAACCGCCCAAGGGATCAAGAATCGCAGATGCTTAATCGGCTACTATCCATAGGACATGGAAGGATGCACGCTCCGCCATCGCCCTAAAGAACCTGGGGGCCGAAGGCCTTCGGCCTCTTCATCGCCCGCCCTCGCTGTTTCCGCGCTTATTTCGTAAGGCGGGCTCAAGAAGAAATCAAACGTTTCGAAGCTCGCCTAAAAGATCTTTCAGAGAGCCAAGCTAAGCTACTTGATGAATTTTTGGCTTCTAAATTGGCTCATACCGACGCTATCACCGAACAATCCGGGAGGCCACCGAATCGCAGACTCGAGAATATCCAACTCGGCCTTGGAAGACAAGATCACCGAAAAGCCGGGAAGACTTCAAGGACGCAGCCGAATTCTCTCACAAGCGCATGACAAGGAACACCTTACCATGGAGAGGAACGAGTTGCACTTTGTGGCTCAATGGGCCCCACCATCGTCTTGATGAGCCGTCAACCTCCCTACAAAAGTCTCGAAGAAGTCGGGCCTAGTCCCTACCCCTAGTGAATAGCTGATGATGCCAAAAAGGGGGAAAGTGAAGGAAAAAGGGAAGGAAAGAAGAGTACCGGGAAGTCGACCCCTCACCAAAAGTCCAAAAGTCTAAGTGGGGGAAGTTTTACACCTGAAGTCATCCTGCATCTCGGGCCTCGAAGGGTGAGGTCTGTGCGCTGCTCACCTGCGAGCACAATCAAACCGGCCCAAGTGGCTTCAAAGTCTAAATAGACTACTCGGGCAACCCAAACTCCCAAAGATATCATTGCGGAGGTTTGGCCGAGTACGGCTGAATGAGCGCGTGGAGGACCTCGCGATGAAGAAGAGGCTCCTCTTCCACCACCCCAAAGCTCAAGAAGGCAAGGGCAAACAAAAGCTTAACATTCCAACCCCTTCCGGAAGAAAGAGAATTAAGATACATATCGTCCGAGGAGGAAGCCCAATAGCCGGCAGATGAGAAGTCGCCGTAGAGATTGGCAGAGTCATAAGACGCCTAACAAGCCAAAGTCTAAGCCTCGCCAAAGGAAAAGACTAAAGCCCCAACCGTGAGGAGGAAAGAGAATCGCTAGACCGGCCTTCCGAGAAAGCTCATCATAACGTGATGAAGAGGACAGACAGAAAAAGAAAAGGAGCAGAAGTGTTGAAGATACCGGAAAGCTGTTAGGTACATCCAAATCTTTATCTGGGCACCCTCCCGGAATCGAACAAGCTCCTCATGGGGCTTCCTCAAGAGCAAGATGTAGGTAATTGAAGACATATTTGCTCAAATGGATGCATATCTCTACGAGGAGAGGAAGCTAGAGCGCATAGAGGCCGCCGTAATGCAGGATACATTTGGCGGCACTGCGGCACTCGTAGAAACATCAACAAGAGGCCAAAGCCGAGAATTCCTTCGAAAGTCGACATTCCTTATCGATACGTAAGGTTCAAGAAGCCAAACGACCAAAACACATAGATGGCCAAGATCGTATTTAATGGATGCCTATTCGAGCTTCAATCGACGGATGTCAACCCTACCAAGATGGAGTTTATCAAGAGAAATTATTTCGGCGATCTCCGTCTTTGCCAAATGTCTAATGCCGATGCCTATGGTCGAGCGGGATGACCATTACGCGAACCCCGATCTTTACCCATATATGCACACGTATAGCAAGAATCGGCGAAGGGGTAGTAGTCTGTGGAAAGTGTCTCAAGCAAGGATCATTCCTCCACCTGCGCTAAGACAAGACGACCCAAGACATCTTCGAATGACCGAGCAAGAAGTGAAGCAATGCCGGCGTATGGAATGTAGGACTGGAACAAGATGATCCAACAGATGCATTTCGCCGAATATCTGAAGCCGAGGAAGAACACGTTCGTAATGTATGGCCAGTCTCCACCGCTCCGAAGATAAATCCCAAGGTTTCATGAATAGGATTCAAGCAGCTTTTAAGCGGTTCTCCTCTTAGTTCTTCTTTTTAGCTTAAGCAAGATTTGTAATGTACTCGAACTCGTTTATTATATATATACAAATCTTCTTTGCGCTCGACAACTACTTATTGGCTCAAATGGACGTGTTCGCTTTTACGCTTTAACACCTCGACCTGAATCACCGAAGGGATTACCGACACACACGTTGATTATTTACTTGTCGCTTTTTGCCTCAGTCAGATCTTCCGACAGACTGACTTTCGGAGAGTTATTATTCCTCTCCTTAAGGGAAATTGTTGTGACGGGGGAATTATTGTAAAAGGAAAATTGTTCGCCCGCTCTCTCCCTCGGAGAAGCCTAGCACTTTACCAGACAACTCCACCGATTCTACTTGTAATATTTGTAAGGAGCTCGCTTTTCGAGTAAGTTGTTCTAAAAGATAGTTGATGTGACATAGATGATAGGTTTTGGCATCATCAAATAGGGGAAATTGTTGGGTGATGATTCAATCCTCAGCATGACCATACTTGTGGGAAATGACTTATCTTTCATACTAAATCATGCCTGGCAGCCTCGTGCTCGAACCGTTGAGAAGATTTGAAGATCCCAAAACCCTATCTCGATTGGTGAACCATTCCTTTGTATTTGTATTTGTCTCTCGAGGTTTCGCACTCGCAGACACTCGCTCTAGTCAAGGCGCCGCAGCCTTATTTGCCTCAAATACTCAAGATGTAAGACTCGATGATACCGACTCGCCAGAGCAAGATACCGAAAGACTCAACGATATCGACTCAAGCAGAGCAAGATAATCGAGAGAGTCGGCCGAACTCGAACTCAAGCAGGAGTAGTTCACCGAACTCGTAGCCGATCCTCGCAGACTTATCTTCGCTAGCCTATCTACCGAATACGAGGTCGACTCAAGAACGGCAGATAGTCTTCGGGACCGTCGTAATCTTTTTGAAAGACAATCGCTAGCCATGTACGAGGAAGAGAGAAGTCGCTTCTGGCCTATCTCGAAGCTTGTGCTGCCTCAACCACTACATCCACCTCAACGAACGACAAGCATACACGTGTCTTCTCACCGCTAAAGCCGGCAAACAACCTTTTACCTAAAAAGGTGGGAAAGTACACCGTTACCTACACCAAAAGAGCCGTTTGCTACCAAAAAAGAGAGAGAGAGAAGAAGATCGTCTCCAACGGATCTATTTCAATCTCTCGCTCTATAAATAGAGGGATGATTCAAGATTTAGAGGGGAATGCACGTATCTAGAGCAAAAATCAAGAAAGCATTCAACGAGCAAAGAACCCAAAGAACTACGTCTTAGCAAAAACTCAAGAACAATCTCCGTGAAAGACTACATTCTAGCTCATAGGGAATCAAGCTAAACCAACATATAAAGCCTCTAGTATCCAATCGACGTTACACGAACTTATAGCTTACCTTCACTGCTCGTCGATCTAGAAGCTACTCTCTCATATTCCCTATCCCTCTAACCCTAAGCTCAACCGTTCTTATCTATAGCTTAGACGAAGGAGTTCACATTTGAACCCAATCCTTATCAGATAAGGACTCCTTCACCGTTGGAGAAGTTTGTCAAACACTTTAAGTTTGATAGTGTTGTAAACCGAGACTCGGATCGCATAAAAACCAAGACGCGGCCTCGCCCAGTGTGCATAAGCCGACCGAGACTAACTCGTGATAATAAATAGCCTCCCCCGATCATTCTAGACAACTGGACGTAGGATTTGAGCGATATCCGAACCACTTTAAAAATCCCGTGCCTCTCTATCGCTTTCTTAATCGCTGCATTGATTTTGCTATTCTTACCGAACATCATATTTAAATCAATCAACCTGCCTCAAAGATACCGAACTTGTAAATCTACCGAACCGAGACTTAGAACGTTTTCTCACAAAAACCGATTCGGGGCTACACAATTCCGCACACCGAACTCTCACCGAACGATACCGAATTCTCGACCTAGCCGGCTAGCGTATCTCACCCGAGCCGCATTTTTTAGCCTTTTACTCGATTCGTAACAACCGTCTGGGTCCGCCGAATCAAGCTTTGCATGCACACCATCCTCGAATAGGACTGCTCAAGTTCGAAGTTGAGAAATCGAATCAGGTGTATTCACCCCCCCCTCTACACCCGACCGTACACTCCTGACCAACAATTGGTATCGTAGCGGGAGTTCTTTGACTCTTGTTATCTTTGAGACTCGGTCTATTCGAACGGATCCGAGGGAAAACGCTTTCACCGCATATCACTCTACATTCATATCTATATTTTTTCACGGCCGATATGTCGTGTATAAGGATGGTACCCATGTTCTCGGTGGAGAATTATGGAGTATGGCGAGTCGAATGGAAGCACATCCGACATCCCTCCATGACAAGATGATCAAGTGCTTGAAGACGGACCTATCGCTCCTATGATTGATAAAGGTCGCGACTCAGACCAAGCTCAAGGAGGAGGAATGGTGACCGGGAAGAAGATTCCCAAAGACATAAGTCTCTTCACTCCCGAGGAGAAGAAGCTTCACAACTTAGACCGTGTTGCCGTAAACGCCATACCGACCACTCTTAGCGATTCTTATCTTCGGGGTGGTTCAAGAATGCAAGATCGCTAAAGAACTCGGGACGCTTGCGCTTACCGAGTCGAGGGACTCAAGATTAAAGCCAACAAATTAGCACTGGAACTCCAAAAGCCGGAAAGCTTGTCTCTCATGCGCCGGTGACAAAATCGAAGATTCGAACGCGATTTACCAACTGATGAACTCTATCAACGGGCCGGGAAAGACATTCAAGAACCGAGAGATGAATCCGAAGATTCTCGAGGGCACCGCCGGACGGACACCGGACACCTTTTGCCACTCTATTGCGACATTCCGACTTAGATGTTGTGTCTCCCGACCATATCTTTCGTAATTACAGGCAGAGGAGTTTGAGTTCGACTGACCTCAAAGAAAGCAAGAGAGCCGAAGCCGACACAAAATCGACCACGCTTCAAAGCATCGCCAAAGACAAAGATCTCCAAAGAACGAGCAAAACGACGAGTAAGACCGAACCTTCACTCAATGATCTACAAGAAGGAAGCCTCGCCGTAAGTATGCACCGCCGCCGTAAAGTATCGAAGGAGAAGGAGCGACGCAGGTAAAAGTGACTAAAGCCTATCTGGGAAACGAAAGGTAAGTCAAATTATATGTCGAAACACACTCCCGACTCACAATCTTCTCGAATGCGTAAAGAAAGATGACTCGTAACCATCAAAGAATAGCGAAAGCAAAGAAGAAAGAGTCATTGCTTGTTACAACCGCAAGAAGCCGGACATTATCGCATGATTGTCTCCGAGCTCGCAGTGCCGAACGCGCAAAGACGCAAAGCAAGGAGAGAGAAATTCGCCCGTAAGAGACAATCCTACATAGTCCGGCGAAATCTCGTACGTACTCGAAGAGATCGACTTTTATGGATTCATCTCGACGATGAAGCGCCTTTCATGGCCTTAGAGCATGAAGCGTATGAATCACCGGTGAAAAGCGCATGATGGCAAAGCGAAGAGGATGAGGTAAATTCTCATGAACCACTTAACTCCTCTTCACACCGCACACACGACACTATTTCAGAAGTGCAGATGAGAATATGGACGTCGCAACCGCATACGAAGAACTCGCTCGACGAACAAATTCGGATGAGTCTCAGCCAAAAGAAGACGCTTCGTGAGTCGGATACCCCGAAAGTAGAGAATCGTAGACTTTCTCAGAGAGTCGTGTTACCGAGGCCGAAGGACTTGTGTTGAGACTCGTGGAGGAAATAAACTCTCCGATGGCCAAGTCTCAAAGATCAAGAAGATCGGATTTCGCTTTTGACCAATGACTTGACTCGTAAAGATACCAACTAAGTCTCGGCCAAGCAAGAAATGTCGTGACTTCAAACCGAGCACGACACACCGAAGAAGAGTGATGATGTCTCGGAGGAGCTTGATGACCGAGAGGTACATGGGTGCCGAAAAGAAATTAGAGGCTATGCTAGCATCCAATAAGCCAAAGCACCGCAAGGAAGGACTCGGATTCAGCCAGGGAGCTTCCACATCTCGCCCCAAGACACTCGGAAGTACGGCTTGCCGATAGATTTGTTCGAGGGGAGACTATGAACGCAAATATACCGAACCCCCTAGCAAAGAACAAACAGAAGATGAAAGCACCTCATCCCACACGCCGCATTCTCGACAAGAAGATCGGTGCCAAGAAACCCCAAAGACAAGCCAAGGGGGAACCAAAGAAATTAAAATCGGGTCATCAAGATGGACCTCCAAAGCCGACACATCCAAACTCCGCATGGGTCATACTATTATGAACCTATAGTCGAAGAGGCTCCAAATGTCGAAGAAAAGGAAAGCCACACGTAAGGCTAAGGTCGCAGTCCACCAACTCGAAGATCGGGACTCCCGAACCTCGAAGCCTCGTAAGTCACCTTACCGCTCCAGCCGGTCGATATGTCGACTCTAGTGGAAAGAAAATGTCCGAAACCACCAGTGGTTGTTAGAAAGATTTGGGTTATGAAAACTAACATCTAAGGACCCAAAATCAAAAATAAAGGGTACCCGAATATAATTCTCGTTTTGCAAAGCGTAAAGACCCACGGTATGTGGGACAATGGATGCTCAAGACACACGACATACCAAAGGAGTCTCGCCAAGAATTATATCACTAAAGAAGGACCTGCACTGAAGTTTGGGAGATAATGCCAAAGGCTACACGAGAGGATACGGCACACTCAAAGATAGGAACCGCCAAAGTTCCAAGAGTATCATATGTTGAAGGACTTCAAAGATAATCTTCTCTCTCGTTAGTCAATTTTGTGATAACTCAAATAGAGTGATTTTTGACGCCGGTTTCGTGATGTTATTGATAAATCCACAGGGAAAACAAAGGTATCGTGTTCGCGCAAAGAACATATATGTGGCCGATCGGAACTCACCGAACCCGAAGCTTGCTTATCGGGCGAAGAATGACAACCGCACGGGGTGGCTACGGCACGTAAGACTCTACCATCTCAACTTTAAGACGCTCAACAAGCTTGCAAGAAACACTCTAGCAAGGGGACCGCCGAACGAAGTATTCAAAGAAAGACACTCAGCTGTAAAGCATGTCCGAAGGGAAAGCAAACAAGGAATCAAAATCCTCCAGCCCATCGCCTTCCACGGATGGAATCCTTCACTGCTACATACGGGATTTGTTTGGTCCAGGCTCCCCAAGCGACGATCGAGGCGTAAAATATGCATTAGTGGTCATAGACGACTACTCGCGCTACACATGGGTCATATTCATTGCCAACAAGTCTCGACGTCAAAACAGAGTTACCAACGCTTCAAAAAGCTCTGTCGAAAAGAACACCAAGATCGAAAAAATGCGTTCGCATGCAGGAACCGAGTTCCTTAATTCCATGGTAAAGGAGTTCTCGCAAGCGTAAGGAATAGAGCATGAGACTTCACCGCACGCACACCTCGCCAGAATGGAGTTGCCGAACGAAAGAACAGTAACTCTAAAAGAGGCAGCCAGGACTCTACTGCACTCAGACTCCCAACCAAATTCCCGAGGCGAAGCTACCGATACCGCATGTTATACTCGTAATAGATCTCTACCGACAAAGCAAAGATAAGAGAACACCATATGAACTATGGAACGACAGAAGCCTTCTCTATCTTATTTCCATATTTTTGGTTGTTCATGCTTTATCCACAATAACGGGAAAGATCACCAAGACTTTTGATAGCAAGTCGATCGTGGAGTATTCTTAGGATACTCTCGGTCAAGCAAAGCTTTCGGAGTATTCAACTATCGGACTTCTTTGCGTGGAGGAAAGCCCTCATGTTGTCTTTAACGAGTTTGCTATCAAGACAGGAGCAATAACTCAAATTCAACCGAGGACATCAAGAAGCGCCTACAGGATCTAAGCTTAAAAGACAAATCAAAAGATCCAAACTATGTCGGGATGATGATTCGACGAAGAAACCGAAGACAAATCTACTCGAATCTCAACCAATGAGCAAGTAGCCGAGAGCGCATTGATTCTCCCGAACGTAATCAATCCCGTGTAACTCAGTCGATGAGGAAACCGTAGAGGTAACCGAGACCAACACTACCGAGAATAACAACTCGTGGGGAACGCCTAGTAATGTTCCCGAGCCGAATGCCCCCGAACCCGGTGACTCAGCAGATCATACTCTTGTTACCGAATTACTTCAATCTCGTAATAGTACAACCGAAATGCCTAACTCACCTACTATCTCGTATTGAACAAATTTCGGATGAAGAGTTAAAACATCGTAGATCGTGGCTAGATGCTCACACCGCCGATCTTATAATCGGAGATCCTTCAAGACATGTCAAGACAAGATCCGATTCTGCCAAGGAGAAAGCGCATTATTTTCCCCGCTTCTTGTCTATCGAAGAACCTCGTATTTGAGGATGCACTTAAAGATGCCGACCGGATTATTGCTATGCAGAAGAGCCGAACCGCTCACGAGAAACGAAGTACGGGAGCTTGTAGACGCACCCCGGCATCAACATGTCATCGGGAACCAAATGGGTCTTCAAAAACAAGCCGATGAAAACAACGTTATAGTCGAACAAAGCAAGGCTCGTGGCTAAAGGCTACCGTCAAGTCAAGGAATAGATTTCGATGAGACATTCGCTCCAGCTTGCAAGATCGGAGGCAATTAGACTATTCCTAGCCTACGCAACACATCAAAGATTCGTAGTTTATCAAACGGATGTGAAGTCTCGCGTTCCCGAACGGCGTGCCGAAAGAAGAAGTCTATGTGGAACAACCGCCCGGCTTTCGGCAGGGACATCAAGTATATAGACTCGTAAAAGCTCAGACGGGTTAAAACAAGCACCCGTGGCTTGGTACGATACCCCGTCCGAGTTTCTTCTTCGTAAAGGTTTTCGTAAAGGCACAATGAGATCGCACTCTATTCAAAGATTCGACCGGAAGAAGACTTATTACTTGTGCAGATCTATGTGGATGACATTATCTTCGGATCAAAGAATGTCATCATGTGTCAAGAATTTGAAAAGATGATGAAGGATAAGTTCGAGATGTCAATGATGGGAGAAATGAACTACTTCCTTGGTTTTCAAGTCAAGCAATCTCAAAAGGGAACGCTCATCAACCAAGGCAAATACACTCGAGACCTCATCAAAAGATTCGCCGCACATCCGCAAAACCTATCAAGATCCCGATGAACACGAATATGAAGATAGATCTTGATAAAGAGGGAGTATCGTAGACCAAACCGAATACCGTGCTATAATCGGGTTCTTTATTATATCTAACGCCTACTCGTCCCGACATAACTTATGCCGTAGGTGTCCGTGCTCGATTTCGGGCGAATCCCAAGCGTAGTCATATGGACTCAAAGAAAGAAGATTCTCCGCTATCTACGAGGAACACCCGACACGGGTTTATGGTATCCAAATGATGATAATATCGAACTAACCGGTTATTCTCGATGCCGACTACGCAGATGTAGAATCGACCGAAAATCAACTTCGGGAACATGTCGGTCCTTGGCGCAAAGCCGATCTCATGGTTTTCAAAGAAACAAAGACTCGGCGGCCACGCCGACTACCGAAGCCGAATACATGGCTCGCCGGGAAGTTGTTGCGCCTGCATCCTTTGGCCGAGACAAAGAACTGAGAGACTACGACGTCATTCGAATGAAGTGCCGATTTTCTCGCGACAAGACTCGCTGCTATTGTAATCACTCGTAATCTTGTTCTTCACACAAGATGCAAGCACGTGGACATCGACATCACTTCATTCGTGACCATGTCGAAAAGAAGGATATCGTAATGGAAAAGATCCATACCGACAAGCAAAGGGCCGATATACCGACTAAGCCTCTAGCCGAATCCGTATTCGCAGAACTTTCGGAGAGCTAGGTTCTGCTGACCCTACCGACCCTAGTCGGAATAAGGTTTCGGGAGAGGAACATTCCAAAGGAGGGGGGAATGATCACTCTCGCATCGAGTAAGTTCAAGCACATAGAGATTCGAAAACCATCTACACGAGGTATCACCGACTACTATGTTCAACGATGGGCTTGCGTATCTCTACTCGCAGTAATTTAATACTACGAAGACTTTGCATTTACGGCAAAGATTCAAGCATGACATTAATATCTTTTGGTTTGTCTTTATTATTAACGACTCACATTTAATGCACGACATTCCATACATAAGCTTGCCGAACTCGCACGCATTTAACGCATGTCTTTTCACGCTTACTACTTAGGCTATTTTACAACCGGCTTTGACTTGGGCGTCTTTTTGTGATCATTGCCTATTTTTTTTACTTCTAATCTTAACCGTCCATATCATAAAGCAAGTTTACATTCAGCCTTCGATCGAAAACCGTTCACCTTCATAGTTTGATATATATATACGATCATATCTTTGAACCGCCATTAGCATACTTCATAACTTTCAAATTCCGAAAAATCCGAGATCTCGCATTCCCGCAATCCTTACTTGCAATTTCACTCTATCTTATCTCGAATTTTATCCATCGGGTATGCTTATATCTCGCTAATATATTTGTTATATGTTTCAAGATCGCATCGCACAAAGACCGCTCTATCCAAAATAGTACTCGACTCATTTCTTGTCACATGTACAACGGCGGAAACCAATATCTCTATGATATCTCCAAAGAGATATGCGTAACATTTTGGAGAAGGATCGCGTGTGGTGTGAACCCACCATGGACTTCTATTCATGCGATCCGGAGTACATGGACGATGTATTCTCGCCCGCGCGAGTCGTGGCCGGAGAAATTTCTGTCTAGGAGGCCTTCGTTCTTCCTCCCGAGACAAAGGTGCGTAGATGTACTTGAATTCGACGCAGTGTTTGGAGACATAACGGCGAGATTCGTTGCACATTCTATCCAACACGCCACTATGGAGCCGAAGCGTATGTCCATCAAGGACGCCTTGAAGCGGAGTTTTGATCTACCCTCCGAAGCGGATAAGTTCACGGGTACAGAGACGACCGAGTTGATGAATATCTTACCGTCTTCCCGTGGAAAGCCCACTACATTCGAGCCGCTTTTCCGAAGAACAAAGATGTTGCCTCGCTCGTGGCGCACTTGCCTATATAGTGACGCAGCTACCGACAAGCCAAGGTGGTCGCTTGACCAGTGTCGAGGCCTAAGATTCGGATGATGATGGCCATATACGACCGAGCCCGTATAAATCGGACGGAGTTCTTTCTCCGAGAATTCATGGCTCAGCCGCTAAGTTCGACAAAGCATCGAACATGCCGAGCGCAAAGGGCAAATTGCCGTATGGACTCAAACCGGTCCATCATGATCGAAGATTTATGTGGATCTCGAGCCTATCACCTACAAGTGACAAGGAGTACTTCAATGTGAAGAAGGTCGATTTCACAACAAGACAAAGAAGTTCAGCAGATGTGGTCAGACCCTCAACGGCTTCTCCAAAATCAAAGTCTCAAAGCAGCTACGCCTACAAAGAAAAGAACCCCTCCCGCTACAACTCCTAAGGCACCGGCGAAGAAACTCGAAGAAAGCCGCCGAGGTGCCGCCACCGAGGAGGTTCCACAAGTGCCCGCCGAACGTGCCCCGAGAAGACTACTCACCCCATGCAACTGGTTGATGAGTCCGAGTCTTCCGAGAAGACTCGCCGCGGGAAAAAGATTGTTTCCACCGAAAGGGACCAAGGGGATGCTTCGCAGCTCGTAGCGCAGATATTCGCGCCTGGACGGACCCCCTTTCTCGTCCCTCCACTTAGCTCGCCTCCCTCCAACCGAAGAGCAGACTTCACACATGGACTCGGAGTCTCGAGACCGCATCTCGAAGGGTGAATCAATCGGGATGGAAGCTTCAGTGATTATATCCAGAGCATCCCGAGAAATTCTACAACTAGTTCCGAGCTTGCCGACTATTCGTACTTGTTGCTCATCGCCAAAACAAGAAGGCTCCACATGTTGCCGCGACATCGGGAGTGGCCTCGTCTGGCGCCGCCTTGTCCTCCACTACTCCCGTCGCCAGCCGCATGAAGAGGAATTGAAACCGAGAGAGGAGATAGGCTATTCGTAGCCCCGAAGACCTCAGCTCAACGGGACAACTGAGGGCCGCAATGCCGGCCATGATTCATGATCGACAAGCACGCTCCCGCCCAAAGACTCTCGACGGGTCGACCACGACGACCCACCCAAAGGATTCGTGCCCCGGAAAGCCCGATGAGGGACATCCACAGGACAAGGATACCCATACCGAAACCGCCCCACCTCTCGCATCCTTGGTCCCGAGAAGTCCAAGGCGGTGCTTCGTCCTCGCCAGAGCCCGCTCGCCTCTTGCCGCAGCCGACCTTCGGAGCGGCGCCCACCCGCACCGCAAAGAGATCTCGATCAGCGGCAAAAGCCTTAACTCGCCCAAGGGATCAAGAATCGAGATCTTGCGAAGGCTATCCATAGGACATGGAAGCGGCATCGCTCAAGCCACGCCTAAAGAACTTCGTGGGCCGAAGTCTTCTCGTCTCTTCATCGCCCGCCCCGATGTTTCCGCGCTTATTTCGTAAGCGCGTTGGCTCGACGAAGAAATCAAATTCGAAGCTCGCCTAAAGATCTTTCGGAGAGCCAAGCCAAGCTACTTGATGAATTTTTGGCTTCTAAATCGGCTCATACCGACGCTATCACCGAACAATCCGAGGCCACCGAACGGAGACTTGAGAATATCCAACTCGGCCTTGGAAGACAAGATCACCGAAAAGCCGAAAGACTTCAAGGACGCAGCTGACCTCTCTCACAAGCAAGACAAGGAACACCTTACCATGGAGAGGAACGAGCCGCATGAGGCTCGAATAAGCTCCACGATCGTCTTGATGAGTCGTCAACCTCCTACAAAAGTCTCGAAGAAGTCGGTCCCTAGTCCCTACCCCTAGTGATCGGTGATGATGCCAAAAAAGGGGGAAAGTGAAGGAAAAAGGGAAGGAAAGAAGAGTACCGGGGAAGCCGACCCTCACCAAAAGTCCAAAGTCTAAGGGGGAAGCTACACCGAAGTCATCCTGCACTCGCCTCTCGAAGGGTGAGGCCTGGGTGTTTCACTGCGAGCACACCGAAACCGGCCCAAGTGGCTCAAAGACCTCAAAGCAGACTACTCGTGCAACCCAAACTCCCAAAGATATCATTAAGGAGGTTGCCGAGTACGCCGAACGAAAGCGGTGGAGGACTCGAAGAAGAAGAGGCTCCTCTTCCACCACCGCTCCAAGAAGGCAAGGGCAAACAAAAGCTTAACATTCCAACCCCTCCAAAGAAAGAGATTAAGATACATATCTCGCCGAGGAGGAAGCCCAAATAGCTTCGCAGATGAGAAGCCGGCCGTAGAGATTGCAGAGGCCGAAGCAGCCTAACAAGCCAAAGTCTAAGCCTCGCCAAAGGAAAGACTAAAGCCCCAAATGAGGAGGAAAGAGAACCGCTAGATCGCCTCCGAGAAAGCTCATCATAACGTATGAAGAGGACAGAGAAAAAGAAAAGGAGCAAGCGAAGAGAAGAATACCGAAAGGCGGGGTACATCCAAATCTAGATCTAGTACCCCCGTCGAATCGAACAAGCTCCTCGAAGCCTCAAGAGCAAGATGCGTAAATTGAAGACATATTTGCTCAAATGGATAGATATCTCTACGAGAGGAGAGGAAGCTAGACGGATAGAGGCCGCTGCATACGAGGATACATTTGGCGCGACCTTGGGGCACTCAGAAACGCATCAACAAGAGGCCAGCCGAGAATTCCTTCGAAAGCCGACATTCCTTATCGATACGTAAGGTTCAAGAAGCCAAACGATCCGAAAAACACATAGATGGCCAAGATCGGACGAACGGATGCCTATTCGGTCCAATCGTGAGATGGGAATCGGCCAAGATAGAGTTTATCAAGAGAAATTATTTCTCGGCGATTCGGCCTCGAAATGTCTAAGGCCGATGCCTATGCCGAGCGGATGACCATTACCGAACCCGATCTTTACCCATATATGCACGTAGCAAGAATCGAAGGGGTAGTAGTCAAAGTTCCTCAAAGCAAGGATCATTCCTCCACCCGTAAGACAAGACGACTCAAGACATCTCGAATGATTGAGCAAGAAGTGAAGAATGTCGCGTTGAACGCAGGACTAGAACAAGATGATCCAAAGCAGACTTCGCCGAATATCCGGAGCCGAGGAAGAACACGTTCGTAATGTATGGAGTTCCACCGCCCGAAGATAAATCCCAAGGTTTCATGAATAGGATTCAGCAGCTTAAGTGGTTCTCCCTCTTAGTTCTTCTTTTAGCTTAGCAAGATTTGTAATGTACTCGAACCGTTTATTATATATATACAAATCTTCTTTTGGCTCGACAACTACTTGTTGTCTAAATAGCCGTGTTTGCTTTATGCTTTAACACTCGTAATCACCGAAGTGATTACCGACACACACGTTGATTATTTACTTGTCGCTTTTTGCTCTGCTAGATCTCTCGATAGACTAGACTTTCGGAGAGTTATTATTCCTCTTAAGGGAAATTGTTGCATGGGGGAATTATTGTAAAAAGGGAAAATTGTTCCCGCCCCGTCTCCCTCAAGAGTCTAGCACTTACCGCACAACTCCACCGATTCTACTTGTAATATTTGTAAGGAGCTCTGTTTCCGAGTAAGTTAGTGTTTAAAGATAGTTGATAGGACATAGATGATAGGTTTTGGCATCATCAAATAGGGGAAATTGTTGGGTGATGATTCAATCCTCAGCATGACCATACTTGTGGGAAATGACTTATCTTTCATACTAAATCATGCCTCGCAGCCTCGTGCTCGAACTCGTTGAGAAGATTTGAAGATCCCAAAACCCTATCTCGATCGGTGAACCATTCCTTTGTATTTGTATTTGCCTCTCGAGGTTTCGCACTCGGAGACACTCGCTCCGGTCAAGGCGCCGCAGCTTATTTGCCTCAAAGCACCGCACGTAAGACTCAGTGATACCGGACTCACAGAGCAAAGATAACGAAAGACTCAAGCGATATTGGACTCAGCAGAGCAAAGATACCGAGAGAGTCGGGCCGAACCGAACTCAGCCAGAGTAGTTCACCGAACTCGTAGCCGATCCTCGCAGACTTATCTTCGCCAGCCTATCTACCGAATACGAGGTCGACTCAAAGAACGGCAGATAGTCTTCGGGACTGCCGAATCTTTTGAAAGACAATCGCGAGCCATGTACGAGGAAGAGAGAAGTCGCCTTCGCCTATCTCGAAGTTTGGGCCGTCTCAACCACTACATCCACCTCAACGAATGACAAGCATACACGTGTCTTCTCACCGCTAAAGCCGCAGCCAACCTTTTACCTAAAAAGGTGGGAAAGTACACTCGTTACCTACACCAAAAGAGCCGTTTGCTACCAAAAAAGAGAGAGAGAGAAGAAGATCGTCTCCAACGGATCTATTTCAATCTCTCGCTCTATAAATAGAGGGATCATTCAAGATTTAGAGGGGAATGCACGTATCTAGAGCAAAAATCAAGAAAGCATTCAACGAGCAAAGAACCCAAAGAACTACGTCTTAGCAAAAACTCAAGAACAATCTCCGGCGAAAGACTACATTCTAGCTCATAGGGAATCAAGCTAAACCAACATATAAAGCCTCTAGTATCCAATCGACGTTACACGAACTTATAGCTTACCTTCAGCTGTTCGTCGATCTAGAAGCTACTCTCTCATATTCCCCTATCCCTCTAACCCTAAGCTCAACCGTTCTTATCTATAGCTTAGACGAAGGAGTTCACATTTGAACCCAATCCTTATTGGATAAGGACTCCTTCACCGTTGGAGAAGTTTGTCAAACACTTTAAGTTTGATAGTGTTGTAAACCGAGACTTGGATCGCATAAAAACCAAGACGCGGCTTTGCCCGGTGTGCAAGCCGACCGAGACTAACTCAGATAATAAATAGCCTCCCGATCATTCGGGACAGCTGGACGTAGGATTTGAGCGATATCCGAACCACTTTAAAAATCCCGTGTCTCTTATCGCTTTCTTAATCGTTGCATTGATTTTGCTATTCTTACCGAACATCATATTTAAATCAATCAACCGTCTCAAAGATACCGAACTTGTAAATCTACTGAACTGAGACTTAGAACGTTTTCTCACAAAAACTGATTTGGGCCTACACAATTCCGCACACTGAACTCTCACTGAACGATACTGAATTCTGACCTAGTCGGCTAGCGTATCTCACCGAGCCGGCACTCTTTTAGCCTTTTTACTCGATTCGTAACAGTATGCCGTGCCCGCCGAACCAGCTTTGCATGCACACCATCCCGAATAGGACTGTTCAAGTTCGAAGTTGAGAAATCGAATCAGGTGTATTCACCCCCCCCCCCCTCTACACCTGACCGTACACTCGAGACCAACATTCAATATTATAAACTGATATATTCAAATAGGATGAAAGTACAAGGTACAAGGCGCGATATTCAAATAAGATAGTCAACGGAGGTAACGACAATTATCATATCAACCTCGACCGATACTAGGCTGCTATGTCAGCCCTAGTCAAAGGGGACCGAACAAGCACTCGCATGCAACTCCGCAGCGAGCGGAGCTCGACACCTGTCTATGCATTAATAGCATTCGACCATTGTCAATACAGAGCCAATGGGAGATCGATCTTTCTCAACGGATCTTTTTCTAAGCACGGTTATAAATAGCAGAAGACCTCTCATTAAGAGGTTAAAGAATTTCAAGAAGCTCAAGCACACTCAAATCAAAAGAACAATCCTTAACCTTCTTAATCAAAGTTCTCTTGTCTAGAAATTCCCTCTGCTGTTTATACTCCAAGTAACCAGCTTTGTCAATGATCTTTTCCCAAGCTCGGTTCTAAATAGCGTAAGACCTCTCTTTAAGAGGTTACGGAATTTCAAGAAACTCAAACATACTCAAAGAAAATGAACAAGCCCGAACCTTCTTATTCATAGTTCTCTTGCCTAGAAGTTCTCTTTGTTGTTCATACTCCAAGTAACCAAACTTAATCATCACAAGCATGAAGTCGAACTTTTTAGAAGAATGTCGGGAGAAGATAACCGAGTCCGAGGAATCGAGGAAGTCAACTCAAGATTCGCTTTGGAGTTTGAACAAACCTCACCTACCATTCTACCTCGACCAGTGACGAGCTGCCACCACTGTACCTTGCACTAACAAAAGTTGTCCTCAAGACTGAAAAAGAGATAATCTCTACTGTAACGTTATAGTCCACGTGTCTAGGTTCCCTTCAATGGATATATTTACAAGTCTAAGATCCTTGTCGCTATTGACACGTGTCTAAATTCCCTCTAACGGATCTATTCACTAATTAAGACTATAAATTGAGATCGAGCTTCAAACGATAAAGATACGCCCGGGAACACCAAGCATTCAAAGGAGACAACCTCTAGCGAACTTAAAAACTCACTCAGTGAAGAACACACCTCATAGCACATTAGTTATAGTTCTTCTCTCTAGAGATACATTGTTCCCAATCTCTATTCCGAGTCGAGATTGTTAGATCACAAGCTTAGAAATTGAAGGAGTTCATATTCATTCTACTAAGTTTATTGTAGATCAGCCCACGCGATCCCGAAAGTTTATTTGGTTGCCGACACGTTCATTAGCATATTCGGCGAAGACGTACTTTCGCGTTTGAGTTGAAACACGGACTCGTGTGTATTCAACCCCCCCCCACACACACACACCCGAAGACTCGTCTCTCGGACCAACAATAGCACCAACAAAAGATCGAACTCGGTGTCTACAAACCCGCTCACCACCAATATTGTTAGCCATTTCAATGAAGCTTGAGAAAATCTTGAGAAGATAGTTGTTGCCTGGGAGAAAAATGTGCGACGAAGAGTTTCATAATTTTGAAGAGCTTGAGAAGAGAGTGGTGAGCGATTTCTTCAACCTACTGGTGAATGTTTCATAAACCGCTGGTGAATGTTTCCAGCCTTGAAAAATGTGTGAAAGGGTGGTGACTTCATACTTTAATGTATACGATTTTTAAGGAATTTATTTCATTCAAAATATTTATAGATAGAAATTCTAATTTATTTATTAGTAATGTATGATCTATAAAATATATACACTGGAACAAATCTTATCAATAAATAAATAATAATCCCTACTTATTTCCGTATTTTATACATTCCTTCTGAAGAAAAAAAAACCCTAATTAATCCAAAATTTAGTAATTATTTTCCCTCACCCTAATAATTAATCTAAAATTTATATTTGAGAATTATATGCAGCTGTGGAAAAAAAAAAGAAATGTAGGCGTTGGAAAAAAAAATGCAAAACACTAATCCGCAATTTTCTATCAAGTTGTATTTTGTCTTGTAGGCATGGAGTGGGAATCTGCACTTGATACTCAGGCGAGTAGGAGAGCAGGGCGTGAAAATCTGGGAATCTGTACTATAGTAGTCTTTGTCCAGCGCAACGTCCGACGCAAGCAACTGTGTTTTGTCGAATAGCTTTTGTCGGTTGTTCTAGGTAAGGTGACGTAAAGTGTATTACGGAATAAAATGGTCTCGGATGGGTATTACAAGCATTTTTTAAATGCAAATGGCAGTTGGTGATATTTATATTTGTATTGGGTATTCTTGATATTTTGCTCATTAATAAACAAGAAACATAAGCTTGTGAAATGAGTATGCAGCTTTAAATTAATTAGTTCGATTAAATATACCAACTCATGGTATTAATTTAGTACAGCGATGAAGTGAGAGATTCTATATATTAGGACTACTAAAATACTCTTATTATTTCGTAATTATGAATACTAAATATTATTAATTAAGAGGAGAAGTTGCATGATCAGACACACACGTAACCATCCGGTTTTTTCTTGTTGCAGATGTCAAAGATGAAGTCAATCGCCGAATTAACGTCCACAGAATTGTCGCCGGAAAAATCCTCGCTGAAATTTACGCAAAGGCAGTCAGCTGCTTGTTGTGGGTCGAGTCTATTTACAGCAGCGCAGCATTGGACCGTAAAAGGGTTTTTGCTGACGTTGTTTTCCAGCGCCTTAACAACTTTGGAACAATTCTCCGTACTAAATAAGACGTTCGCTGGACATGTGGGACTGCTGTCTTCGGAGCTGACGAGAGCGAAGAAAACGAGGGGAAGACAGAGAAGGAGGAGAGCTTTGGCTGAAATACTCTTTGAGTTTGCCATCTCTTTTTTTTTAAATTGATAATTTATAGAGTTAAATGGAGAAATGTGGTTGTGCGAGAGGAGTTTTGAATTGAACTTGAATTGACGATGAGGAATGAATATATAGTAGTATTAGTTTGAATTAAAGTAGTCAATAAAATTGTGTTTCTTTAACGCATGAGATCGAATTAATACAAATTTTATGTAGCGGTTTCTCAAATTTATAAAACTTCCATGCCCAGATGCACCAAAACGGGATGATACATATTTTTTAAATAATTTGCGTCCTTAAAGAACCTTTTCTATATTCTAATTCTAAAATATATCACTCCGTTCAATACCACAAAATGGAGGGAATTTTCAAAATAATACTTCCCAAAATACTAGTCTCAACAAACTAATTCCAAAATATTACTTTAATTCTTCATCCACTATACATGTAAAAGGAAATGTATTTTAATTTACACAATTAAACTTTTAGATTTAAAACTTCCATTTTAAACAATAAAAATAATAAGTAAAATATACTATAATCTAAATAACAACACTAAATTTAAAAAATAAAACATTCTTTTATCTAATAAATGAAGTTGAATAAATAAACAAAATAAATTTTATTTTAATAAAAATAATAATACCACATAATACATTGAAAATAAAAGTCCAATGTAAAACTAAACAAAACTTTATTTTAGTTAATAAAAATAAATGAACGAAGATTCTTTCTAAAAAAACCTAAATAAAAAACGTCATACAATTGAATAACAAAATGCTAATAGTTTTTTTTCAAATGAAATTATATTCGAATTTCTTATTTATTAGTTTTTTTTGTCCAATTTTGATTACTAGTTTAATGATATGTGTTTCATTTAATCCAAAATTACTACTAGGATACGTTTTCGTAAAAATGAGTATCCGTTTCACCACTACAAATTGAACAGGCAATTCATCCCCAAAGGTGGTAGTGGTTCTTTTTCATACCAAGGACGATGACACGTAATTGTTTGCATCAGAAAAGATCACATCAATCCTTCTATAAACACATTCACTCAAATTCAATTAGAATTTTTTGTTTGATTTTTACTTCAATTCGCATTCATTCTTCCTGTGCATCTAGAGATGACTTGTATTGGTATTGGAGATTGAGTTATGAAGATTGATGGCGGATAGCACTCATTAACAAGTATATTGGTAGTTGTACTATTAAGTTGTATGTGTCTATGCAGTGGATGAGAAATTATTTAGTAGTGAATGAGTCATAACCAGGAAAAATAATTATACATAAACAATGTCAAACCCGATTTTGCTATGTTCTGATAAATTTTAATCCGACAATGTTGTCTACCACATGTTCTAATAAACAGGTATAGATACTATGTTTAGATACATCATAATCGCAAAACATTATCTACATAACAACCATACACACTAGCTCATCAACATATTTTCTACATTCATATAAGGGTAGGGCACGATTCTTTCATAAGCTTCCAAATCAAACCTTTAAGTGCTCAATATGTTCTTCTTCCAAGTTAGAATGGTCGTGCAGTACCGCGCACGTAACACATTCATTAGCTTGAATGACTGTCTGATCCCACTCTTCCAAGTTGCCGTTAAATCTCCCATGAAGGTCTTCATGTGCCTCATTTTAAAGATGTTGGTGTCTTTGATCATCAACCTATCACCCACTATAGCGGAACCACATTAATTCGTGCATTTGCCATTTTCTATACCTTTGGTTTTGAGAGTTCATTTGTTTGGAGACATGTCTGGAACATATCATTCGGCACACAAACAAACAAATATCCAAGGTGTAATATCCATCATTGCAAAGCTAAATATCACAACCGCAACACAGTTGGAACTAAATACAATTTTCAGTTTACTATAATCAACTTCTATTGGGTAAATTAACTGCCAAGGGTATTAAAATCCTCCTACACAGTGTATTAACAATACTCTATGAAGTGCATTTTGTAAACAATATAGAAAATTTCTTGAGTATATCATTGGAAAGCTAAAGTGTAATACATTTTTACAATATGTATCATTGAAAACCAATGTCCCATGCAAGGAATATATCATTTGTAGGTTGTTCCATGCAAACAAACTGCCAATATTTATGCACTAGTATTCCCGACTATCCAACAAGGTACATTTGTGACCATCAAGTGTATATCCTAAACATCTATTCAACAACATCAAGTATATATACTAACCATCCACACAATCCCAATAACATCATCAAGGTACATTTGTGACAATCCAAATTATCTCACCAACATCTAGCAGAGGACATAATATGTGTATTTTGGTTAAGCTTGGAAGTCTAGACTAACTAACCCAGAAACATAAGTACTAAAATTTCATTTTCTCAGCTATAAATAGTAATAAGTGTAGTTTCATCCGTTTATCATGAGCAATAAACACATGCAAAGAATCAATTCTATCAGACTTCAACATGAGTTACCACAATAACAGAGTTTGCAACAAAGTTGTATTCAGAATATTGGATACTGTCAAAGGGGAATGATAAAACACAATTAAGTGTATTGAAAAAGCATATCAGTGTTTCACAGTTAAGTGTATTAAAAGCTAATATCAAGTGTATTACAAAATACCTAAAAAGTGTGTTCAGAAATATTAAAATTTTTGAATGGTCTCTAACCCCTCGTTGATTGACAACCAATCTGATGTATTTATAGGATCTCAATCTGTAATTGTATAGTCAGGCTTACTGTCTAGATCAGATTAGGTCAGTTCAGGTTAAGGTAGTTCAGCTAGTGGAACGCTCTGTATTTAGCTTTGATATGTTGACCCTTCGAGACTGAACAGATCAGGGGATTAGATTCTTCACTAGTCTAAACTGATATATTCAAATGTGACGAAAGTACAAGGTACAAGGCGCGATAGTCAAATAAGATGGTCAACGGAGGTAACGACAATTATCATATCAACCTCGACCGATACCAGCCGCCTTGTCGGCCCCTAGTCAAAGCGACGAGCAGACACTCGTACTAAACCCGCAGAAGCGAGCGGAGCCCGACACCTGTACATGCATTCAATACATTCGACCGTTGTCAACACCGAGCTAATGGGAGATCGATCTTTCTCAACGGGTCTTTTTCCAAGCACGGTTATAAATAGCACAAGACCTCTCATTAAGAGGTTACAGAATTTCAAGAAGCTCAAGCATACTCAAAGCAAAAGAACAAGCCTTAACCTTCTTATTCATAGTTATCTTGTCTAGAAATTCCCTCATTTGTTCATAATCCACGTAACCAGTTTTCTCAATGGATCATTTCCCAAGCTCAGCTATAAATAGCAGAAGTCCTCTCTTTAAGACGTTACGGAATTTCAAGAAACTGAAGCATACTCAAAGTAAATGAACAACCTTTAACCTTCATATTCATAGTTCTATTCCTAAAAGTTCCCTTTGTTGTTCATACTCCAAGTAACCAGCTTAATCATCATAAGCATGAAGCTGAACTTTTTAGAAGAATGTCAGTAGAAGGTAACTCAGTCCGAGGAATCAAAGGAAGTCAACTCAGCATCTGCTTTGGAGTTTGAACAAGTCTCACCTACCATTCTACTTCGACCAATAACGAGCTGTCAGTACTGTACCTTGCACTGACAAAAGCTGCCCTCAAGACTGAAAAAGAAAGAATCTCTACAGTAACGTTCTAGCCCACGTGCCTAGGTTCCCTCCAATTGATCTATTCACAAATCTAGGCTCCCTATCGCTTTTGACGCGTATTTAGGTTCCCTCTAATGGATCTATTCACTAGTCAAAATTATAAATAGAGATCGAGCTTCAAACAATGAAGATATGACCGGGAACATCAAGCATTCAAAGCACACAACCTCTACCGAACTTAAAAACTCACTCAGCGAAGAACTCACTTCATAGCACATCAGTTATAGTTTTTATCTTTAGAGATACATTGTTTCCAATCTCTATTATGAGTCACCATTGTTAGATCATGTTTGTCCAGAGGAAAACTTCAAGTGTGTGTGGGGGGGGTGAAGGAAAATAGATGTTAGGAATGATACCTTCCTCCTTCACATGTTGTCGCGGCTTTGATTGTTGCTCGTGTGTCAGATCTTCTGACTGTGTCCCGGCCTTTTTCTTCCTCTAGGTGGTCAGAGAACTGAAGAAAATAAAGAAAATTGTCTCTCTGTCACTCACGCGCATGCGTGTATGTTTATGTGTATGTGTGTGTTCTGTTTATGAACAAAATACTAATATATATAGGCTTCAAAAGTCATTATAATATTAATATATTTGTAGCCCATTAATTTAATTATATTCCTAATGGGCTTCCACATAATTAGCCCATAATATAATTAATTAATCTACTGGGCTACTAATATTTATCAATTAATTGACCCAACCAATTAATTTCAGATAAATAACATTATTAAATAATGTAAAAATACATTAATCCATTAATAATGATTTCTGAGAGACAATAAATAACTAGTCAACTAATTGGGCCAGATTAGGGATCTAATACAAGAAATAAAGCAGGGCCTCAAATTTAGTAATTATCTATGCTCAGCCCAGAGCAAAATTAAATAATAAAGACAGATTCATTCCACTAGAAAATCCGCGCTGACTTACCCCTTTATCCCAAATTGAACAAGGGCTTGTATTTTAGACTTAATCGATCTTCGTATTTAAGATAGAAATATCCGTTAATTAATTAAGCTCACTGACAGCTTAAATTAATTAACATCTTATATTCCCCGAGTAGTACCACTCGACCTTATTAACACACCTGAACTTAATCAACCGAACGGGTTTAGTAGCTAATCCTTTCGAGTTCCTCAGGGGATATTATCAATCCATTTTACTAGGATACGGTTGCAAGATACAGACAACCAACCTGAGCCACAAATAACTACTAACACCTAAGATACGTAGATCCGGTCGCGATGACGTTCACCATAGTAGGATACCCGACACACTACACAAATCTAACTTTTGTACAAGATAAAGGATTACATGTGCAAATATATACATTTATCAGATAGGAGAATAAAATAGTGGTAAGGACAAAAACACATTGTATACAAGCATAAAAAGTGCTTCCAGTATACAAAATCCCAACAATTCTCCCACTTATACTAAAGCAAACTTTTAGTATACAATGTATCAATTCTAGGTACGAACTAGTATTTAGCTGTATATCCTATCTATCACTCCTCTTCTCCCACTTATACAAAAGTTTCTGCAGTCCTAAGTGGGGGGCATCTCTACCAGTCCTAAGCCACGAACATGCTTCTCGTAAGCCGGAATTGGTAAGCTCTTTGTGAATGGATCAACTAGGTTGTCTTCAGTTTCGATCTTTTCTATGAGTACGTCGCCTCGATTTACGAATTCTCGTATAATGTGGTACTTCCTGTCTATGTGTTTAGACGCCTTGTGAGATCTAGGTTCCTTAGAATTTGCCACTGCACCCGCATTATCACAATAAATTGTGATTGCCTTAGGCAAATTCTGAACAATATCAAGATCTTGGAGAAAATTCTTGAGCCAAACTGCCTCTTTCAAAACTTCTGAAGCAGCCACATACTCTGCTTCCATGGTTGAGTCTACAATGCATTTCTGCTTTGCACTCCTCCATGAAATGGCTCCACCTCCCAAGGTAAACACATAACCCGAGGTCGACTTCTTCTTGTCTCTGTCAGCCTGGAAATTCGAGTCCGTATAACCCAAAGGCACTAGATTGTCTGACTGGTAAACAATTGTAAGATCCCTAGTCCGTTTAAGGTACTTGAGAATATTTTTGACCTCATTCTTGTCCAGGATTATACTGATATCTTGAGACCATTCCTACAGCATATGAGATATCTGATCTCGTACGAAGCATTGCATACATGAGACTACTGACAACGGAAGCATATGGTACTAGCCTCGTACTTTCAATCTCTTCAGGCGTTTTAGGGCATTGATTCTTAGATAGAAAAAGGTCATGTCTGAAAGGTACCGAACCTATCTTGGCATTTTGCATGCTGAAACGAGCATTAACAGTATCAATGTAGGATGCTTGTGACAAGCTTAACATCCTTTTCTGGCGATCTTGGATAACCTTGATCCCAAGGATGTAAGCAGCTTCACCTAAGTCCTTCATTTGAAACTGCTCGGATAACCATGTCTCTACATCTGATAACACTTCAACATTGTTGCCAATGAGAAGGATGTCATCTACGTAAAGTGCAAGAAACACCACTGTTCCATTAACAGAGATACGGTACACACAAACCTCGTTAGGACAGGATACAAAACCATAGGATTTGACTACCTCATCAAAACACTGGTGCCATAACCGGGAAGCTTGCTTAAGTCCATAAATAGACTTCTTAAGCTTCCAAACTAGATGCTCTTCGCCCTCCTTCACATAACCATCTGCTTGTTTCATATAGATGTCTCTACCTTTTTCAAGGCGACCATTTAAGAATGCGGTCTTGACATCCATTTGTCAGATCTCTAAGTTCATGTGAGCAGCTATGGCAAGGAGAATCCTAATAGACTTGATCATTGCTATGGGCGAGAAGGTCTCTTCATAATCGATACCTTCTTTCTGGGTAAAACCCTTCGCCACTAGCCTGGCCTTAAATGCCATGATCTCGAGAAGAGGACGAGAAGAGGGTGGTGGCGATTTCTTCAATCTACCTCCATTTATTTCATAAAGGGGCGTTTCTAAACCGCTGGTGAATGTTTTCAGCCTCGAAAAATGTGTGAAACGGTGGTGAGGGAAAAGTAAGTGTTGATGGACGTGGTGTGACAATTCACTTCCACTTCATTCTTTAATGCATACAATTTTTAAGGAATTTATTTCATTCAAAATATTTATAGATAGAAATTCTAATTTATTTATTAGTAATATATGATCTATGATATATATATACTCTAGAACTAATCTGATCTCTAAATCAACAACCCTAATTATTATTCAAAAATTTAATACAAATGTAGGTGTGGAATTCAATAAATAAATAATAATCCCTACTTATTTCCGTATTTTATACATTCTTTCTGGAGAAAAAAAAGCCCTAATTAATCCAAAATTTAGTAATTATTTTCCCTCACCCTAATAATTAATCTAAAATTTATATTTGAGAATTATCTGCAGTTGTGGAAAAAAAAAGAAATATAGGCGTTGGAAAAAAAATGCAAAACACTAATCCGCAATTTTTTATCAAGTTGTATTTTTCTTGTATGCATGGAGTGGGAATCTGCACCTGATACTCAGGTGAGTAGGAGAGCAGGGCGTGAGAATCTAGGAATATGTACTGTAGTAGTCTTTGTCCAGCGCGGCGTCCCAAGCAAGCAACAAGTTTTGTCAGTTGTGCTAGGTAAAGTGACAGAAAGTGTATTACAAGAATAAAATGGTCAGGATGGGTATTACATCATTTTGAAAATGCACATGGCAGATGGTAATATTTATATTTGTTGTGGGTATTCTTGATATTTTGCTCATTAATAAACAAGAAACATAAGCTTGTGAAATGAGTATGGAGCCCTCAGGTAGTTCAGTGATCTCGTATACCCACTTACTACAAATGGCCTTGCAGCTCTCAGGTAGTTCAATGATCTCGTATACATCCATATCAATTATGGAATTAAATTCCGAGTCCATGGCAATTCTCCATGAATCTGCATCTACATCTCCCACTGCTTCGTTGTAAGTCCAGGGATCCACGGTGTCTTGTTCATCTGCCAGGAGATGGTCAGACGTCTCTCCAGTGAACATATACCGATCAGGTGTAAATATCACCCTACCACTACGTCGAAGAGAGTCAGGAGGTGTGTTAATAGATTGTGCAGTTGCTCGTGGAGCTCTATCTTGCACAATTGGCTATGTGAGTGGATCTCGATCACCTTGTAATTCCTCAAGGATGATCTCGACTCGAGACTTATGATTACTAATATAATCCTCCTCTATGAACCAAGTGTTGGTGCTGACCACGATCTTCTGTTCTTTAGGATCATAAAAATAACCACCCTTCGTTTTCTTTGGATATCCTATTAAAGCATAACCTCTGAGCGTGGATCCAACTTGTCGGCCTGTTTATTCAACACATAAGCAGGACACCCCCAAATCTTTATGTGGTGCATACTGGGCTTGTGCCCGCTCCACAACTCGATAGGACTCGTGTTAACCGACTTGGATGGCACACGGTTCAGCAAGTATGCTGCAGTCTCTAGGGCATATCCCCAAAAGGAAACTAGCAAAGTTGCATAACTCATCATGGACCGAACCATCTCTAATAGAGTTCGGTTCCTTCTCTCTGACACACCGTTCTGCTGAGGTGTGCCCGGTGCTTTCAGTTGGGATATAAATCCCACATTCTGTCAAGTAGTCCTTGAACTCATTGGATAGGTATTCCCCACCACGATCAGATCGCAGTGTTTTGATTTCTTTACCTAACTTCTTCTCCACTTCTGCCTTGAATTCCTTAAATGTTTCAAAGCAATTCGACTTGTGGTGAAGAAGGTAAACATATCCATACCTCGGTTAATCGTCAGTAAATATGACGAAGTACTCATACCCTCCACGAGCTTGTGTAGACATAGGTCCACACAAGTCAGAATGTATCAAACTTAATGCTTCTGTGGCTCTATAACCCTTTGCCTTAAAAGGCCTAGTCACCATCTTACCTTCCAAGTAGGATTCGCAAGTCGGAAATGGTTCAACTTGGAGAGACTCCAATGATCCATATTTCACCAACCTTTGGATCCTATTTAGATTGATGTGACCTAGTCTTAAGTGCCATAGATAAGTTCGGTTTACCTTAGAAGATTATTTCCTCTTCTTAGTATTTGATGATGAGGAAGCAACATTAACAGATGTACGTGGATTACACTTAATAGTATATAGAGATTCATTTAAAGACCTATTGCGAATAAGATCTTTCCCTTTTGAAATCGAAATTTGATCATCAAAAACAGATCTATAACTAACCACAATAAAAAGTTTTGAAACGGAAATAATGTTTCGCCTAAACTCGGGCACCAATAAAACATCTCTCAATACTAAACTAGAGTCTAAAACAGATAAATGTAAATCTCCTATGGCAACGGCTGGAACTCGCGATCCATTGCCCATGGAAACCACCACATCGCCATCGCCCGTAACCCTTTTCGCGAAACCCCTGCAAGGTGTAACAAACATGATCAGTTGCTCCGGAATCTACTACCCATTCATGGGCAAATGCGGAAACAAGAACAGTTTCAGTTACTAAGGCGATGCGTGTACCTTTCTGTTTTGCCTTGAAGTCAGGACATTCAGTCTTCCAATGTCCAACCTTACCACACTTGAAACACTTCCCCTTAGGTTTTTGAACCCCTCCGGTATGTGCTTGCCGCTCAGCATAAAATTTTCTCGGAGCAGCTGACTCAGGCCATGAAAACAGGTTCAAGGCTTCATAGATGAGAGAAACAAGATAGCAACCGCTTTCTCTTCAAACGACCTATCAAGCAACAAGTCGAGGCCTTAAAAGCCATTCGTAACGAAATAACATAATCAAATGATCAAGCTCTGCTGAAACTCCGTCAGGAGTCAGCCGCTCAGTTGAAGAAATCTAGAGCTGATCAGGCGAAAGACTGGGAAAACTACTGCAACTTGGTCAGTGATTTTGATAACACAGTTACCAAGATCAAAGATTCTGTGCACAATCTGGAGCAGGACGTAAAAGCTATCCGCACCTCCCTGGCAAATATTGCTGATGCCAAAAAGGGGGAAGATATTGTGAAAGATGAACCTGATACGGATACAGCGACGTCCGGATCCTTGAGGGACGAGCTCGGGAGGCGGGACCCTCCTCGCCAGCCAGAGCCTCAGCCGCAGAGATTCAGGGGGAACAGGCTCCGGAGGCAGGACCATCTACTCAGAAAGGTACATCTACTGAGGTCCTTCTCCTTGATTTCCCACTACAAGCCACCCCCATCTCCTCTTCAGCTGCACACATAGACGAAATCGCTCAATTCCTTGAAGAACCAGCTGAAGAAGAAGAGTCTCAACAGCTGCCACAGAGGTCGGGGAAGGAAATCGCTACTTGAATCCACTACTCCTTCCTCCCCGGTCAAGAAGTTTAAATCAAAAGCGGAGCAAGAGGCATTCGACCTCGTAATAGCCCAAGAGCCGCAAGACAAGCCGGACCAGGAGCGTCGGCTAGAGGAGGCGGTAAGCGGCCGAAAAAAGCCTAAGGGCAAAGCCGTCGGGGGCAAAGGAAAGAGAAAGGTCATTAATACGGTCGAAGAGCAAAAGAAGAAAGCCCAAGAAGATTTTGCTAAGGCTCTTCCGACCGAAATCAAAGCTACTTGCTCGTAGTATTCCCATATCTACTCTTACACCCGAGCGGATAGCGTAAGATCAAGCGACACAGGGAAGCGACGCTGCAAGGACTGAGTCTCAGACGAGGAGACACTAGAGCAGCCGCTCTCCGTGAGAAGAAAAGGATGGCTGACCTGGCAAGAATGAAAAGCCTATCTGATAAGCCAGCGGCCGATCCGAGAAAATAGATACCCAGAGGATCGAGGAACAGGAGGACTACTATCGAACTCCTCGTATGAAGCCGATTCCCCGCACCTCATGTGGACAAATGGGTACCTGCTGATCTGAATGATCAATGGGAGACTCTCAAAGAAATGTTTGTTAAAAATCTGTATGTATGGGGCTTCTATCCGAAAGACATTCCAGCTGATCAACTGTTCGAAGAGTGTTTTAATGAAGTCTTTCCAAAACTCGGAGAACGGTTGCCGTCCTATCATGAAAGAACCGAACATTCCCGTGAAAGCACCTCGCATTCGAAAGATATCCTCCTCCCATGGCTTGCTAAAGGCATTATCATCACAAAGTCTATCGAAGAAGAAATCGAATCTGCAGCCTATCGGCATGAGTTACATCCGCATGGACCCAGAAGATCAAGAGGAAATCCAGGGTTTTGCGCAAAAGGATTTATAAATTTTACTTGCTGGACCCTCCAACTGATCGCTCGGTGGATTTCAAGAAGAAGACTCGGAGCTTCGACGACGGCGGTGATTTCTCCTCTTTGTTTTTGATAATTCTTTGTAATAGCATAGGAACCTGTACTTTGACGATCTATATTAAAGAGTTCCTATCGCTTGCTAGACAATCGCTCATTGTCTTTAAGCTTTTTAGTGTCATGTTTTCACGACTGATCACCAAGTGATCTGACACACTCTCACATCAGTTTCTCTGATCTTGCCTTTCTCTCACCTGCTGAAGATCATTTACTATTATCGGTTTTCCTCGATGCTTTAAGGGGGAAATTGTTGTCAGTAGGACGGTATCTTTAATAGATATTAGAGTATAGAGGTTTTGGCATCATCAATTAGGGGGAAATTGTTGGATATGAGTCAGTAGATTGATACTCAGCTGTTCTAGGGTTAAAAGAAATTGGGGGAAATCATAGTAGTACTATGGAATTGAAGATCCCAAAACCGAGCTGATATCGGTAGATTAGTGTGTCGATAGGATTAGCCGATGTATAGGTTAGACTTGATGTTTTGTTTATTGTTTTTGTCTAAGTCCCGTACGGGGTAGTTGTTGGACCGATCTTCTGCCGAAGATACTTTTCGTAACCCCATGTCATCGTGTAATCGCTATGCGTTCTTCGTCGAAGCCGAATGCTAAACCTCTGCCGGAGACAGCGCATCGGCCTTACCCGATCTCGGTAGAAGACATTATCAGCCGATGGTCATCGGCGGAAGAACCTATGCAAGCACAATACCTTCGCAGCCGACCAACCGACTATCGAAGCTCACTTCATCGGTCGACGACTCAGCCGAAGAAGACAGAGACATATTCGGCTCATCGTACCCGACGTAAAGCGACCCCCGCACCCGAAGTCTTTTCGAATAGTTCAGCGAAGACATACGAGGTTGTTTGAACGGTCAACTCGACACTCTCACCAACTACAAACCTTGACCAATGAGAAGCCGACAACGCTTACCTACTCTACGGTAAAGTTTGCTCTCATGAACAAAGCATTAACCGCGCCTGCCGCAACTAGCTCGAATTTATGGCCGTTTTCTTTGGAGGCTTGTGACACATGGCATCGTCGTCTCGAACGGACATATGCCACAACTCACAGCTATAAATAGAGAAGGATTTGAAGATTTCGAAACAGAGGAACAGAGGAATATACGTGAAATCAAGGGAAAGGATTCAAGCTCACAACGCTCTAGAACCTTCAAGCTTATCCGAGAGACGAACTAGTTTTCATAGAACACTTCTTGTAGTTCATCTCTCTAGAGCTCTTTGATCCCTTTCTTCTCTAAACTAAGCTCATTGCGGATTCATAGCTTAGATTCGAAGGAGTTCACATTTAGTGAATCGTTCTTGTTGTAAGAACTCCTTCTCAGTTGGAGAATATTCCCTCCCTTCTAAACTTAGGTTTGGATTGTAAAAGTCGCTAAGGACTATAACTTAGAAGGATCTGTCCTGCGTACAGTTTCCTTGCTGAGACTTGCTCAGATTAATCAACAAGTTTCTCCTCGCTGAGTTCGGGACCGTGGACGTAGGATCTCGTTATCCGAACCACGTTAAAAATCGCTTGTGTTATTTATCGTTTTATCGCATTGCATTTAACCCCGTTTTAAATCATCGCCTTGCATAAAACGTATCTTAAAAAGCGCACACCAAAAGACTTTACATTGCGAAAACACGTTTTCAAAAGAGACGACTCCGGGCCTAACACTTATCCGCACTACAGTCTCCGACCGGAGTTTCGTAATACGGACATCGGTCGGTAGAAGAGCTCGAAGCTGACTCACTTTGACCCCAGTGATCGAAGGCTTACTTGGCACTCGTTCATCGGTTGCAAACATCGGCTTCACCGACCTTCACCGAGAAAAAGAAACGAGCTCGGTGTATTCACCCCCCCCTCTACACCCGACTTTTAGTCTCCGGACCAACAGGGTTCCCTTACCTTTAGTCTGACCTATGATTCCTTCTACAGTAATTAACTCACTCGAAAGTTCATTCAGAGGGTAGTCTTTCCTTGACATCCCTACATTTAGGCAGAAATTCTCATATGACTTAGGTAGTGAATGTAGAATGATATCTATCTTGATGCCAAGATCCAAGACACCACCAACATTTGCAAGTCGATCTAGCAGCTCGATCATATATAAAACATGATCCTGCAGGGATGCACCTTCACCCATTTTGAGATGAAATCTCCGAGATCTATCGGTCTCACCGAACTTTTCAGCCATAGAATCCCATATCACTCCCGCATAGGGCATGTTTTCATACTTGTGAAGCAAGAAATCAACCATAGTGGATAGAATGACAAAACGAGTCTTGTCATTATCCTCTACCCACTTTTCAGATTCCCTTATCTGCTCCTCAGTCGCCCCTTCTTCGGGGAGTTCAGGCTCAGGGGTACTGAGAACATACAAGATTTTCTCATTTTGGAACATTAGTGTAAGGTTTATCCTCCACTCTTTATAGTTGTCAGTACCCTTTAAGGGTCGGCTCAGAAGACCGTTAACAACAGCTTGAACAGACATATCTAAAAAATAATTAAAAATAAAGCATGTAAGGAAAAATAAATTGCACATAATTCATAATTAACGATCATTGTAACCTTTTGAAAAACAATGATGTTAAAAACCTCGAACAGCTCTAGGAATTCCACAAGCAAGCCACGCAGGTGGACGTTTACTAGTGTAATCCTAAACCAAGCTATTTACCTAGCTCTTTAATTCCAATCCACACCTAGGTTCTTAAGACGAATGGAATTAATAGTTCGATATTCTAGACCATGTCACTATTAAAACGCGGGAAGGGACTTCGAGGGAAGTGAATTGTACCTGCGGTGATATCTAAGCATTGACCATTAATTTGACCAAAATAGAATCAAATTCTTGAAATTGACATACTTACTCGAACCATGTCGCATTCAATTTGATCTAATTAGTCATCCTATTTAATTATTATCTTCTAGAGTACTCGTTTTTACTAGGCACACAAGCCACACAGGTGGACGTTTTCGGCTTCGCTCCCACTACTTAATAATAATCAAATATTGTTTTGGAAAATTCATCTCACAAAACTTGAAGCTCAAAGATGCAAGCAAGCCACGCAGGTGAACGTTTACTCACATAATCTTACTACTTTTGTGTAGAGTCCAATTAAGTGTTTAATATCCAAATTAATGGAATCTAATTAAACATTTAATTTAAAGTTGCTTAGTCTTTTTATTCAAAAGGTTTGTTTTGAATCATGCATCATCACATAATTCCTAAAGCATGCAATTTCTAAACGCACATAATAAAACGTGCTCGCGAAAATTAAAACATGCTTAATAATGACATAAATCATATTTTCATTCTTTTCTAAGCGCATTTAATCACATAATCGCATGCTAAAGCATAATAATAAATAAATGCACAAATAGGAAATTTAAAACGTCGTTATCGGGCTTTCAAACACGTAATTCCTAACTATTAAATAGCCTCGATCAAAATACGGATATTCGAAATCTTCGAATCCGGAAACTACATCGTCGCCACATCATCGAGGGATTTGCCACGTGGCGGACACGTGGCAACATAGTCGCCAAGGGCCGACGTGGCGCGCCATGTCAACATCGTCTTCTTCATCCGAAGACGCCACCGTCGGCTGCCGATCCAGTGTCGGTTCTCGGCCGGCCGCTGAACCCGGGAAGCGCCGGACGACGGCGAACCGTAAACCATCGTCCGCTCGGCGGCGGCGGGCGCAAATTTGCGCTCGCGTGCGGCACGACTGCCGCCGCAGGCGCGCGCCACCGCGCCTTCCCCAGCCCTCCTCCACTGTCTCCAAAGCCCCCCGACGTCACCCAGACGTCGGATCCGTGCAGAGCTGCCGCCTGGAGCCGCCGCCGAGAAGTTCATACGTGAAAAATCGCCTCCCACTGCCGCCGACTCCGCCCCCCGAATTCACCCTTTCCGAGCCGCGATTCGATCAATTGAAAGAGGGGAAACGTAATTGGGACACTCACGACCATCGTGTAACGGATTCCGGCCGAGATTAGTTCCTCAATTTCCCGAATTCCAAATGATTCGCCGGAACGAATTCATAACAAGCAGCCAACTTCAGACGTCAATTTCGATCGCATCCAAGATCAGATGATCCTTTACGACCTACCAACGCGAAGTTCGTAGGACGAGGATTCCAGAGGTTCAAGCCGATCGTCGATCGGACACCGGACGCGCCGGGAATCTCCACCGCAAGATGTGGCGGAACCCTAGAAAACTAGGGTTTTTCTGTGAAAATTCGGGTTCATCTTTGTCTCGTTTTTCGTGCCTCCCGGACCAATTACAGTACAAAAATAGTACAATCACATAGCAAATAGGTCCTATCAACTACTCGTGAATTTTCTCATGAGAAAAATGTTACAATGGGGTCAAAACAGTGGCTCGCAGGCCGCCTCAAACACGAAATTAGCCCGATAATGACGGAAATAAACCCTAATCATGCTCCTAACAACAACAATCAAAGCCTAAACCAGGCTCTGATACCAATTGAAGGAAAATAGAGGTTAGGAATGATACCTTCCTCCTTCCTATGTTGTCGCGGCTTTGATTGTTGCTCGTGTGTCAGATCTTCTAATCTGTGTCCGGCCTTTTTCTTCATCTGGGTGGTCAGAGAACTGAAGAAAATAAAGAAAATTGTCTCCCTGTCACTCACGCGCGTGCGTGTATGTTTATGTGTATGTGTGTAATCTGTTTATGAACAGAATACTAATATATATAGGCTTCAAAAGCCAATATAATATTAATATATTTGTAGCTCATTAATTTAATTATATTCCTAATGACTTCCACATAATTAGCCCATAATATAATTAATTAATCTACTGGACAGCTAATATTTATCAATTAATTGGCCCAGCCAATTAATTCCAGATAAATAACATTATTAAATAATGTAAAAATATATTAATCCATTAATAATGATTTTTGAGAGACAATAAATAACTAGGCAACTAATTGGGCCAGATCAAAGATCTAATACAAGAAATAAAGCAGGGCCTCAAATTAATTAATTATCTATGCTCAGCCCAGAGCAAAATTAAGTAATAAACACAGATTCATTGCACTAGAGAATCCGCGCTGACTTACCCTTTTATCCCAAATTGAGCAAGGGCTTGTATTTTAGACTTAATCGATCTCCGTATTTAAGATAGGAATATCCGTTAATTAATTAAGCTCACTGACAGCTTAAATTAATTAACATCTTATATTCTTGAGTAGTACCACTCGACCTTATTAACACACCTGAACTTAATCAACCGGCCGGGTTTAGTGTGCTAATCCTTTCGAGTTCCTCAGGGGATATTATCAACCCATTTTACTAGGATACGGTTGCAAGATACAAACAACCATCCTGAGCCACAAATAACTACTAACACCCAAGATACGTAGATTCGGTCGCGATGACGTTCACCATAATAGGTCAAAGTGAAAGATAGTCAAATGCACTCAGCTGAAGTCTTACCAAGCTTAAGACCAGCTAAGTCACCGAGATCTTGGTTCTCCACTAAGGTCAGTTAGGAGAACACATCTTACTGTGATCCATCAATACACCACCTTAAGTGTACCAGTAAAGACAAGCAGCTAAGACAAGCCACTTTTTATCTAAACTGCAGCTTAAGCCGACAACTTATCCTGAAGTTGTCTCAGTTGTGATAACTGTTTATATCTTGTCAGTTCAACCAATTTATGTTGTTTTCTGTGATACCCGACACACTACACAAATTTAACTTTTGTACAAGATAAAGGATTACATGGGCAAATATATACATTTATCAGATAGGAGAATAAAATAGTGGTAAGGACAAAAACACATTGTATACAAGCATACAAAGTGCTTCCAGTATACAAAAGCCCAACAATTCTCCCACTTATACTAAAGCAAACTTTTAGTATACAATGTGTCAGTTCTAGGTAAAAACTAGTATTTAGCTATATATCCTATCTATCACTCCTCTTCTCAAACTTATACAAAAGTTTCTGCAGTCCTAAGTGGGGGGGGGCATCTCAACCAGTCCTAAGCCACGAACATGCTTCTCGTAAGCCGGAATTGAAACTCAGAACGCGAAAGTCAGCTTTAGCTGAAGCTTGCTACTGAACTTTGTCAGTTGGCTAGATATACTTTCTCGATCGCGTGGGCTGAGTATAGTCCTACTGACTTATGTCAGTAAACAGTAGTTCAGTACAATAGTTGTGTGCGGAAGTGAATGCCCTTTAAAAATATGCGTCTTAGTTCACAACCCATTTTATGCAACTTGATTAAAAACTTAGTTGGATGCTGAATGAACAGTTATAATAATGCAATAGTTAAATCAACACAATGATTTTTAAAGTGGTTCGGACACATAGGGTCCTACGTCCACTATCTTGAACTAAGTAGGGGTTCTTGTATTAATTATACTGAGCAAGCCTCAGTTGATCTGTTCACTGGACAGATACTAACTTGTTTGCTTATACTGAGCAAGCCTCAGTCAATCTATACGCTGAACAGATATCTACTTATCGTAGTGACTGTACAATATCTTAACCGTTTAAGGTTAGATTTTCTCCAACTAGGAAGGAGTTCTAACAAATAAGAACAGTTCAAAAGATATGAACTCCTTCGAGGTTCTAAGCTATTGATTTTACATTACACACGCTTAGATAGAGAAAGGGAACAATAATTCTCTTGAGAGAAGAACTAAAGAAGATATCTAAAATCTATGAGCAAGTTTTTCGCTTGAATGCCGCTTGTAAGTTCGCTAGAGGTTTTGAGCTTTGTTCGCTTTGGTGCCTAGAGTTTCTTCTGCATGAAGACCTTCTCTATTTATAGTCTTCGATTTGTGAATAGATCTGTTGGAGAGGGTCTAGCTAAGTGTCGAATAAGACAAGAAAAACAGTCATATATAATTTGAACGCTGAGTATAGGCACTGTAGAGATTTCCACTTTTTCCAGGCTAGGTGCAGCTTTATGGCGGAAGCGGTGTAAGGCGTTGTCGGCTCCTTATTGGGTCGAGGTATATGAGAGTTGGTGAGGCATATTCAAACTCAAAGTATGATGAGTTGACTTCCTCCGAATCCTCGGACCTTCGCCTGATTGTCCTATATCGACATTCGTCTGAACACTTCAGTCGCTGGCTTGATTTCCTTTGCAGATTCAGTTGGTGATTGACAGACCAACTAACTTACTTGATATTGAGTTCTTCAGCAAAGCGCATAATCTTCTACTAAATCCACATCTACTGAACTCTAACCTACTGAGTTCTAACAGCTGAACTCAAACTAAGCTATTACAATATCGAAGGCCCATCATTCGGCCTAAGGGTTTTGGGATCTTCAAATCTTATCATATATGTTCATCCTAACATATCACAAGCTTAGAAACGGAAGGCGTTCATATTCATTTTACTGAGTTTATTGTAGACTGATTAAAGTCAGTAGATATTGTAGACATTTTGCTCATTAATAAACAAGAAACATAAGCTTCTGAAACGAGTATGTAGCTTTTAATTAATTAGTTCGATTAAATAAACCAACTCATGGTATGAATTTAGTATAGTGATGAAGTGAGAGATTCTCTATATTAGGACTACTAAAATACTCTTATTATTTCGTAATTAAGGATACTAAATATTATTTATTAAGAGGAGAAGTTGCATGATCAGACACACACGTAACCATCAGGTTTTTTTTTGTTGCAGACTTGAAAGATGAGGTCAATCGCTGAATTAATGTTCACAGAATTGTCGCCGGAAAAATCCCCACGGAAATTTACGCAAAGGCAGTCAGCTGCTTGTTGGGAGTCGAGTCCATTTACAGCAACGCAGCATCGGGCCGTAAGAGGGTTTTCGCTGACGTTGTTGTCCAGCGGCTTAACAAGTTTGGAACAAAGATCCGTACCAAATATAACGTTCAATGGACAACTGGGACTGCTGTCATCGGAGCTGACGAGAGTGAAGAAGACGAGGGGAAGACAAAGAAGGAAGAGGACTTTGGCTGAAATTCTCTTTGAGTTTGTCAAATGGAGAATTGTGGTTGTGCAAGGAGAAGAGTTTTGAATTGAATTTGAATTGGCGATGAGGTATGCATATATAATAGTGTTAGTTTGAATTGAAGTTGTCAATAAAAGCATGCTTCTTTAACGCATGAGATCGAATTAATACAAATTTAATTAGACATAAGTGAGCTTTTATATAACTTCCATGCCCACATGCACCAAAACGGGATGATATATATTTTCTAAATAATTTGGGTCCAAAAAGAAAATTTTCTATATTCTAATTCTAGAAAATATCACTCGGTTCAATACCCAAAAATGGACGGAGTTTTCAAAATAATACTTTTCAAAAAAATGATTCCCAAAATACTACTCTCAACAAACTAATTCCAAAATTTTACTTTTACAAAGTTAATTCTTCATCTACTATATATGTAGAAGGAAATGTACTTTAATTTACTCAATTAAACATTTAGAATTAAAACTTCCATTTTAAATAATAAGTAAAATATACTAGTATAATCTAAATAAGAGCACTAAATTTAAAAATTAAAAAAAAATTCTTTTAACTAATAAATGAAGTAACATAAAAAAAATTCATTTTTAAAAAACAATAAAACCACATAATACATTGAAAATAAAAATCCAATGTAAAATTAAACAAAACTTTATTTTACTTAATAAAATATAAATGAACGAAGATCCTTTCTAAAAAAACCTAAGGATAGAATGTCATACAATTGAATAAAAGAACGCTAATAGTTTTTTTACAAATGAAATAATATTCGAATTTCTTACTTATTAATTTTTATGTTTAAAAAATATTTTATTTTAAATTACTAAGTGACTTAATTTTCCATTAAATAAAAATATAATTTACTTAAATAAAAATTGTAATCCCGAATTTTAAATTTACCGGGTGGATATTATATTTATTAAATAGAAAATTTAGTTTTAGGTTTTTTACTTATCAGAAGGATTTTAAATTAAATTAAAATGAGATTTTTAATTTTTAAATTTCGTGTTTGCCTTTTTTAGTTATAAAATATGATTTTTTACCTATTATTGTTATGATTGAAAATGAAAGTTTCATCAGAAAATGTAAGTCTGAAAACTTAGAAGATTATTTCCTTTTACACGTATTTTAGAATGAGAATCTTATTTTTAGGAGTCATATTTTAGGAATTAGTTTGTCGAAAGTAGTATTTTAAGAATTAATTTTTTGAAAAATATTATTTTCGGAATTTGCTCTCCAAAAATGTCATGTACATACAATAATAAGGAAAAATGTTTAACTCTTCTGTGTGGTTTGCAGGCTATTGCACAGGAGCGAGGTTTACCCTGTGCGCACCAAAGGTAGCGGCTGCGGGTTCCCGTCAACAAAAAAAAAAATAATAATAATAATAATAATAAGGAAAAATGTAGCTGTTTAATTTGTTTCGCATAATAGCATGTATAGTGATAGTCTTCTTGTTATTTAAATTGAAAAAAGAATCATTTCTAATGGTTGACGTGTCACATGTAAAATAAATATTTTTTCATATTGAATTTTTTTTGGGATGAAATCTTCTATCAATTTTTTCATGTACAATTTATGTTACTAATAGAATAGAATAATCACATGTGTTTCACTTAATCCTAAACTACTTAAAAATAATTTAATATCCAGGATTAACCAATTCATATTATGATATATTTTTATAAAAATGAGTATGGCGCTCAATATGCTCATCAACATACTTTCTACTTTCATATAAGGGGAGGGCTCAATTCCTTCATAAGCTTCCAAATCAAACCTTTAAGAGTTCGGCGCTCAATATGCTCTTCTTCCAAGTTAGAATGGTAGTGCAGTACCGCGCACGTAACACATTCATTAGCTTGAACGGTTGTATGATCCTACTCTTTCAAGCTGCCGTTAAATCTCCCATGAAGGTCTTCATGTGCCTTTTTTTAAAGATGTCGGTGTCTTTGTTCATCAACCTACTACCCACTATAGCGGAACAACGTTAATTTGTGCTTTTGCCATTTTCTTTACCTTTGGTTTTGAGAGTTCATTTGTTTGGAGACATGTCAAGAACATATCATATGTTCAGTTTTCAGTTTGCTATAATCAACTTCTATTTTGTAAATTACACTGCCAAGTGTATTATAATCCTCCTACACAGTGTATTAACAATACTATATGAAGTGTATTTTGTAAACAATAAAGAAGATTGCCTGAATATATAATTGGAAAGCTGAAGTGTAATATATTTTTAAAATATGTATCATTGAAAACCAATGTCCCATGCAAGGAATATATCATTGAAAAAGTGTATTGAAAAAGCATATCAAGTGTTTCACAGTTAAGTGTATTAAAAGCTAATATCAAGTGTATTACAAAATACCTAAAAAGTGTGTTGGGAAATATTATAAGTTTTGAATGGTCTCTAACCCCTCGTTGATTGACGAACCAGACTGATGTATTTATAGGATCTCAGTCTGTAATTGTATAGTCAGGCTGACTGTCTTGATCAGATTAGGTCAGTTCAGGTTACGGTAGTTCAGCTAGTGGAACGCTCTGTATTTAGCTTTGATAAGTTGACCCTTCCAGACTGAACTGATCAGGGGATTGGATTCTTAACTAGTCTAAACTGATATATTCAAATGGGATGAAAGTACAAGGTACAAGGCGCGAAATTCAAATAAGATGGTCAACGGAGGTAACGACAATTATCATATCAACCTCGACCGATACTAGGCTGCCATGTCAGCCCTAGTCAAAGGGGACAGAACAGTACCTCGTATAGAACCCGCAGAAGCGAGCGGAGCTCGACACCTGTCCATGCATTCAATGCATTCGACCGTTGTCAACACAGAGCCAATGGGAGATCGATCTTTCTCAACAGATCTTTTTCCAAGCACGGTTATAAATAGCACAAAACCTCCCATTAAGAGGTTATAGAATTTCAAGAAGCTCAAGCATACTCAAATAAAAAGAACAAGCCTTAACCTTCTTATTCATATTTCTCTTGTCTAGAAATTCCCTCTGCTGTTCATACTCCAAGTAACCAGCTTTCTCAATGGATCTTTTCCCAAGCTCGGCTATAAATAGCAAAAGACCTCTCTTTAAGAGGTTACGGAATTTCAAGAAACTCTAGCACACTCAAAGCAAATGAACAAGCCTTAACCTTCTTATTCATAGTTCTCTTGCCTAGAAGTTCTCTTTGTCGTTCATACTCCAAGTAACCAGCTTAATCATCATAAGCATGAAGCTGGAATTTTTAGAAGAATGTCAGTAGAAGATAACTCAGTCTGAGGAATCAGAGGAAGTCAACTCAGCATCTGCTTTGGAGTTTGAACAAGCCTCACCTACCATTCTACCTCCACCAATAACGAGTTGCCAACACTGTACATTGCACTGACAAAAGCTGCCCTCAAAACTGAAAACGAGAGAATCTATATAATAACGTTATAGTCCACGTGTCTAGGTTCCCTCCAATGGATATATTCACAAGTCTAAGCTCCTTATCACTATTGACACATGTTTAGGTTCCCTCCAACGGATCTATTCACTAATTAAGACTATAAATTGAGATCGAGCTTCAAACGATGAAGATACGACCGGGAACACCAAACATTCAAAGGAGACAACATCTAGCAAAGAACTCACTCAGCAAAGAACTCACCTCATAACACATTAGTTATAGTTCTTCTCTCTAGAGATACATTGTTCCCTATCTCTATTCTGAGTCAGCATTGTTAGATCACAAACTTAGAAACCGAAGGAGTTCATATTCATTCTACTGAGTTTATTGTAGACTGATTAAAGTCAGAAGACAGTGTTCGGTATTTGGAATCACTGTGCCCACGCGATCTGAAAGTTTATTTGGCATGATGACACGTTCAGTAGCATATTCAGTCGAAGACTGACTTTTGCATTTGAGTTGAAACATGGACTCAGGTGTATTCAACCCCCGCACACACCTGAAGACTCGTCTCTGGACCAACAATAGCACCAAGAAAAGATCGAATTCGGTATCTACTAACCTGCTCACCACCAATATTGTGAGCCATTTCAATGAATCTTGAGAAAATCTTGAGAAGATAGTTGTTGCCGGAGAAAAATGTGCGACGGAGAGTTTCACAATCTTGAAGAGTTTGAGAAGAGAGTGGTGGCGATTTCTTCAATCTACCTCCATTTATTTCATACAGAGGGGCGTTTCTAAACCGCTGGTGAATGTTTCCAGCCTCGAAAAATGTGTGAAAGGGTGGTGAGGGAAAAGTAAGTGTTGATGGACGTGGTATAAGTGGTGTGAAAATTCACTTCCACTTCATTCTTTAATGCATATAATTTTTAAGGAATTTATTTCATTCAAAATATTTATCGATAGAAATTCTAATTTATTTATTAGTAATATATGATCTATGATATATATACTCTGGAAGAAATCTGATCTATAAATCTTTATTTATTCCTTGTTTATATGTTTGATTTTCTGAAAAATAATTATCAAACCCCTAATTACTAATTCAAAATTATGACATTAATTCCACAAGCCTAATTATTATTCTAAAATTTAATACAAATGTACGTGTTGAATTCAATAAATAAATAATAATCCCTACTTATTTCCGTATTTTATACATTCTTTCTGGAGAAAAAAAAAGCCTTAAGTAATCCAAAATTTAGTAATTAATTTCCCTCACCCTAATAATTAATCTAAAATTTAAATTTGAGAATTATCTGCAGTTGTGGAAAAATAAAGAAATGTAGGCGTTGGAAAAAAAAATGCAAAACACTAATCCGCAATTTTCTATCAAGTTGTATTTTGTCTTGTATGCATGGAGTGGGAATCTGCACCAGATACTCAGGTGAGTAGGAGAGCAGGGCGTGAGAATCTGGGAATCTGTATTGTAGTAGTCTTTGTACAGCGCGGCGTCCCAAGCAAGCAACAGGTTTTGTCAGAACAACTCACCATTCGCCCCAGCTTTTGTCAGTTGTGCTAGGTAAGGTGACAGAAAGTGTATTACAGGAATAAAATGGTCCGAGTAGGTATTACAGCATTTTTTAAATGCAAATGGCAGTTGGTGATATGTTGGTCCCGAGAGCACGGTCAGGTGTAGAGGGGGGGTGAATACACCTGAGACCAATTTCTCAACTTAAAACACGAACAGTCCTTTTCACAAAGATTGTCGTACTGAACAAGTTCAGCAGACCAGAGTGACTGACTCTACTGAGATCTGCTAGCTGACTGAGCGTCAGAATTCAGTATCAGCAGATAGAGTTCAATGGTGCGGAATAGTGTAGGCCCAATTCAGTTGAGTTGGAAAAATTTTTAATAAACAATTTCAGTAGATTAGTGTGATCACTTAAGTTTGCTGAAACTCAGTTGAATGATTTTAAAGGATAGTTTTCAGTATGAACAGTTAAAATCAATGCAACAGTAAAGAGAACACAAGCGAGAGACACAAAGATTTTTAATGTGGTTCGGATACAAAAATCCTACGTCCACTGTCCCGAAAGGTCAGGAGGCTATGTCTTATACTGAGTTAGTCTCAGTCAGCTTGTACACTGGACAAAGCTGCGTCTTGGAATTTATACTGAGCAAGTCTCAGTTTACACGGTTATCAAACTAAAGTGTTTGACAAACTCTCCAACTATGAAGGAGTCCTTTTACAATAAGGATTAAGTTCAAATATGAACTCCTTCGTCTAAGCTATGGATATGTTCTATTGAGCTTAGGTTAGAGGGATAGGGAACAAGAAGGTAGCTTCTAGAACGACGAACAGCTGAGTTTAGCTATGGGTTCGTGTAACGTCGTTTGGATACTAGAGGCTTGTATGTAACGATTAAGCTTGGTTCCCTAAGAGCTAGAATGTAGTCTTTCGCCGGAGATATATTCTTCTAACTTCTTGCGGAAGACTTGGGCTTTTCGGATTAGCTCGTTTTGAATGCTCTGTGTTCTTGTGTATGCGAAGGTTCGGTTCGTGTTCTTCCCGTTCGAGCTTCAAATTTCAATTTATCCCTCTATTTATAGAGAAGAGATTAGGAAAGATCCGTTGGAGACGACGATCCTTTGTCTCTCTCTTTTGGGTAGCTAACGGCTCTTTTGAAGTAGAGTGACAGTGTCCTTTCCCTCCTTTTCCGGAAAGTTGTTGACTTGCAGCTTTAGTAGGTGTAGGACAGGTGTCTGCTTGTTATTTGCCGAGGTTTGGAAAGTGGTTGAGACGGAACAGACTTCGAGGAGATCTGAAGCTGACTTCTCTTATCCTCGTATTTGACTATACTGATTTCCTTCAAAAGTTCTGACAGTTCAGAAGACAGTCTGGCCGTTGCTGAGTCTGATCTTGATTCAGTAGATAACTTCTGCTGAGTCTGCTTTACTGAAGATCAACTCTGAGTACAGTGAACTACGCCAGCTGAGTTCAGTTCGACTGACTCCTTTCAGTTTACTGCTCCTGCTGAGTCCAGTATTTACTGAGTCTTCTAATTCTGGTGCTGAGGCTGATAAGCTATTGAACGCCTGAACCAGAGCAGAGTGTCTGCTGAGTCTGAAACCTCAGAGACAAAAACAAATACAAAGTAATGGTTCACCGATCAAGATAGGGTTTTAGGGTCTTCAAATCTTCATAGACTCGTTCAGAGCACAAGGCTACCGAGTATATGTCAGTACGGAAGATAGAATCATTTCCCACTATATGCAACAGTGCTGAGGATAGAATCATCACCCAACAATTTCCCCCTATTTGATGATGCCAAAACCTAACAACATCTATGCAAACTAACACTAAACTTGTCAGAAACAGAGCTCCTTACAATATTACAAGTAGGATCAGTGGAGTTGTTCTTCAAGCTCTAGACTACTGAAGAGAGCAGGGCAGAGAGTCAGAATATAGAGACTAAGCATTTCTCCCTGTCTTAACAATTTCCCCCTTCAAGGAAACAACTAGTCTATCAGAATCAAAGCGGCTACTGACAAATAAATCAATGAGTGTGAGTGTGTGAGTCAGTGATCACTTCAGTGATTCTGAGTGTTAAGCATAAAACAAACACGGCTTATTTAGATAATAAGATATTGTCGAAGCCAAACAGAGATATTATATATATAAGAAGTTCAGTACAAGAACATCTCTGCTAGACTAAAACATAAAGGAAATACAGAAGCTGAACATCACTTAAAATGTCCAATCCTGTTCTTGAATTCTTGCGTTGAATCTTCAGGAAGGGGCACTCCATACATCCGATATGTGTTCTTCCGCAGCTTCTGAATCTCAGCAAAGTCCGCTGGCTCATCTTCTTGAAGAAATTTGGCTTCAGCAGCGTTCTTCACTTCCTTCTCAATCACGCCGTAGTGGATAGATCTATCGAGTCTTCGAGGGGGCGGTATAATCCTGGGATCTGGAACTCTGACTTCGACATTCTCTTTCACAGCTTTTTGCATCTAGGCATACATGTCTAAGTCAGCGATCATTATGAACTCAGTGTAGGCTTCTACCTTGCGCTTGTCTGTCCAGAAACTCCAGAAGTAGTTTCTTTTTATGAATTCGATCTTCAGCGCTTCCCACCTCTGCATGAATTCTAATGGTATCCATTCGTCTGTCCTTGGCCACCTGTAGGTCTTCAGATCCGAAGGCTTTCTGAACTTTCTGTATCTGTAGGGAATGTCAGCCTTAGACGGAATCCTCAGCCTTGCTTCTTTCTCTGTTCTCGGCCTTAGAGCTTCCCGGATCCGCCATATGAATTTTACGTGCCGCGGCCTTCAATTTGCCTTGCCTCTTCTCCTGCGTACAGGTATCTATCCATCTCGAGCCCGTGATGGCTTCTATTTCAGTATCCTGCTCTTTTGTATTTGTGTAGGAGGGCTTATGAGGCATCTCTTCTTCTGAGTCAGCAGGAGTAGAGGATTTTTCTTTAGAAGTACCCTGCTTCTCAGTCGATTTCTGCTGTTGCTTCTCCTTTTCTCTATCTTCTTCATCATTGAGTATCAGCTTCCTAGGAGGCAACCTGGCAGTTGTTGATCTTTTCCCGCCGCGAGCTGGAGCCTTTATTTTGCCTTTAGCAGGCTTCGCTTTTGGCTTGTTGGCTGCTTCAGCTTCGGCTATCTCCCTAGCCAGCTTTTCATCAGCGGCTATCTGAGCCTCCTCCTCCTTAGTGATATATCTCTTAGTTTTCTTGGAGGGAGGGGTCGGGAGCTTCAGGATCCTCTTACCTTTTCCAGGTACTAGAGGTGGGAGAGGAGCTTCTCCTTCCTCTTCTGACTCCTCCAGGTCAGCATACTCAGCAACCTCTTTGATTATATCAGAAGGAGTTTGGGTTGCATGAGTTGCCATTTCTTTGGTTCCTGAGCCACTTGGGTCAGTCTCTGCTGCGATTGCAGCTGCAGCTGGGACACCCTGGGCCTCACCAGTTTTTGTTAGTTCAGTAGGAGTTGTTGTTTGAGCTGAGCTTGCTCCTGCTACTGACCTTGTCTTCTTAGGAGACTTCAGTATCTGCTCTTTAGTGGCTTCCCCCTTAGTAGATTTTGCAGTTTCAGCTGGGGTTGACTTAGCCATCCTTTTCTCAATCCTTTCCCCCATCCTTTCCCCCTTTTTGGCATCAGCAAATATAGTGGGAGAGGGAGTGGATATCTTCTTGTTCAGGCTAGCATACGAGGCTGACAGCTCGTCAAGCTTGTTATGGATCTTGGCCAGCGCCTCGTGCAGCTCGGTCTTCTCACTGATTAGTTCTTCTTTGTATAGCGTGTGAGATTGCTTGGCTGCTGCCTTGAATTCTTTCAGCTTTTCATCAACCTTGTCTTCCATGACCTTCTGGATAGAGCTGAGTCTGAGCTCATTGGCCTGGGATATGGTCGTGACTGACTCAGTGTGGGAGGACTGAGAGGCCTTAAAATCTGCAAGTAATTTGGCTTGTCCCGCCTGAATCTGTCGAAGCTGAGCTTCGAAGTCAGCTTTCTGAGTAGCTAGCGCTTCAGATATGAAGGACGAGAAATCAGGGGCGGCTGATTCTGATAATGAAGTTTTCAGCCCCTGAATCTCTGCGCTTGTGGCTTGAGCAGTCTGCTTCCATGTCTTGTGGACTGCTCGGACAAGTAGGCGGTTATGAGTGCCCTGGCTTCTGAGAGCCTTTGCTACTGACTTCGATCGTCGGCCTTTGGGGTTGGGCGCTACTTCAAAAGGTGACTCAAGTAAGAGTCTTGCAGGTTCTGCTGCAGGTGAAGTACCAGCCACCGACTTCTCAGGAGCACGGATACTGAGAGTTAATTCAGTAGTAGTGGGTGTATCCTTGTCCTGTTGAGTTCCCTCATCAGGCTTCTCAGGGCCTGAATCACGGGGTGGGTCCTGACCATCGGGGTCAGACCCATCTGAGGGAGCTGAGCCGGAAGCCTGCTGTCGATCATGCAGCAAGGCCAGCATGGCTGCCCTTAAATCTTCAAGGGTACCGAGGTCAGCAGGCTCTGAGTAGCCTATCTGCTGCCTGATCCTCAATTCCTCTTCGTGTAATTGTTCGCAGGAGTGATGGATTATAAGGCGTTGAAGGTTGTGCCACTCCTGGAACCTCAGTAGCATATGGAATCTGGCCTGCTTGGCAATGAGCACTAGATCTGGGTGGCCAGCAATCTCCGGGATATGCTCTGTGATCTCTCGGGATGCTCGAGATTGGATAGCTGAGGCTTCCATCCCGACAGATTCTTCTTCAGACGCCGTCTCCGAATCTTCTACGTCTATCGTTGATGTCTGTTTCTCAGCAGATGGAAGACTGCTGAGTGGGGGGACATCGAAGGGACTGTCCAGGGCTTGAAGGTCTCCGCCCTGGACTTCTTCAATTTGAACCCCTTGGTCCACTTCTTCTCCTTGTTCAGTGGAGACGGCTTTCTCCACTGACTGAGTCTTTTTAGAAGACTATGATTCATCTCTCACTGTTGCGGCTGCTTAGTCTATTCAAGTGGCCTCGGGTCCCGCCTCTACTTCAGTAGGCACGACGGGAATAGTCTTCTTCAGTCGCTTTGCCGGTGCCTTGGACGTTTTAGCTTGAGGAGACCGCTTCTTGGATGGCGTGGTCTTCTGAGGCGTAGTTTCGCGATTGGTGAGGACTCCGACCCGATTCTTTGAAGAAGGGCGGTCCCGCCCTGTTGTAAAAGCCGAATTTTCTTCACGTTAAAGTATTGCTTGTCGTTGTACGTGATCTTGTCAGATGCGCAGAAGTCCTGAATCATCACAGATAGCTTCAGTCCGTAAAGGAGCTTACCTTTTGCGCTCAGTCTGTATGATGCTTTGTCGAATTTGGCTGCTTGAACCATGAATTCGCGGAGAAAGAACTCCGTCTAGTTAATTTTGGCTCTATCATAGATAGCCATCATCAGTTGCAGCTTGGGTCTGGATACTTGATCGAAAGATCCGGCTTGACTCGTCAGCAGTTGTGTCACTATGTACGCCAGAGCCCGATACTGCGGTAGCATCGTGTTCTTCGGGAATGCGGATCTGAAGACTGTAGGCTTCCCGCAGAAGATGGAGAGGTAGTCATCCATCATGTCATCGTTATATCCCACGGTGCTGACTCCCTCGGAGGGTAGATCGAAGCTTCTTCGAAGAGCTTCCTTGATTGACATTTCCTTCACCTCCATAGTAGCATTGCCGATGTTGTGTACAATGAATCTTCCATGAATATCGCCGGCTACTGAGTCTGAGTTGAGGTAGACTTCAGCAACCTGCCTCGGGAGGAAGAAGGTCGGCTTCTTCGACAAGAATCCCTCCAGCCCTGATGCCCGGAGCGCAGAAAATATTTCCTCCATGAACTCCAAGTCGCAGGCATCGAATTCCATGACTGGTTCGCACCAGACACGATCTTTCTCAAGAATTTCCTGCATGTTTTCTGGAGCGGACATGCTTATTCCTGCCATTTTATCTGTAGCAAGTAGAATTATCAGTATCGAGTTTGATGTTATAATCAGTATAGCGATGCTGAATAATGAAACAAGTTAAATACAATCTAATACCATACCACTGAAAATCTGAGAGTTTTAAGAAGATTAGATGAAGTTTGCAAGTAAGGTTTGCAGGAAGTGGATCTCAGAATTTCGGAGTAAAAAGATTTGAAAGATTGCTAATGGCAGTTTCCGAGATATGATCGAAAATATATATCAACGAGAAGATGAACAGTTAGCGATCAACGGCTGAGTTTAAATATGTTTTTTGAGATGAACGGTCAAGATTAAGTTTTATATAATAGGTAATAATCATGCTTGCCGCCTAAGTCAAAAGCCAGTTGTAACTTGCCTAAGTAGTAACTGTGATACGACGTGCATTAAATACATGGCAGAGTTCAGCATACTTATGTATAGAATGTCGTGCATTAAATGTAAGCCGTTAATATTAAATGACATTTCTATAAGGCATTAAATACGATGCTGAACCTGAAGTGAATCTGAGTCGTAAATGCATAGTACTGTTTAATTGGTTACTACTGAGTAGAGATACGCAAACTTGTCAGCTGAACATTGTAGTCAGCTGATACCTCGTGTAGATGGTTGCAGGGTCTCTACATACTGATTTTACTCAGTACTGAGAGTGAACATTCCCCCTTACTGAATGCTCATCTCCTGAATCCTCTTACTGACTTGAGTCAGTTGGGTCCAGCAGACCTAGCTCTACTGAAAGTTCTCTGAATCTTGCTTCAGCTAGAGGCTTGGTCAGTATATCAGCCCTTTGTCGGTCAGTATGGATCTTTTCCATCCTAATATCCTTCTTTTCGACATGGTCACGAATGAAGTGATGTCTGATGTCCACGTGATTGCATCTTGTGTGAAGTACAGGGTTCTGAGTTATTGCAATGGCATTGGTACTGTCGCAGAAGATTGGAACTTCATTCTGAATGACGTCATAGTCGCGTAGCTGCTGTCTCAGCCAAAGGATTTGGGCGCAGCAACTTCCGGCAACCATGTATTCAGCTTCAGTAGTTGATGTGGCTACTGAGTGCTATTTCTTTGAGAACCATGAGATCAGCTTGCTGCCAAGGAACTGACACGTTCCTAAAGTTGACTTTATGTCAATTCTACACCCTGCATAGTCAGCATCAGAATAACCTGTTAGTTCTATATTATCATCAGCTGGATACCACAAACCCATGTCAGGTGTTCCTCTGAGATAGCGGAGAATCTTCTTTGCTGAGTCCATGTGGCTCTGCTTTGGATTCGCTTGAAATCGAGCACAGACGCCTACATCATAAGTTATGTCAGGACGTGTAGCTGTTAAGTATAATAAAGAACCAATTATAGCACAAAAGTTTGGTCTACTGATACTCCCTCCTTATCAAGATCAATCTTCATGTTCGTGTTCATCGGGATCTTGATAGGTTTGCCGGATGTGCAACCGAATCTTTTGATGAGGTCTCGAGTGTATTTGCCTTGATTAACGAACATTCCTTTTTCAGATTGTTTGACTTGAAAACCGAGGAAATAGTTCATTTCTCCCATCATTGACATCTCATAATTTCCTTCATCATTCTCTCGAATTGTTGACACATGATGACATTCTTTGATCCGAAGATAATGTCATCTACATAGATCTGACCAATAGTAGATCGTCTTCCAATCGAATGCTAAACGAAATGGCGATCTACGAGTGCCTTTACGAAAACCTTTACGAAGAAGAAACTCGATAGGGTATCGTACCAAGCCCCGGGGTGCTTGTTTTAACCCATACTGAGCCTTTACGAGTCTATATACTTGATGTCCCCGTCGAAAGTCGGGCGGTTGTTCTACATAGAATTCTCGCACACAAACAAATAAATATCGAAGGTGTAATATCCATCATTGCAAAGCTAAATATCACAGCAACAACACAGTTGGAACTAAATTCAATTTTCAGTTTACTATAGTCAACTTCTATTTTGTAAATTACACTTATAATCCTCCTACACAATGTATTAACAATACTATATGAAGTGTATTTTGTAAACAATAAAGAAGATTGCATGAATATATAATTGGAAAGTTGAAGTGTAATACATTTTTACAATATGTATCATTGAAAACCAATGTCTCATGCAAGGAATATATCATTGAAAAAGTGTATTGAAAAAGCATATCAAGTGTTTCACAGTTAAGTGCATTAAAAGCTAATATCAAGGGTATTACTAAATACCTAAAAAGTGTGTCGGGAAATATTATAAGTTTTGAATGGTCTCTAACCCCTCGTTGATTGACGAACCAGTCTGATGTATTTATATGATCTCAGTCTGTAATTGTATAGTCAAGCTGACTGTCTAGATCAGATTAGGTCAGTCCAGGTTACGGTAGTTCAGCTAGTGGAAGGCTCTGTATTTAGCTTTGATAAGTTGACCCTTCCAGACTGAATTGATCAGGGGATTAGATTCTTCACTATTCTAAACTGATATATTCAAATGGGATGAAAGTACAAGGTAAAGGCACGATATTCAAATAAGATAACTCAGTCCGAGGCCTAGAAGTTCCCTTTGTTGTTCATACTCCAAGTAACCAGCTTAATCATCATAAGCATGAAGCTGAACTTTTTAGAAGAATGTCAGTAGAAGATAACTCAGTCCGAGGAATCAGAGGAAGTCAACTCAGCATCTGCTTTGGAGTTTGAACAAGCCTCACCTAACATTCTACCTCGACCAATGACGAGCTGCCAGCACTGTACCTTGCACTGACAAAAGCTGCCCTCAAGACTGAAAAAGAGAGAATCTGTATAGTAACGTTATAATCCACGTGTCTAGGTTCCCTCCAATGGATATATTCACAAGTCTAAGCTCCTTGTCGCTATTGACACGTGTCTAGGTTCCCTCCAACGGATCTATTCACTAGTTAAGACTATAAATTGAGATTGAGGTTCAAACGATAAAGATACGATCGGGGACACCAAACATTCAAAGGAGACAACCTCTAGCGAACTTAAAAACTCACTCAACGAAGAACTCACCTCATAGCACATTAGTTATAGTTCTCTCTAGAGATACATTGTTCCCAATCTCTATTTTGAGTCAGCATTGTTAGATCACAAGCTTAGAAACTGAAGGACTTCATATTCATTATACTGAGTTTATTGTAGACTGATTAAAGTCAGTAGACAACGTTCGGTATTTGGAATCACTCTGCCCACGCGATCTGAAAGTTTATTTGGCTTGTTGACACGTTAAGTAGCATATTCAGTCGAAGACTGACTTTCGCGTTTGAGTTGAAACTTGGACTCAGGTGTATTCAACCCCCCACCCCAAACACACACACACACACCTGAAGACTCGTCTCTGGACCAACAATAGCACCAAGAAAAGATCGAATTCGGTGTCTACTAACCTGCTCACCACCAATATTGTGAGCCATTTCAATGAAGCTTGAGAAAATCTTGAGAAGATAGTTGTTGCCGGAGCTAAATGTGCGACGAAGAGTTTCACAATCTTGAAGAGCTTGAGAAGTGAGTGGTGGCGATTTCTTCAATCTACCTCCATTTATTTCATAAAGAGGGGCATTTCTAAACCGCTGGTGAATGTTTCTAGCCTCGAAAAAGTGTGAAAGGGTGGTGAGGGAAAATTAAGTGTTGATGGACGTGGTGTAAGTGGTGTGACAATTCACTTGTACTTCATTCTTTAATGCATACGATTTTTAAGGAATTTATTTTATTCAAAATATTTATAGATAGAAATTCTAATTTATTTATTAGTAATATATGATCTATAAAATATATACAATGCAACAAATCTTATCTATAAATATTTATTTATTCCTTGTTTTCTACATTTGATTTTCTGGAAAATAATTATCAAACCCCTAATTATGAATTCAAAATTATGACATTAATTCCACAACCCTAATTATTATTCTAAAATTTAATACAAATGTAGGTGTAGAATTCAATAAATAAATAATAATCCCTACTTATTTCTGTATTTTATACATTCTTTCTGGAGAAAAAAAACCCTAATTAATCAAAAATTTAGTAATTAATTTCCCTCACCCTAATAATTAATCTAAAATTTATATTTGAGAATTATATGTAGTTGTGGAAAAAAAAAAGAAATGTAGACGTTGGAAAAAAAAATGCAAAACACTAATCCGCAATTTTCTATCAAGTTGTATTTTGTCTTGTATGCATGGAGTGGGAATCTGCACCTGATTTTCAGGTGAGTAGGAGAGCAGGGCGTGAAAATCTGGGAATCTGTATTGTAGTAGTCTTTGTCCAGCACAGCGTCCGAAGCAAACAACAGGTTTTGTCAGAATAGCTCACCATTCGCCCCAGCTTTTGTCAGTTGTGCTAGGTAAGGTGACAGAAAGTGTATTACAGGAATAAAATGGTCTGGATGGGTATTACAGCATTTTTGAAATGCAAATGGCAGCTGGTGATATTTATATTTGTAGTGGGTATTCTTGATATTTTGCTCATTAATAAACAAGAAACATAAGCTTGTGAAATGAGTATGCAGCTTTAAATTAATTAGTTCGATTAAATAAACCAACTCATGGTATTAGTTTAGTACATTGATGAAGTGAGAGATTCTATATATTAGGACTACTAAAATACACTTATTATTTCGTAATTAAGGATACTAAATATTATTTATTAAGAGGAGAAGTTGCATGATCAGACACACACGTAACCATCCGGTTTTTTCTTGTTGCAGATGTCAAAGATCAAGTCAATCGCCGAATTAACGTCCATAGTATTGTCGCCGGAAAAATCCTCGCTGAAATTTACGCAAAGGCAGTCAGCTGCTTGTTGTGGGTCGAGTCTATTTACAGCAGCGCAGCATTGGACCGTAAATGGGTTTTTGCTGACGTTGTTTTCCAGCGCCTTAACAACTTTGGAACAATTCTCCGTACTAAATATGACGTTCGCTGGACATGTGGGACTGTTGTCTTCGGAGCTGAAGAGAGCGAAGAAAACGAGGGGAAGACAGAGAAGGAGGAGAGATCTGGCTGAAATTCTCTTTGAGTTTGCCATCTCTTTTTTTTTTAAATTGATAATTTATAGAATTAAATGGAGAAATGTGGTTGTGCAAGGAAAGGAGGGAAATATATCACTCGGTTCAATACCAAAAAATGGAGGGAATTTTCAAAATAATACTTCCCAAAATACTACTCTCAACAAACAAATTCCAAAATATTACTTTTAGAAAATTAATTCTTCATCCACTGTACATTTAAAAGGAAATGTATTTTAATTTACTCAATTAAACCTTTAGATTTAAAACTTCCATTTTAAACAATAAAAATAATAAGTAAAATATACTATAATCTAAATAACAATACTAAATTTAAAAATGTAAAAAAAAACATTCTTTTATCTAATAAATGAAGTTGCATAAAAAAATAAATTTTATTTTAATAAAATAATACCACATAATACATTGAAAATAAAAATCCAATGTAAAATTAAACAAAGCTTTATTTTAGTTAATAAAAATAAATGAACGAAGATTTCTTTCTAAAAAAATATCAAGAATACCCACTACAAATATAAATATCACCGATCGAATCGAGGCTGCGCTCTCAGGACCTTGGTGTTCATCTCTTTGTTAGTGAACATCCTCCCCAGCCCATTGATCTGGTTTGTTAATCTGATGCTGAGCTCGTCAATGGATTCATTGGGCTCCATAGCGAATAATTCGAACTTTTGAAGCTCCAGCTCAAGCTTGTTTTCTTTGATCTGCGGAGTCCCTTGGCTCAGTACAGCCAGGACATCCCAAAGTTCTTTCGATGTTTTACAATCTTGCACTCTCCCGAGGTGAGAATCACTGAGCGTCGTCAGAATTGCATTTCACGCTACTCGGTCAAGATTGTGGAGTTTCTTCTCTTCAGGCGTGAAGGCGACTTTATCTTGTGGAGTTTCCTACCCCTCCCACAGCAGCAAATTCTACACTGTCTATCATGGGAATGATTGGTCCTGTCTCGAGGATATCAGTCATGATGTCATGCAGCGATAGGTGCGCCTCCATTCTCACGCGCCATACCGTATAATTCTCAACAAAGAACATAGGTACCATCCGAATACCAGACATATCAGACATTATAGGCAAATAGTATAAGGATGAATGAAGAGATGTTTGTGCAGTGAAAACGTTTTTCTAGATCTGTTCGAGTAGACCAATAAGTTTTCAAAAACAATGATCAAGAGAACACTTCTCTGATACCAATTGTTGGTCCAGAGACGAGTATTAGGTGTAGAGAGGGGGGTTGAATACACCTGATTGCAAGTTTTTCCTCAAACGCGAAGGTCAGCTAAATATTGAGTTTTGCTACTGAACGAGTTCAGTGCCAGATAAGCCTTCTGATCGCGGGGCAGAGTGATTCAGTAGCTGAGCTCTTACTACTGATTGAGGCCAGTATTGAGGAGTTCAATCACATAATATAGTGCGGATAAGTGTGGGGCTCGAATTAATTTCAGTCACAGTTTTGGATAGTGTAGTTTCAAGTATGTTTTATTGAAAGTATGATTTTGCAAACAGTTAAACACAGATGCAATAAAATAGTACTCCCTCTGTCCCGCTATTTGTGGCTCACTTTCCCGAAAGGGGTGTCCCGTTATTTGTGGTCACTTTCCTAATTTGGTAAAAAAATTATTATATCTTCTACTCTATCATCTTCTCTCTCCTACTTTATTACATTCTCTCTCCTACTTTATCATCATCTCTCTCATACTCTCTCACTATCTTACTCATCTTCTCTCTCATACTTTATCATCTACTCTCTCTCTCTCATACTTTATCATCTACTCTCTTAATTCCCGTGCCGAAACCAATTGAGCCACAAATAACGGGACGGAGGGAGTAAATGACACGAGTAATTTTTAACGTGGTTCGGATACGCAAGATCCTACATCCATATTCAAAGTTTCTGTGCACTGGGACAGAACCTTCTAAGTTATAGTCCTTAGCGACTTTACATATTCAAACCGGAGTTTGAAGGATTTTCTCCAACAATGAAGGAGTTCTTACAATAAGAACCTTTCACTAAAAGTGAACTCCTTCGAAGGTTCTAAGCTTAAGATATTACAATAAGCACGCTTAGATAGAAAAGGGGAAACAAAGAATCTCTAAAGAGAAGAACTAAAGAAGATCTAGAATCTATGAGCAAGTTCTTCGCTTAAATGTTGCTTGTAAATTCGCTAGAGTATTTGAGCTTTGGTTCCCGTTCGGTTTTTTTTCTCGCATGAAGACTCTTCTCTATTTATAGTTGTGACCCAAACATAGATCCGTTGGAGAGGACGATGCCAAGTGTCACAAAACTCCAAGGAAAACGACTATATATTTTCGAAATGTCGCCACGCAGTAGTTGGCGTTTACAATAATAAGGAAAAATATATCTATTTAATTGAAAAAAAAAATTCTAATGGTAGATGTGTCACATGTAAAATAATTTTTTTTTCCATATTGAGATTTTTGGAATGAAATCTTTTATCAATTTTTCGTGTTGAATTTATATTACTAATAGAATAGTTAAATGTGCTTATTTAATTCTAAACTACTTTAAAAAATCTAAAATCGATGATATATTTTGGTAAAAATGAGTACGCGTTTCACCATGTTTTGGTGAACACAAAATTAAACACAACAAAATTGAACAAGTAATTCACTCCCGAAGGTTGTAGTGGTTCTTTTTCACACAAAAGACGATGACACGTAATTGTTTGCATCCGAAAAGATCATATCTATCCTTATATAAACACAATTCACTCAATAAGAATTTTTAGTTTGATTTTCACTTCAATTTGAATCCATTCTTACTGTGAATCTAGGGATGACATGTAGTGGTATTGGAGATTGAGTTGTGAAGATCATGGCGGATAGCACTCATTCCCAAGAGTATTGTTGAAGAATGGAAGAAAAATTCACCTTTGTGTTTTGCATACTGAAGTAACTACCCCAGCACTTATCAATTCAATTAAAAAATAAAATCTCTTCAGAAATTGATGTCGAATCTGCATTCTTGGGCAATCAGTCATGAATCATGGGGCAAAATTTACCATTTATCAAAATAGGACGGATATGCAATTTCGATAGATGGGGTAAAATAAAATTTGAAAAAAAGAAATTCTGAAAATCCGATTTCAAATTTCAATCGTTTTAACGGTTTTAACTGCTTGGTCCAAACAACCACCGGTCCCGGTTTTGACAACTAATTTCTAGATTAAATATAATTCACAGTCTGATTCACAATTCTAAATGAAAAAATATAGATTAATTAAACATATATTAGACATTTTGATACTCATTCCTAATATCCCTACTCTCCTGGATTATGGAGTTTTTCGATTTAATCATTTTCCCAAAAAACGTTTATATTTAACGCAGAGGATCATCTGGCCCAATTTTGGGCGGACCACTCAGTGGTCAACCAATCACGCGGTGCCACGTATGTATTGGTGGGCCATGTAGTTAATATTATAGTATTTGTTTAACTTTAAAAACACACGTGGCACCGGGTGATTGGTGGACCACTGAGTGGTCCTCACAAAATGGGCCAGAAAATCCGGATTGTTTATTTAATTAATCTACAAGAGTACGAAATGCTAATTTTTCTGTTATGCATATATAAAGTGTATATGTTTACGAGTACATATTTAATAAAATACAAATGTGTTAGATTCATTGAAGTTACAAGTATTTCTCAAGTAGGAGAGAGAGACATCGATCCCACTAACATTATTTCTCAAGCGTCCACACACCATCATCCACATTTTACATTATAAACAAACAAGCCAAACGAAAATAACACATGCAAAGGAAGACACAACAAATGCAGGATTTGCATCAAACATATTACGACTTTATTTGATGTTCAAGCGCAAACGAATCCCTCAGGCACTTTCTTGGTGCAGACATTAAGGAGCAGGCTAAGAGAGAGGGGGACGTCAAGCTTGATGCCCAAAACGCTAGCCTTAATCGCCGTGCAAAGGCAAATGGCCGCCTCGACGTCGGCCATCCCTTCAATGAGACTGCAGCATGGCGTTTTAGGAGGCGTTCCGATTGTCAAGCCAAGAAGGCCGCTAAGCAAGTTGGCGCAGACGCCGAGTTTCAACGTGTCTTTAGGGCATGATGTAGGGCTTGGTGGTGGTGGAGTCCATGCGAGGACCGGCGAGAAGAGTACGAGGTTGAGCAAGACGAATAGAGCAAGTGTTGTGTTTGTCCTAGTAGCCATTTCTTTGTGGTAGAATGCAGAAGTTGAAGATAGGATAAACAAAGGGTTCTTTACTTGATCTTGATGAAGAGTTAGAGCAATGGGATTAGGTTTTTATAGAGAGAGAAATGATGATTTCTTGATAACTTGATGATGACATGATGTTATATAATTGTATTTTAGCTGGCGAGAAAAAATTTGTGTGAAATATTTGGATGCATGTCAATTTGAGGAAGATGTACGTCTCATTATATAAATGCATGATTTAATTATATATCTTATCCTTTTCCAGTTATTGATAAAACGTTTAAGGGAAATAATTTGTACGTATATTTACATTTGCAAAAAATGATAATCGGTTAAAAAAAAAAAAAAAAAAAAAAAAAAAAAAAAAAAAAAAAAAACTGTATTAGCCCCCACTTGGTATAATTACAAAATATGGGTGTATTTCTAGAAAATACAGATCAAAATTAAAACTTGTAAATAGAATAAAATTCATTAAGCAATTGATGATTATATATATTTGTCGTGTAAGTTAAATTCACTGCCATATATATCAAAAAATAAATCTTTAAGTAATATCATCTGTTCTAAAAAAATGGCCAAAACATGAAACTTGAAATCAAACCTCCTGGTTGGCTTAATGTTTACATGATATCAATAGATTGTCTTCGTTTAGATGAGTAAGAAACGTCTAATTTCTGTATTTTCAATGTGATAAAATCTATAATATCCAATCGGGTTATTGCGTAAACAAAAAAAATACAAATATCTAATATTATATCAAATACGAGCATGACTTTGATCCGCGCGCTTGTGCCGAGTTCTGATCTTATATATTTCGTGAAACAAAATAATTTACATTAATCTTAATATTTTAAATCATATATAAAGAATATTTCAATGGATAAATGATTATGTTACAGCTAAGTGCAGCTCAAACCTTTTGAGGCCCTAAATCAAGAAATTATAATAAAATTTTAGTCACGTAAAAAATAATAACAGATAGTTTTCGTCACTGGAAGAACATTATTTTTTGTAAAATATCACTTGGATTCTAATCTTAAACTAAGCATAAGATTTATTATTTTCATCTAATTATAGAAGAGAAGAAGTTTGAATCTTGCTTTTGATGGTGGCTTAAAAATGAAATAATGTTTATACAAATTAATACAAAATTATGGGACCTTTTTTATTTGACGTCCAAAGCAACTGCTTAGTTGCTTAGAAATGATATATGTGTTTCAAGTAAAATTTAAATTCCATAAGAGAGTACATTTAGCAGTTAGCACAATAACTATAATATTAAAAAATATGATTTAAACACATATTAAATTGAACTCTCATTTGAATTAAAATTCAAATTTTGGGTAGAGTAAGTTTTCTTCAAAAAGGACAGAAAATCACATAGATACCAAAAGAAAGGAGGAAAACTGCCTCACAAGTGACAGGTAAAATCTTCGTGTACCAAAAATGGCTATTGATTTGGTTTATGAATAGGTGTGGTGCATTTGAATTAGATTTTAAGAGCTTATTTGATTTGTTAATGTTGGTCCGTAGGACGAGCCTTCGGCCGGGGGGTTGAATACACCTGAATGCAAATTTCAACTCAAACTCGAAAGTAAGTATGCTGAATAATGCTACTGAACACGTCAGTTAGCAAAATAAGTTTTCTCAATCGCGTGGGCAGAGGGTATCTGTCTACTGAGTCTTATCTACTGACTTCAGTCGGTGAACAGTAATTCAGTATAGGATAAAGTGCGGAAGTGTAGGCCCAAATAATTTTCCTCTCGATTTGAAAACACGTTTTATGCTGAGTGTGATTTTTAAAGATCAGTTTGTATGAAGTATGAACAGATAATCAATGAAACAGTAAATCAACACAAACAGTTTTTAAAGTGGTTCGGATACGCTGGATCCTACATCCACTGTCCTGAACAAAGCAGGAGTTCTTGATTATTTATATTGAGCAAGTCTCAGTCAATCTGTACGCCGGACAGATACTCTAATTATAGTTTTAGTGACTTTACAATTTCAAACCCGAGGTTTGCCTTTCTCCACCTAAGAAAGAGTTCTTACAATAAGAATAGTTCAATAGGCTGAACTCCTTCGAATTTTCTAAGCTTAAAATATTACAAGAATTGTTTAGAGTAGAGAATGAGAACAATAGATTTCTAGAGTTAAGAACTAATTATATCTCTCTGTGTATGACTTCTTCACTGTGTAAGCTTTTTGGTCGCTAGTAGTGGCGGAACCAGAACTATGAAGTCGGGGGGTCGAAGTAGAAGAATAACGGTGGCCAAAGGCAGAGGAAAAAAAAAGAATTGCTGAATATAATTTTAAATGGTTCGAACACAAACATGATATATATGCTAACTCTAAATAGAGACTAAATGACTACAAAGGGTTTCGAACATGAGACATCTATTAAGTGGGATAGAGTCCATAACCAACTAAACTACAAACAAATAGTTAATTATATTTTCCTCTAAAATTATATATAGGCAACACGAATCCTGCAATAAGTTCCGTCGGCCGGGGTTCGGTCGACCCACCCGACCCCCCTCTAGTTTTGCCCCTGGTCGCTAGAGTGTTTGAATACTTTGAATGCTTTTGGTTCCTGTGTCTTCTCTCGCATAAAGACTCTTCTCTATTTATAGTCTCGAAACAAGAATAGATCTGTTGGAAAATGTCTATACACGTGTCGAAAACGACAAGAAAAACGACCATCTTGAGTTTTAAATGTCACTGTAGGGATTCTCTTTTTTTGTCTAGGGAGCAACTGTGTGTTAGAGCAGATACAATGCTGGCAGCTCCTCATTGGTCGAGGTTAGAGAGTTGGTGATGTTTGTTCAAACTTCAAGTGCATATTGAGTTGACTTCCTCGCATTCCTGGATGCTTTTACCGAATTATCTCCTCGCTAACATTCTTCCGAGATATTCGATTCAGATTGGCACGATTTTCTCTACTGATTCAGTGGGTTCTGAGACTCCCAACTGAGTTCCCATGCTGAGTCCATCCAGCTGACATAAGATGTTCTACTGAACCTATCAGCTACTGAACTCTAGCTAGCCTACTGAGTTCCTAACAGACTCAACTTAACTAATTTATTACATTGAGAGGTTCATCATTCAGCTAAGAGGTTTTGGGATCTTCAAATCTTCTCATACCCAACAGTTAAGTTTGGGATTCTAATTTATTCTTGTTTATACCAAAGATAAATTAATGAGTTGGTCTCTTGTGCATTCGGTTGCACCTGCACCCGGATGCCAAATATTAATACAATATGGTTTGTAGATATAATTATAGTGTTGTGTAGTGCAATTGGTTGAGTTGTTGGGGCTTTCACCCGAGTTGTCCCGGGTTCGAGTCCCAAAGAATAAGTTTGACGTTTTTTTTTAAAATGTATTTTATTGATACACCAATTTTATGAAAGTGATATAATTGTTCAGAAGTGATAAATTTATTTATAACAGGTGATATTTTTATTCACACAAATTGGTAGTTTTTAGATCAAGTGGTATTATTTCCATGTCAAATGAAACTTCTATTAAAACCAATAATTTTTTTATTCATAATAAGTGATACTTTTAATCATAGCAAGTGATACATTGATTAATAACAAGTGATACTCTTATTCAGAACAAGTGATAAATTCAGAATAATTAATATTTTTTCATGTAAAGTGATACTTTTGTTAAGAATAAATGATGCTTAAATTCATAATAAGTGATAATTTTATTCATAGCAAGTAATACTTTGATTAATAAAAAATGATACTTTTATTTAGAACAAGCGATATATTCAGAATAATTTGATATTTTTTTCATGTGAAGTGATACTTTTGTTAAGAACAAGTGATACTTTTATTATAATAAATGATACTTTAATTCATAGCATGTGATACTTTGATTAATAACAAGTAATACTTTTATTCAGAACAAGTGATATAATCAGAATAATTTGATACTTTTTTCATGTAAAGTGATACTTTTATTAAGAGCAAGTGATACTTTTATTCATAATAAATGATACTTTTACTCATAACTTGTGATACTTTGATTAATAACAAGTGATATTTTTATTCAGGGCAAGTGATATATTCAGAATAATTGATTTTTTTTTCATGTAAAGTGATACTCTCATTCATAATAAGTGATATTTTTGTTCATAGCAAGTGATATTTTGATTGATGACAAGTGATACATTAGTTAATAAGAAGTGATACTTTTATTCAGAATGTGATATATTCAGAATAATTAATACTTTTTTCATATAATGTGATATTTTGTTAAGAATAAGTGATATTTTTATTATCTCAAACATATTCCTCATTATGTTCTATCTCTTCTATGTGTGTTATTAACTATACAATTATAAAATTGGAAAAAAAAAATTATCAAAAATAAATTTTAGTATACATATTAATATTCTTTATGTCATATATTAATTTTTAAAAAATAAGAAATTAAATTTATTATTTTTTGTGTCATATTGTAATTTCAATATTAAAAAAAATCAAGTTTCGATGTCAAAATTTAAAAAAAACATAAAAATCTTTGTTGGGTTTCAAACCCAGGTCTTTTGGGTGAGAACCCAACAACTAACCAATTGTGCTACAAGAGCGCTACCGTTGAGCTTTCCATTAATATTCTATTTAGCTTTGGTGCAGCCAGTTGCACCAAAGTTTTAGCGTAAATTAATTTAGAAACAAAGTTCTTTTAAATCTTGAAGATCACTAAGTACTAACATTATTAATCTATTTACTGTTTTGTTATCATTAATCTATTTATTGTTTTGTTATCATTAATCTATTTACTGTTTCTAATATTCATTTTATAAAATACTTGTATATATTACTGGTTATATGCAGTGGCGGATCCAGGGGGCCCGGCGGCGGCGGCCCCCCCGAACTCGTGTCGAAACGCGATTTTATATATGTAATTTTTAAGAAATATCGTATTTTTCCCTCCCGAATGTACACTTCACCTTCTTCTCTATTGATTCAGTTTCGCTCCCCTCCCTCATAATCCTGGATCTGCCCCTAGTTATATGCACTTGCATGATGCATGGAATCAACGGGTGTAACCACTTCCAATAATAATATTTATATTGGAAAATGAGGGCAAATAATATCTTAAAAAAATAAAATTACAAAAATCAGATGAGATGAGAGATGAGTAGTAGTCCATTTGTTCTATAAAAAATGTCTTGTTTTTCATTTGAGTCGTCTCATAGAAAGTGTCATGTTTCTTAAAAAGGCAAATAATATGTGAACCAAAATTAATAAGCCAAAAAGTCAAACAATATACGTTACACAATCTCATTTTCTTAATCCCCGTGCCCCGTAGAAAGAAAATAGTTTCTATAACACTGAGGGAGTATTTATTTCAATTTTCAATCAATCATATATCATATACAAGTACAATAATGGCAGAAGTGATACAGTACCAAGTAACTAATTCTCGCAATATTGATTTGGCAGCCCAGTTTTATTGGTTATCCCTAAAAACAATGGGGGGGGGGGGGGGGGGGGGGGGGGGGGGGGGGGGGGGGGGGGGGGGGGGGGGGGGGGGGGGGGGGGGGGGGGGGGGGGGGGGGGGGGGGGGGGGGGGGGGGGGGGGGGGGGGGGGGGGGGGGGGGGGGGGGGGGGGGGGGGGGGGGGGGGGGGGGGGGGGGGGGGGGGGGGGGGGGGGGGGGGGGGGGGGGGGGGGGGGGGGGGGGGGGGGGGGGGGGGGGGGGGGGGGGGGGGGGGGGGGGGGGGGGGGGGGGGGGGGGGGGGGGGGGGGGGGGGGGGGGGGGGGGGGGGGGGGGGGGGGGGGGGGGGGGGGGGGGGGGGGGGGGGGGGGGGGGGGGGGGGGGGGGGGGGGGGGGGGGGGGGGGGGGGGGGGGGGGGGGGGGGGGGGGGGGGGGGGGGGGGGGGGGGGGGGGGGGGGGGGGGGGGGGGGGGGGGGGGGGGGGGGGGGGGGGGGGGGGGGGGGGGGGGGGGGGGGGGGGGGGGGGGGGGGGGGGGGGGGGGGGGGGGGGGGGGGGGGGGGGGGGGGGGGGGGGGGGGGGGGGGGGGGGGGGGGGGGGGGGGGGGGGGGGGGGGGGGGGGGGGGGGGGGGGGGGGGGGGGGGGGGGGGGGGGGGGGGGGGGGGGGGGGGGGGGGGGGGGGGGGGGGGGGGGGGGGGGGGGGGGGGGGGGGGGGGGGGGGGGGGGGGGGGGGGGGGGGGGGGGGGGGGGGGGGGGGGGGGGGGGGGGGGGGGGGGGGGGGGGGGGGGGGGGGGGGGGGGGGGGGGGGGGGGGGGGGGGGGGGGGGGGGGGGGGGGGGGGGGGGGGGGGGGGGGGGGGGGGGGGGGGGGGGGGGGGGGGGGGGGGGGGGGGGGGGGGGGGGGGGGGGGGGGGGGGGGGGGGGGGGGGGGGGGGGGGGGGGGGGGGGGGGGGGGGGGGGGGGGGGGGGGGGGGGGGGGGGGGGGGGGGGGGGGGGGGGGGGGGGGGGGGGGGGGGGGGGGGGGGGGGGGGGGGGGGGGGGGGGGGGGGGGGGGGGGGGGGGGGGGGGGGGGGGGGGGGGGGGGGGGGGGGGGGGGGGGGGGGGGGGGGGGGGGGGGGGGGGGGGGGGGGGGGGGGGGGGGGGGGGGGGGGGGGGGGGGGGGGGGGGGGGGGGGGGGGGGGGGGGGGGGGGGGGGGGGGGGGGGGGGGGGGGGGGGGGGGGGGGGGGGGGGGGGGGGGGGGGGGGGGGGGGGGGGGGGGGGGGGGGGGGGGGGGGGGGGGGGGGGGGGGGGGGGGGGGGGGGGGGGGGGGGGGGGGGGGGGGGGGGGGGGGGGGGGGGGGGGGGGGGGGGGAAAATAATAAAAAAGAAATAATATCCCCAATTCTTCATCGTATATGTACGCTTCTATTACTATTCTTCCCTATTTCTCTTTTCTTCCCAATTTATTTGTATACCAAACTGTTTTGACCACGATTAAGTCACCAAAAATGGAGATCAACTGTTTTTTACGCTTTAAAATAAAGACGATGAAAATACGAACATTATAGATATGAGAGGGGCTCATTTTTTAACGCTTTGCTCCGGCCCATTTTTTTCTCAGGACCGGACCTGCAATTACCAAAAAACAAGTCACACTTCGATCCTTATAATTATAAAACAAGAACGTAACATCTAGCAAATAAAAGATACTAAAATCAGAATCCACTGTTCCCAGTCCGAAATATTCACCAAAAAATTGAAAAAAAGATTTTGAGATAAAACAAAGTTTGTTTTACATTGAATTCTGAAAGTGCAATTAAAAAATTAGTTTCCAATGACGATTGAAGTCCAGCGGTGATACAGGACAGAATTAGATAAAAACGAAATTGATAAAAGGGATAGATGTGATACCAATCGAATCCGTTGATTCCTCGGAATGCCGGAAACGATCTACAAACATTCATCAAAATCCGTTGATTCGCGCACGAATACCGAAAGTTGATCTTCGTTAACTCATTGATTCGACGCACGAATACCTAAGATAACGGCATCCAAGACTGATCCGCCTCGCGGAGGGAAATGGGGACGAACGGCTCACCGTCAATTTCTTCAATACTCCAGAACTCTCTTCATTACAACTCACACACTAAATATATAGAACATAAAATAAACCCTACAAGGGCCCAAAACACCAAAAGCCCAAATACAATTAATTAAAACAAGCCCAATCTATAAGCCCATCATCTTATCTTCATCACCCACTATCTTATCTTCATCATTCTCTATTGGTTGGACAAAATTCGTCCTCGAATTTGTTTGGACAGCTCATCTGCTTTCATGAACCCATGAAATGATATGAACATGGTGGTTTATATCTCTTACATGAGCCCAAGAGATTTTTTTTTTCCAATAACCCACCAAAACCAAACACAAGCCCACCAAGGACTAAATAAGAATTTGTGGCCCCTTTCCACTTCGCGAGAGACTGCACACAGAAAAGAATGGCATCAACAATTTGGACTCACGTAGGCGGCGGATGGGATGAGCTTGCGGCTGGCAGCCGATCGACGGGCGCGTGTAGAGAGTTTGCCGGTCGGTGGCCGCGGCTGACTCTAGCGGCGGCGGCGGACAACCTAGTCAAGGCGGCGCAGGGGAGTCGGATCTGGCGTGACTCCGGAGGCACGGCGACGGCGAATCTGGCGTGACTCCAGCAGCGGCGCGTGCAGTATCTGACTGTTGATGGCATGAGTGGCGGCGCTCGATGCAAGCCTTCATGGCTGCTGGCTGTGGCTGCGGCTGTTCTCCGGCTGGAACTCGCGGCCTCGAGCAGGTAGCCTTGGTGGTGACGGCGGCGGCGGTGGTGCGCATGTGAAAGAGGACGCCCGACAAGCGCGACGAGTGAGCAGATCGACTTGTCGGCGGCGGCGTGGATGCTGCACGAGGGAGAAGCAGATCGCGGCTATCTCAGATCGGCGGCGGCGTTGGCATCTCTCTGCGAGCTTTCACTGCGATGCAGCGAAAGATTACATAAAATTGAAATAGATAAAATGGATAGAAGGGTACCAATCGAATCTGTTGATTCCTCGGAATACGGGAGACGATCCACAAACATTCATCAAAATCCATTGATTCGCGCACGAATACCAGAAGTTGATCTTCGTTAACCCATTGATTCGACGTACGAATACCTAGGATAACTGCATCCAAAACCGATCCGTCTCGCGGATGGGAATGGGGACGAACGGCGCACCGTCGATATCTTCGATTCTTCAAAAACTTCAAAACTCTCTTCATTACCACTCACACACTAAATATATAGAACATAAAATAAACCCTACAAGGGCCCAAAACACCAAAAGCCCAAATACAATTAATTAAAACAAGCTGAATCTATAAGCCCATCATCTTATCTTCATCACCCACCATCTTATCTTCATCAAGCGGCGGCGCGTTGGCGGTAGAGATAGCAAACTAGTTGGGAATATAGCAAACTCGGCCCAGCCCAACCGGCAGTCTCATAATTTTAGATTGGGCCCGGCCCAGGAGTTATCTGGACTGCTGAATTAAATAAAAGTACTCGATAGATAATATTTATTAGTATGAAAATATTTAGATTATATATTATATAGATAGGGGTTAGTTAATGTGAGAACACCAATGTGAACAAAAGAATAAATCCTTAGCATTTAATTTAATAAATGAAAGATCCAAATTTAATTTGAGATTAAAAAATAAAACTTTACAGAGAAATTAATTGCACTGAAGGGTATATTTAATATGTTTTTTATAATTGATAAGAGTTTTTAAACTAATTATGATCACAAATTTATCCAAATAAATGACCACTAATCAAATCTTCCCCCATATTCCTACGTCACGGTCTCGGTATTTTTTGTTCTAAATCTTTAGAAAATTACACCGTAATTGATTTGGGCCGCATTTTGAGAATTTAGGAGATGCACTTTTTAAATTATTTGGACTGCACTTTGAGAATTAAGGATATGCACTTTTAATTGATTTGGACTGCACTTTGATTTGAATTATTGTACGATTTTGTGGTTGAAAAATATGAGATGCATATAGAAAATAAATGGATTGCACTTTGAATAAGCATGAACTCCACTTTTAGTTTATTTGGATTGCACTTTTTAAATTAATGAGATGCACTTTGTATTAATTTAGAATTCACTTTGATTTATTATAGAATGCACTTTGAATTAATTTGGAATGCACTTTGATTTATTATAGAAAGCACTTCGAATTAAGCTATACTTTATCAAAGTATAAATTGTACTTTCTATTTCTAATCACTTATGTATCAATTTCTAGTGCACTTTAAATTAGCACTTGAACAAAACATATGAACACAAAGATCATATCTTAAATCATAAAAAAAAATAACAAATAACAATTGGAAGTTTACCTAATGAACAAACCATTATTTAATATGAAGATTAATGAAATCTTGTACGCCCTAAGTAAGATAAATTTAAGGAAGATAAATCTACATAGGAAAGTGTTGTTAAGTGTGTACAGAAAGATGCAAGTTATGAATGAATGCGGTTCTGAATGGAAGTAGTATGAGAGTAAATGAAAAAAGATGCAGTTATGGAAACAATATGAATTATTTAGATTATGAATATCTTTATCTAAATGTAAAATTACCTAATTAACTTTTAAGTGCAATAGTAATAAACTGTAAATGCAGTTCGCCAATTTAAGTTAAAAAATAAAATTCAACCATCCAATCCACAAGATCAAAGGTATAGATTTGTTCACACGTTCACACGATAACAAATTGTTCACATTTGAACCTCCTCCTATATTAAAGACAAATGTACTGACTTTCCAGCGCAAAGATCGCACTTAAAGTGTAGTATCTTTGCCTTGAAACTGCAGCACATTTATCTTTAAAGTGTCGTATTCACACGATAAATGGTTGTTCACTCAGGAACCACTCTCTCTCTCTCTATACATATATATTATTATAAGGTCAGAAGGACTCGATGTTACAATAATTCATCGATATCAAAGACTTATACAATTGGCTCAAAGAGTACTTTGAATATATGTAGATCAATAGTTTTAGCATCAAAGTAGGCTCTATAGTAGAAACTTTTGAAAACCCCTAAAAATGTCTGCTTGATATTTTTACCAAGAGTGCGGGATTCCTCAAGGACTACTTTCGTAAATTCCTGCATATCTGCTTCAATTTCGTTGATGTTGCTGCTCGCCGTGCTCCGACCATCAATTCTCATTTCTGTTGCCTAAAAGTCACGAATAGATGTGATATTTGAAATAACTTTTCTTAAACAAGTAAAATTGAACGAGCAAATTAATAGAGGAAAACGATAAGCGACTTCTTTTCTGAATTTCACGGCATATGTTTAATGTTGGGTTTGTCACGTGAAGAGATTAATGAATATCATTTAAAATTAGTATGATATGTGATAAAAGAATGATTAAGCTAAATGAAAATTAAATTAAAATTGTGGGTCAGTGCTAAATGTAGTTTATATAATTTGAACACAAGCATAGCAACCTCAGTAGGGCGGATCGGGAAATAAAATTCGGGAGAGGAAGGTGGTCGTAACTCTAAATTATTAATTTTAAGAGTGCGAATATTCAATTTTAGGATTAAATTCATAGATTTTAAAAAATACTCGCTCAATCTCAAATATATATGCCTCATTTTCATTTCCTTTTGTCCCAAACTTATATGCCTATTAACATTTTTTTGTGTTTAATTAAATATTTCACTAATTTCTCGAAGTCTAATTAATATGCTAATGTAGAAAAACCATTTTATCCAACTTTTATAATAGCAAATACAATTATGTTATTAATTTTTTAATAATTTATTTTAATTTAATCATATTTCAATACCAACATTTATTTAACTTTTCTATCATTAATTTTTTTCTTAATATGTGTGAAAAGTCAAATAGGCATGTGTATTCCGGACGGAGGGAATATATACTTCCTCCGTCCCATAGAAAGTGACTCATTTTTATGGGGCACGGAGATTAAAAAACTTATAATATGCGGTATATATATTGTTTGACTTTTGGGTTGTTACTCCACACATTCTTTTCGTTTTTTAGAAATATGACAATTTTTATGGGACGATCCAAAAATGAAAGACAATTTATATGGGACGGGAGTATATAAGTAATTTTTTGAAATTTTAAGAATTTGGATGGTGTAGCTGCCCCACCTGACACCCTACATCCGCTCATGCGTGTCAGACCCATGCAATCACTTAAGTGAAAAATGTTTATATTAATATATAATGTATACTTTTTACCTCTTTATTTGGAATCTGAGAAAGGTGGTAGCAAATCTTGTTGATGAGCCTGGACAGACTTTTGTACTCTTGATGAAACAATAAGCCATCATTTTGTGAAAAATGAGAAGAACAAATGTTTAACGTGGTGACAAGGAGCTCTGCGTCTTCCCAGGAATTTACATCATCTCCTTGATCAAATTTCATCACCCACAAACCCCACTGTATATGGAATCCAATATAATGTTAATTAACCAGACTTAGATAGATATTTCATAATACCAGAGGCGGAGCCAGAAATATACATTGGGTTGGGCTCGACTCATCGAGTAAAATTTATGTCCAGTAAATTTAATTTATTGTATAGGGGTGTTTGCAAATGCTTATGATAAGCACTTCTTACTTGTTTTTGCTTAAAGTTGGAAAAAATTACGTTTAAGGAGAAACAGGTAATTTTTGGTATTAAGGTTAAAAAGCAACTTAAAGCAATATAATTGATTTTTAATGTTTTGTTAAAAAACATTAAAAACACTTGTTTAAAATGAAATCTCAAATTTATGGACCATAAAAAATAAATAGAAAAATATTATAAATATTAATTAATATATATCCAGAATTTTAGCAACTTTAAGCAACAAAAAACACCAATTTTTATGCTTTTAAATTAACGTGGTTTTACTGCTTAAAACTACTTAATTTTAGCTAACTGACCACATAATTTTATTTTGCAAACACATTAAAAGTACTTAGAAAATCAAATAAGCACTTAGAAAATCCCTTGCAAATACTCCATAGTGTTAAAATACTTCAATATGTATCAGTTGTACCTACGGATACAGTAGAAGATAAACTAACAAAAATGGAAAGTTTTCAATATAAATTAGTAAAATATTTTACTCCTATCAGTTAATTGGCACTGAAAAGATTTTTTTTTTTTTTAAATTTCCAGGAGAATTCTATCTATTAAGCTATAAAATTACAACTCATAAAAAATATATTCCCTATCTCTTCATTTTTTTTCAATATCTCCTTTTCCGATAGAGGAAGACATGAAACAAACCATAAATTATGAACATAAAAAACAAGTGGAATTCAGGGACTTCATAAAAACAAGTTATTTGATTACTTTTAAATTCACAAAGTGGAGTATATGCAAAGTTCGAGCTTTGACTTTAAAGTTATTTGAGAATTTGAGAGAATTTAGGGAAAATGATCAAGAGAATTGCAGAATCTCTTAAAGTTGGGCTTTGTTAGTCGGGTATTTGAGAGAATTGGTTGGTTGACTTTATAATTTGTTGGAGTTCGGCACTTGGACTTGGGCTGACTTAAGTTGGGTCGGGGTGTAGTGGGGTGGGCTAAAATTGGCTAAATTGCGTTTGCCAGCATTTGGGTTGGGGAATATATGAGTTCTAGGACAGAGTTGCACTGGGCTCAAGCCCAGTTGAGCTCAATACATAGATACTTAAAAAATTCTCAATTTTTCGATCTAATCTTTTTAAAATTAAAACTATGTTTGGACTAAATTAAGAATGCCCAATATGTTTTTTTTCCTACATCTATAAAAAATGAGTCCATTCTTGGTTTAACAAAGAAAGATAAAGACAGAAGGGTACATAATACAGTTAAACCTCGATAAAGTAATAATTTTGGGACCGGAAGAAAATATTCATTTAATTAGGTTATTACTTTATCGAATATTATTTTATAGCATTAACCTATATCGGGATCAAAAAAAATTATTATCTAAACGTGATTATTTCTCCATCGAATATTACTTTATCGAGGTTTAACTGTATAAATGGATTTAACTTGGGTTAATAAAGAAAAGATAAAGAAATAAAGGTACATATTATTAATGATTTAGACACTCACAGCATTTTTCAGTTTACGGTTTATGCCTTCAGCAAATCCATCTGTTAGCTCGTGCATGGATTCAAGCAGAATGTTGACCAGTGGATGCTCACTAGAAACAAAATTTCATGCAAGTAACTAAAAATAGAAACGAGATAACAAATTTTCCCTATAAATTAAAAACTGGAATAAAGTCTGACGAAGTTCATTTAATAAACAAACTAGACAAGATAATTCCACATATAGAGTAGATCATACAGCACTAATAAGACTTAACATTAAATTGCAATAGAGGAAATTGTTATAATAATAATATTAAAGTAAGCTAAAAACTAACATGGTACGAATTTGTGTTCATTATTAAAAAAATTATATTCACTAATAAAATAGTGACACGTGTATTATTTAATAAAAATACCTCTTGAAGTTGTGTGAGCCATTGATGCTGTTTCTGAGTTCTATCAAGAAGGCAGTGTTTTGGTCATTAAAAAGGGTCCTCATCATCCTCAAAATTAACTGAGATTTTGCCCACAAGATTCTTTCCTTGGCTCTTTCAGGCTCAAATGTAGTGGCGGCGGCCAAAAAGTAAGCTACGAGCAACTCTTTTCTGGTTATCCCAAATTCTCCGATATTCAGATTTTCATACCATCTGCTCATGTAATAAATAGAAATATTACTCCCTCCGTCCCATAGAAAATGTTTCATTTCTATGGGGGCACGGAGATTAAGAAATTTAAATTGTGTGGTGTATGTTGTTTGACTTTTAGCTTGTTAATTTTGGATCATACATTCTTTACTTTTTTTTAAAAAAAATATGACACTTTTTATGGACAACCTAAAAAGAAAGTAAGACATTTTCTATTGGACGGATGGAGTAGTTGATTGAACAAATACAATCTATAAAGATTAAACAATAATAAGTACCTTTGCATATAACTCCACTCAATCTGATATTTTGCTTGAATTCTTTTGAAATCCAATCTAGCAAGCTCCAGATACTCCTCACTATTGATATCCGGCATCCTATATAACGTATATGGTATGGATCCAAGTGAGAAAGACATAGTTATATATAAGAATGTATGAAATATGCATATTTTATATATGTTTTATGCATATATCTTGTAACTTTTACATTTTTTCCCTTATGCATAAAACATATAAAGAATATGCAAAAGAAATATTATAGAGCATATTCAATCTAAACCATCAAAAAATGAAATGAAAGATGCAGATTTCTTCTTAATTTTTATTTTAAGAAGGCTTCTTATATAATCAATTCCCCATAATGTATATATACATTCTCAAAGGCCCATTCTACACAAGTACTACTAGGCCAGTATTAAAATTATTCATTGCATAATTCGTATTAATAATGAAATTAAAATTAATTATGCTTTTGTGATAAAATTAAAAATGTTGGAGAAGGCCGATCTACAAAATTAATATGTTTTTTTGGCTACTTTAATTCTTAAGAGTAGAAAAAAGCTTTTAATTATAGAAAATAGGATTTTATGGTATTTTAATGAGAATCTTGAAAACTTATGTAACCCAATATATTTTGCTGCCCGATTGGCTCAAGGAAAATATAATTAACCTGTACAACGTCTTGGCAATCCACACATCGGTTGAGCCACCATAATGTTGAAGGTAATACGCAGCCTCTACTCGCGATAGGCTGGCGTACCAAGGCACCTCCACTCCTATTTTTATCTAAATTTTAAAAAAGTTACACTTCCGTCAGTTAGAATTGAAGGGCTATATGCATAAACTATCAAAGAAAATTCAAAGTAATTAAGAAAGTGGATGATAAAGTATGAGAGATGGATAAATGATAAAGTATTAGAAAGAAGATAAATAAGTTTGTAAGAAAGTAAATAATAAAGTATGTCAGAGAAATGATAAAGTAAAATAAATAAATGAAAAAATAGGAGAGAGAAATAAAAAAAGTAAGAGATAATTCCCTCCGTCCCACTCATCTTGACGCGTTTCTTTTCGGCATGAGAATTAAGAAAGTAGATGATAAAGTATGAGAGAGGAATAAAGTAAGAGAGAAAAGATAAATGAGTTTATGAGAGTAAATGATAAAGTATGAGAGAGAAATGATAAAGTAAGATAAATAAATGAAAAAATAAGAGAGAAAAATAAAAAAATAAGAGATAATTTAATAATATTTTTAAAAGTTATTTCTTTTTAAGGAAACGTGTCATTTTAAGTGGGACGTCCCGAAAAGGAAAACGTGTCAAGATGAGTGGGACGGAGGGAGTAATATTTTTTAAAGTTATTTCCTTTTAAGGAAACGTGTTATTTTAATTGGGACGTTCCGAAAATGAAAACATGTCATGCTAAATGAACCGGAGGGAGAACAATTTAAAGAAAGAAGAGAGAGAGATTGATATATTGATGGGAAATTAACCTCATTAGGCATGTCCTTAGATACAACCCACTTATCGAGATGTTGATCGCCTGCCAACCAATCTCGTAAAAACTTGTAAGAGAAGTGGTAAGCTTGTTCAAGAATCTCTTCTCCTGGGAATCGAATTTGAGAAGCCCTATAGAGAGCGAACATTGGCGTTGTGGACTCGGTTAGTTCACGACTATGGCAATAGAATTTGTCTCCTTCTTTGAATTTGCTTATTGCATCTGCATGAATACATTGACATGTTATATCGAAACAATAAAAAGAATTAGATGATGAGACCATAAATATATATACTTGGGTCGACATCAAATCCATGCAACCGTAGAAGCCTAAAAGCCATGGATGTGTCATCAATTTCACTAAGATTTACATCCCTTGCACTGTAAATTCCATTCTCGTTCCAAAATCTGTATCAGCAAGAGATTAAACGAAGATCGAGATAGGGTTATGAATAAATGTATCACTATATATGTTATCTTACCTATATACATAACTTAAGCAATCCTTGATCTCCGACTCAAAGAAACGAGAAATACCTAAGCGTTGTAGTCTCGTCAACCGCCCATAGTCGTGAAAAAAAGTCGACCGGATAAGTGTGTGGAGCTAGCAAAGAAATTACAAAGCTAGTCAGGAAATGAAAGCATTTGTGAATATAATGCAGACTCATTACTAATTTCCAATTATACTCCCTCAGTCCCAAATATATATGTCTCATTTTCTTTTTCGTCTGTCCTAATTTTATATGCTTGTTAGCAATTTTTTTGTTCCTAACTAAATATTTCACTAATTTTCATGGTCTAATTAATAATGATAATATAACAAAAGACCATTTTATCCAACTTTTATAATAGTAAATATAATTATGTCATTAACTTTTAAGTAATTTACTTTAGTTTACTCATATTCCTATACAAAATTTATCTAACTTTAATATCATTAAATTTTTTATTAATATATGTGAAGAATCAAATAGACATATATATTAGGGACGGGGGAGTATTAAAATGCATATACGTACCTCCTCCATTAAATTTGTGGACGATGTTAGTGATGAATTTCAAGCAATTGGGATCTTGAGTGTGGATGAATGCAAAGGCAGTTGCAGATGGAGAAGTGAAGAATGAACCATCAACTGACTGCAGTTTTAGAAGCCTCGGCCAGTCTAAGTCTTCCAGACCTTCTAAACTATACAGTAGCGTTGTTGTTGTTTGGTGCATCACCTCCCTCGGTATCCTATGTAGTACAGTTAAACCTAGATAAAATAATATTCGATAGAGTAATAATCTCGCTTAAATAATAAATTTTTTCGGTCCCAATATGGGTAATTGCACTAAAATAATGTTCGATAAGTAATAATATTTTTATCGCAAACACTCTCGACCCCACATGCAACTCCTCCTTGCTTTTCTTACTTTCTTCATCCATCTTCTTATTTTGTGTTATGTAAGAGACTTCACCTACACTCATCCCACAGGAGACTCTCCAAATTTATTTGTCTTCCATTACATGTGTTGATGTAATATATACTATAAATAAGAGTAGATTTGTGGTCTCAAAACATTTCATCCCACCAAAATCGGTTTGATTGGAAATTGCATTACTAATAATAATAATAAAAAAGGAATATTCTCTCTTAAATACATCAAACTTTTTTTAAATTTTTTTTGCTTATGAACTTTCAATTTAGCTCGTAAATACACCAATTCTTGATTTGTTTCAAATTACACATGAGTCAAAATAAAAAATCATGCCCGAAAATGTCATCTCAACTTTGATTTTTGACTCGTGTGTAATTTGAAACAAATAAAAAATTTATGTATTTATACGCTAAATTAAAAGTTCGTGTAGAAAAAAAAAATTGAAAAAAGTTTATGTATTTAGAGGGGAATATCCCTAAAAAAACTAAGTATTAATTTGATGCTCAAACTTGGAAAAGTAAATTGAGCATGAAACTTGGAAAAGTGGTCATTGTATATAGATAATATAAAAAAAATAAGTAAGTAGATTGGAAGTTTTGGGTCATTGTATAGATAATATAAAAAAATAAGTAAGTAGATTGGAAGTTTTGTGAACAAGAACAAACAGATTTTGTGTCCCCACAAATCCATTTTCGCTACTCCCCCACTAACCTTTTAATACGGAACTGCTACTTTGCAAGTTCTAATCCAAGGACAATTTTATTTACATATTATTTGATTATTTTCCAATGTAAATTATAATAACATTTGCGCATATTATATATCTTACTCACATAAAATTTGTGAAATAACATGAGATTCATGATAGCTAACTAAATACAATAATCTATAAAGTCTAGAAACTATGTACATAATTCTTATTTTTATTTGTGTTAAATCATAAAATATTACACGTTTATGCTTCCACATAAAACATATAATAATTATGCATAAATAATATTCAACCGTCCACTAATAAGTAATTGAAGGGTGCAAATTGTTTCATAATTTCTATGCAAAATACAGTCACTCCTTTTATATATATAAATAGAAATATAGAAATATGATAAAAATTAATTTCCAAAGAAATTACGAATCTAAAAAACTCGTGAAGTTAGAATTTCGCAAAACGCTTGCTTACTTTTTCATTTTTCGATCCCTTGCAGTATAAATCTTGGTCAAGATTGGGATATCATAGGGAATATCATCGACTCCCAAGTCTCGTGCTCTTCGAAGAAGGGTGGGAAATATAACTTCAAACCCACAAGTCATGTGAGCATCGCTTGCGTCTTCAAGTCTCCCTATGTTATTCTTCACATAAGATATCCCTGAACATGTAACACACACATTTCATCATTATTTCTCATTCTATACTCCCTCCGTTCCGCTGTTTCTATCTTAGGTTGTCCCGCTATTACTGTCCTCTTTCCTAAAATGACAAAAAATATTCTTAAAAACCTAAAAGATGTGGGTCCCTCCTTTATCCACTATCCACCCTTATATTCTTATACTTTCTCTCTCCAAAAATCTCTAACACTAATTCGTTCCGCTCCGAATTCGGAAAATTATGATTTTTAACTTTTTGAAAACCTTAGATTATTTTTTCAACTACAACATGAAAAAAACAGGAAAAAAAATAAATAAATCGATTGCCTCTATTGTGTCTTGCAAAATTTTGGATGAATTCTCATTTCTTCCTACCAGTACTCCTCGAAAGATATGTCTATTTCTTACTATAATTAAAACTCATAAAATATACACTTAAACAAACTTAATCTCTGCGGGAAACAGATGGGACAGTAATAACGGGACGGAGGGAGTATAATCGCAGACGTACCTTGTTTAATCTTGTCGCCATCAACATTCCACGTTTTCAATGCTATGACACATGCCATCGTACTTACGAGCCGATCATATACAGAGAGAAAATGTTCGTCGCCCCACGAACCATCCGGGAGCTGATGACGCACGACCCAGTCGAGCGAAGAAGGAAATTGAGGAATATTTTCTCCCTCCACATTTTTTATAACTGCAATCCATGCTGTGTCGTAAGCCGACACACTTATCCGTCCATCCCCTATCGTACTCAATTGGGTCTTAATGCATGAGATAAGATCCTCAATCTTATCAACCTTAAAAAATATCAAGCTTTTAACTTCCAATGAGAAACCATGTTCACCTAAATATGTAGTAATTGTTATTCCAACTACAGTTAAATCTCGATAAAGTAATAATCTACCGAGAAAAAATATTTATTTAACGAGGTTATTACTTTATCGAATATTATTATAATGCATTGATCCATGTCGGGACCGGAAAAATTATTATCTAAGCGAGATTATTACTTTATCGAGGTTTAACCGTATAGAGTTTACTTATTTTTATTGAACTATGATATGATCTTAAATGACTTAATATTCATAAATATTAATTACCACTTGAACGGCCTGACCAGTGGAATCCCCATAAGCAACTGTGACGACAAAAAAGATCACAAATCAGCAAGATCAGAAAATCATATTTTTCGAAGCATAATAAATATGATAAGCAAACAATCTTCTCCTATAAATATATGTATACATATACCTGGAGTGGGAATTGCATTGGATATCAGCGGGCGAATTTGAGGAAATTGGTTATTGGAGCTTTTTTTATTTCTGCTTTTCAGCCATGTCCCTTATATATATATTATATGCCAAAAACATGAATATATTCCAAATATATAATCGAAATATAATGAATATATAATCGAAATATAATGAAAAGAAGTTTGGCGGAGGGATAAATGCTTACAAGTTAAACGCTGCTGCAGCTGAATCTTTGCTGAAAGCAATATGCTGCGGTTTGCTGGACAGGGATAGTTAAAATTTGGAGTAAATATTAAAGATCCCATCTCTACGGGAGAACCAATTATAGCACAAATAACACATATGGGACAAGATACTATATATATATATATATATAGGGAGTGGTTTCCGTATGAACAGTCTTTATCGTGTGAACACTGCACTTTAAAGACAAATGTATTTTACTTTCAAGATAAATATACAGCACTTTAATACTGTACTTTACGAACTGCACTTAAAGACAAATGTACTGCACTTTAAGTATGCACTTTAAAATGCAGTATGTTTGCCTTTAAAGTGCAGTACATTTGTCTTTAAAGTGCAGTGTTCACATGTGAATAGCCTCTTATCGTGTGAACGTGTGAACACTGCACTTTAAAGACAAACGTATTTCACTTTCAAGGTAAATACTGCACTTTACAAACTGTACTTAAGTATTGCACTTTAAAATGCAGTATGTTTGCCTTTAAAGTGCAGTACATTTGTGCAGTGTTCACACGATAAGTGGTTGTTCACATTTGAATCTCCTTATATATATATATATATATATATGAGAAGAGCGGTTTTGGTGTACCACTATTGAGTGGTGTGTTTATAAGGAAAAAAAATATAAAAATGTAACACTTATTCAGGTGAAATTGTATAAGGTTATGATGTATTTTTTTTACTAAAATTTTTTATTCTTAAACCATGTTGCAAAAAATACTACATGTTCTTTTTTATACCTCGTTATTATGCATGAAATACCGTGTGCTTTTATAAAATAGTACTGTACAAAATACCCCATGTTCGTAATTTTGTTATATGAAATGGGCAAAAAAGTAATTTTATAAAGGAAATTTTGTGTAATATTGTTTGAAAACACATGAAATTTTGTCGTATGCTCAATAACAAGAAAAACCCACAATAAATAAGAAGTTTGTACATCACACATGAACTTTACCTTGGATGAGAGTAGGGGTCTCAAGTAACCGTGCTTTGCCTTTATGAGAGAGCACAATAACGGTGCTCTCCGGACAGTTGGTTCCATGGCCTAGATAGCTCAGTGCTTTGCCTTTATGAGAGTAGGGTGGCCCAAGTAACCGGCCTAGTGGAACGGCATGTATGAGTCAAGTGTGAGATTAGGAGTCGAACACTTGTCCTAGTGGGATGGCGTAGCGGTGAAGGTGGTGGTTCGGAATCGATAGGCCATGGGTTCAAATCCCACTGAAACGCTATGTGTGTCTGCACCCCGTAATATTAAGGGTGGTTTAACTCTTTTATGTGGTTTGCAGACTATTGCACAGGAGGAAAAAAAAAGGATTCGAATACTAGACTCATAATAAAAACCAAATGTTATTATCACTAGAGAATGTTCCTGCTTTATATTTTTTTTAAATGAGAACAATATAACATATAAATTTTAGGTCTCTATCATAAGAATAATTTCAATATGGGAACCTGCTCTTGGCAGGAGCCTAAAGCAATTGTCTTACCTGTTTTAGAGTGAGAGCCGACCCTATATGAGAGGCTTCATCAAAGATAAAAATATACTTCATTCGTCTCATTGGGAAAAGATGCCTTTGCTTTGTTTTCAAGATAAAGATTAAAAAAGTGGGTCGAATGTATTAAAGTGGTGGATCCATTATATTAAGTGGTTGTGTGGTCCACATATCGTTTATTTTTTTTTAAAACAAAGACAAATAATAATGTGATGGCTCAAAAAAGGAATACAAGACTCATAATAAAAACCAAATGTTATTATCACTATAGAATGTTCCTGCTTTATATTTTTTTAAATGAGAACAATATAACATATAAATTTTAGGCCTCTATCATAAAAATAATTTCAATATGGGAACCTGCTCTTGGCAGGAGCCTAAAGCAATTGTCTTACCTGCTTTAGAGTGAGAGCCGACCCTATATGAGATGCTTGATCAAAGATAAAAATATACTTCATTCGTCTCATTGACCATGTCTTCTTTGTTTTCAGCATGATTAAAAAGTGGGTCGAATGTATTAAAGTGGTGGGATCCATTATATTAAGTTGTTGTGGTCACATATTGTTTGTTTTTTTTTGCAAACAAGCATAATAATAATGGCAAAGTGCCCAAAAAATAATACAAGACATATTTAATGCGATGAAGAGACTACTATATATTAAATTAATTGTGTATTAACTACATTTTAATGATGATTCCACCATGTAGAATTTCAATATTTTCATAATAGGTGAAAAGATTAGCACGCGTTCTATCACCAAATTATATGGGTGTTTGGAGTAGCTGAAGCTTATTAATAAGTGCTGAAAGCGGATGAAAGCTGTTGATTTGAGAATTTGTTGGTGTTTGGAAATAAGTGTTGAAAGCCGCTGAAACTGGGGAAAATAGTATTTGGAAAACTGATGATATCAATAGCTTATTTAAGGTTTTTAAATAAAATATCCGTTTTACCCTCAATGTTATTAAATAATTATAATTTATAATAAATAAATAAATAACATTAATTTTTATATTAAATAAATTTATAATATATCATATTAACATAAACATGTCATACAAATATATTTTAAATATTATTTATTTACTTAAAATCCATAATAATAATATTTTATATAATTTTAATAATTACGTAGCTAATAAATAATTATCATTAAATAAAATAAAAAAATATTAATTTAAAATTTAAAATTTTCAGAACCCACTATTTTAATTAATATATATATAATTATATTTAATTTTAATAATTATTATTTTATTAAATTTGAAGAATCTAAAAATAATAAATATAAAATTATTTTTATCAAATTACTAACTAATATATTAAAATATAGTTATAATTAAATTTGAAACTAAGAAAAATATTATTTTTAAAATTAATGCGAAATATATAAATATTTAAAGGATAAAATAATTTAATAAATTAGACAAGTTATAAGCTGCAGCTGAAAGTTTGGTCATAGCAACTTAAGTAATTTCACTATTTTGACTATATTTGGTAGAGAATTTTTACTGAAAGCTGAGTAAAGTTAAGTTTTTATGATAACAATAAATAGGTTTGGTAATATCTCAATACTTTATGTCGTCAGTAGTAATTTTAAGGTACGCCACCATTATTTAATCATGAATAGGGTTTCAATCTATATGTGTGCAAGTATAGTATTATCCGCCAAGTAAGCGATCAGATCACGTTGATTTGGCTCTAGAATAGACTCAATCGAGTACTTTACAGCACATCAATAAGACTTAATTATATTATTAATTGATGTGTGGGCCAATATTCAATAAGACTTAATTATATTATTAATTGATGTGTGCGCCAATATTCAATAAGACTTAATTATATTATTAATTGATGTGTGCGACAATATATATGACTTAATTATATTATCAATTTTTTTTACCATAAATATGGGAATATTTTGAGAATATGGATAAAAAAATAATCAAAATATTGGTCAAATTTGTAGGTTGTATTGGACTATAAGAAAAACTCTGATCACCCAACACTCAATCAGTCAACAATGTCGATATTTAATTATTTTTATTTTTAGAAATAACATACTCCCTCCATCCCAATAAACTTGTCTTAGTGGGCTTCGGCGGGAGTTTAAGAAAGTGGGTAGAAAGGGATAATGTGGTAGTAAAATGTCGGACCCTTAACTTTAATTATATTATAATTTTTTTTTCTCTCTTCTAATGACTATTAATCTAATTTTTATTAACAATACTTTAACAATGGTAATAAAAAACTGATTTTTTTTATTTAATTCTTGATGAAATCATAAATTAAGATTAACATTAAAAAATTATCAGAAATTAAACTAAACTCATTACTGCCAATTTGAAATTAAGATTAACATTAAAAATAACTTTCCTTTTTTTTTTTTGGATGAAAGCAGCTTACAAATTACAAATGAGGGAGCCAAAAATTCGATCACATCATAATTTTTCCCTCCTAACCCTTTTGATTTATGCTTATAAATACAAGTACTCCTAATAACATTCAAGAGCAATACACTTGATCTAAATACAACAGCAGTTCACTAGACATAAAATGGCAAAAGATGTTGATACAGCAACAAGGAATAAAATCGTTCAATTTCTGATGCTGAATTCGACAGCCGGAGTGGTGAATAAAAGAAAGGCTCTTGAAGCTAGCCTTAAATATGGATGCTCTATGCGGACCGCCGGACGACTTTGGGCTGCAGCAAATAAACAACAAAGTAGAGGTGAGATTATTAATGTTAGCAGTTCAAGGGCAAATCAGTCAAGAATAAAGCAAGTCTACATTGATATTCAGTTAATACAAAGCTTGTCACTTCACAAAAGGGCCACAATCCGAAAGCTAGTAAGAGGAATTAGTTGCAGCAAATCAACCGTGGGTAGATGGGCTAAAAAAGGTTTGATCAAAGCACACACAAATGTCATTAAACCCCATCTTACTGCCCCTAACAAGCTGCTTAGATTAAAGTTTTCCCTTGAAGCTTTACAATCTGATAGAATACTAAATATCCTAAGGTTCAAGTCCATGGATAACACAGTGCACATAAATGAAAAGTGGTTCTACCTGACTAGAGGAAATCACAGATTCTACCTAACACTAGGAGAGGCAGAACCTCTAAGAACATGCCAAAACAAAAATTTCATAACAAAAGTTATGTTCATGTGTGCTGTATGTAGGCCATTGTTTGGGGAAGACGGTTCAATCCTTTTTCATGGTAAGATTGGGATATTCCCTTTCACAGAACAAGTAGCTGTACTTAGGAAATCAAAAAATAGAGCAGCTGGTACTCTACAAACAAAACCCATTCAATCAGTTACTAAGGAAGTCATTAAGGAGTGTCTTTTGAACAAGATATGTAACCATACATTTTATGTATTTTCAATATAGTTAGTTGTCGGTTCAATTTCAACAATCTGCAAGCATAGTATATTCAAGTATGTATGTCAGCTTTCAATCTAATGCAGTTTCAATTCTATTTGAGTATTTATTTCAGCATGTATTTCATAAGCATACAATGATATTGTGTATAGATTATTCCTTCTATCAAACAAAAGTGGCCGGCAAATGCAAACAGGTTGATTTTCATACAACAAGACAATGTGAAGCCACATATAAAAGACACAGATATTGATTTCGTAAGGCGCAAGCAAAGGAAGGTTTTGATATAAGACTCATTCATCAGCCACCTAATTCACCGACACAAATGTGAATGATTTAGGGTGGTTCGAGCCATTCAAAGCATACAAATTGAAGAAGCATGCTATAATGTAGACCAATTAGTAACTGCTTTTCTAAACTCATTTGAACAACTCTCTCCACATACCCTAAATAAAGTTTTCCTAAGTTTACAAGGATGTATGGTTGAGATTATGAAAGTTAGAGGACATAATTCATATAAGATACCTCACATGAAAAAAGATACTCTCCGAAGAGTAGATGAACTTCCAAGAGATTTGGAAGTACCTTTGTCTTTGGTAAGAGAGTGTATACCGTACATGATGGAGAATGGTTCAACTTGAAGATGCGAAAACACTAAGGAGTAGGCTAAGTATAGGGATGCTAGGGATTTGAAGATCACCAAGACGCTTAGTATAAGGAGTACTATTTTGAAGTAAGACTCTAAGGAGTAGACTAAGTATAGGGAACAAGAAAGATTTTTGTGAAGCAAAGAACTAGTACTCCACATTAACCCACATGTTGATACATGTATAAGTTATTTTGTAGTGTGTATATCGGTTTCTATATGTTCAACTAAATTAAAGTCAGTTTCTATAATTTAAGCTTTTTCTACTAGTTCATCGCTTTATAGTTTGTAGCTAAGTTATTTCATGTAAAAGTCACATCGTAAATTAGTTTATACTTCATGTAAAGCCACATCATAAATCAAACACCAACAAACTATAAATCAAGCATCGTAAATTAGTTATTTCATTAGTTGAACAGACAAATACTTAGATGTAAAGTCACATCATAAATCAAACACCAACAAACTATAAAGCCACATAAAAATCAAGCACCAACAACCTTTCACAATCCACGTTAATATACACATATTAACCCACATCGTAAATTAGCCACAAAATCGTAAATCAAGCACCAACAACCTTTCCTAAATCTTAAATTAGCAACAAAAGAGGAAATATCTCACCCTCTTGAAGAATGCAGGAGATAGATCTGGAGCATAGGCTCCGCGTTCACTCTGCGAGTGCCGCTCGTCCGTTTCACAAACCAAGAGGGATCGAGACAAGAAGTCTGGCCGTTTCACGCTACCCGGCCCGTGTAGGCGTATCGCTCGATCACCCCCGTCCTTCGCCTTCACCACCGCAGGTGTAGGATATGTTCTTACAAGAGATCGATCAATTATCGAATCTGGTAGATCGGCGACTGATACGTCTAGATCTGGATCCGAAACCGACGCCACCGACACTTTTCCAGATTTCAGCTCGGCTAAGCATAGATCGAGTTTCGATGTTATTCGATCGATCATCACCTCGGCGGCTAATAGGCCTTTCACGGGGGAGAGGGGGGTGGATTTCATCCTAGCGATGTAGAAGAAGAGGGGATAGAGAGGTTTTCAATTATCTATGGGCGGCGCAATGAGAGGAAGAAGGAGAAAGAGAGATAGGGTTTTGACTTTTGAGAGACGAAGGGAGGGGGAGGAGGGGGGTTAATTAGTTTCGTTAATATTAATGTTTCAATAATTTACAAAATTGCCACCGCCTATTTTAAGTAATTTCTTTCCATTTTCGGACGAAGACAAGTTTAGCGGCACAACCGAAAATGGAAAGTAAGACAAGTTTAGCGGGACGGAGGGAGTATAATATGAGTTTTCTTCAAATAAAAAATATATTATTGAATTAATGGGATGGCGACACATGTCATCATATAATCATATTTATTTTTGTTGAGAGTCAAATCGTCCGAGTCAGGTGAATTTTACCCTCATGTGGTTCGCGAAGGTGGAGTTTACTCCCTTATAATTGAGAAATGTGCAATTTACTCTCTTATGATTTATTTGCAAGTGCACACAACCTCCCTCCAAGTCCTGCGTGTAGTTCACTCAATTTTCAAGTGTGTAGTCAAAATTAAGTCAGGTGAATTTTACCGCATGTAGTTTCACGAAGGTACAATTTAAACCTTATTGTTTAGAAAGGTGTAGTTTACCCCTCTACGGGTTATATGCCGTTACACACAACCTCCCTCCAAATCCCGCGTGTAGCACTCAATTTTGGATATAATTTTCCTTAACATAACCGCATCAAACCTACATGTGGTTTTGAGAACTCTAAAACTTAAAAGCCAACTTTTAAGTAGTAAGAGCATCTCCAACGATCATATAATGGTGCTTGAAGTAGAAAAATCATTACTAACTTAACACTATTTTCAACACTAAAATAATAATTTATTAATTTTCTCTCTCCTAATACTCTATAAATGGTGATTACTATTCATCACACTATTTCACTTTTTTAAGTTTAATCATGATTTTTATATAATATAATTATACCAATAATAATAGAAAATAATAAAATATGAAATACAATAATATATTAAAAATATTAACAATAATAGAAATATACTAAGAAATGCACAAATAATTTATTTAATTTTCATTTATATAATAAAAAATATATCATATATAATTTTTGATTAAAATTGTGGTAAATCTAATGTATAATATTGAGAAATGTATAGATATTATTGTAAAAGAAGAAAAAATAGAAATATAATATATGAATTATGAGTCTAATGTGTAATATTGAGAATATTCTTTTTGATGATGAATTTAAAATTGTTCGTTAGAGTAAGATTATTGTTTGATGTGATAGAAACTGTAAAATGATGTTAAAAATAAACAATATCGAGATACTCTAAATATACAAGTGAAATTGTAAAAGTAGAGGTCTAGTTATAGACTTCTATGGTGTGAGAATATTTTGAAAAAGGAGGAACACACTTGTCGCATCTAATAATGAATCGTAATTTGGACGGAACGGCACATTGATTTTGATCCGCTTAATCTAGCCACTTCGATCGTCTAAAAGTATATTAGGCTTAAAGCAAAATCTAGTCAAATTTAATCTGTTTCAGCCGAATTCATTTATTTTATAGAAAAGTAATACTCCTATTCACGTAAAGTCCAATCTCATCCTCCAATTTTTTAAATTGCTAAGATCCAAGGCGATTGGCAGCACACTTCACTTGTGTACATTACACTACGAATATTCCTGACCACCTAAATATCCAACCAACTCAATCATTCTAAAATTTAATTAATTTCTCTCTCCTCTTTATACTTCATTTTACTTTCAATTCAACCATCTTTACTTTTTATCATTTATCCCTAATCATCCAATCATGCCCCACCAACTATATTTTTGTTAGGATCTTCGGACCCTAAAAACGTGACGAACGGGTTCTTGAAACCCAACGGAGACAATAATAAAGAATAACACAGAGAAAAGAAATAGGCACGGAGAATTTAACGTGGTTCAGTCAATCGACCTACTTCCACGGGCGGCGGAGAAACAATCCACTAATAAAGAGGAGAATACAAAATGGGCCTCCGGAATATGGTCCTAGGCCCAAAAATACATACCCACAAAAACATGGTCAATTAGTCCAACTAACTAATCTCATAATATGTGGGCTATGATGCGTAGAAGCACACTTAAAACAATTAGAGAACCTATCTATTTATAGATAAAATTAATGATAAACTTCATTAATTATTCGATGTGGGATGAGAGTCAATTTCCTTTAAGGATTAGGATTTGAGTCACATCATAACAATCTCCACCGTGGCGAAAACTCCAATATCCAATCCAACATTACAAATCTCCACATCGACCAAAACTCCAATTGCGAACACGTAATGATCTTGTTTCACCGTCTCCGCAAAGCCTCAATGGGCTTAATCCAAATCGAATACCAACAAAGTCGCAGCGTCCTCGAACAAGGATCATCCATCATTTAAATCTTCAAAACTGGAATCTTCATTGGCAAAACGGGACCCTGATAACGTGAAACTTCACGTCATGGTGCTTCCTCCTCAAACATGCTCCACCTCCTTCAAAAGCCTTCAAATTTCTCGACCACAATCTTTGTTATTGTCATTGTCACAACACGAGCCAAACCTCGGCTCTGATACCACTTGTTAGGATCTTCGGATCATCCAAAATGTGACGAACGGGTTCTTGGAACCCAACCGAGACAATAACAAAGAATAACATAAGGAGAAAAAGAAATAGGCATAGAGAATTTAACGTGGTTCTGGCCAATCGACCTACATCCACGGGCGGGGGAGAAACAATCCACTAATAAAGAGGATACCACTTGTTAGGATCTTCGATCCTCAAAATGTGACGAAAGGGTTCTTGGAACCCAACCGAGACAATAACAAAGAATATCACAAAGAGAAACGAAATAGGCATAGAGAATTTAACGTGGTTCGGTCAATCGACCTACATCCACGGGCGCGCGGAGAAACAATCCACTAATAAAGAGGAGAATACAAAACGGGCCTCCCGAATATAGTCCCTAGGCCCAAAGCACATACCCACAAAAACATGGTCAATTAGTACAACTAACTAATCCCATAACATGTGGGCTATGATGCGTAGAAGCACACTTAAAACAATTAGAGAACCTATCTATTTATAGGTAAAATTAATGATAAACTTCATTAATTATTCGATGTGGGATAGGAGTCAATTTCCTTTAAGATTAGGATTTGAGCCACATCATAACAATTATCCACCGTGGCGAAAACTCCAATATCCAATCCAACATAACAAATCTTCACATCGAGCAAAACTCCAATATCCAATCCAACATAACAAATCTTCACATCGAGCAAAACTCTAATTGCGAACACAAAACGATCTTGTTTCACCGCCTCCGCAAAAGCCTCAATATGCTTAATCCAAATCAGAATACCAACAAAGTCGCAGCGTCTCTCGACCAAGGATCATCCATCATTTAAATCTTCAGAATTGGAATCTTCCTTGGCAAAATGGTACCCCGATAACGTGAAACTTCACGTCATGGTGCTTCCTCCTCAAACATGTTCCGCCTCCTTCAAAAGCCTTCAAATCTCTCGAACCAAAATCTTTGTTATTGTCATTGTCACAACATGAGTCAAACCTTGGCTCTAATACCACTTGCTAGGATCTTCGGACCCTCCAAAATGTGACGAACGGGTTCTTGGAACCCAACCGAGACAATAACAAAGAATAACACAAAGAGAAAAAGAAATAGGCACAAGGAATTTAACGTGGTTCGGTCAATCGACCTACATCTACGGGCGGCGGAGAAACAATCCACTGATAAAGAGGATAATACAAAATGGGCCTCCGGAATATGGTCCTAGGCCCAAAAGCACATACCCATAAAACATGGTCAATTAGTCCAACTAACTAATCCCATAACATGTGGGCTATGATGCGTAGAAGCACACTTAAAACAATTAGAGAACCTATCTATTTATAGATGAAATTAATGATAAACTTCATTAATTATCCGATGTGGGATGAGAGTCAATTTCCTTTAAGGATTAGGATTTGAGCCACATCATAACAATTTTATTGTTTGGAAAATTATTTCCCACGTTAGCTTCATTAAATTAAAGTACCTAAACGTCTTAATTTTACAAGCATCGTTATGATGTTTTTTATGCTTAAAGCACCACAAATTTTGAAATTATAAAAAATATCTATATTTAATATTGATACAAAAATCTCATACATTTGTTTAAAATCAAATATTTTATGTTGGAAATAAAGTGTTCTGAACGATCTCAATCCCATATTGATCGATGAATCAATCTTTGTATAGGATAGACTAGATCCAATTTGAGTCTGTATTGATTGTTGTTGGTCCAGAGACGAGTCTTCAAGTGTGGGGTGCGTGGATGAGGGGGAGGGAGGGTGAATACACCTGAGTCATGTTTAAATTTAAATCCGATAGTCCGTATACTACTAAGTTCGCTCACGAAGTTAACTTTCAGATCGCGTGGGCAGAGTGATTCAATATACTGAACACTGTCTACTGACTTTAGTCATTCTCCATTAAATTCAATAGATGAATAAGTGCGGAATGTGTAGGCCCAATGTTATATTGTCTCTTGTTTGAAAAACGTTATTACTTAAAAAGTTCAAGTTATGCTTGTGCGTGTATTCACTTTTTACTAAAAATCTCGACTTAATGAAGTTTTGCAAATCGCTTTTATGCGAGTGAATAGTAAAATAATGAAACAAGAATGCACATACAGCTTTCTAAAGTGGTTCGAATACGCAAGATCCCAAGTCCACCGTCCCGAACAAGGCAAGAGGTCTCTGTATTGATTATACTAAGCAAGTCTCGCCGATCCGTTCACCTGGACAAATATCTAGTTATAGTCTTAGTGACTTTACAAGGTTTCAAACATCCGGCTGAGTTTCTCCAACTAAAAAGGAGTTCTTACAATAAGAACGGTTCAATGAATATGAACTCCTTCAGCTTCTAAGCGTATGATCTAACAAGGGTAGCTTATAATAGAGATTGAGAACAACGCATCTCTAAAGAGAAGAACTAAACAGTATATTCCATCCATGCAAAGTAAGTCCTCGTCGAGTTTGCTTTGAGTTTGCTGAGAGTTGAGCACTTGAGTGCTTTCAGGTTCCCCGTGTCTTCAACGTTGGAGCTCAATCTCGATTTATAGCAAGATTCTTGTGCGATGTTTGGGATTTTTTCTGATTATGGAGATTTTCAGAGTTTCAACATCTTTAGCAGGATTTCTTGATTTCGAGGGAGGGTTTCAATTGCAGTGTAAATGAAAGTAATGTATTACATAAAATTACTTTAGGGTTTCGATTGCAGGGTTCAACATATAGCGTAGCGGTGAAGGTGGGTGGCTAGGGACCGAAAGGTCATGGGTTCAAATCTCACTGGTAACGTTATATGTGTATCTCACTTGCCCAATCACTAAAATTGAAAGTGTTTGTTCGATTTTGAAGAAAATGACCAAATCGGATTATTGTACAATTTAATGAACTAAAATTGGACATCGCCAACATAACAAAGTGAAATTAGATTGTAGCCGACACTAATGGGCTAAAATTGAATTTTAGTTTTTTTTTTCCACTGATTTAGATTTTGAATAAAAAAGTGGTTTTGAAAAAAGTATTACTCAATTTAATTCAAAATATTTTTTTTTTCCGTGAACAATCAGATAATCCAGTATATGGTATTTTTGCAATTGGTTAAACATTAGCAAATATTAAATTGCATATTACTTAATTACTGTACAGTAAAACAATCGTGATTTATCTGGTTTTACGATCAGATATGGATACAAAACCATAAGCATCCGAGTGGGTTAGGCGTCAATGCAGTTTAATATTATAAAGTGGAAATATATATTTATATCCAAAACCACTATCTAAAATATAAATTTATTCAATGTTCTCCAAATGTCCAATTTAACTATTATATCCTTACTTTTCAATATATACTTGTTCGTTTGGATTGATATTCAAAATTTCCAATCATTTGTCCCGCTGTTTCGCTCCGTAACAAACAAAAAAATTAGATTCCAAAAATTGACTTCTAGTGTCTAAGCAGTTCTATGGGTGCCCTACAGCGATAGAAATTTTAAGACTCGCCGCACCCATAAGCACTCCATGGGCATTCCATAGACACTCAATGTCCTCAGGGGTGCCTACTAGCTTGATAAAAATTTTAGGCCTTCTCAAAGACCATAAGAACTCCATCGACACTCAATATTTTATATGAAAATAGAAATCTAAACGAAAATCAATTATCTTTGGCACAAAAAACTATAAAAACACCTGAGCCAGTGCACACCTGACGAAAAAGTAAAAAAAAATTTAGGTATCTTAACTATTGAATGAACATAAATTTAAAATTTGATTATATTTATATTTTATTTAATGCACGTGGCTACTATTACAAATTCCTCATTTATAAATTTACTCCGCCAACAAGACATTGCAAACCACATTTCTTGGCACGAAATTCAAGTTCTTCACAGCTCATGCAATTATCAACAAGATTTAGAATCTTCTATATCATTTCCTAGTATTCTATGTCATGCTTAATTATTAAAATGATGACATATATTTATTTTAATTTTTATAAGTTAAATAGTATAACTCTTTCATTTAAAATTAACATATCTAAAATAAAAGTATATAATTATTAAAAAGAATGTGTATCATCATTTTATTGGTGGAATGTGAAATGAAACATAAAACGTAATTGAAATTATCACCGATTTAGGGTCAAATTAAATACTCCCTCCGTCCCAAATATATATGCTTCCTTTCCATTTCCTTCTGTCCCAAATTTATATTCCTATTAACAATTTTTAGTGCCTAATTAAATATTTCACTAATTTCTAGAAGTCTAATTAATATGATAATGTAGAAAAAGACCATTTTATCCAACTTTTATGATAGCAAATACAATTATGTTATTAACTTTTTAGTAATTTACTTTAATTTACTCATATTTCAGTACCAACATTTATCTAACTTTCATATTATTAATTTTTTTTCTTAATATGTGTGAAAATCAAATAAACATATATATTCGGGATTAATTAATTACTCAAATTTGAATTGCATTCAAAGCTCCGTGCCTCCAAAGTTGTGGTTACTGCCCCAATTAGAATAATACTCTATAAGACGGATGGAGTAATATATTTTATATTTGTGTTTAATGCCCCAGTTGGGATAATAATATATTTAGCTCCCTAACCCTACATATGCATCCTCTTCATTCAAATAATAATCTCACCAAAAAAAATTATAAAAATAATATTATTGAAAAAGTATTTAAAACTAACATAAATATAGCAAAAGAATTTTATTTAAATAACTTTTCCTCACAGCACATTCTCTCTTCTCTCTTTTTATCTCGTTAATAATTTAATTTTAACAATCTGATTTAAATAGTTTTTGTGCAGTAAAATTTATGTTATAATTTTCATTCGACTAAATCTATATTCGATATTGCCTATTGGACACACTCTAGCTCTCTCTCTCTTCTTTTCTCTTTTATATAGTTCAATATTAATGATTCTGATTTCAATAATTTTCACGCATTAAAGTTTATGTATTATTTTCATTGGATTAAATATATTTTTGCTATTATTTTCATTAATTAGGACTAAAATTTATAACTCGAATCAATAATAGATGTTTAATTTATAACCATCGTGAAAATACGATATTGGTTGATAAGTTCTAGACAGAATAAGAAATCCATATTAAAAAAAAAGAGTTATTTGTCTCAAAATTACATGAACTTTTGTAAAATTCTCGTTTTCACACGAACTTTAAAATTTGCATGTAAATATTGAACTTTCGATTTGTTTGGAATTGCAAATGGGTCAAAAATCTAGTGAAATCAAAGTTGACATGGCACTTTCCAGCGTGATGTGTCCGCACACGTGGCAGTCTGGTCAGCATCAAATCAAAAGTTTAGAATTTTTTATTTTTTAAATACAAAAACTTTGTAATAATTCTTGTTTTGCACATTAACTTTGAATTTCATTTAAATTTGCACATAAACTTAAAATTTCATTTCAATTTGCAAATGAAATTTAAATTTTCATTTAAATTTTGTAATAAAAATAAATGTACTTTTTATGTGGAGTGTGTCGACTCTAAGAAATTTGTAAAACTAATTATGGATTGTGTTGCCATATTGTGTTAGAAAAGGGTTTATTGGCCTCAAAATACACGATTTTTTGTCAAATTTAGTCTCGACATACCCCGCATAAAAACTTTTTGGACTCAACAACTAAATCCGTTACTTCTACGAATTTCTTGGAGTCGACACTCCACATAAAAAGTACATTTTTTCCTTAATAAAATTTAAATGAAATTCAAACTTTATTTACTAATTGAAATCAAGTTACAAGTTTATGTGTAGATTTAAATGAAATTTGAAGTTATTGTGCAAAACGAGAATTATTACAATTTTTTTGTTTTTACAAGAATATAAAATTTCAAACTTTTGTATCGATGTTGATTGAATTATTACCACGTATTGCGGATACGTCAGGCCGAAAAATATCATATTAGCTTTTGATTTCGCTGGATTTTGACTCATGTGCAATTTCAAACAAATTGAAAGTTCATATATTTATAGGTAAATTTTAAAGTTCATGTGCAAAACGTGAATTTAACAAAAAAAAAAAAAGAGTATTTTGAGTCAAACAACCCTGATAATCTTTAAAAATTCGTGAAAGTCTTACCCGAATTGGAGGTCAATATTTTTATTCAAATTTAAACAAACAAAAATGTTATCCACATCTAGAACACGGTTGGATCTACTGTTTGACTAACATAAATTTTTAATGCATAAAAAATAATTAAAATCAGATTTCTAACCGAGATAAAAAGAGACGAGAAAAGAGAGATAATAAGAGAGAGAAAAGGAAAAAGTTATCATATTTGACAAGTTTGTGTTAGTTCTCTACAAATAATTTTTCAATGATGCTATTTTGAAAAATATTTACTGTGAATATAATATTTAACCAAAAACTCCTATAAATGGGATGGTGGTATATTTTTTAAAAATATTATACAGCCCATTTCTATTAATAATACATTTATAATGTGATATACAAGGATATACAATTATAGTACATAAAACATTTATTTATATCATCATAGTCTGAATTTGTTAAGGTTATATTTAGGGGCGGACTCACCCTATGCGCTGGGGTGGGCTCCAACCCTGGTAAAAACAAAACCCCTTTTTTATTAGTATTAATTTTAAATTTTTTTTAAGAATATATGTTAAAAATATTAGTCCAGTCCAAAGTATTTCTTTCGACTCGTCCAAGGTATTTTATAGGGCTGGATCCGCTCCCGGTTATATTCTAGAAAGATAATATTATATCCGTCTTTTCATACAAACATCTCAGGTAGAAAGATGGGATAAAAATTATTAACTTCCCTATTAAACTAAAATTAATTGTATAATTTCAATAAAATGATACATTGGTGAACAAGATGCTATCTTTGGCAGTAGAGTAAACAAAACAACAATACAAATAATTGCACTGTCCACTTTCAGTACATGCAGATTACGACACTGATATGTTTTCATTTCTCACTTGACGAGGACAATGCGAATTTAATAATTTAGAAAATTGTAGCAAAATATTTGAAAAAAACAATGATGAGTTTTTAACATTTTTCCCAAATACTGCCAATGAGCAATAAAACGGGTTGTTTTGGAACTGGTAAGTAATTAAAACCACTTTAGAAAGAAACAATGAAGTCAAATTAATATGATGTTAATAGGGGTAGGAAGAAAACAAATGAAATTAATGGCTAATTTATTACTGTCCCGTTATTACAGTCCTATTTTTCTAATTTGATTGTCCCTATATTACTGTTATTTTTACTAAAATAACAAAAAAATATTCTTAAACAAAAAATGAAGTGGGTCCCTCTTACTGAATACACATCCCCACATTATTATATTCTCTCTCTCCAAAAATCTATCTCTCACATAATTTTTTTCACTCCATACTCGGAAATTTATGATTTCTAACTTTTTGGAAACTTAAGATTATTTCTTAAAATACATTATATATGAGTCGAATCTATCTTTATGACAGTGGATGTGCATTTTCTTCATCATACAAAACAATTAGGAAAGGGCTCAAAAGTTAAGAAATTAATAAAGGGGAAAATCAAATAAAGAAAAGGAAGAAAAATAGTGCATAGGAAGTGTAAATAAATTGAGGGTGAAAATTTGAAAAGTTAGATTGTAAATGACCAGAACTTGATCATTTAATTTTAGAAATTGATAGATTGAACTTAGGAAAATTAATCTCGCAGGATTGAGAAATATCAATTATAACTGCATACTATTGGTTTCCATAAGTTATGTTGTTTCAATTTTTATGTGTCGATGTTTTCCTCCGAACATATATTCCTTTTTCACCCTTAGTTCTCTCTATCTACCTGAATATTAAGTTTCCCTCAAGAATTCGTCCACAAAATTAAGATCTCCTAATAGTTATGCCAGTTACTATGTTTCCGTAAAGTAGAGATCCAGAAACAGGTTCACGAATACCATCAATATCTACTGGAGGAGCAGCAATGAAGGCAAATAATAAATACAGAAGTTGCGTCGGTCTAATGATGCAATTTGTAAGAGTACGTACGAAATTCTCACATGATTTACCATGCATATCATATCAATGGGTATTTTCGGTGGTTCACACCAAATACAGTTAAACCTCGATAAAGTAATAATTTTGGAACCGAGAAAAAATAATCATTTAACTAAGTTATTACTTCATCAAACATTATTTTAGTACATTGACCCATATCGAGACCGGAAAAAATTATTATCTTAATGAGATTATTACTTTATCGAATATTACTTTATCGAGGTTTAACTGCATAGACATAATGTAAAACGTTTTACCCAAGTGAATATTTTTGCTTTATCCTTGTCCAAAGTGGGCACATTGCATTTACCCTGATCCAATTTCCACTACAGAAGGAAGGTTTCCTGCAAAAGTACAAAGCAACATGCATTGGTTTGAACTAATTTAGGAGTTTCATGCAACTGAGAAAAGCATGTAATAATCCCCCATACCGGCGTTATACCATCATTGGATACAACCACCAAACAAACTTCTGGGACTTCACAAAGCTGTCTTTTTTGAATGTATAGATTATCGTATTAAAGATTAATAAAAAGAGGGAATATATATAAAGAAGAAGTAGAAATTAAAAAAAGTGAAAAGAGAGAAAACAAAGATGAATGTTAAAGTGGGAACTGAAGCACGCCAAGATACATTCCTCGGGATATTTTAAAAGATTTTGCCGGCGTGACGCCAAAGGCTGGCAAAGCCCCGGTCTATTCTCTCACCTCCAAAATTACAATAATTAATTAATTATCAACATCAAATAATTAATTAAAATCATAAGTAGAATCTGAAAAGGAAAGAAAAGAAAAATTAACTAATTTGTTTTAGTTTATAATTATCTAAATCAAAATAAATAATATTTGGGACTTGACTTTCGGAAATCCTAGAGGCCTAGTTCTAGCTACTATTTTATGTTTCTCAGTTTAACGTAATTTTATTTGAAAATCTTCAAGTTTGTAGTTTAGTATTTAGGAGATGTTTTGAGTTCGAATTTTACATTTAAGTAATAAGAATTTATTAAAAGTAGTATTGATCTCACGGAAAATGATAGCATATGGTTTCCTCTCAGAAAAAAAAATATACATATATATAATTTCAAAAAAATTAAAAAATTAATTTCATGCAAGTGGTTGTGGCTTCGTTGCTGCTCGCAACCATTATTTAAGATGTGCACTATGTAAACCTCGCTTTAAAGAAGTAGTCTGCAAATAAAAGAGATTTTGTAATTAGGATAATAAAACATTACAAGCTTATCCTAGACAAAACATTACAAGCTCACCCTAGACGCATTGCTAGACGCACTGGTGGAATTCAAAATGTGATTTTTAGTTACAAAACAAACATTTTCATAGAATTGTAGAGTAATTTTGTAATTGTTGTACTTTATTGTGGCATCTGTCTGTTTTTTGTCGTGTAACTTTATATGTTCCAGTTTGATCCTGCAAGATGGCATATGCCCTTTTTATCCTTAATTGGGTCTAGATTCATTTTTGGTCCGGTGACTTTATAAAACGTCCGATTTTAATCTTCTAATGGAGAGTTTCAAATGTAACAGGACGTGTGAATTATACTTTCTAATGATGTCGTAGTAACTTTTTGGTAGATTGTACTTTCACGGTAGACACACATAATTATACGCAAGATTATATATGTAAGATTATACATATAACTATGTGTCATTTGTATAATATTGGCAGTATTGACTTTTTGGTATACCATACTTTCGAGGTAACATATAATAGTTATAGGACCAAAAATGGAAGACACCATATTAGAGGACAAAAAACGAATTATTGCGATATTATTGGACAAAAAAAGAAATTTACTCAAGAAGTATATAGTCAATTTGTTGTAATATATGTGGAATATCTTACCAAATAATTATAGCAATTTTTCAAAAACTAGTGCTTTTTATATCGAGGTAACCCCAGAAGCCACCACCAACAACAAAAAAAAAAAAAAAAAAAAAAAAAAAAAAATAATATATAAAGTCAGAAGAGAAAAAGTAAATTTTGCTCTTCTTAACTCTTCTTTTAGAAGTTAGTCAAGACAATAAGATATTCAAATTACATTATAAGAATATTATATAATATTATTTAACTAATTAATTAAGGTTATCGGTTAACCATCGGTTAATTAAATAACCGATCGGTTAACCGATAACCGAACCGACGAATGCTAAGAGGAACCGAAACAATCAGAACCGGTAGAACCGAAATTTCGGTTCAAATAGTTCCCCCTTTTTCACTTTCGGTTTAACTTTTTTTTCGGATAACCGAAAACCGATTTCCACCCCTAAATAGTTAGGTGTTGCTTTTATATACATATATATAGCATACGTAATGAGTAATCTGCTGTCGCTACTTTTGCTAGCATTGGGTAAACTCCACATAGTGGTCAATTAGATTTGAACCCATGATATTTATCTACAAGTTAAGCACCTTGACCGCTATACATCCCATAAAAACTCAATTTTCTTAATTAATAAATGTAAAAGTTTGATTATTCTTTCAAGAATCACCTATAAAGTAAATTAACAGTATTTCCAACATACATAAATACATAATACAATTTGGGTTATGGACGTGCATTTGATTCGTTAGTACCAACAAGATTTATATTTTCCAAGCACGTAGCCTAGAAAGAATATATTCAAGTCACACGAATTCCACTTTCAATGTATGAACTCAATTTATGTGTGAATTTCTGCAAAGGGCATTTGAGACCCAATAATGATAGTTAAAATATTGTTGTAGATCATTAATAGGCATTACCCATTTCAATGTTGTCGACTTCAAGCGAAACCAATTGCCATTTTCCTATAAATAAAATTAAAACTTTGTTTGGTTATGGGAAAAAGGTGCATGGCGTATTAATTATTTGAATCATATAATACTGCATGCTGTTCCTATACTAGTTTAAATTTCAGTGCTTTTGAATTTTATTGCAAAATATATACACATAGGGGTGTGTGTGTGTGAAATATATAATATTATTGTATGCCAGTTTCCATTCTCTTTCTATTCTTCTAAATAATCTGTTTCATTTCAAACTCCTATAAAAGATTCCAAATTCCTGATTCCATTAAACATTTTTAAATGGTGTAGTTGAGATAAAAACACATGGGAAGTAACGTAGCGAGACTTTCGAGTCAGTGGGAGCCAACTACTAACACATCGCACTATATATTGTATGTTGAAAAAAAAATATAAATTGCATCATTATTTAAAAAAATGAACATATTTTATAAAACATAAACACTATAATATTTTGAATTTTTATGCATTTTAACTAAAAAAAAAGAGATAAAAGAAAAAAGGGAAAGAAAGAAGCAAAAATAAAAGTAGAGATAAATAAAAAAGAATTGAGTTTTATCGAATGAAAATTGAACCATTGACCTTCTACATAATACTATAATTCTTAACCACTCAATCAAAAAATCATTATGTTCTAATTTACATAATTAATAAATTTCTTAGTCCAGTGGGGGGCAATGGCTCCCGCTGCCCGCCCCCTCCCTACGCCACTGACATGGGACTCACTCATGCTCCACAAAATAATTTGGAAAAAAATGATATTTATTTCATTCCAAATATTGAAGAAGTTAGAAATTTGAAAAAATGAAGGACCACATGCATGTGGGCATGGAGTTTTGAACGTGTACCCTTTTAAAATTACTTAATGGTGTAACTAGGTTTTCGTGTGACTAGGTAAATCTCCATTGCCATCCAACGTATGTACTGGATAACGACTGTTCGTGTTTTGACATTCGAATTATTTTTTTAAACACTTAATGTTTACTTTTTTCTGTTTGGCGTTTTCTTTAAAAATAGAGTTGGAATTATCACATATTATGACTAAATTTGTCCTAACCTACATATATTGTATTGTGTTTTACGCTATTTTACACTTCCATTGTTTAGTATTTCCGGCTACAATTTGTTATACTGTTTCCGTCCCATATAAAATGTCTCATATATGCGATAATTCCTATGAGGAGGGAGTATTTTTTTTATCAAATATGAGATAATTTCTATGAGAAGGAGGGAGTATTTCTTTTTTTATGAAGAGGGTAACCCGCAGCTGCTAGCGAAGTGTGCACTGGGTAAACTCTGTTCCTATGCTCTACTCGAACCGCTGACATCAGCCACAGGGTAAACCACTTAAGGCCAACTAATAAACTATTCTCTATCCTTAAGTGTATCAACATGGATAAAGACGTTCGCTAGAAGAGAAGGAGGCTCAGAAAAATAGAGTTCGCGTTTCATGTTCCATACTGAGCATATCGACGGTAGAGTGGAAATTAGATCCTTCCAGGTGGCGATTAACGGATTTCATTTATCAGGTGATAGATATTCTTAAATCACCATAGGCTAACCATAGGTAACAGATTCACACTTAGCGGTTTTGGTGTGTTTTGAACCCATAACCTCCGATCATAGGCTACCCACCTTAACTGCTACGTCATCCCAAGGGGACGGAAGGAGGGAGTATCATTTCACCTGCTAGTAGTCGAAGGTCAAGAGTTCACCAATACCGCTATATGTAAACATATCATCAGTGGTTAGTTTGTGATGGTTTGCTTACTATTGCACAAGAGTAAAGTATATCCAGTATGTAATTCAATATCTGTGGATTTTCAAGTTACATACACAAGAAAAAAAAATTATGTCAATCTTCAAATGACTATAATAAACAGAAAAATGCTAAAAAATACCCATATTTTGGTGAAGCTGGATCAAACTCATTTTTGTGCACCAAATACCATATGTTGTCAACCAATGTTGCACGAAATACCCTGTACAAAAAACACGTTTTATCCCTAAGTAATAAAATCTCGAACACATGTGATACTTCATGCGACATATTTTTACCAACACATGGTAATTCAACATTGTTTAAGAATACAAACATCGAATATATCGTGCAATATTGTTTAAGAACACAAACACACGTATTTCGGAACGTGCAAAAAATATGAATACGATACAGCTTTACACAATTTCACCTAAACACAAAATAGTTTTTCACACTTTTCGCCAATAATGAATGATAGAAACTGATTTCTAATTGTTTCATTATGAAAAGTTCATGCAATGTGTGTCGTGGTCTCTTTGTCGTTGTAATTTGTGAATATGCTCCCAAATTAATTTTGAGAAAATAAATGAAGAAACATTTGTCTTCAAAAGAAGTGTAGAAGCAATGCTGTAATAACGTGGCACACGTGTATTTATTATTAATAGTATACGTGACGTGTGATGAAAGAGTTTGGTTATCTGATAACTGTTGTTCGTTTGCATGAAATCTCAGTATTACCAACTAATGTGAAATCTCAGTATTACCAACTAATGTTCACGCATAGGGCTGTTATCGAACCGGGTCGAGCCGAGCTTTGTACAGGCTCGGCTCGATTAGCCCATTTTTGCTCAGGCTCGAGCTCGGGCTTGAGCTCGATATGAGCTTTATATTCGGGTTCGAGCTCGGCTCGATAAAAAATCATGGTATTCGAGCTCGATTCGAAAGCTCGATTTCGATATCGAGCTCGATTTGAAAGCTCGATAAAATTAAGAAAATAATATTTTTTTAATTTTTTAATTTAGGATCGAAAGCTCGAATTCGGTACCGAAAGCTCAAGTTCGGTACTGAAAGCTCGAATTCGGTACCCAAAATCTAAAGTAATTTAATTGAGCCGGGCTCGCGAGCTTTCGAACCGAATATTGCAATATTCGAATTCGGCTTGATTAATTATCGAATATCAATATGAGGCTCGAGCTCGAGCTCGAGCTCGATATTATCGAATTCGAGTCGAGCCTTATCGAGCTCGAGCCCGAGCTATTCGATAAAAGCTCGATTCGATAACAGCCCTATTCACGCATATATTCTTGCTTTTCTGGTAAGCAAAACGACCTCAGCAGGAAGCTTTATAATTTGAGGGAGCATCAGAAATTGAAGTAATACTAATATTCTCTCCGTCCCATAGAAACTGTCTCATTTTTATAGAACACGAAGATTAAAAAAATGAGATTGTGTAGTGTGTATTGTTTGACTTTTTGATTTAATAATTTTAATCTACATATTATTTACTTTTTTAAAAAATAAAATACATTATATGGAATGACTTGAAAAGGAAAATAAAATAATTTTTATGGACCTGAGAGAATATATAAGATTATGTTACATATATTCAAGAGTCCGGCAGTGAAATGCCCATTTGGGTAAAGTCAAACACATTTCTACTTATTTCTTATATTTAACTACATCATATACCCAAATAGACTAAAATATCCTTACTTTTTCAATAAAGTCAATCTATTTTGGAAAAAAATAACTATTTTGAAAATATCATTCTCCAACCGGATGGTCCGGAGGGTCCGATCATGGTCCAACCGATCGGGCACTGTCCGATCACGGTCGGACACATCGGACATGGTCCGATCATGGTCCGATCACAGTTCGATCACGATCGGACATGGTCCGACCGATTGGACACTGTCCGATCACGGACCTGACACTTTTCAGGTGAGAAAAATGAAAAAGTGAAGTATTTTAGACAATTTGAATATGTAGTTGATAATTTTTAGAAAGTTGGGTAGTTTTGTATTTGATATAGGGTTGTATAATTTCACTATATTTAATATTCAATAATCACCAAGCAGACAATTAGATAACATTAATGTTGATTGACTCATCTTTCTTGTTGAGAAAAGACAGTTGACAAGACATGATCAGATTCATATAAATTATACATATAAATGGCCTCTCTGTTGTTGTACTGTAGCTTCGTTTTCTTTCCTTCACTATTTTATTTAAAAAGTCAAGGTACAAACTAATTCATATAAACTTAATTGGTAGTCTTAATGATCACAAAAGTTTGTCAATATCACTTTTCGTATATTTTTATGTATACCACACAATAAAAGTATTGATATGTGTTAAATATGATTCACTTAATTTAATGAAAAATATCACATGTCAATACTATTATGGTGTGATACACATAAGAATATATGAAACTAATACATACAAGTTGTTCTGCTTAATAATAGAATATTGTTTGCATATAAGAAAGAAGAAGAAAATACGAATTTCACGTGGATCGGGCAATACAAGAACTATATATGTCTTTGAGAATTATGGATAAATATTTCCATTATCATTTTCCTCTCTCGTTACTTTTCTATTACTGAGAATTCAACATTTTGGGAAGAAATATTTTCATTCCATTCTGCAAATTACATGGGATTCCTTCTCAAAATTTATATCTATAAAAGATGAAAATGATTGTTTGGGTTGCATCGATCATTTAAAATTAAAATTTGAAAACAAAGGCACCCGTTATTATTGGTCTCTAAACTTTTTGATCAAACCATTATTTCTTTGACAATTAAGAACATATGGGACTGCATTCATCATTACCACGCAATCATTTTAACCGATCCACCTAAATCAAATCTCTCTGTGATCCAAAATAATACTCATTTTTCTATAGTTGTTCAATATTGATCGTAATAATGGTATACAGTTAAACATCGATAAAGTAATATTCGATAAAGTAATAATTTCGTTAAGATAATAATTTTTTCCGATCCTGATTTAGGTCAATGCACTAAAATAATGTTCGACAAAGTAATAACCTCGTTAAATGAATATTTTTTCTCGATCCCAATGTTATTACTTTATCGAGGTTTAACTGTAGCTAATTAAAGAATAACTAACATCTTTATATAATTGTTACTGATTAATCCGTTAATCGTGTATCAATGCATAATTTTGTGTATCTAAATAAATATTTTCGCCTATGGTGAAAAATAATCAAGAATTTGATGCGGAGGTAAGTAAGTGATGGCGACCTCGTTGCTCCCGGTGTCCGTGCATTAATGAAAATTTATTTGTTTTTTCTCTCTCCTCCATTTTACAGAGGTGAGTAAAAAGGATATACATATAGAAAATTTGGTATACGTATATACAAATGTTGTTCGCCCCCGTTTAATATCGCGCCATGTTTTCTCCATACCACAGATTAAAAAAAACTCTCCCCTAACCACATTAAAACTTAAAAATACACACGCCTCTTTACATGCATAAATACACTTGTAGAGAGAGAAAGAGAGATTTGAATGGTCTTGAAAGTGGCCGGGACATGGCGACTGGATGGATGAAGTCATTGCAGTGCAAGTCAAAGGCGTTAGACGACGTCGTGAGCAATCACCACCAACGCCGCCGCCGCGACCACCACCGCTCATTATCCAACTCATCCAGCTGCAGAAACAGCTATCAAAGTCTCAGAGACATAGTGGAAACCAACAAGAAACCCAAACCCAAGAAGCCGAAGCCTCCAAATCACCACCTATCGCCGCCGTTCAAACGGCCCGTTTCAACAAAACCGGAACCCGGTCCGGACTTGCCCCCCACCATTACACCCCGGTCCAGCAGCATCGATTCGTTCTTCCCATCGCTCAAGGAGCTCCCCAAAGATCATCCCTCGCGTAATGTGGTTGAAATAATCTTTCATACAAGCTGGGGTGAAAAGAATTTCTCGGGTCAGATTGAAATGGTTTTTAAGGTCCAGAATCTGAGCCGGACTTTGAACCGGTTCGAGGAGTATCGCGACGAGTTGAAACACCGGGCGAGATGCGCCGCCTCCGGGGATGGCGGTGAGGACCACGTTCGATGTATTGCGGATGGAAATGAGGTTATGAGGTTTTATTGTCTAGGCGCCACCGCGCCCGGCTGCGCGTACGAGAGCGCAGGCGGCGCGTGGACGTTTCAGGGCTGCAAGAAGGCTTCCGTGTGTACATATTCCGGAAGCGGCGTTGCGCATGAGAATGCGGGTGGTGGGAGAGGGAGGAGGGCCATGCTGGTTTGCCGGGTCATAGCCGGTCGGGTTTGCAAGGAACTCGGCTCCGACTCGTTGATTGAAGAACGAATCGGGTATGACTCAGTGGGTGGGAAGAACGGAGAGCTACTCGTATCTGACACGCGCGCGTTGCTGCCGTGCTTTCTTATTATCTACAAATTGTAAAAGTATATGGAGTAAGATTTCGAACGTTTATCAAAACCAATTTTCTTCTTTTTACATGATTTTTTATTTTCCTTTTGTTCTAATTATGCAACTTAATTTCCTCGTTTTTTTTTTTTTGAGCTGTAATTATAGAAAATAGGGTTGATAAATGTTCCACATTTTCTTAGTAACAAGGATGAGCCTCTTGCACTAATTTATTTCTTCTCTTTTTTTATTTTTTTATGACGAGGAGTCTGCAATTGTTGTTTTCGGTACGCATAGGATAAACGTCTCAAATATAGTGTTTCCAGTGGAATTTGAATCTATGACCTATCGGTCCCGAACCACCCACCTTCACCGCTATGCCATGTCGTGGGGACACTAATTTATTTCTTCTCATTTGTCTATTATTGACTTCAATAAGAGAAACAATTAATGAAAATATGGAGATATTTTATGACGAAATATTAAAGACTCGGCTAGTTTTCTTAGGGTTGGTCTAGTGCTTCTGTTCTACCCGTTATTCTCGCAACTAATCTAGCTCCTTGTTCTAGTATTCTAAATCAAAATTAGAACAAAAGCAGGATTAATTTCAGTGTATTTCGGATACGATTTTCTCTTTAAAAAAAGAAGATATATATAGACTTGAAATCCACCCTTTCTTTTATGTTTCTTTCGTCACACCGGATAGATAAAATTTTCTATTATCAGGGTAATACCAATATCCTGCTAGTTCTTTTCATGAGGCACAAATGGAAGAATTTAAAGATTATTCTAGGTTCGGTCTGTCGTGCTTAATAGACTTACAATAAAACCTCTCTAAATTAATATAGTTGAGACTGAGAAATTTTATTATCTTAGAGATATTAATTTATCTATAAATTAATATTTATTAATTTAAAAAGAGTTTTTGATCCGAACGAAGTAGAATGTAAAGTTAACATCTCGTGTTTTTTTACTGTGTTATTTTATGTGTTCCATCTCGTCTTTCATTGTGATAAGCTTAAGTTTAAAGGCGGTAGGTGAAAAAAAAAAAAAAAAAAGCTTGAAAATTGGCTTTCGATTTGTCCCAACTATTCAATCAATACGGAGATCAACTAGCAAGAGTGAGGGTAAAACCATGCCATCTTGATCAGTTTTTGCATTCATTCACATGATATAATGTAAATATATAGTTGGCTGTCATAATGTTAGAAATAATGCATTACAAAACATTTTAAGTTTCTCGGCCAGCTCTTGGTTTTGATATTGGAGTGGCAGTCTTGGTCACTGGTTTTGAATAATTTTGTTTGCGCATAAACTAAAAATAGCTATATATTTATATAATTTAATTATATATTTATGACGTCACACCGAGTCGACCCACCGGTTGAACCGGTTCGACCGGTTGAACCGATAAAAATTATTTTTCCGGGTCAATGACCGGGCCGGTTTTAAGAACACTGGTTAACATCTAAAACAATAAACTGTAAAAAATACAATGAATCATTTGACTACATTTATGAACAATAAATTAAGTTTATTATTTTAATACAATGAATCGTTTGACTATTTAGGAACAATTAAAAATTAAGTTCATTGTATTTTTATTAAAAGATATTCAATGTATAATGGTAACAGTATCTACTATATATAGATGATGAGAAAATAATAAGATTTAGGTTTAAAAAAAACAGTCAACACCATAATCATATTTCAGAAAATTGTCTTAGTGTTCTGGTAATTTAAAGGATTATTAATTTATGATTTCGATATATTTACATTGAAGTTTCTGAAAATTATTATCTTACTATCTTATCGAATTTGATGATTTTTTACACTGACCCGAGTCGGGACCGGAGAAAAATATTATTTTAAAGAGATTATTAATTTACTGAGTATTAAATTACGGAGGTTTTGCTCTATACGATCTTTTTTATATAGTTTACAGATCTAATATGCATTTTTAAATATAAGTTACAAATTTATCTGATGGTCATAAAATGCAGATTACATAGTATGGCTTCTCACATTTTCTGGGCATTTAGAGATTTCGTACTTACAGGAACTTGTATTGATTTCCGCACAGTGGCGCATTAATAATTTCTGATCAAAACACTATTGACTACTATGTGAGTCCTCGTTTTTAAATATATTGAAAACATTTTATAAACCTCATTGAATTACTGCATTAAATGATTTTCTGAGAAATTAATGCTTAGATTTAATTTAAGTCAGCTCTACCTACAAGTCTAGATGTAATTTGAATATCAAAGTGCAAAATAAGCCATCCTTCCATAACATATTACTCCCTCCTCTTGCGCTTTTCTTTTCATCACGTAAATTAAGAAAATATTTAATAAAGTATGAGAGATGAGTAGATAATAAAGTAGGAGAGAGAGATGAGTGTGATAATGAGATACTAGGAGAGAGGATGATAAAATAGGAGAGAAAAATTAATATAATAATATAATAATGAAAGTAAATGATAAAGTAGGAAAGATAAAATGATAAAATAAGAAAGAGAGTGTAATTTTTTATCAATTTGGGATGTCGCCACTAATAACGGGACATCCGAATTAGGAAAGGTGACCATTAATAAGGGGACGGAGGGAGTAGTATATATTAAAGTAAAAACTAGGCTGTTTATAATACTAGAATGTTTATTTTAATTATTTCCTAACATTATACATCATGGGAAAAACTGGTAAAAACGATTAGACCATAAATCTTTTAAACAAATGGCATGACTGCATGAGTTATATTACACTCGTGCCTAAATACTGAATATTATAAAATTTCACTAATTAATTGGTATTGTTAAATGGTAGTCTTTTTTCATGGGTCGTATATTTGGTATGTGAGCACTTGAGCAGAATAGGTAGATTTGGTTAGAGTTTATTAAAATTAAATACTCCCTCCATCCCACCGAGCTTGTCCACTTTTTTTCGGAGCGGTAATTTAGAAAAGTTATGTAGATTGATAAAGGTCTGGATCCCATAAATTAGTTAATAATTTAGAATTGATTTGTGATGTAGAGGTATGAGACTCATTTAATTAACTAATATTTTTGAGTTGATTTGAATTGTTAAAATTGTGGGACCTACTTACCTTTTTAGAAACTAGACATATTCGATGGGACAGTCCAAAAATAAATACTGGACAAGTTCGGTGGGACGAAGGGAGTATAATATTGTAATAATACTGATTGTGATACACAAACAGTCGATATATACATTTATCTAAAAATCATGATCTAATACAACAGCAGAGCAAGATTAAATATGCTTTGAAGTCAAGAAACAATTGGTGAAGTAAGGTGGGTGGTTGTCATGATATTGACGTTTCTGCTTACGCTACATGTGATTTTGTGAAGAAGTACAAAAATATAATAAGATTCTGGATGCTTTTGAGCATGTAATTTGGTGCTACTATGGTTTGTGTATGTGAAGGGGACATTTGAACACATCAATATGGAAATCTCACCTCATTTATCTTCCTTTAATTTTTATTTTTTTGGATGACGAGGTAACCCTCAGCCGCTATCGAAGTGCGCATTAAATAAATCTCATTCATGTACTCTGGCTTGCAAACAACACATGAGAGTTCAACCAATCTTCCTTTAATTTTATTCTATGTAATGTTATTATTCGGTAAATTACTAGGAATATTAGAGACTTGGAAATTTTTGGGAAGAAAATTTTGTATGCGTATTTTATATTCTACTCCCAACTTCTAATACGTACTTTGTGAACAATACAAGAGATTAGTTTAAAGTCTCTTTCCTCAAATTTAGTGTAAGGGTGAATTTTGCCAATTTTTTTCATTTGTGATGATGATTATTTTTGGTCAATTTCTTATGTGATTAGTCATCATGGTGGTTTGTAAGTTAATAAAAAGAAAATTACAGTACATTTAATTTGATGAAGATAGTCTAGTTGAACAATTAATTTTTTTGGCTAAGGAGACATAGGGTGGAATCTAATAAATTTAAGGGCGTTTGGTGAGAAGTTACAGTTAAACCTCGATAAAGTAATAGTTTTGGGATTGGAAGAAAATATTCATTTAATGAGGTTATTACTTTATCAAACAATATTTTAGTGTATTTATCTATATCGGGACCGAAAAAAAATATTATATAAACGAGATTATTACTCTATCGAATATTATTTTATGGAGGTTTAACTGTATTAGATTTGTGTATTGGTATGAGTCTGGATTAAAATTTAAGAATCATATAAAAAAATTGAAAATTCTCATTTTTTTATTAATTGAGTTATTTAATTTCAAACCCCAAATTTATTTTCTTAAGAGACGCTTATACCTTCCTTTAAGATAATTTTTTTCCTACCTATCCTTCATCGCCGTCGCTAGGAAGGTGATCCTAGAGCCGCTTCCGGCAGCCACAACACCGTCGGAGATATAATGATCGAGTCGTGCGGCCACGAAAACAAACCACATTTCTGAATGTTATGGCAGGAAAAGTATAGATAGATCAAGAACTGATAGCTTAAGATCCGGGAAATTCGATTCACAATCTGGAAAAAAATTGAATAGAAAATCTATCCGCAGACTTGAAACCATCTTTCGTCGACCGTCCATTGATTCCAAATTGATAAAATACTACGAGTGAGACGTCATCAGAATTTATTCAATTGAGGGGTGGGAGTGAGAAAAAAGGAAATGAGCGGTTTTCAATGGGTGGTCGGCGGTGCTTTGTTGGTAACTTGGTATGGATGATGTTTTATTTTTATGTTTTATTCAATTGAGGGGTGGGATGATGTGTTTATTTTTATGTTTTAAAATATTTTTTAGTAAAATAAATATAATTATATTATTTTGTAAATTAAGGGTAAAATTGAAATGTATTTCACTACGAAAGATCCAGCTAACCAAACATAAATATAGTAATGATTTCCGAAGACTAAAATCAAATAGATAGATATATTGGAATGATTTTGAATTCAAATCTCGATTTCAAACTGCGAACTAAACGTCCCGTGTAAGTGTATATGCCGGCAAAGCATGTCATAAATTCCACAAGTTAGAAGCTATGTTGTACGGACATTTCAAACATCAACATATCGTATCGGATACGTGTCGATAACTCGGACACACTACAACACTTCAATTGTCATGTCTAATAGATTTATATATATACACATAATATCTAATTTTAATAAAATAAACAAAATTAGTTTATTTTATAAGTGATTTTATATTTTTAAATTAAATAAATTAGCTTATGTATGGTGTTCTAAGATTTTTTAAAAATATCATGTCTCATATTCTGAGACATGTCGAGTCGTATCACATGTCTCATATCCGTGCAACCTAGATTAGAATAAATTATAGATTTAAATCTAAAAAAATTAATAGGTGTCAAATATCAAGTGCAATTAATAACAGGCTTCACTCTCATTCTTCATCATAATCATATAAAAGAAGAGCCTTAAAGATAAATCCCTCCCCCATCCTAAACCATAAGGAAAAATTATAAGTAAACAATTAAATTGTACCTTTTTTTTCATAAAATTCACATTACTCCTTCAGTTTTTAATGAAGTCACATAAGCTTAAGCATCTCAATTTTGTCACCACATTTGTCTCTTCACATTTTCTATAATATTTAAATTGGTTCTCCATCTTTCAATTGAGTCATATTAACCTAAACATCCTAATTTTGTCCCGTAGATTCATCCTTCCGTTTCCCACTTTCTTTTAATTTTAAATTGTTAATTAGCCTCAAATTTTTACTTGAATAAAGAAATTAATCAATAAAACATATGTATTTCGATGTTGTAGCAGAGTTAATACTATAAGGAAGTCATGTTAGAAGAAAGAGAAGGCGATGTGAAGGGAGGACAAATATGACATACGAAATTAGGATATTTGAGCTTATATGACTCAATTGAAAGGTGGAAGATCAATGGAATATCATAGAAAAAGTGAAGGATCAATGTAATTGTTTACTAAAAAATTATTCTATATATTATGTGAAATTATGAGTGTTTTAAAATCTCTTTTTCTATATTTAATTAAAAAGTTGAAAATGGTAGCACAATAAATTTTTATGATGGTAGATGCTTACAAAACTAAAGACTTTATACAGTTGAATAGTATTTCTCATTAATGCTTACAAAACTATAGACTTTATACAGTTGAATAGTATTTCTCATTATAGATATCCATATCATTAAATAAAAGGTGCTGAACTATTTGTGGCGCCAAGTCTCGCCTTATGTGTAAAACGATCAATTTGGTGGAGTGGGACGGTCCTTTATTTCCATCAGTCTCAATTATCTTTCATCTTCAGCTTTGGCATTTTCCTTATTCTCATCATGATTGTGAAATACACGTGGCGCAAAATTCCATACGCAATAAGTTAATAGAGAAAATAAGAAATGTAACAAACAAAAAAGTAACTAGAGATCCGAAAATAGAATTTAGAATGACGAGGACTTCGTGTTATATGCATATTGGTGATTGGACGAATTATGTATGTTACGATCTTTGGGACCTCAAAAATGTGACTAACGGGTTCTTAGAATCCAATGGAGACAATAATAAAGAATAACACAAATAGAAAAAGAAATAGGATGTGGTTCGGTCAATCGATCTACATCCACGGGCGGCGGAGAAACAATCCACTAATAAAGAGGATAATACAAAACGAGCCTCCGGAATATGGTCCTAGACCCAAAAGCACATAACCACAAAAACATGGTCAATTAGTCCAACTAACTAATCTCATAACATGTGGGCTATGATGCATAGAAACACACTTAAAACAATTAGAGAACATATCTATTTATAGGTGAAATTAATGATAAAATTCATTAATTATCCGATGTGGGATATGACTCAATTTCCTTTAAGGATTATGATTTGAGCCACATCATAACAATGTATTCTTATAAGTGACTTTCTTATTTGGGACGTTTCATCAGAAATAATTCATTCTAAAAAAGTAAAGAATGTGTAGACATAATTTAACTATAAAAAAGTCAAACAATATACACCATAACTATAACTTTCTTAATTATGTACAAAAATGAAACGAGTCACTTATAATGGAACGGATGGAGTATATGTGAAACTAATTCTGACTTACAAACAATAAAATTATATACACATAAATTATACTCAATATAGTTTGAATTTCATTGCCTGTAAATCAAATTTATGGCACATGATTAGGCTAGTGTTATTCATAGCTCTTCTCCATTCTCCAATGATCTATAGGCTATTCAGTGCACTCTATAAGAAACAAATATAGATTTCTATTGTTAAAAAAAGAAAGGAACTTATTTTTAATTTGAGTTTCTTGAATGAGATTTACTAGTAGGAAATTAATTACTTAAAAGTCAATCAATATACATTATACAATATCATTTTTTTAATTTCCGTCCCCAAAATAAATAAGACACTACTAATGAGACGGAGAAAGTACAATTCATCTTATACTCCCTCTGGCCCGAATATATATACCTATTTGATTTCTCACACATACTAAGAAAAAATTTAATGATATGAAAATTAGATAAATGTTGATATTGGAATATGAGTAAATTCAAGTAAATTACTAAAAAATTAATGAGATAATTGTATTTGCTATACTAAAAGTTAGATAAAATGTTCTTTTTTTATATTATCATATTAATTAGACCTATGAAAGTTAGTAAAATATTTAATTAGGCACAAAAAAACTGTTAATAAATATATAAATTTGGGACAAACGTAAAAAAATGAGGCATATATATATTTGGTACGGAGGGAGTAAGTTTTTGAAAAGATGTATATTCTCATAAAGATGCATCTTTTTATCAATGATTAAATATCAATAAAATGAGCAGCTCCCCGACAGGTTTAAAGTCACGTAAAAACCAAATTATTATTTGTGTAGATTTTAGGTGGAATGATCATTAATTGTGCTATAACCTAATGCTTCTTATTACAGTTAAACCTCGATAAAGTAATATTTGATAAAGTAATAATCTCGCTAAGATAATAACTTATTTCGGTCCCGATATGGATCAATGCACTAAAATAATGTTCAATAAAGTAATAACCTCGTTAAATGAATATTTTTTCTCGGTACTAAGATTATTACTTTATCGAGTTTTAACTGTAGCAGCAAAATTATTACTGATAGCTATGGATATACGAGTTGAAATGAAGCAAGATATGTTTAACAAGTCTTTGATAATAAGGCCCCCCATCCTCAAATGGAAGATGGAGCGTGTGAAAAATGAGAATTTATGGGGAGACATGGCAATGAAAAATCCCCACACATCAGTGGGAGTCCTGATGTACATCTACACAAGTATCACTGCGAGTCGACGAGCACATACACCGGCTTCCCATTTAACCTCTCGCGTCCCTGCAAACAACACATCTTAAATGACAGCAAGAATTCTGTGTTTGAGCTTCAGAATCGGAGACGAAGATTACCTGAAGAGCAGGTATTTCGATGACACAAGCACACTCGACTACTTCAGCTCCAGCGCGTTCTGAATGTATTAAGATGAACTCAAACATATCCGTTACCGTTTGATTCTAAACAGATAAATAGAATACCTAATAGTTTCATGGCAGCACAGAGAGTGCCTCCGGTAGCAATTAGATCATCAACTACTAGAGCACGTTCAGTGGGAGCCACAGCACCAACATGCATCTCTAGACAATCACTTCCGTATTCCAAATCATACTCTTGCCTGAAAACTTTGCCTATAACATCAAAAGCAACTAACTTAAGCCCGTCGGATGCAAGTGGAACAACTTGAGGAAGTTCACTGGGAGGACGTCTTGTTTGATGAAAACTTCCATAACAATGGTGGTGAGGTTTTCACTTGAGTTGCATGAAATGATAAGGATTACCTGGAAGTTTTTTTGGCTTTCGCAACGGAACGAACTTCGCTCCAATTGCTAATGCAATTGGGGGGCCAAATATAAAACCACGAGCCTCTATCCCTGAATTGCAAAACACATTCATGTTAAGCAAACTAAAGTCATTACAGATGCATGTCTCGTTTTCTTTTAGTAGCAGTTTCTTAACTTGGCAGATGATCGTTCTATTTTCCCTAAAACATGTAACAATGACTCATGTAGATTGAATCCATGTTTCGCTACTTTATACGTCCCCTCCAATAGGTCTAAATGACGAAAAAACAAGGCCTGAAACTATATGGAACCTTACCACTTTACAGATATTATACGTGTTGAAGAAATTCATGCTGATGTACATAAAATTTCAAGTGAAGACTTGTCAAAACATTTGAAACTCAGGGGGGGGATATCCAGCTGAGCAAAGACAAAGACGAAGCATATCGACACATCAGAACAGAATAAAGAGAAGATATAGATTGAAGCAACCATATATAAAGGAGATGTAGATGAATGCATTACATACAAAAGATATACCAATCCAATGTTACGTACGAAGATTCGCATCAAGTTTTGTTTCTAGTAGTACTCTCTTTTGAAACTACTCATTCCCACTTTTATAAAGTTATAAGTATACATAAAGTTTCATCAACAGAGTGAAACCAACAGCAGTGGTGGTAGTGATTGTAGTGGACAGAAAAGAAAATCAAACAACGAATATGAGACTCAAGGCCACTGAGAAACAATCATATTTCACTATCATCAAACTAGAGAGAGCTTATCTCTTCTATTCTTTCCCTATGAGACTCAAAACAAATTCTTCGAACGACGAATTTCCACAAAATAATGCTAAAATAATTAAATGGATACATCGAAACAAAATGGGAGTTGATAACATCCTACAATGAGAGGGGCCTATTCACTCACTTAAACAATGTGGGCCCATCATCAACCACTACCACAATTAACATTTGATAACCAAGTAGAATTTAAGAAGCACATGCTACATTCAGAATACGGTGAGCCGTTCATATTCATCATTCATTCAATAAATAAAGAAATTAACAAAATCCAAAACAGCCCATCTCTCACAGTAACCCAAGTCTCACAAAATCCAAAATTTCAGACAAATCCTTACCTGTAAAGCCGCGTTTCAGATTAAGTTCGATCAAGAACAATTCAAAATTCAAGAGAAAAGGAGACAAAACCAAGAAAATGGATACCAGCAACAACCGAAATGTTCTTGCTCTTATAGCGCTCGACGAACAAATCAACTGTGTCTTTGAAAACCTTGGGGTCAAGTACAAGTGTGGTTATGTCTTGAAACATTATCCCTGTCAAAAACCCATCAAAGAATAACAACTCGGAATGCAATCTTGATATGTATGAACAGTACATAACTTATATGAAAGGTGAAGAAACCTGGTTTGGGAAAATCGGGAACCACACGAATGCTTGACTGAATGGCTGGAATGCGTGGATCGTTGGCTTTGAGTGCTGACATTGCGCCCTGTAATAATACAAATGATTCAACTTTCTTTAGTATATTGTGCCTGCGCGTGATTTGAAGAGAGAGAGAGAGAAAATGGAGGAGAGGGTGGATTACAACTTACAAGGAGGGAAAAGTGTGAGCGGGAGTTGAAATCATTTATAGGGAAGAGTGGTGAGCGTGAGTGTGTCGACTCGATACCCAAACCGATTCGCACTTGCTATTTTTTATCATTATTATTATGTTTTTTTTCGGTTATAAAATAAATATAGTTTAACTTCGATAAAGTAATATTCAATAAAATAATAATTTCGCTAAGATAATAATTTCTTCCGATCCCGATATATGTCAATGCACTAAAACAATGTTGGATAAAATAATAACCTCGTTAAATGCATATTTTTTTCAGTCCCAAAGTTATTACTTTATCAAGGTTTAACTGTATTTCTTTTTTATTCCCGTAAATTCGACCATAGATCTCATTCTAAATATATCAATTCAATATCACTATATTAGTATCACGTAATTTTATCTAATTATTTATAATAAATATTAAATAAACATGTCGAATTTAATTGAGGTTATCGAATGGTATAACCGGTCTCAGTTAGACAAACAAAAGGTTTTCGGAGATCAATTAAGGAATAAACATATTTTGATTATCGGATAATAAACATTTAACTTACGGAAGTTTAGATCTCAACATCAGATTTCTTGATCTTGTTGATATCTACCAATGGCGGACATCGAGATTCCACCAAATGTTCAAAGAACTTTATCATAATTTGTACGTTTAAGTGGGACTGGTCAAATTCATAGAGTAAAAATAACTTCAAATTAAATGAGGCTGAATCAAATTAATCATGAATGTTGGGGGAATCATCTCAAAATAATCCACGTCGTAACAAAGCAACAAATAGCGAAGGAAAGAATCATCGACTTATTTGCTTATGTAGTAGAGTGTATTGTCTTGTGCTCATAATCTATTATTTTAAATTTTATTGACGAATTTTAGGTTTAGTTACTTGTGCACATAATCAGTTTAATAGACAAATCTATGGTGCACATCTCAAATAGCAATTATGGTTTAAAAAAAATTGGTTGATTTTGCAAAATTTGTCAATGTTTCTTTTAGGTAAAGTACTCCTCCGTCCCATTTAACATGACATATTTCTTTTCGGCAAGAGAATTAAAAAATTGGATGATAAAGTAAGAGAGAGAAGATGAGTGAGATTGTGAGAGAGAATGATAAAGTATGAGAGAGAAATGATAAAGTAAGATAAATAAATGAAAAGTAGGAGAGAGAAATAAAAAAATAAAAGATAATTTAGTACTCCCTCCGTCCCGAATATATATGCCTATTTGATTCTTCACATATATTAATAAAAAAAATTAATGATATGAAAGTTAGATAAATGTTGGTATTGGAATATGAGTAAACTAAAGTAAAATACTAAAAAGTTAATGACATAATTGTATTTGCTATTATAAAAGTTGGATAAAATGGTCTTTTGCTATATTATCATATTAATTAGACCATGAAAGTTAGTGAAATATTTAGCTTGGAACAAAAAAATTGCTAATAAGCATATAAATTTGGGATATATAAAAAATGATATATATTTGGGATGGATGGAGTAATATTTTTTTAAAATTATTTCCTTTTAAAGAAACGTGTCATTTTAAGTGAGACGTTCCGAAAAGGAAAATGTGTCATGTTAAATGGGACGGATGGAGTATTAATTATATGAAGCAAATCTTGGAGTTACAAATTTATATCAAGTTCTTTCGTCCATAGAACTAAGAACTACCTAATTAGTAAAATATCAACGAAAATGAGATTTAAACAATATTTATTTTGTGTATCATAATTCATTATTTTCTAGAATAAAATTATTTATGTTTTGTATTAAATATATATTTAGAAAAAAAATTTTTGGTTCGAATAAACAATGAGGCTGAATATAATCAAACTATCGAACTTCATTTTTTTACTCAGGGAAAAAGGTTATATTTGTTGATATTGGATTTCGCACTCGTATGAACATATATGGGTATCTGTAAAATGTCAATTGAGTGTCAATAAGTTTTATATTGATTTGACTAGAGTAATGTTATAAAGCATTAGCAATGTCAAATTTGACGAGGGAAACGCCCTGCAATCGTTAATTAATAATTTGGACAGAGGGGTGTAGGAAAATTAACGTTTTGTTTCTTATTTTCACATTTGCGTAATTCTAGTAGTACTTATTCACTCATTTTGTAAAATACTAGAGGACACTTTTGGAGTCCACTAGAACCACCAATGAGAAGGTGTCATGCATACTTTAACTTTGATTTTATGTGAGTTAAATTTTGATTAATAATTTTCTTAAGTTGAAAATATACAGTACCACATTATTGGTGGTTCATGTGGTGAGACTCTAAAAGTGGGATAAAATATCCTCATTCTTTCATCTCGGATGGGATTGTTGTCTCAACAATCTCAAATCTCCTGTCTCATAAAAAATTACGTAGTTTTGTACTCCCTCCGTCTCATTAAAAGCGTTCCCTTTCTTTTCGACACGGAAAGTAAGAAGCTTTATTAAGATATACTCCCTCCGTCCCATCTTTCTTGTTCCATTCTCTTTCCGGCATGGTATTTTAGGAGAGTTGTTGGTTGTGTGTAGAGTGGTGGGTCCTTCAACTTCTGGTTGATTCTTAGCCACACAATTTTAATTTTTTAAGGAATGAAACAACATTTATGGGACAACAAAAAGAGGGAAATGGAACAAGAATTATGGGACGGAGGGAATATATATATATATTATGAGTTTTAATTATATTAATAAATTAACACATTTTTCGATGAATGATTTGGTGGAAAGAAATGTGAATTCATCTAAATTTTATCAAGGTATGGTTGAGGCAATTGTTTTTTTTTTTTTTAGTTTTTTTGTTGTAATTAAAAAAATAATCTAAAATCTCCAAAAAGTTAAAAATCATAATTTTCTGAGTTCGGAGCGGAGCGGAATCGTGTGAGGAGAAACTTTTGGAGAGAGAGCGTGTATAAGAATGTGGGGTGGGTAGTGAGTAATAAGGGGTCAATCTCATTTTTTAGGGGCTGCTTGGTAAAAATTCGGGTATAACAATGACAATGGGTATGATAGTAGGGTGATTGAGTATGAGTATGATTGATTTCTTTAATGGTGTTTGACACTTACTAGTGAATAAGTATGATAATCAAATATGATGTTTGGTTGTACTTAGGACTCAATTAGAATGTATAATCTTTTGAATATTGTAATATTTAAATAATAATGATATGAGTTTTTTTTTAAAACTTAATACAAAAATATTTTAATAAAAAGCACAATATATTTTATTTTGAGTATTTACAAAAAAAATTAATAAATATTTTTAAGAATAATTGTAAAAATACTTTCTTACATATTTTTACGAGATCATTGAATAATTCTTTTATAAAAAATAAAATCATTTTTATAAATTAAATTAAAATATTTTAAATAATAATGTTTACATTTGACAAAATTTAAGTTTTATTTAATATTATTATTACATTATTATATTTTTTATGAGATTATTATATTTACTTTTGATTAAAATTAATAACATTTTATAAATTATGTTTAATTTTTTCTTAATAATAATGTTTATTATTGAAAAAATTTAAGTTTTATTTAATAAAATTATTTTTAACTAATTATTTTTATTTTAGCTTAGTATTAAAAATTAATTTTATTTTTCAGAAATAATGCATAAAAAAATTAGTTTTGATACCCAAATGAGTTTGGAAACTCAAATCCAAGTAGGTACATGAATATGAGAAAATCAATACCTATTCGGGTATGAATTCCAAAGTAGAGTGTCGAAACCCACATGCCAAACATATTATATGGGTATTATTCCTCTCACATTCCAATAGTAGGGTTGTAAACCCACATACCAAACACCCCAATGTAGAATTAATATTGTCATTTTAGGAAAGAAGACGCTTATATTGGGACATCCTAATCAAAAAAGATGGATGCTTTTAATGGGACGGAGGGAGTACATATATAATAGAGGGGAAAGAGCAAAATGAGTAATTGAGTTGCTATAAAAATACACAGTTTTGTACCAAAACTACGTAGTGTTGTTTTGGTCAGGGTTGAGATTTGAGATTTTTGGGACAATATATCTATTCTGAATTCTTGCCTCTAATGCTATGCTCAATTAATGTAATAATGACATTTGACCTTAATTTTTAACATAAAATACCTAAAATAATTCTTACTCCTATAGTTAACAAATCAAAACTACAGTATATAATTGTAAATAAAAAAGTAACATCATTCCATTGATGAATCATAAATAAAACACGTAAGATGAGATAGATGATCCTCACTTTAAACAATAGATTATCTATGGTGGTTCCTTCAATTACCCTCCAAATCAATAATTCACATGTATTACAAGTGAAGTATGTCCCATAATTTTTCCTTTTATCTTATGATTGATCTTCTCGTGTTGGGTCTTTCTCTAAAAGATTTGCAATATTATTGAGAAGTTCTGGTTCTGACAAAGAATCTTTAAATGAATTCAACTTTCTTTAAAATGCAAACTGCCTTTGATTCTTTCAGAATTTAAAAGTTTCAGAACAAGTTTATTAAGGAAAGCATGACATCTTAAAATCAGGCAATGAGATCTTTAGCAATACAAAATCTTCAAAAATATTACTCCCTTCATCCCATAAAAAGTGTCATTTCTATAGGGTACTATAGGGTACGGAGATTAAGAAAATGGGATTATATGGTGTATATTGTTTGACTTTTTGGCTTATTTATTTTGATCCACATATTGTTTGCTTTTTTAAGAAACAAGACACTTTTTATGAGACGGAGGGAGTATATATATCTGAAGAGATCATTGTCAATGCAAAATTTGGAAAAACATTTTAGTTTTTATAAGATTTCCTTATTGTACATTCATGTTTTGTAAGTGAAAGACTTTTAAATTTAATACACAGTATTTGGATGAAAAGGGTGTATCATCAAATTTCAAAACATTTCTCTATCAATTTCTCATTTTTGAAATAAAAGCAAGTTGAAGGTAGATTTTGATTAATTTGGAATACTTCTTTTTTGTAGGTTATGTAGACAACGTGGCCATCTCTTTCTTGCTTCATCACATGTTGCTTTCATAATATCTAAGGAAATATTCTGTGATAGATCTTCTTCTTCTTAATTTTCTTTTACTGTAATTGGTGGTTTGGTTTACCAATGAAGGAAATTTTCTGCATCCAATGAAGGAAATTTTATGTACAAATGGATTCCACACAGAAAGGTTTATGTATTCACACATTAGCTGAACTACTGAGAAAATCATTATGATTATACATAAGATGCGCAAATTTAAAAGTATAAATTAGCGTGAGAACTGCGAACCATGCTTAATCCTTATATAACTTATGCATAATTGTTATATATTTTATGGAAAAAAAAAACTGAAATTTAATATTTTTAGCTTCTGCACAAAACATATAAGGATTATGCAATGTAAAATTATATTTTTTTTGCATAAAAACATAAAGATTATGCATAAAACATACAAGGATTATGCATGGTTCTTAGTTCTCACGAAAAATGTGGGTTCTCACATGATCCACCCCATATATATATATATATATATATATATATATATATATATATATATATATATATATTTTAACGATAGTAATTTATACTTCCTCCGTCCTATAGAAAGAGTCTTCTTTTTATGGAGCACACAGATTAAGAAATTTGTATTATATAGTGTATGTTGTTTGACTTTTGGGTTCTTAATTTTGGTCCACATATTCTTTGTTTTTTTTAAAAAAATACACATTTTATAGGACAGTTTAAAAAGAAAACAAGACATTTTTTATGGGACAAAGGGAGTAATTTATGAATTTTTTTTTTGTTTTTTTACGTGAATAGCTAAAATTATTGTTTGGGGCCTGGGGGCGCGCACTTACTAAATATCTCGTTCAATTGCACTAGACCCGTAGCTAAAATTGTGCGACGATAAATTATTGGTATTATTTACTGAGTTCCTTCATTTTCAACTTTTCTACATTTAGTTTAATGAATTTGAAATTCACTTAGAGAGTGTTTGGTATAGTTTATGCTGGACAACTTGTAGCTGTAAACTATACTTGGGTGTTTGAGATTTCAGTTTTTAACTAGAGCTTCTCTATTTTTGCATATATTTTAAAGAAACTGTTTAAGAAGTGTTTGAAACAACTTTCAGCTTCAGTTTGAGTGTTTGAAACACTCAACTTTCAGTAGAAATTTTCTACCAAGTGTCAAGATAGAGAAACAGTATGTCCCAACTTTCAGCTGAAGTTTACAGTTTATCTAATTTATTGGACTATTTTGTCCTCCAAATATTTCTTTAATTCCCAAAAAATCATTAGCTCTAAAATTAATATTTCTTACTATTACTTACCAATTTAATAATAATATTTTTTTATTTTCTATTTATAAATTATTTACATTTAATGAAATATTTATAGTTAAATTAAATATAAGTTAATTGAAATAACGTGTTTTGAGAATCACAATTTTTAAATTAGTATTTTTCTATTTTCATTTTATGATAATTATTTTTTTAGCTTCGTAATCATTAAAATTATATAAAAATATTATTATTATGAATTTATGAAAATAAGTAAAATTTAAAATGCAATAGTATGATATATTTATGCTAATATGATGTACGGGAAATTTATGTAATAAATAGAGTAATTTAATTTACTTCATCTGTCCTATAGAAAGTCTCTCCTTTCTATGGGGCATGAAGATTAAGAAATTTGTGTTGTGTGACATATATTGTTTGACTTTCGAGGTTGTTAATTTTGGTCCACACATTCTCTGTTGTTTTTAGAAACAGGACATTTTCGGTAGGACAAACAAAAAAGGAAAACAAGACACTTTCAATGGGACAGAGGGAGTAGTATTTTGCAATACTAAAATCGAAAGTATAATACAAATAAATTACCTTTTAATTTTATTTATTTATTAAAAAATATAATTGTTTAATAGTAACACTTATGGTAAGATAGACATTTTATTTAAAAAGTTAAATAAGCTACTGCTATCAACAATATTTCCAAACACTATTTTTCTCACTTTCAACCGTTTTCAACACTTCTTTCCAAACACCTACATATTCTCAAATGAGCAAGTTTCAACACTTATTAATAAGCTTCATTTACTCCAAACACCTACTAAAGTTGCCTCATCCCAACTTACAACTTTTGTGGAATTTATTGGATAAATTTATCCTTCAAATATTTGTTTAATTCTAAAAAAACCTTATCAATAAAATTAATTATAATTCATAATTAATGAACACTTATTATGGTTCAATATAAATTAAATGATATTATAAATAACAACCAGATATTTTAATTTAATATATATATTAATTTTAAATTTTATAATATTGAGATGACAATTATAAAGGAAAAAACATAGAATAACAACAACTTATTAATTATATTTATTTATTATTAATTATAATTATATAATAATATTAGGAATAAAGGCGATATTTCCTAAAAATTGAAAATAAACTATTGATATGAGCGAAGATTTCCAAATATTACTATTTCCTCACTTTCAACAACTTTTAAGCATTTCTTTTCTAAACACCTGCAGATTCTTAAATCAATGGATTTTTTAATCATATCCGCAATCGTACTCGAATTGTTTACAAAGAACCCTATGTAAATAACTTTGTTGAAATGAATTTCGATCTACACATTTATGTCAAATAGCACGATGCAATTTATTCTTAAAAAAATAAATAAAATAAGAAATTACATCTAATATTTTTTTCACTAAAAGATCAAATTGAAACTAAATGATAACTATAGAGTCTTATCATGACATCAAATTACGGAGAAAGTAATTAACGTAATCCATATAAAATCAACAAATATATACAAGGAAATCAATTTAACCGATGATATAGAATTCAGCACATACCTTCAAATCTATTGTCCCATACTCTCTAGACGAGACAGCACTAATCTCATTGGGCCAATTTTTCTTGTAGTTTTTTCTACAAAGAATAATAGTCCTTGAGTGCCTCTGTGTGACTCATGATGGAGTTCATCTGGTACCAACTAACCTTACTCACTAAGATACATATCAAATAGAATTTTGACGCGGGGATTTAAGGGGTTAGGCACCTAACTTTACCAGACAAAGCATAATTAATTAATTTGAATTACTAAAACCCTATCCTATCCTATCCAATTTGTTCCTTTCAATCTTTTCCACGGCTAATCATGCTGGGTTATGCTAAAAAGCAAACCAGAATCTGAGTTTTGGACCATAATCTGTCAAGTCCCTTTGATACCTATAAATGAGATCTTTGACTTTTGTTTTAGTATTTTATGACATGATTATCAAATAAAAGCTGTCTCTTATGCTGCATAATAGTACTATGCTTTATGATACTGAATTTAAAACATCTCTAATTCATAAGATTATTTTTATTTCGTGGTAATGTACATTGTTAGCCAAAATAGTTAAATGAAAAACAAATCTAGCCTTATACTATCTTAAAACACATATCTAGTCATTTTGTCCTCTTTTGTTGACTTTTACTGTTGTGATAAGATGGGGGCCGAAAAATTGTACAGGCCATCCCATCAGGCCCTCCATCGGCTGATGGAATTACTCAGCCTCCGCCCATGCAGGGCCGAGGGACAGCCGATGGAGTTGCTCGGCTTTTTTTTTTCTCTCTCGGCTGATGAAGGGTCGATGGACACTCCCCTTTGGCCGCCCATCGGCCCCCCGTCGGCCCTACACGTTTTAAACGAAAAAAAATTGTTGATGACACAAATTCCTACAACTCACATCATCCAATCATTGATTCAGGACAAAATGACTAATTTTGTATTTTTGTTTAGTGATAGATTAAAGTTGTTTTTCATTTACTCTATTTGGCTACTATTACAAATGCCTCTTTTATTTCTAACCAACCCAAACATCCAGACATCTCAATATTTAATTAATTTTATTTTTTTCTATATACTCCCATTTTCCTTTAAATACAACCACCTTCCTAACCATCTCAAACATAACATTATATATTTTTAATTATATTGCATTATTCGTCAATCAAAATATTATTATTTATAAAAAATAATTAAATTAATTTAAATTATAGGAAAAAATTATAAAATTCAAAACTTGTACAAACAAATATAAATGAGATATACGACAATTATTGGAGGAAGAATTTTAAATATAAATAACGAAGTAAAAAATACCTTTGTGAGATTCTGGTCATAGATGCTTGATTTAGTTGTTTTGAAGAGCTTGGATTTCTGAAAATTTTCGAAGTTAAGATAAAATCTTTAGAGTACGAGAAGTTTGAGAAGATTATAGAAAGAGATAAGAAGACAGAAAAGAGAAAATTTTAGTATGAATAAATTTGACAAATTTGGTACTCCCCCGTCCTAAAATTCTTGTTCACTATACCATTTTGGGTTGTTCTAAAAATTTTGTCCACTTTTTATTTTTAGCAAATCATTACACAACTTTTTTTGGGATCTATAATTTTACATAACTTCACACACAACAAACACTTCTCTTTAAAAACCGTGCCAGAAAGATAGTGGACAAAAACTTGGAACGGAAGTACACTATATATCAATAGAGAATCAAAAATTAAGAATTTTAATATATTTTTTATTTTTTTATAATTATATGTAAAAGATATAGTTTTTAATTTGATTTTTATGAGCAAAGAAGTATCACCAATCAATCACAGGCGACACATGTCGTTATCCTACTGGTAAAAAAATGTGACCAAGTGTTAATTTGAGAAATGAAGACACATCAGCCATCATATGTACTTCGTAATTTGTATTGTTGTTTTTATTTTTTAAAATGAAATTACTCTCACGTTTGGCCAACCAAGCCAATTTCCATTCCGATAAAGATGGTCTATAGAGTTAAGTTTCCACTTTTGTTCAGAGAATAATATATGCTCCCTCCGTCCCATATTTCTTGTTCCATAACTTTTCGGTTCGATTTTTTAGGAGAGTTGTTAATTGTGTTGTTTGTAGTAGTATTAAATAAATGGGTCCCTTTCCATTTTCTCTCTCCTCTAATTTGAAATTTTAGGGGTAAATACTTTTTTTTACTTAACTTTAATTTGCTTGATGTAATTGTAGCTTTCTTAATTTGCCGACAATTTACGAAATGTATGCGATTTCTTGACGTATGTTAATTAATAGCGGAGCCGTCTTAATATCGAGAGAGAATAACAAACAAAAAATATGCAAGTTTGACAATTAAATAGGTCAATTTAATCGACAGAATAAGAAACCAGAAAAGATGATACAACCGCCAATTACTCCAAATTCTTTCACAATGTTTTCGGCAAATACAGTAAGGATTTGAAGAACAGCAGAGTGACATCACTGATGGAGCCAAAAGTAATTTAAGAAGGAGCCAAAACCAAATTCGAATTCCCTCCATCTAATACACCCCTTTAAATACATTAACACATGTTTTCAAATTCAAAATCACAAATTAGCAGTCTGCAAAAATGAGGAAGGATCTCTCAACTGAAGAGAGAAATTCCATTATCCAATTTCTTCTCCAACATTTGAAGAACGACAAGCCTGCAAATGGAAAAATAAATGAAGCTGCATCAAAGTTCAAAACTTGTCGGCATACAATCGGCAGAATCTGGAAAGCAGCAATGGAACAGCAAAATCAAGGGCAAGTAATACATTTCAATCGAAGAAGAAAGGAGCTCTACATGGAAAACGAGTTGTTATCAATCTACCTCTAATAGAGAGTCTAAGTGTGCAAAAAAGAGGCACAATTAGGAAGCTAGCTAATGGCATATCTTGCAGCAAATCAACAGTTCACAGATGGCGTAAAGATGGTCTAATCAAAGCTCACTCTAGTGCGATAAAGCCCTCCCTCACAGCCCAACATAAACTTCAGAGGTTACAGTTTTCTATTGAGGCACTACAATTTGATACAATCATGCAAAGAATGAAGTTCAGAAATATGCAAAATACAGTTCACGTTGATGAGAAGTGGCATTGTATAGTTCATGTACCAGAACCACAACCCAATAAGCATGCCTCTAAAAATCTGAACAGATGCTTATCTTACACAATACCAACCACTATGAATGCATAACCTTATCACCCATGCCACACTTTATAAAAAATAAAAAATATATCCTTATCACCAAAGTTTCATAACCAAATAGAAATGTACTGCATACGCATCATCAGGTTAAAATAACCACAAACAACAAGTTACTACATAACCAATTTATAGCAAAGATAATCAATCCCCACACCTAAAGAACAAATCTCAATTTTTCCACAATAATTTCATTGAATTGTTCTATCTAACCTATAGTGAGCATGTTCTTATCATTTTAGACCAAATAATATGCATTATCCGCCAAAAGCCATTTAATTGCAATGTTCAATATACGTAGTATAATAGACAAAATATCACAAATATTCAAGAGTAGCAGGGATAGATCTCACCCAAGGCCTTTAGCTACAAGCATAATTTGTATCTCTCCGTATGTCGTCGATTCCGCAGGCGAAGAAAGGGCCAGTATCGCTCTCAATCTCCAGCGTCGGCAGCTGGCTCTCAGATTGTGGAATGTCGTCGATTCCGCAGGCGAAGAAAGGCCCAGATTCGCTCTCAAGCTCCGGCGTCGGCAGTTGGCTCTCAGATCGTGGAATGTCGTCGATTCCGCAAGCGAAGAAAGGCCCAGATTCGCTCTCAATCTCAGATATGTACTCGCTCTAGATTTTCGGACTGCATGTCGAATCATATGGGAAATCGACTAAGGAATTAGAAAGTCCGCTCCATCTAGAGCTGATCTCGCTCTCTCCGCCGTCCCACTCGGGCCCGCTCAGAATATCGCAGCTTTCCGCCAAAGTAGTATTTGTCCAAGATCTAAGGTTGAGGAGTTGGGTTTTTTTTAATCGGCGGTGAATTTCATCTGTTGGTCCCGAGTGTACGGTCAGGTGTAGAGGGGAGGGGGGTGAATACACTTGATTCGATTTCTCAACTTCGAACATGAACAGTCCTATTCAGGATGGTGTCTGACTCAAACAGTTCAGCAGACCAAACAGTTGTTCTGAATCGTGTGCGGCAAAGAGTCTGACTCTACTGAGACCCCGCTAGCCGACCGAGTCGAAATTCAGGATCTACGAGTAAGAGTTCGGCGTGCGGAAATGTGTGTAGGCCCAAATCGGTTGAGTGGTGAAAACGTTTTATGAAAGTCTCGGTTCAAGCAGATATTCGGTTCGAGATCTTTGAGACAGCTTGATTGATTTTAAGAAATGATGTTCGGTATGAATAGTAAAATCAATGCAAAAGTAAGTAAACAACACAGAGATTTTTAAAGTGGTTCGGATATCGCTCAAATCCTACGTCCACTGTCCCGAAAGATCAGGAGGCTATTATTTATCCTGAGTTAGTCTCAGTCAGCTTCGCACTGGGTAAAGCCGCGTCTTGGTTTTTATACTGATCCAAGTCTCAGTTTACAACGGTCAAACTTAGAAGTGTTTGACAAACTTTCTCCAACAGTGAAGGAGTCCTTATACAATAAGGATCAGGTTCAAAGATGAACTCCTTCGTCTAAGCTATAGATAAGAACAGTTGAGCTTAGGGTTAGAGGGATATGGAATATGAGAGAGTAGCTTCTAGATCGACGAATAGCTGAAGGTAAGCTTTGAGTTCGTGTAACGTCGATTTTGGATACTAGAGGCTTTATATGTCGGTTTAGCTTGATTCCCTATGAGCTAGAATGTAGTCTTTCGCTGGAAGATTGTTCTTCAAGTTCTTGCTAAGACTTTGTTCTTTGGGTTCTTTGCTCGTTGACTGCTTTCTGGATTTTGGCTTTGTGGTTCGTGCATTCGGTGTATTCTTCTTGAATAATCCCTTTATTTATAGAGCATAGATTGAAATAGATCCGTTGGAGACGATCTTCTTCTCTCTCTCTCTTTTGGTAGCAAACGGCTCTTTTTGACGTAGGTAACAGTGCCTTTTCCTCCTTTTTCGGAAAGTGTTGACTTTCAGCTTTAGTAGGTAGGATGACACGTGTATGCTTGTCATTTGTCGAGGTGAATAAGGTGGTTGAGACAGAACAAACTTCGAGGCTAATTGAAGCTGACTTCTCTCTTCCTCGTATATGACTATGCTGATTGCATTTCAAAAAAGATCTCGACGGTTCGTAAGATTGCTCCCCCGATGCCGAGTCCGACCTTGTATTCGGTAGATAGACAATGAGATAAGTCTATCAAGATCGGCTCCGAGTCCAGATGAACTACTCCCGCCGAGTTCGGTTCAATCGACTCTCTCGCATATCTTGCTCCTTCCGAGTCCAAGATCACCGAGTCTTCTACACCGGTGTCTGGGGCGTATAAGCTACTGAGCGCCTTGACCAGAGCAGAGTGTCTACTGAGTCTGAAACCTCAAAGACAAACAACATATACAACGGAATGGTTCACCAATCAGATAGGGTTTTGGGATCTTCAAATCTTCAGACAAGTACAGAGCACAAGGCTACTGAGCTTAAGATCAGTGTCTAAGACCGAATCATTTCCCACTAAGAGTAACAGTGCTGAGGATGGAATCATCACCCAACAATTTCCCCCTATTTGATGATGCCAAAACCTATCATCTATGCTAAACACTAACTTACTCAGGAACAGAGCTCCTTACATAATTACAAGAAGGATCAGTGGAGTTGTCTGGTAAGTGCTAGACTACTGAGGGAGACAGAGCAGAACAATTTCCCCCTTTACAACAATTTCCCCCATGCAACAATTTCCCCTTATGAGAAATAATAACTCTATGAAAGTCTAGTCTATCAGAAATCTAACCGAGCAAAAACTGACAAGTAAATAAACAAAGTGTGTGTGTGTCAGTAATCACTTCAGTGATTCTGAGTGTTAAAGCATAAAGCAAACACGGCTATTTAGACAACAAGTAGTTGTCAAAGCCAAAAAGCAGATTGTATATATATGATAGTCAGTTAAGTACAATACAAATCTTGCTAAGCTAAGAAGAGAACTAAGGAGGAGAACCCTTAATTTGCTGAATCCTATTCATGAAACCTTGAGATTGATCTTCAGGCACTGGGACTCCATACATTCTGAACGTGTTCTTCCTCAGCTTCAAGTATTCAGTGAAGTCTGCTGGATCATCTTGTTCTAGACCTCTGTTCATCGCAGCATTCTTCACTTCTTGTTCAATCACTCCGAGATGGACTGAGTCGTCTTGTCTTCTGGGTGGAGGAATGATTCTTGCTTCAGGAACGCTGACTACTACCCCTTCAATTACGGCTCTGTGCAAATATGGGTATAGATCGGGTTCAGAATGCCACCATCCACTCGACGTAGGCATCGGCCCTTAGACATTTCAGCCGTAATCTCCGTAAATAATTTCTCTTGATAAACTCAATCTTGGCCGATTCCCATCTCTGATTGAACTGAATAGGCATCCATTCGTCTGATCTCGGCCATCTATGTGTTTTCAGATCAGTTGGCTTCCTGAACCTTCTGTATGGGTAAGGAATGTCAGCTTTCGAAGGAACTCTCAGCCTGGCCTCTTGCTCAGTACGAATTCTGAGTGCCTCGAGGTCTGCCAAATGTATCCTCTGCCTGGCAGCCTCTAACTGTCTAGCTTCCTCTCCTCGGTAGAGATATCTCTCCATCTGAGCGAATATTGCTTCAATTTATGCATCTTGCTCTTGAGGCTTCTGAGGAGCGTGTTCAGAGTCAGCAGAGGTACTGGATTTGTTTTTGGACGTACCTTGCCGCCGGAGTGCCTTTTTTGCTGTTGTTGTTGCCTCTCCCTATCTTCATCATCCTCGATTATGAGTTTTCTGGGAGGCAACCTAGCAGGCGCTTTCTTCTTTCCACCGCGTGCTGGTGCCTTTGTCTTTCCTTTAGCAGGCTTAGATTTTGGCTTGTTGGCGCCTTCAAAGATCGGCAATCTCCCTAGCGAGCTTCTCATCGCCCGCTATCTCGAGCCTCCTCCTCGCAGAAATATATCTCTTGGTTTTCTTCTTTCTTTGGCCGGAGGGGTCGGGAGATCCATTACTTTCTTACCTTTTCCCCGAACAGGTGGGGGGTAGAGGGAACCTCTTCTTCACTATCTAAGTCCTCTTTACGTTCAAGATACTCGCAACCTCCTTGATGATATCGGTAGGGAGTCGGGGTTGCATGAGTAGCCTCGGGATCCCGAGCCACTTGGGCCGGTCTCAGCTGTGCTCGCAGTTGGGACACCCTGGGCCTCACCCGTCTGAGTCTGAGTCTGAGATGACTTTAGTGTAGCTTCCCCCTTAGAAGATTTTGTAGATTTTGTGGTTGTTGTAGGAGTAGGCTTCTCAGTACTCTGTTTCTTGCCTTTTGCTGGCTCGGTACTCTTTTCCTTCCCTCTTTTACTTTCCCCCTTTTTGGCATCATCAATAGCAGCGGGGGTAGGGATAAGTACCTTTTTCTGAAGGCTATTGAAGGAGGTTGACAGCGACTGAATTTGATCCTTTAAGTCTGTCAGTGCCTCATGCAGCTCGTTCCTCTCAGAAGTCAGAGCTTCATCGTATTGCTTGTAGGAGAGTTCAGTTGCAGCCCCTTAAAATCATTCAGCTTCTCGTAGATCTTATCCTCCGGGACCAGCTTGAATATTATCAAGTCTTATGCTCGTGGCCCGGGATTGTTCAGTAATAGCTTCAGTATGAGCCAATTTGGAAGCCTGAAATTCCTCAAGTAGTTTGGCTTGGCTCTCCTGAAAGATCCTGAGATGAGATTCAAATTTGTCTTGCTGCTGAGCCAGTGCTTTTGAAATAAGCGCGAGACATCGGGGCGACCGATTGAGATATAGAAGACTTCACCCTGACGAGCTCGGGCGGTGGCTTCAGCGAGCCTTCTTCCACACGTTGTGGACTACCTTGGCGAGGGCACGGTTCTGAGTGCCTTGGCTTTTAATAGCCTTCACCACATACTTGGAACGTCGACGATGCGGGCTGGGCGCTACCTCGAATGCAGACTTCAACAAGAGCTGAGCGGGCTCTGTGGATGCTGAGGTACCAGCCGTCGACTTCGTAGATCCAAGGATACTGGGCGGACGCGGAGCTTCTGTAGAAGTGAGTGTATCCTTGTTCTGGGGATTTCCCTCATCAGGCTTTCCTGGGCCTGAATCACTGGGTGGGTCGTCATGGTCTGACCCATCTGAGGGTGCTGGGCCGGAGGCAAGCTGTCGATCATGAATCATAGCCGGCATCGCAGCCCTCGGATTGTCCATTGAACGGAGGTCTCAGGCTCAGAATAGCCTATCTGTTCTCTCGCCTCGGTTCTTCTTCATGAAGCTGCTGACAGGAGTAGTGAAGAACTAAGCGTTGTAGACGAGGCCACTCCTGATGTCGCAGCAACATGTGGAGCCTTGCTGATTTGGCAATTTGCAACAGATCGGAGTAGTCAGCAAGCTCCGGAATCAGTTGAAGAATTTCTCGGGATGCTCTGGATAGAATCACTGACGCTTCCATCCCGATTGTTTCTTCTTCAGATGCCGTCTCGGATTCCAAGTCAATCGGGAGACGTCCGAGTCTCGAGGTGGCGCACGCTGGCGAGTGGAGGAACTGCGAGGGGGCTGTCAAGGCGTTGAATTTCTTCACTGTGAGCTTCAGTAGCCTCCCCTTGTTCCATCTCTATTGGTTCTTCAGTGGAGACTCCCTTCTCCACTGATTGAGTCTTTTCAGAAGACTCAGATTCATCTATCAGCCTCTGGGGCTGAGTAGTTTGCTGAGTGGCCTATTCAGCAGGGGCTTCAGGTTCAGCAGCACATCGCCGGCTTTCCTCGCCTTCTTAGCCGGTGCCTTTGGGGTTTTTGCTGGAGGCGTTCTCCTTTTCGTTGGAGTAGCCTTCCGAGACTCGGCGCCGAGTCACGGCTCGAGGGCCCGACCCGATTCTTGACGGGGGGCCGCACCCCGTTGTGAAACCGAACTTTCTTTGTGTTGAAGTACTCCTTGTCGTCATAGGTGATCTCGCTCGTAGCCACGTAACTCTTCAATCATAAATGACGCCTTTAGCCCATAAAGTAATTTGCCTCTTTGCGCTCGGTACGCGTGGGCTTGTCAAACTTGGTCGCTTGAGCCATAAATTCCTCGGATGAAGAACTAGGTCCAGTTGACCTTGGCACAATCATAAATTGCCATCATCAAGTGGATCTTAGGTCGAGAGACTCGATCGAAGGAGCCGGCTTGGCTTGTCGAAGAATCGCGTGACGATGTAGGCCAATGCTCGAACGTGGTAAAGATTGCGTTCTTCGGGAAAGCTGCTCTGAAGGTTGTAGGCTTGCCACAGAATACCATCAGGTATTCGTCTACTGAGTCGTTGTTATAGCCTATAGTACTGATGCCTTTAGATGGAAGATTGAAGCTCTTCTTTAGTGCTTGCTTGATCGATATCCGCTTCAGAATCTTCGACGCATCGCCAATAGCGTGAACAGCGAAACTCGCCACAATATCTCCTCTGACGGAATCAGAGTTCAGATATATCTCTGCCACTTGTCGAGGAAGGAAGTAAGTGGGCTTCCTTGATAGAAATTCTTCCAGACCAGATCCTCTGAGGTATGTAAAGACTTCATCCATGTATTCAAGCTCGCAAGCATCGAATTCCATGACCGGGTTCGCACCCGTACACGACCTTTGCTTGAGGATCTCCTCCATGTTGTCGGGGCATCTACAAAAATACCCGCCATAGTACACATTACAAGAGATTTATCAAGTATCGATTCTTAGTTAGAACAAGTGCTTCAGTAGAGATACTGAAAAAAAAAATACGAGAGAATACAAGAATGCTTCTCATAGGTATACCAATAAAATCGAGATAAGATATGAAGATGAAGTTGCAAGTTAGGATTGCTTTTGCAAATCTCGGATTTTTCGGATTTGAAAGATTTGAAGTATGCTAATGGCGGTTTGAGAAGATATGATCAAATATATATATCAAACGTGAAGATGAACAGTTATTTGATCAAAGGTTGTGATTAAACTGCTTTATAGAATGGACGGTCAAGATTAGAAGATATATTATAGGTAATGATCACATATGCCGCCTAATTCAAAGCCAGTTGTAAAATAGCCTAAGTAGTAACTGTGAAAAGACATGCATTAAATGCGCGCAGAGTTCAGCAAGCTTATGTATGGAATGTCGTGCATTAAATGAAATCCGTTAATAATAAAGACAAACCAAGAGATATTAATATCATGCTGAATCTTTGTCATAAATGCAAGGTTCGGTAATATAAATTACTACTGAGTAGAGATACGTAAACCTGTCAGCTGAACATAGTAGTCAGCTGATACCTCGTGTAGATGGTTTCTGAATCTCTACGTACTGAATACATTCAGTACTGAGAGTGAACATTCCCCCCTACCGAAATGGTCCTCTCATGGAACCTTCTTATTGATCGGGGTCGAGTAGGGTCCAACAGCACCTAGCTCTACCGAAAGTTCTCCGAATCCGGATTCAGCTAGAGGCTTGGTCGGGATATCGCCCGTTGCTTGTCGGTATGGATCTTTTCCATCCCCGATATCCTTCTTTTCGACATGGTCACGAATGAAGTGATGTCTGATGTCCACGTGCTTGCATCTCGTGTGTAGTACAGGATTCTGAGTGATTGCAATGGCACTAGTACTATCGCAGAAGATCGGCACTTCATTCTGAATGACGTCATAGTCTCTCAACTCGCCGTCTCGGCCCAAAAGGATTTGGGCGCAACAACTTCCGGCGGCCATGTATTCGGCTTCGTGAGTCGACGTAGCTACCGAGTGCCAGTTTCTTTGAAAACCATGAGATCGCCTTTGCCGCCAAGGAACCGACATGTTCCCCGAAGTTGATTTTCGGTCAATTCTACATCCCGCATAGTCGCATCGAATAGCCGCTAGTTCAATATTATCATCACTGGATACCATAAACCCATGTCGTGTGTCCTCGGAGATAGCGGAGAATCTTCTTTGCCGAGTCCATATGGCTCGCTTTGGATTCGCCCGAAATCGAGCACGTACACCTACAAAGATAAGTTATGTCGGGACGAGTAGCCGTTAAATATAATAATGAACCAATTATAGCACGATATTCGGTTTGGTCTACCGATACTCCCTCTTTATCAAGATCTATCTTCATATTCGTATTCATCGGGATCTTGATAGATTTGCGGATGTGCGGCCGAATCTTTTGATGAGGTCTCGAGTGTATTTGCCTTGGTTGATGAACGTTCCCTTTTCGGTTGCTTGACTTGAAAACCAAGGAAGTAGTTCATTTCTCCCATCATTGACATCTCGAACTTATTCTTCATCATCTTTTCAAATTGTTGACACATGATGACATTCTTTGATCCGAATATGATGTCATCCACGTAGATCTGCACAAGTAATAAGTCTTCTTCCAGTCGAATGCTGAATAGAGTGCGGTCTCCTGTGCCTTTCTGAAAACCTTTCTGAAGAAGAAACTCAGACAGGGTATCGTACCAAGCCCCGGGTGCTTGTTTTAACCCATACAGAGCCTTTCTGAGTCTATATACTTGATGTCCCCGCTGTGAAAGCCGGGCGGTTGTTCCACATAGACTTCTTCTTTCAGCACGCCATTCAGGAACGCAGACTTCACATCCATTTGATAAACTCTGAATCTTTGATGTGTTGCGTAGGCTAGGAATAGTCTAATTGCCTCCAATCTTGCAACTGGAGCGAAAGTTTCATCGAAATCTATTCCTTCAGCTTGACAGTAGCCTTTAGCCACGAGCCTTACTTTGTTCCTTACTATAACGTTGTTTTCATCTCGCTTGTTTTTGAAGACCCATTTGGTTCCAATGACATGTTGATGACGGGGTCTGTCTACAAGCTCCCACACTTCGTTTCTCGTAAACTGATTCAGCTCCTCCTGCATAGCTATGATCCGGTCCAAAGCATCCTTTAGTGCATCCTCAATGGTCCGAGGCTCTTCGCAGACAAGAAGCGGGAAAATAATGCGCTTTCTCCTTGACGTAATCTGGATCTTGTCTTGACATTAGCCGAGGGATCTCCAATGATTAGATCGGCGGTGTGAGCATCGAGCCACGATCTACGAAGTTTCGGCTCTTCATCCGAAATTTGTTCAACACGTATAGTAGGTGAGTTAGGCATTTCGGTTGTACTATTCTCGAGATTGAAGAATTTCGAAGTGATAAGAGTATGATCTACTCGAGTCACCGAGTTCGTGGGCATTCACCTCAGAACATTACTAGATGTTCCCCCCCGAGTTGTTATTCTCGTAGTGGTCTCGCTTACCTCAACGGTTTCCTCATCGACTGAGTTACCCGGGATTGATTCTCGTCCGGGAGAATCAATCTGCTCGTATACTTGCTCTGCCGGGTTGAGATTCGAGAGATTTGTCTTCGCTTTCTTCGTCGAATCATCATCCCAACATAACCGGATCTTTTCGGTTTGTCCTTTAAGCTTAGATCCCGTAGCCGTCTACCGATGTCCTCGTATTCGGAATTTGAGTTATTGCTCCCCGTCTTCGCAGCAAACTCGTTAAAAACAACATGAGGGCTTTCCTCCACGCAAAGAGTCCGATAGTTGAATACTCAAAGCTTTACTCGACCCGAGAGTATCCTAAGAATACTCCCCGATCCGACTTGCTATCAAAAGTCTTCACTGATCTTTCCCATTATTGTGGATAAAGCATGAACAACCAAAGATATGGAAATAAGATAGAGAAGGCTTCCTCGCCGTTCCATAGTTCATATGGTGTTCTTCCATGCCGCTTCGTCGCAAAGATCGGTTCCGAGTGTAACATGCGGTGTCGGTAGCTTCCGCCCGTACTTTGGCCGGGAGTCCCGAGTCTGCGAGTAGAGTCCTAGCCGCCTCTTTTTAGAGTTCTCGTTCTTTCGTTTAGCAACTCCATTCCCGGCGAGGTGTGCGTGCACTGAAGTCTCATGCTCTATGCCTTCGCTTGGCGTAACTCCTCTACCATGGAATTAAGGAACTCGGTTCCTGCGTCCGAACGTATTTTTCCGATCTTGGTGTTCTTCTCGACACCGAGCCTTTTCGAAGCGTTGGTAACTCTGTTTTGACGTCGACTTGTTGGCAAGTGAATATGACCCATGTGTAGCGCGAGTAGTCATCTATGACCACTAAAGCATACTTCTTGCCTCCGATCGTCACCGGAGAGACCGGACCGAACAAATCCATATGTACAACGAAGGATTCCATCGGTGGAAGGAGATGGAACTGTTGGATTTTGATTCTTTGTTTGCTTTCCCTTCGAGACATGCTTCACACCGAGTGTCTTTGCCGAATATTTCATTCGGCGGTCCCCCTTGCTAGAGTGTCTCTTGCTAGTTTGTTGAGCGTCTTGAAGTTGAGATGGCCGAGTCTTCTATGCCATAGCCACCCCGTTCGATTATCATTCTTTGCCAACGTACAAGCTTCGTGTTCAACCGAAGTTCCAATCGAAGAACATATATGTTTTTTTCTCGCGCGAACCCGATAACACTGTTTTCCCCCGTAGATTTATCAATAACATCACGTAAAACCAGGTCAAATACCACTCTATTTCGAAGTTATCACAAAATTGACTAACAGAGAGAAGATTATGCCGAAGTCCTTCAACATAGGATACTCTAGGAACGCTGGCGCTCCTATGCCGAGTGTGTCGTATCCTCTCGTGTAGCCTTTGGCATTATCTCCAAACTCGATTCTCGGGTCCTTCTTCGGTGATATAATTCTTCGCAGACTCCTTTGGTATGTCATATGTCTTGAGCATCCGTCGTCCACATACCACGGGTCTCTCGCGCACTCCGCAAAACGTAATTATATTCGAGTACCCTTTATTTTTGATTTTGGGTCCTTAGATGTTAGTTTTAATAACCCAAATCTGTGTAACAACCCTGGTGGTTTCAGACATCTTCTTTCCATTTGAGTCAACAAACTTGACCACTGGACTGGTCAAGGCTGACTTCTTAGGCTTCTCAGGTTCACGAGTCCGGATCTTCTGAGCTGGTGGACTGCTGACCTTTGCCTTTTGTGCGTTCTTCTTTTTCTGACTCTTGGAACCTCCTCTGACTATAAGATCATAGTAATATGACCCATACCGAGCTGAATGTGTCAACCGAGGTGGTCCATACCGACGCCCCACTTAACTCGCTAGTTCCCCCTCGACCGAACCGGGGTGTCCGGGTACCGATCTTCGGTCGGTGCACCGATACTTAGGATGAGGTGCTTTCATCTTCTCGTTTGTTCTTTGCTGAGGGATTCAGAGGGTTTGCATTGATTGTTTCCCCTCGAACAAACCTATCAGTAAGACGCACTTCCGAGTGTATCGGGCGTACGAGGAAGCTCCCCGGCCGAATCCAAGTCCTTCCTTGCAGGTGCTTTGGCTTGTTGCTTGCTAGCATAGCCTCCAATTTCTTTTCGGCGCCCATGTACCTCTCGGCCATCGGGTTCCTCCGCAACATTATCACTTTTCTTCGGTGCATCATGTTCGGTCCGAAGTCCCGACGCTTTTTTTTGCTTAGCAGACTCAATTCAAGATCTTTCCGAGTCAAGTCATTTGTCAAAACCGAAATCCGATCTTCTTGATGCCGAGACTTGGCCATCGGAGAGTTTATCTCCCTCCCCCGAGTCTCAACACAAGTCCTTCGGCCTCGCAGCAACCCGACTCTCCCCGAGAAAGTCTCCCGATTCTCCACTTTCGTGGTATCCAATTCCCGAAGAGTCTTACCGAGCCGTGCACTCATCCGAATTTGTTCGTCGAGCGCTCTTCGTATGTGGTCGCGACGTCCAAATTCTCATCTCGCACCCCGAAATAGTGTCGTGTGTGCAATGTGAAGAGGAATTGACCGGTTCAAGAGAGTTTACCTCACCCTCTTCGCCCGCCATTAGGCACTTTTCGATTGTTTCTTCGCCTTCAAGCTCTAGGGCCATGAAAGCCGCATCATCATCCGATGAATCCATAAAGGAGTCGACCTCTTCCCGAGTCGCTCCGAGATTTCGCCAGCCTATGTAGGATTGTCTTTTCCGGGCGAATTTCTCTCTCCTTGCCTTACGTGCTTTGCGCGTTCAAAGCCTATCGAGCTCGGGACAATCATATTGATAATGTCCCGGCTTCTTGCAACATGTAGCAAGCGATGACTCTTTCTTCTTTGCTTTCGCTATTCTTTGATGGTTCCGAGTCATCCTTCTTTCCGTATTCGTAAGATTGTGAGTCGGGAGTGTGTTTCGACATATAATTTGACTTACCTTTCGTTTCCCGATAGGCTTTAGTCACTTTTCCGCGTCGCTCCTTCTCCTTCCGATATTTCACAACGAGCAGCGCATAATTCCGAGCGAGACTTCCTTCTTGTAGATCATTGAGTGAAGGTTCGGCCTTACTCGTCGTCTTGCTCGTCGCGGGAGATCGTCGGCGGCCGACCGACGCTTTGAAAGCATGGTCAATCTTTGTGTCGCCGGCTCTCGGCTTTCTTTGAGGTCTGTCCGAACTCAAACTCCTTCGCTCGTAATTCCGAAAAGATATGGTCGGGAGAGACAACATCTAAATCGAATATCGCAATAGAGTGGCAAAAGGTGTCCGAAGTGTCCGTCAGACGGTGCCCTCGGATCTTTAGATTCATTTCTCGGTTGTCGAATGCCTTTCCCGGCCCGTTGATTGAGTTCATCGATTGGTAAATCGACGTTCGCATCTTCGATTTTGTCACCAGGCATGAGAGACAAGCTTTCCGTGTTTTGGAGTTCCAGCGCTAGTTTATTCGCTTTAATCTTCCGAGTCCCTCGACTCGCAGCGCTAGAGCATCCCATAGTTCTTTAGCGGTTTTGCATTCCCGAACCCCCGCCAAGATAAGAATCGCTAAGAGTGGTTAGTATGGCATTCCCGGTGACTCTGGTCTAGATTGTGAAGCTTCTTCTCTTCGGGAGTGAAGAGACTTCCGTCTTTAGGGATCTTCTTCCCGGCCACCATTCCTCCTCCTTCGCTTGAAGTTACAACACTATCGATCATGGGAACGATAGGTCCATCTTCAAGCACTTCGCCATATCGTCATGGAGGGATGTCGATGTGCTTCCATTCTCGACTCGCCATACTCCATAATTCTCCACCGAGAACATGGGTACCATTCTTATACCCGACATATCAGCCATGAAGAATATTGATATGAATGTAGAGTGATATGCGAGTGAAAAACGCTTTTCCCTCCGGATCCGTTCGAATGGACCAGCCTCAAAGTGACAAGAGTCTTAAGGAACTCCCCGCTCCCGATACCAATTGTTGGTCCCGAGTGTACTGGTCCGGTGTAGAGGGGGGGGTGAATACACCCGATTCGATTTCTCAACTTCGAACACGAACAATCCCTATTCGGGATGGTGTCCGATCAAACGGGGCTCAGCCAGACCAAACAACTGCTCGAATCGTGTGCGGCAAAGAGTCCGACTCTACCGAGACTCGCTTAGCCGACCGAGTCGAAATTCAGCATCTGCGGTAAGAGTTCGGCGTGCGGAAATGTGTGTAGGCCCAAATCGGTTGAGTGGTGAAAACGTTTTATGAAAGTCTCGGTTCGGCCAGATATTCGGTTCGGTATGCCGAGACAGCTTGATTGATTTTAAGAAATGATGTTCGGTATGAATAGTAAAATCAATGCAACAGTAAGTAAACAACACAGAGATTTTTAAAGTGGTTCGGATATCGCTCAAATCCTACGTCCACTGTCCCGAAAGATCAGGAGGCTATTATTTATCCTGAATTAGTCTCGCCGCCTTGCGCACCGGGCAAAGCCGCGTCTTGGTTTTTATACCGATCCAAGTCTCGCTTACAACGGCCAAACTTAGAAGTGTTTGACAAACTTTCTCCAACAAGGTGAAGGAGTCCTTATACAATAAGGATCAGGTTCAAAGATGAACTCCTTCGTCTAAGCTATAGATAAGAACAATTGAGCTTAGGGTTAGAGGGATAGGGAATATGAGAGAGTAGCTTCTAGATCGACGAACAGCTGAAGGTAAGCTTTGAGTTCGTGTAACGTCGATTTTGGATACTAGAGGCTTTATATATCGGTTTAGCTTGATTCCCTATGAGCTAGAATGTAGTCTTTCGCTGGAAGATTGTTCTTCAAGTTCTTGCTAAGACTTTGTTCTTTGGGTTCTTTGCTCGTTGACTGCTTTCTGGATTTTGGATTTGTGGTTCGTGCATTCGGTGTATTCTTCTTAAATAATCCCTCTATTTATAGAGCAGAGATTGAAATAGATCCGTTGGAGACGATCTTCTTCTCTCTCTCTCTTTTGGTAGCAAACGGCTCTTTTTGACGTAGGTAACAGTGCCTTTTCCTCCTTTTTCAAAAAGTGTTGACTTGCAGCTTTAGTAGGTAGGATGACACGTGTATGCTTGTCATTTGTCGAGGTGAATAAGGTGGTTGAGACAGAACAGACTTCGAGGCTAATTGAAGCTGACTTCTCTCTTCCTCGTATATGACTATGCTGATTGCATTTCAAAAAGATCTGACAGTTCAGAAGATTGCCTGCCGATGCTGAGTCTGACCTTGTATTCAGTAGATAGACAGCTGAGATAAGTCTACTGAAGATCAGCTCTGAGTCTAGTGAACTACTCCTCGCCGAGTTCGCTTCAATCGACTCTCTCGCATACCGCTCCTCGCTCGAGTCCAAGATCACCGAGTCTTCTACACTGGTACTGAGGCAGATAAGCTACTGAGCGCCTTGACCAGAGCAGAGTGTCTACTGAGTCTGAAACCTCAGAGACAAACAACATATACAACGGAATGGTTCACCAATTAGATAGGGTTTTGGGATCTTCAAATCTTTAGACAAGTACAGAGCACAAGGCTACTGAGCTTAAGATCAGTGTCTAAGGCCGAATCATTTCCCACTAAGAGTAACAGTGCTGAGGATGGAATCATCACCCAACATCATCCTTGCAGATGTTGGGTTCGAAATCGTCAGGAAGACGGTGAAAATGGCGGAGAGATGGAGATCTAGCGTTCTAGATCTTGAAGAAGGCGAAGAATCAAAAGGCCGAGAGATGGAGATAGAGTGTTCGAGAACTTGAAGAACACGAAGAAGATGGAGGCGGCGATTACAAGATCTAGGGTTTCGATAGAATATGAAAACAGAAATGAGGGGTATGAATAAGTTTTTGTGTTTTAGGATGAATTAGTGTAAGTTAATTAGGCAATTAGAAGCTTTTATTAAGTTTGTAATTAAGTTTAATTATTTCCATTTTCGGAAATGGAACAAGAAATGTGGGACGTCCAAAAAAGGAAAGCGGAACAAGATTTGTGGGACGGAGGGAGTATATTCTAAATTAGGATAGAGATGGATTGAATTCGAATTTATCATTTTTATAGTAGTAAATAAGTATTCATAAGATAATACTCCCTCCGTCCCATTATTAATGTCTCACTTGCCTTTTTTGGTTGTCTCATTATTTAGGTCCCATACCAAATAAGGAAATAAATGAGTGGACCACAATCAATCTAAGCAAGTGACCCCACCCCCTTTATACTTTTACACCACAACTTTACACCTTTACCTCCACTATCTTAATAACCGTGCCCAATCCCAATGGGACATTAATAATGGGACGGAGGGAGTATTAAATACTATAAATAAATGATACATTTATACCACCTTATATTCAAAGTAATTTAGAATGTATTGTAAAGTGTGTGCATTCTTAGACCATTTTCTAGCTGAGGAATCTCTCCAATGAGGTGAGCAGTACATCAACTATGCAAATACAATAAAGTGGTATTATCTGTTCCTACCCAGTTTTATTATGTAAATAATAAATTTACCCATTTCTTATATTACATACTTGTTATATTCAATTTCACGCTTTTGCTCTCTACTTTTTTGTTCAAAACTCTTACACAATCAATTTTTGTGTGTCAGTTTGTGAATGACCGGAACTTGTATTTACCGGCAGGGACTTCATCGTATATGAACTTATTGCATTCAATACAGAGGGAATGACCGAGACTTCTTTGCATAGATAGGGACTTTCGTTTATTTTTATGAAGTTACTTTTTTTTATTTGTTTTCATCGTCGGGATATAAGAATATAGCTATTTGGGATATGACACCGAAAATTGATTTGGTATACATGCCTTCTATTTGGGAACAATCAGGACGATATTAAGTGCTGTAGGAGGTGATGCACTTGTTAATCAGTTTATTTCAGGGTGTTTCAGAGATTTTCTAGAGTGGACAGTGGGTAGAAGCGGATCTAGAGCTCTACATATTCTTATAAGTCACGAAATTGTGTTAGAGTAAGATGACGAGATTTAATATTTGATCTTCTGTCTGCAGAAATAAAATCTGATTTTCACCGTACGAATATGCCCTTGTAACAGAATTTATGTTTGGTGATTTTGCCATACATTGTTCCTGACGTAAAGAAGAAATACCACTTTTACGGACCTATTTCAGTACTACAAGTATAATATTATTTAAATGCATATTCTAAGGCAATTGAAACTATCTTTTAAGTTGTAGATATGATCTTACGAGACTATTCTTGAGGTTGCAGTTTCTGGAAACTCAGTTGTCTAAAGATTTAGTAAGATTCAAGACGAATCAACTGAATTAGTGTTGTGTTGGGAAATAATATAAGTTTTGAATGATCTCAAACCCCTATTTGATTGATGATCCAGTCTGATGTATTTATAGGATCTCAGCCTGTATTTGTATAGCCAGACTGACTGTCTAGATGAGATTAGGATAGTTCAGGTTTAGCTTTGATAAAGCTAACCCTTCTAGGCTGAACTAATATTTTGATCAGATTCTTCACCAATCCGTACTGATATATTCAAACATGAAGAAAGTACAAGGTACAAGGCGCGATATTAAAAGAAGATGGTCAACGGAGGTAACGGCAATTATCTGATCAACCTCGGCCAATACCAAGGCGCCATGTCAGCCCTAGTCAAAGAGGATAGAACAGTACCTTGTATAGAATCCACGTAAAACCGGCGGCCTCAACACGTGTCCATCCTAGTCAAAGAGGATAGTCCAACCACGCATACCTTATTTTTAGATTCTTAGATAGTTTTAGATAGTATAGTGATAGGTTTTGGCATCATCAAATATGAGGAAATTATTGGGAGATGATTCAGTTGTTGTTTAGTGATTAGATGATTTGGCTTAGCCCAAAACCCTATGTTGATTGGTGAACCATTCCTTGTAAAAAGTAACGCCATTGTCTTTGAAGTTTTTCGGACTCGGTAGACTCGCCTTCGGCATGGTCCGGCTCAAGTTCTGCCTGCTGTCCCTTAATAGACTATCCGCCGCAGTGCCATGGAGTGAAGATTCAGTATGGTTGGACTCAACAGGAGCAGCATACTGAAAGGTGTTCAGGAGTTAGGAGAACTGGACTCAGCATGAGCAGTTTACTGAACTCAGTGTCTTGGCCTTCAGTAGAGTTGAACTTAGTAGGAGTATACTACTGAACCAATGGGTCAGACTCAGCAATGGCCTATCAGTTGTTTTAACAGACAGTAGACTTCAAAGTCATATCAGTAAAGTTGTCTGAGGTCGTACATCCGAGAAAAGTCAGCTTCAGTATCAACCTTGAAGTCTGAATATGTCTCAGCCACATTCTGTACCTCGACCAATGACAAGCAGCCAGCTGATAAAGTCTCCGGCATAAAGCTGCAAGTCAACCACTTTCCCGCAAAGAAAGGGGACTCTAAGGAATTCAAAAAGAAGTCGTTTGGTACCTATATAGAGTGACACATGGACAGTTTCGTCTCCCACGGATCATTCACACTCACGTCTATAAATAGAGGGAAGGTCGTGATATTTCAAGTCGCACTACACGATCATACAAGCAACCATACAGGAACTCAAGCATACAACGAACTAAAGCTCTAGAAAACTTAGTGTTTATTCAAGTGGAGAACACGAACCCAGAGTGTTTAATGTTCTTTCTTCTTCGCTCTAGAAGCCTTTCTCGTTCCCACCCTCTAACATTAAGCTCATTGTAATATCTATAGCTTAAAACGAAGGAGTTCATTTATTGAACTGTTCTTACTGTTAAGAACTCCTTCATAGTTGGAGATACATTCAAACCTTACCGTTTGACCCTGTAAGCTGAGACTTGCTCAGTATAATCACAAGTTAAAGTTTGTCCTGCGAACAAACTAACTGAGACTAACTCATTATAATAAAATAGTGTCTTGTTTTGTTCGGAACGAGTGGACGTAGGATCTTGCGTATCCGAACCACTTTAAAAATTGCTGTGTCATTTAACTGTTGCATGATATAAGTGTTCATAACTGAAAATATCTTTGCAAAATCATACAACTGCACATTTCAGTACAAAGCTTAAAATGTTGCACTAATCAACTGAAACTGTTTTAATAAACAAACATTTTCGAAACAAACTGAATCAGGCCTACACATTTCGCACGCTACTGAACGACCATTGAACGCTACTGAATTCTGACATCAGTCAGCTAGTAGAGCTCAGCACTTTCAGTCACTTTGTCTGCGCGATCAAGATCAGCTTGCTTGGTCTGCTGAACTTATTCAGTATGCATCTTTCGTCGTACGGACTGATCGCGTTTTGAGTTTGAGAAAAAGGTTTTCAGGTGTATTCACCCCCCCTTCACCTGAACGTTTGACTCGGGACCAACAGTACAGCTTACGGCGCGAGACATTGCCGGATGGAGCGAAGCAGAGGTGGTAAAAGCCATGGCAAAGGTGGCGACGATGAAGCGGCGCAGGGCCGGCCCACCCGAATAGTGGGTGGGGCTTTTGCCAGGGCCCCCAATTTTAAGGGCCCCCAAATATAAAACTTCGGCCCAAATACAAAATGGCCCGTTAAATTTTTTTATATGAACCCATTTATAAAAAAAAATTATAAGCCCATTTGGGGGCTCCGTACAAATAGATTTTTTTTATACAAAATGGCCCGTATAAAAAAATTTATAAATGAACCCATTTATAAAAAAAAAATTGATACAAAATGGCCCGTACAAATAGATTTAACGTGAGTTGTGATTGTGAACGGCAGCAAGTAATGGCTCTAATTCTCTCCCTCTCTATCTCAGACTCTTAGTGTCTCTCAACTCTGTCTCTATACTGGGCCGGCCGGCGCAATCAGCGCAAGCAATCTCTCTCTCACTCTCTGTCTCTGATGCGCAAGGCCAAGGCGCAAGCAAAAACGAAAACCACTCCAATTCACCGATTCGGTCGGCGGTGGCGGCTCTCCTCTTCTTCACAATTCTCTTCAATGTGTTGAAATTACCCCTTTAAAATCAGGTTTTTTCGTTTCAATTTGTTATTTGTGTTAATTTCTCTTTAAATTAGGTTTTGTGCTTCTAATTTGTGCTAATTTTTTAGAATATGGGTTTAGGTTTTCACATTTTGTGTTGTATTTGAGTAATTTGTGACGTGTAAATACAATATATTGCCTAGAAAATATGCTTCCGGAAGTCAAAAAAGGAATAAAAGGAAAAAACTTGATGAGGTGATTAAAACTCAAAGAGGGGCTCTTCATAAATTTCTTGTACCTAGTTCTAGTTCTTTGGAAAAAGAAGTTGATGTGAATGTGATTGATAGTGAAGAAGTTGATGATTTGAATGAAGAAATGGGTATCAATGTGAATGAGGAAACCAATTTAGTTGAGAATGAGAATGAGAATGAGGATAAGGATGAAGATGAGGATGTTAATGTAGATGATGTAGTTGATAATGAGGATGATGCTCAAAATGAAGAAATTGATATTATTGGGAAAACGAATAACACTTTAAATACATTTGATCCTAGAACTTGGAATAGTTTTGATAATAAAACTAGAGATATTTTGATAGAGAAAGGTCCCTTAAGAGAATACAATCTCAAGTTTCCTATAGATGAGCTTGGTAGGCATTTTGCATATTCTTATTATACGAGAAAACTACCAAATGGTGAGAGTCAAGATAGAAAATGGTTGGTATACTCACAAGATGCAAATAAAGTATATTGCTTTTGTTGCAAATTATTTAAATCACTTCAAAGTAATAGTTTGTTAGCAAATGAAGGTTTGGACGATTGGAAACATATAAATGATAGACTCAAGAAACATGAAAATAGTTCCATGCATATTAGTAATATGAGAACATGGATTGATTTGCATATTAGATTGAAGAAAAATCAAACAATTGATAAAGATTTACAAGTGCACATTAAGAAAGAGAAAGAACATTGGAAATTAGTTCTAGTTAGGATTATTTCTGTTGTAGAAATGTCTTGCTACGCGTAACTTGGCTTTTCGTGGGGATAATGAGAAGATTTATCAAAATAATAATGGAAATTTTTTGTGCTTAATTGAATTAATTGCCGAATTTGATTTAGTAATGCAAGAGCACTTAAGACGTATCCAGAATAAAGAAATTCACTATCACTACCTTAGCTAAGGAGCTTGCATCTAAAATGGAAATTGATCCAATTTTTCCTCCAAAACGTAAGGTTCATAGGAAAAAATAATTTGATGAAAGTTGTCATGAAGATACTTCATTATCTGCTGAGGAGTCTTTTAGGATTAATTATTTTATTGTTATAGTGGATATTGCTATTTTATCTTTGAAGACTAGATTTGAGCAATTGGTAGTCTTTGAAGATATTTTTGGTTTTTTATTTAATTATAAGAAGTTATCTAAATTAGATGATAATACATTGCATAAATGTTGTGTTAATCTTGATAATGCGCTTAAACATAATGATAAATTTGATATATATACTGAAGATTTATATTCAGAATTGCAAATGCTACAAATGTGTTTACCTTTAGAAATAAAGTCAATTGGTGAAGTTTTTGAGTTTGTTAGAGCTTCAGATTGTTTTCCTAATGTTTCTATTGCATATCGAATATTGTTGACTATACCTGTTACTGTAGCTTCAGCAGAAAGAAGTTTTTCAAAACTAAAATTGGTAAATCATATTTGCGTTCTACTATGTCTCAAGAAAGGTTAAATGTACTAGCAATTTAATGTATTGGAAATGAGGTATTGGAAAAACTTGATCTTGATGATATTATTGATAATTTTGCATCTCAAAGTGCTAGAAGGTCTAAGTTATTTCAATAAGTATTCGATCCTTTTTTTTTTAAAAGTTTGTTGCACTTTACGGTTTCTACTTTTAAAGTTATGTAGGTACACAATTATGGAAGCATGTGCTAGTTTTCGCTATAAATATGGTTCACAAAGCTTCAATAAGGGCCCGATTTTTGCTTTTCGTCTAGGGCCTCCGGAATCTCAGGACCGGCCCTGCAGCGGCGATGGCGGCAGTATCGGAGATGGCAGCACTTGAAGACGACATGGTGCAGTTTTGTTCGTATTCCGGTTTAACTCCAAGCAACTTAGGAAAGGATAGTATTTCGTCTTGCGATTAATGAATAATACAAGTTGCTATTACAATGAAAACCGGTAAGTCGGAAAATAAAAACAAACTGAATGCAGAAATGGAAACTCCGTCGAGTCGAGGAGTCCTCTCTCCGCAAGACGAAATACTCCCTGGTAGTGCTCTCGGTTTTGGCGTATCGTCCCCAAAGATGAAACGACGTTCGTCTCGAATATTGCAGCACCGTAAGATCGTCGAGCTCCGACGAACTGGACAAAGGCAAGGGCAGAACTGCTAGACAACTAGAGCTAATAGATGCAGAAGAGAATGATTTTTGTGTGTGTTGAAATGTCATGGAAACTAGTCTATTTATAGGCTCTTCCACCTTGGCCGAAAAGTGTTGGAGCATTCATTTCGTCGGGTAGTGGGGTAGTGGAAGGAAAGTGGAGAGATCTCTACAGCCTCATTCCAAAGACTTCTAAAAAGATAGAGGTGTGGCAGGAGTATTAGACCACGAGCTGGGTCAGTCCACAAATACGAGCTGGGTCAATCCACAAGTAGCCCACCAAGCCCAATGCCAAAGCCCAACTGGAAAGGCCCAACGGACAAGCCTACGGATCACCCAAAGGACCAAGATCCAAGTCCAAGTCCACGGGGCTAGGGCCGGACACGGGTGCGGTGCGCGCCGCGGCCGAGTGTGAGACGGTCGGTGAAAAGGCTCGCGCAAGATGAGCATGTGTGGCCCAAGCCCACCACATGTCACTTTGTTAACTCCTACAAAGTGGTAGAAACTTAAATACCACAACAAACTTTACACATTAATGTAATAACCCAAATTGATTAATGTAATAAATCTATAAAACCCAAATAAGGTAAGTTTCTCCACTTTAGATAAGTATTATTTTTGTCCCCCAAACTTCGAGCCACTATTTCTCACTCACCGAAAATCGGAATCGAGAAATTAAGCACACCATAATTTTGTACTCGAAACGTAGATCGACGCTATATATCTTAATTCGCAAATCGAATATATATCGAGGCTCGAAACAACGATCAAACGAGGCTGAATTTTGCCCATGTCAAAATAGCATTAAATACTAACATAATTTTCATAATATCATAATTATATATATATACACGATTTTCCAACAAATCTCGATATGCATCTTAATAACGACACTAAAAGTACACAATTAAGTTTCATGGGATAAACATAAACGCAAACAAATACAGTTTGCTCATTAATACTGCATCCTCCCACCACATCTTCCAAATATCTTCCTACATCCTTCTCTTGCCCTTCCTATCACTGTATAAACACGTGAAAACAAGTTAGGTTAATGATATGGTAAATATTGGAGTATTTATTATTCTTGAATAAATTCATTCCAAACATACAAAAAAACAGAACCATTAATTACAAAATAAAATCAGTTACCCATCAGAAGGCTGCTGATTGGGGCGGAGGAGGCGCAGGTGTTCGTTAACGGCGTTAAGCTGTCTCTCTGTAGTAGTGATCGCATCTTCGAGCATCTTCTTTACGCTAAGCGAGCCATGCACTTTATCATGCATCCTCATCTGCGCTTCAAAAAGAAGGCTATCAACAGTTGCTTTCCTCTCATCCTCCTCAACGGATGACACTATTTTTACGAGGTTCGAAATGCCGAAAAACTTGTGCACGCATTTGAATTCTTCAGTCTTCTCCAGCGGAAAGAAGGGACCAAGAATGCATGAATCGTCACACGGCTTTCCCAGGTGTCTGCATACAGCACACTGTGGACCAATTTCATCCATCTCTATGCCTTTTTGCAAGAATAAAATGTAATGGAGTTTGCGTTAATTTGTGTATCACTTGACGGAAATATGTTCATATATATAGCGAATAGATTTGGAGAAAAATGGGTTTTTGTATGAGAATTTCATTAAATTTTATTTATTTGAGTGGACTAAATTTTGCTCAGAAGGTCTTGATTTTTTCTATTTTATAGAGTAAATAATAAATGCTACTAGATTCAGTTTGTGGATTATGGAAATGGTTTGGTTTAGGAATGCATAGAAGAGGAACACTTTTGACTTGTGTATATTGAAAATCAATGCGGTCAGCAAATTTTGCAAATCAGGATTGGATATATACAATATGTTGATTATATTTTTGACCTATATATTATTTACATGGAAAGACATCTTAAACTCGGGAAATTAGGTCATCCTTCGTAGACTACGAGTGCAATAGGAGCATCCGTCGATAAAAAGATCACCTTAAGATATTTCATGGCTATTGAGAACGAATTAAATCAGATGGTTCTATTTCCCAATCTTTCTAACTTGCTCCTACGGAACCAAGGTCGAAAAGATTGAAAAAAAATAAGTCATTTACAACCACGATGCGGGTCAACAGAATAGCCCCTGACCTCTGATATCCATATAAAGGACACGACGGGCATAAATACCCTCTTTAACTTCTACTAATTCATACAGAGCCATCGAGCCGGCCCAACCAGCAACCATATTTGTATGCATTATATGAACGGAAAGCAACCGGCCGGGATCATTCAATACAACGGTATGAACACGATACCAAGGCAAACCCATGTAAAATACTCGATCGCAATCATTTCTGTGTATATTGAAAATCAATGCGGTCAGCAAATTTTGCAAATCAGGGTTGGATATACAATATGTTGATTATATTTTTGACCTATATATTGTTTACATGGAAAGACATCTTAAAGTCGGGAAACTAGGTTTTGACATATTTTACAAATTTCTTATTTCAGATAACCGATATATCTATTGAGAAGTCTACAACTAACGGCAGATGAATGTGCATTCACCTATTAGTTAAACTTCCTTCAATTCCTAACATCAGAAACATACTAAATGAACTCTCTCTCTCTATATATATATATAGGGGAGGGTTCTATGAAGAACACCCTTTGTAGAGAGAATTAAGAACACATGCACACCTTCCATTCCCTTAGATGAACGAACCAGATTATTTTATGAATTAATTATTAAATAATGCCTTCAAATTCACAAGCCCCTTAGTAAGGGTATAATTCACAAAGGTTTGTGTGTATCATATTTATATACGCTTGTGTGTACCACACCGTAAGAGTATTGACATGTGACAAGTGTATATCCCTAGATTTATTCCTTTTTATTTTATTTTATGCATAAATTAATAAAAGGGGTAAGATTCGTAAATGGAAACATCAAAGATTGATGAAAATCATATACGGTCCAAACGGTTCTTTGTTTATTCAAACAATTTCACCAAAACCCTCATCGTCTTCTTCCGTAGAAACAGTCGTCCAACTCCCAACAAGAGCGAAAATCGTTGATGCTTGCCGGTCACACCCTAATCTTCCTAGTCGTTGATTCTTGCTGTGAAACCTAAAGAAGGGAAAAGCTTTTTGTTGGCTATTTCGAAGTATTTTTTTAAAATTTCATGGAGTTTAGGAAGATTTACTGCTATGTTTATTAATTTCTATCCGGTTATTCCTTTATATGCCAAGAAACCTAGGGTGCTTTTGAAATTAACAAAACTCAAAATTGAGAAAAAATGAAAAAAAAAATTCCAATTTTTTTTTCTATTTCTGCATAAAATTGTATCCAATGATGAATTAATGCCATTAGTTGTATCCAGTAGCTATTGCTTCTATTTCTGCATTAACTATTTTTACTAAAATTGTCAATCATTTTTATACTGTGATAATTGGAATTACAGGTTCTTACATGAACTGTGCTGATCCAGTTGTAAGAGTTTTTGGGCATTTAGACTTGCATTTTCTCAAATCATTTCTAGAAGTTTTCCAACTTATATTTTACACAAGGGATATTAGTGCTTCAAGCAATTAAGGAAGTAAAGATGTTTGCATTGCATAAGTTGTAGCACCTCTCTCAGAAGGTATTAGTTCTGAAAAAGTTGTCAATGTGATTTACTGATTCTTATTGTGCGAGGCTCATGAACAAGGATGTTTGCTAGCAGTTTGATATTTGAAAATTAATGTTAAGTTGATAGTTTCTTCTAGAAAAGTGAATTACAATTTTTGCTTCTGAGCCATATAGCCTCTCCTACCTGAACTCTGAATTGTGGAGGTATAAGAGTTTTGACAATAAATTTTTGTTAACCAAATTATTAGTCGTCTAGTTCTTGGAAGGCTAAAATAGTTGTTGTTGGGTGATGATTCAGTATCAGATAAAATGATCTCAAAACCCCGATCTCAAAACCCCTAGCTGATTGATGAACCAATATAATGTACTACCTCCGTCCCGCTATTTCTGGCACACTTCATTTGGACGCGGAAATTAAGAAAGTAGATGATTAAAAATGAGATGGGGTAGATGATAAAGTAGGAGAGAGAAGATGATAAAGTAAGAGAGAGAAGACGGTAAAGTAAAAGAGAAAAAATGATAAAGTAAGAAAAAGTAGGAGAGATAAGATGGTAAAGTATGAGAGAGATGATAGTTACTTCCAAATTAGGAAGTGTGCCAGAAATAGCGGACCTTCCATTTCGGGAAAGTGTGCCAGAAATAGCGGGACGGAGGTAGTAATAGCTTAGTTGAGTTCAACATGTTAGAAACTCAGTAGGCTAGATTGAATTCAGTAGCTGATAGATTCAATAGTTTATTATTTCCAGTTGTTCGATGGACTTAGTGTTTGAAGACTCAGTAGGATTCCTCAGAATGTACTGAATGTGTGTTGGACATCAGTACAAAAGGAATCGACCTACAAGCTGAATCTCTCAGAAGAATGTTAATAAAAGATAACTCAGTTAAAGTTGTCCCCTCCAATGGATCTATTCATGAGTCAAGACTATAAATGGAGATCGATCTTCAAGTGTTGAAGACACCGGGAACACAAAGCATTCAAGCTCTAACAATCTCAAAGCAAACCCAATGAAGAACTCTCTGCATAGATATATATCCTAAGCAGTTCTTCACTCTAGAGTATTATAGTTTCCATTCTCAATTCTCTAAGCAATTAGTGTTAGATCATAAGCTTAGACATCAAAGGAGTTCATATTTTGAACTGTTCTTATTGTAAGAACTCCTTATCAATTGGAGAATCTCAAACCTTGTGTTTGAACCACATTATAAAGTCATTAGGACTATAACTAGTGATATGTCCAGTGCACAAATTTGACTGAGACTTGCTAAGTATAATTAATTCAAGACCTCTTGGTAATTCAGGACAGTGGATGTAGAATCTTGCGCATCCGAACCACTTTAAAAAAATTGCTTGTCTTATTTATTATTCTATTGGTTACAATACATTCTGCATAAAACTGATTTTCAAAATTCATTAGTCTGGATTTTCAGTAAAACCTTAATACACGCACAAGCATAATCGAAACAGTTTTCAATAAACACTTTTTTCAAAAGAGACAAATAAAATTGGGTCTACACTTTCCGCACTTAATTCTTGTACTGCATCGCCTGTGGATTGACTTCAGTCAGTAAACAATATTCAGTATCTTGAACTACTCTGCCGACGCGATCATAAAACTTATTTAGCGAGCTGAACTACTCAGCAAGCAAATTCAGTAAAAGACTGACTTTCGCATTTGAGTTTGAACTTGAACTCAGTGTATTCAACCCCTCCCCCCCCCACCACACACACAGATGAAGACTCGTCTCTGGACCAACAATTGGTATCAGAGCAGTATTCTTCTGACTACTCGAACAAATCCTGAAAATCGCTTTTCATTGTACCTGCATTTGTTTCATTCATCTGATACTTTGTTTTCACCATGTCTGATATGTCAGGTATAAGGATGATACATATGTTCTCAGTAGAGAACTATGTTGTATGGCATGTGAAAATGAAAGCGTATCTGACGTTGCTGCCGACAACATGACTAAAGACATGGAATCTGGACCTATTGGTCCCATGATCGATAGCATCGAATATGCTGTTGTGGGAGGTGTAGGAGTTGATAGGTCTATTTCATACTAACCATATTCCGTCTATTTTTGGCATATTTTGTGGCGTTTGGATTGCTTTTTGGTGTTTGTTTTGTAGTTCTTATGATGATGTGGCATTGACGAGGCGTTGATGTGGCGGTTGCAAGATTAAGGAAAATATATGCTTAATTCGGAAGAAATCAAAAGGGGAATTAAGTGTAGAAAGAAAATAATATAATTTACATTATATTATATCTTTCTATACTTGGATAACCTAATTGAGGAGGAGATAGGGAAGTATATATTTATAATTAAGGAGGCGCCGCGAGAAGAGGAGATACGCATGATTTCATAATTCCGTCTCTATTCATTCACGTCGTCAAGGCCGAAACCCTAGCTGCTCATCACCACGATACATCATCATCTTCTACACCATTCCGTCCAAGCGCCGATCACCGAGAGAGAGAATTCGAGAACGCCGAAGCCGAGATCATCCGAGGGAGAACGCCGAAGCCGAAGAGATCCGATCGAAGGGTTGATCAATTTCAAAGTTCGCATTTCTTACTTTTGATTCATGAATTGTAGTTTGATTTGGAAGAAACAACATGTTATCACTTTCGTTTTGCATTCCCGAATTTGAATTGTCTCCGCTTTAATTTTCCTATAGAATGATTCGAAGTCTTTAGTTTATGAGTTTATAATTTCTAGGACCAAATTTCGTATTCTTAGGTATTCTGAATTCTGGTAATTAATTTAATTTTCGTACTTATTTATTTTCTGCATTTCAGCATGATTTGTGTTCTGTCCTGCAATTCGGTCTGTCTGGCTAGTCCGACCGATATGCGTAGCTAAGTCTTTTTAGGGGCCGGCGAGATGTGAAAAACACACCACTTTAATTTCGTGAGACTAGGGCTTAAAATTAATCACTTATGTTCTGAATTAATCTAGGTTTAATTAATTGAATTAATTAATTTAGGCTTGATCACCCTAGGTTTATTTAATTCACAGTTAATTTAGTACTTCCATCGTTTCTCGTGGGATTAGGCTAAATCAGTAGCAAATTGTTCTTAGGACAATTGGATTAATTTGGCAGGAGACTATTAGATGTCCACCATACGAGTAGGCTCCTAAATTGGGTTCCCTTAGTTCTTAAAGCTGATTAGGTGTTAAATCTATTGATTGTCCACCAACGTAGGTTGCATCTAATTTAGAGAAGTAGTCGTTTCAATGCCCACCATGGAGATTACCGATTAATTAAGGGGGAATATGGGATATGTCAGTTTAATTACGGCGTCCTACAACCAATTGATTTAAGTAGATTAATTAATTAATAGTGTCAGTAATCGATTGTGTGTGTGTGTGAATCATCTTGCTGGACCCGCTTTTATTTGCGTTAGTAAATTTCGTGTTTAATTCTTGCTTGCTTTCGTTTACTCTTAGGTTATAGAAAATTTCCCAAACTTGCGTGGTTGCTAACCAAACTCTGATTGATAGGATTTTTAGGTTTGGATTACTCCGTTCCTTGTGTTCGATACCTGTGATGTACTAATTTTTGGTCTAGCAATTTTGCAGGATTATTTGGTGTAAAACATCGACCACCAAATTGGCGACGTTGCTGGGGAACGGTGTTAACTTTAAGCTTAATTTTCCTACTGATCTTTTGTGCTTTTTAGGTGTTGCATGAGCAGGTCTTCCCGCCCTTTTCTACACTTCGATCCAGAAATTGAAAAGACGGCGAAAAGGAACCGGAAGACAACAAAGCTGCAAAAGCAACCAAGGTCTTGTCGAAGCGAAAACAAGCCCGGCCCGACCGGATAGAAGAACAGGACCCGGTGAGTCGAGTCCGAAATCGGTCCGACAGTCGAATAGACCCGTTTTCCAAGGCGAAGCAATTTCGATCCTGCAATAGAAAACATGGCTGAAGAAGAAGCAGCCAATCTGAAGATGAACTCAAGTTCGAGGAACTTGGGAGAGGACTTGCCTGGGCCAATCAACATAACCACCACTGAGCAGATAGATGTGAAGCTGAATTTGGTCGCAGCATGTCCAAAGTTTTATGGGAAGCTGAAGGAGAATCCTTTTGCTTTTATGGAGGGATTCAATCAGGTCTGTGATCTGCACAGACAAGGTCATTTGGATGCTTTCAAGCTCAAAGCATTCCCTTTTACTCTACAAGATGGAGCTCGTGCATGGTTTTCCGGATTGCGGCCTAGGTCGATCACTACTTGGGCTCAGATGCGCCAGACATTCCTGGATAAGTATCCTCAATCCAAAACCAACATACTCAAGAAGGAGATTTCTGGGATTACTCAAGAATTTGATGAATCCTTTGGAGCATACTGGGAGAGATTTGGGAAGCTGGTTGATAGCTGCCCAAACCATGGTTTTTCTGATGTGGATTTGCTACAATGCTTCTACCAAGGAATGACAGATGAGTCCAAGACTATGGTGAATGTTGGATTGAAGGGTAGCTTTGCTAATAGCTACTACACTGATGCGAAGGCAATCATTGAAGGCCTAGCCGAGTCTACATCACAATACAAAGGACAAAGGATGCAAAGGAAATCTGTGAATCTTTCGAGTGGAGATTTTCTAGACGATCTAGATATGAAGGTTGGACTCAAAATGGAGGAGAAGTTCAGCCAACTTGAAGACAAATTGAATCGTCTATTCAAGGAGAGGAATCCTCCTTCCTCTTCTTCTTCATCTGAGCGCACCATGACTGATCATACATGTGGTGCATGTGGTCAAAGAGGGCACACATCCCTCCAGTACTAAGGCGAGGATGTTAATGCAGCCGGCAATTGGAATGGATGTAACAAGGTTCATCCGAACCTAAGGTGGAGACAAGATGATCAAGCGCCACAACCGCCAAGGAATCCTCCACAACAAGTCATTCCAACGGCCCACTTATCAACATCAACGAAGATCGGCCACCGCGGCAACAAGCGGTTCCAACAACCCTATAGACCTCCACATCAAAGGCAATTCCGCGGCGGTTTGGCCAAAGAAGAAGTCGGTCCGTCCGGCCGAACGGACCTGAGCGATCCATTGGAGAAAATGATGACTGAAATGATAAATTCACAGAAGAATGCTATAGCATATCAGCAACAAATGCAAGAGGAGTTCACTCAGACAAAGAAGGATACCCAAAACACATTCGAGAATTTAGCTAAGCAAATTTCTAAGTTCAATTCTTCAGTCCAGGAGATAAGAGGAAGTCAAGGGAAACTGCCATCTCAAACTGAGCCCAATCCGAACTCCCACAATTGCAGCAAAATCATGTTGAGAAATGGGAAAGAGTTGCCCGAGCTCGAACCAAAGGTGAATCTCAACAAGACTCAATCTGCAGCAGACAGGCCCGAGCTGACCAGACCGAATATTCTGACTGCCCAGAAAGACCTGACAGACTCGCAGAATCCGGGCCGATAGAGAACCGATCGACGAGAAGGTCCGACGCCCGTAAAGACCAGACGAGTTGGGTAACTTTACTGATGAAGTTCTGCCTAGCTGCGAAGGCCGATCTGTCTAGACAGACCCTAGAACTGCTGTCCCTCCACCATTTTCGGAAGCATTGGAGAGGAAACGAACACCGAACAAAGACTATATGGATTATGTGAAGTTGTTCGGAAAGCTGGAAATCAACATACCCTTTTTGGAGGCTTTGAAAATTCCCCAATTTGGGAAATTTGTCAAATATTTCATAGCAGGAAAGATCCAGCAAACTGGGAAAGTATTGATGGATACATCTGTGTCAGCAATTATCCAAAAGATGCTACCCACAAAATGCGTGGACCCAGGTATGTTTACTCTCCCTTATCTTATAGGGAATGTGATGGTTAAACATGTTATGTGTGATTTAGGAGCATCAATCAATGTTATGCCACTTTCTGTGTATAATCAATTATCCGGAGTTGAATTGGTATCTACTAATGTGATTATACAGCTTGCTGATAGATCATGCATTGCACCTGTTGGTTTACTTGAAAACATCCTTGTCAGAATTAATGATTTTGTCTATCCTGCTGATTTCTATGTTATAGATACAAATGATAGGCAAGTTGAGAGTACTGCGGGTGTTTTGTTATGTAGACCATTTTTGAAAACTGTGAAAGCTGTAATTGATGTAGATGAAGGTTCTATTAGTGTGCGATATCATAATGAGACTTATGTTCATCATATTGCTAGTGCGCTTAAGAAACCTTATGATCATGAGAATGAAATGGCTTTTTCTGCTGACGAGATTGAGAGTTTTGTCCAAGATTATCTTGAGACGCATTTGTTGCAGGATAAAATGGAACTCACCTTAATTAAGGGACTGACTGACCTTGATCTTAAGGACATTAGGGATGAAGAGATCCGGGACAGCATCAAAGCACTCTATGCAGCACCAGAATTTGCTGTTGTCAGCAGTATCGCCGATCTGCCCAGACATGCCGAATCTGACAGAATTCTCCCCTCATTGGTGAAGCCCCCAGTTCTCGAACTGAAGCAACTTCCCAAGCATCTAAAGTACGCCTATCTTGGAGATGGTGACACACTGCCAGTCATCATTAGCAAAGAGTTAAATCAGAGTCAAGAGGATGCTTTAGTGGCAATTCTGAAGAAGCATAAGAAGGCAATTGGGTGGACTTTAGCCGACATCACCGGCATTAGTCCTGACATCTGCACTCATTCTATTCATATGGAGCCGGAAAGCAAGCGATTCCGAGATCACCAACGAAAGCTCAACCCCAACATGCGAGATGTGGTATTGAAAGAGGTACTGAAACTTCTTTCTATGGGTATCATTTACCCTATTTCTACGGCAAAGTAGGGTCAGTCTTGTTCATGTGGTACCAAAGAAGTCTGGTTTTCAAGTTGTGGAAAACGAGAAGAATGAGCTAGTGCCGATGCGATTGGTGACTGGGTGGTGCATGTGCATAGACTACAGGAAGTTGAATGAAGCTACAAGGAAAGACCACTTCCCGTTACCTTTTATTGATCAGATGTTAGAGAGGCTTGCAAGCCAAGCTTACTTCAGCTTTTTGGATGGCTATAGCGGTTTTTTTAGATCCATGTGAAGGAGGAGGACCAAGATAAGACCACATTTACCTGTCCCTTTGACACTTTTGCATACAGGCGTATATTCGGATTGTGTAATGCACCGGGCACCTTTCAAAGGTGCATGATGAGCATCTTTTCGGACTTAATCGAAGACTGCATTGAGGTGTTCATGGATGACTTCACGATTTACGGGAATTCATACACGGCCGCTTGAAGAATTTAGACAAAGTCCTTCCTCGGTGTGTGGAAAAGAACTTGGTACTCAACTACGAGAAGTGCCATTTTATGGTGACCGAAGGAATTGTACTCGGTCACGTGGTTTCTAGCAGAGGGATTGAAGTAGATAAAACCAAAGTCGTCCTGACTGCAAAGCCGCCGCCCCCTACATCTGCAAAGGAGATTCAAGGTTTCTTGGGTCATGCAGGTTTTTATCGGCGTTTCATCAAGGACTTTGCAAAGGTAGCTCAACCACTCACAAGGCTCTTACAACAAGATGTTGAGTTCATGTTTGATGATCAGTGTAAGGAGGCCTTCGACCTCCTTAAGACAAAGCTCACCAACGCCCCAATAATGCAACCACCTGATTGGAACAAGCCATTTGAAATCATGTGTGATGCATCCGACCGAGCCGTAGGAGCAATTTTGGGACAGAAAAATGGAAGAGAGAGCCATGTAATCTACTATGCTTCGAAGACACTTAATTCAGCTCAGTGCAATTACTCTACCACGGAGAAGGAGTTGTTGGCTATTGTCTTCGCCTTTGACAAGTACAGATCCTATTTACTTGGTTCCAAAATTGTGGTCTACACCGATCATGCTGCCATCAAACACCTTCTATCCAAGAAGGAGTCTAAACCTCGGTTGATACGATGGATACTCTTACTTCAAGAGTTTGATTGGGAGGTGAAAGACAAGAGGGGAGCAGAGAATCAAGTGGCCGACCATCTAAGCCGTTTGATCCAAGAGGAAGATGAAGGATCAATCAAAGAGACTTTTCCCGAGGAGCATTTCTATGTTGTTCCCGAATCTGTCACCAGTCTGGTCTGTCTGGACAGACAGACTCATGCTCAGTGTTTTTCAGCTACTGCACAGTCGCGGCTTCATCTTACCAGACAGACCGATTCTGTTCCATAATGGCTAAATGCTGTGGGTAAGTTTTCTAAACTCCCTTGGTTTGCTAACATTGTCAATTACTTGACTTCCAAGCAGCTCCCATCCGATTTCATACATGCCCAAAAGAAAAGACTGGAGAGCGAATGCAGACAGTACTTTTGGGATTCTCCAATACTATGGAAGATGGGAGTAGATCAAGTAATTCGTCGTTGCATTCCTGAAGCTGAACAAGGTGAGATTCTTTTTCATTGTCATGCATCCCCTTATGGTGGACACTTTGGTCCAAAACGTACTGCCAGAAAGGTTTTGGATGCAAGTTTCTTCTGGCCGACCTTAAACCTCGACTCATACAATTTCTGCAAGACATGTACACGTTGCCAAATGACCGGTAACATATCCCAGAAGGATGAAATGTCTCAAAAGCCTTTGCGTTTTTGTGAGATCTTTAATGTATGGGGCATGGACTTCATGGGTCCCTTCCCGAGCTCATGTAGGAACTTGTACATTTTGCTTGCTGTGGACTACGTGTCTAAATGGGTCGAGGCTAAGGCCGTAAGGACTAATGATTCTAAAGTGGTTGCAGGTTTTCTTGGAACTAATATATTCAGCAGATTTGGAGTGCCAACAACCATCATTAGTGATCAAGGAAGCCATTTCTGCAACCGCACTATAGAAGCACTTATGAAGAAATACGGTGTCAAGCATTGTATCTCTACACCCTACCATCCACAAACGAATGGGCAAGCTGAGGTCTCCAATAGGGAAGTTAAAGCTATACTTGAGAAGACCGTGAATCCTTCCAGGAAGGATTGGAGTTTAAGGTTAGACGATGCTTTATGGGCTTATCGTACTACTTATAAAACTCCTTTAGGTATGTCTCCGTATCGGCTTATTTTTGGGAAGCTTTGTCATCTACCCGTGGAATTGGAGCACAAGGCATGGTGGGTTGTAAAGAGGATTAATATGGATCTGCTCGGGTGTGCAAAAGAGAGAAAGTATCAGTTGCAAGAACTTCAAGAGATCCGTCGTGAGGCCTATGACACGGTAATGAGATACAAGGATCGTACCAAGGCATGGCATGACAAAAACATCCGTACTAAGAACTTTGAGGAGGGTCAATTGGTGTTGTTATATCAATCTCGCCTCCGTCTCATGTCGGGCAAGCTCCGTTCGCGTTGGATCGGTCCTTTCCGGATTCGATCCGTCTCAAAGAATGGAGCAGTGACGATCTCTAAGTTGGATTCTAATGCAGAATTCACTGTCAATGGCCACCGTTTGAAACTCTTCCATGTTGTTGAACGAACGGAAGTAGTGGATGAGCTTAGCTTGTCCATTCCCTCTTATTCTTGATCCAGAAGGAGTCTAGCCAAAGACAATAAAGAAAGGCGCTACCGGGAGGTAACCCGGTTTGTTTTCATGTTCTTATTTCTTTTCGTTTATTTATTTTGGTTTCATCGTGTTTTCCTTGTTGTTTTTTCAGATCTAGGCTACAAAAGATGTCAAAGAGCTTAAGTGTAAGGAAGAAATTAAGAGCGGAGTCAAACTGTCGAAGAATTGGAGTTGGGGATAATGTTAATTTCTTAATAGGGGTCATTTTGCATTTTCCCGTAAGTGAGGAGTTTTGGCAAAAAAACAAAAACAAAACCACCGAACACGTTTTCTTCCCACTCCCCCATTATTTTTCACTACTTCTTCTTCCTTCTCCCATTTATCCCCAAATCCCATTTCTCTTTCAAATTCTTTACCTCGATTTCAAAATCAAAACCTAAAACCCGCCAATTCTCCTTGCCCAATCCGACGCAATGGCCCTGAAAAAGAAATCGAAGATTGCTATTGTTGATGCTCCTTCCTCATCGTCGGCGACCACAGGTGAGGTCTCTACGCGGCGGCCGCCGCGTCGCACGGGAAGAATCCGGCGTTCGATGAACCCTACTGTGACCGGCCCCTTCCTCATTGACGAGGAGGAGCCGAAAATCGTTGCTCTACCAACCACAGCCGCCGAAGCAGACATCGCCGACTCCCCTGCTTCCAAGCCCGCCGCCGTTGTTTCCGCCGAGGAGGAGGAAACCGACGACGTGGACTGGTCTGTTCCCGCAGCCGAGTTCCCTTCGACCGATTTGTACGACAGATTCAATTTCCTCCGAGAGAGTAGCCCATATGTACCACCGCCGAGCTCTGATGGAATTAATTGGGGTGAAGAGATTCGGACTACTTCGAATCTTATTTCGGATGAGTCTGACTACATGCCGTCTAACGAAGACGAAGACCTTTCCCTCGAACAGCTCTCGCTAGCTGACTCTGCCGACTCATCCTCATTCTCGACCTCCACCGTGTACGGGAACCTCATCGTTCTACACTTTCCGGATAGAGAGTCAGTCAAGGCAGCGATGGCGTTCGAGGATGAGCCCTATAGGCATCGTGCTTTCACTCGACGCGGCAAGAATTTCAGGAATAGGCAATTGATTGATCACGGATTCCTCCGCTCCACGGGCGTACAAGGTCAGTTTTATGATTACTTTCGACGCATTAGTTGGCTATGGTTGACTGAGTCCCACCACTATCCTTGTTATCATGCTCTTACTGTCGAATTCTTCAATACATTCTCATTTACCTTTGTGACTGATGTGTATGTGAAGAGCATTTCGTTTCGTATTGGTTGTCTATTCTATGAAATGTCATTGGATGAGTGGTCTACTAGATTAGGTACTGTGTTGTTGGAGGATTTGGATGATGGTACTTATGCTTTTACTCCTCATGGTATTCCTTCTTCTCTTGGTGATTATGTTGGTCCTATGAGTGCTTGGACTTTGATAGCCCCCTCTGATCCCCAGTTTTTCCGCCCCTCTTATTCTGATATTTCCTATGTTACCGATCCTGCATTGCTCTGTGTCATCAGTTTCTTTGCCATAATTTGACTGGCCGTTGGACTGGTTTTACCACAGTCACAGAGAATGACTTGTATTTTCTGTGGTGCATGCATACGGGGCGACGGGTTGATCTTGGGTATTGGATAGCTCGTAGCATGAGTGATCTTGCTACTCATCCGACTAGGCATCTTACTTTGTGCCATCTCTTTGCTACATTCCTTGCACGCAATTTTATCATATTTGATGATTCTCAGCTTACTCAGTTATCTCCTCCACCGTCGTTTGACCTTGAGTTGATGGGTTATGCACGCATTTGTTATAGGGAGCCTGATGGTACTGTTAGATTTTATCCACCGGGACCTAGAGTTCCGAGTGCTGCTCCCTATGTAGGTTTGTAGGTACCCAGCGATTCGGTCCAGGTGTTGAGGGCTGAGGTTGTAGCTCTCCGGCGGCGCTTTGATGATTTGGAGCGCACGGTTCTCTCTCGTCTTCCGCCACCGGGCGATCGGTGATGCCATTTTTCCCCCTTTTATTTTTTTTTTTTTTTTTTTCTTGTTTTTTTTCTTGTTTATGTGTTTTGTGTCGTGTCTTTGTTTTACTTGTCTTTCACTTGCTCGTTTGCAACAATCAAGTGTAAGGAGGGGTATTTGTTATGTGTTTTTGTCATGTTCTCCGTCCTTTTTTTCTTGTTTTTGTGTGAGGGCACACAAGGGGTTAAGTGTAAGGAGGGATGTCTCTACTTCGTTTCTCTTTGTGTCGTCATTTCTTTTGTGTCGTCGAAGCATGCCAAAAATTGAAGTTGTTGATGCACTCTTGTTCTTGATTTAAGCATGTTTGATTGTGCTTTATGTCTCAATATGCGAACTTGTAGTTGTTGTGAAGAATAGGATATGGTGCACATTTGTATGTGATTTGGGATGACGAATAATAAGTAAATTGTGGATCGCATTTTACACACACTCCTTATATTAGATTTGAGCCATTAAAGTAAGACACTTTCTACTAATTTCATTGAGAGAGCTTGTTCATCAAGTTGCAATAAAAGTGAGCCACTTGTGATAAGTGATATGAGGCATTAGGAATTGAGCCATTTAACCGCGACAATATTCTTCCTACCTTGCAATATCCCCTAGTGAGCTAATTTGTGCCTTGTCCTGTTCTTTGATTTAGTCAGAAAAAAATGCAAACCGAGGCCTTTTTAGCCTCTCTTTTTCCCATGTCATTGTATGTTTTACAAGTTTATTTGAGACTGATCTATTCTTTTTCTTGCCTATCGAGTTTGCTTGCTATCGTATGTGTTGTTGCAAAAATAATTGTTGACCAAGTTAAACACTTATAATGTTATGGAATGGTCTGCTCGTATTTTGTACCCGAAGAAATATGCTAAATCTCGAGTTATATCTTTGCGACAAAAAAAAAAAAAAAAAAAAAAAAAAAAAAGCCGAAATAGTATGCAGTAGGGGCACTGAAGAATAAGTTGGTAGCAGCTGTTATTTTGTTCTTGAATGGTAGGCATTACTTTGATTATCTCAAATTTAACAAGTATAACATGCATGACATATTTGTACAATTTGTGGAGCTTAGAACCCCTAGGACCCTTACCAACAAAAATTTGTCTATGTCCTAAGCCCCATTACAACCAAAGAAAAAGACCTCCTTGATATTGCAGTTGTGACAATCTTTTATCGTGATGGATGAACCGTTTTTTACTTGAGTGGCTTGGACCGACTTAGATTAGAGAGTGTTGAGTGAACCGTGAGGATGATCCACTTTTTGCTTAGGTTTTTGACTAAATTGATATTTGTGTGCCTAATCTCAAATTTGCAACTCTACTTGTTTGATGATATTCATATTTGCGTAGTTGGACATGTTTTGCTAGTTCATTGAGTGTGGAGATTACGGATATGATAAGTATTGCTTCTTGTGTATGTTGTGTCGATTTTCTTTCTTGTCCGTGGTTGTTTGGTTTTCTTTTCCTTAGTTTCTTGTCTTGTTTTCGTCCTTGTTTTATTTTCGTCTGTGTCTTTTTATTTTAGAGTCTTGAGTCTTTGGGGAGGGACGGGATTTGGAAAGTACTTATACTTTTGTTTTCCTTATACTAGAGGGCAAGTATGTTTTAAGTGTAAGGAGGTTTGATAGGTCTATTTCGTACTATCCATATTCCGTCTATTTTGACATATTTTGTGGCGTTTGGATTGCTTTTTGGTGTTTGTTTCGTAGTTCTTATGATGATGTGGCATTGACGAAGCGTTGATGTGGCGGTTGCAAAATTAATGAAAATATATGCTTAATTCGGAAGAAATCGAAAGGGGAATTAAGGGTAGAAAGAAAATAATATAATTTACATTATATTATATCTTTCTATACTTAGATAACCTAATTGAGGAGGAGATAAGGAAGTATATATTTATACTTAAGGAGGCGCCGCGAGAAGAGGAGATACGCATGATTTCATAATTCCGTCTCTATTCATTCACGTCTTCAAGGCCGAAACCCTAGCTGCTCATCACCACGATACATCATCATCTTCTACACCATTCCGTCCAAGCGCCGATCACTGAGAGAGAGAATCCGAGAACGCCGAAGCCGAGATCATCCGAGGGAGAACGCTAAAGCCGAAGAGATCCGATCGAAGGGTTGATCAATTTCAAAGTTCGCATTTCTTACTTTTGATTCATGAATTGTAGTTTGATTTGGAAGAAACAACATGTTATCACTTTCGTTTTGCATTCCCGAATTTGAATTGTCTCCGCTTTAATTTTCCTGTAGGATGATTCAAAGTCTTTAGTTTATGAGTTTATAATTTCTAGGACCATATTTCGTATTCTTAGGTATTCTGAATTCTGGTAATTAATTTAATTTTCGTACTTATTTATTTTCTGCATTTCAGCATGATTTGTGTTCTATCCTGCAATTCGGTCTGTCTGGCTAGTACGGCCAATATGCGTAGCTAAGTTTTTTAGGGGCCGGCGAGATGTGAAAAACACACCACTTTAATTTCGTGAGACTAGGGCTTAAAATTAATCACTTAGGTTTTGAATTAATCTAGGTTTAATTAATTGAATTAATTAATTTAGGCTTGATCACCCTAGGTTTATTTAATTCATAGTTAATTTAGTACTTCCATCGTTTCTCGTGGGATTAGGCTAAATCAGTAGCAAATTGTTCTTAGGACAATTGGATTAATTTGGCAGGAGACTATTAGATGCCCACCATACGAGTAGGCTCCTAAATTGGGTTCCCTTAGTTCTTAAAGCTGATTAGGTGTTAAATCTATTGATTGTCCACCAACGTAGGTTGCATCTAATTTAGAGAAGTAGTCGTTTCAATGCCCACCATGGCGATTACCGATTAATTAAGGGAGAATATGGGATATGTCAGTTTAATTACGGCGTCCTACAACCAATTGATTTAAGTAGATTAATTAATTAATAGTGTCAGTAATCGATTGTGTGTGTGTGTGAATCATCTTGCTGGACCCGCTTTTATTTGCGTTAGTAAATTTCGTGTTTAATTCTTGCTTGCTTTCGTTTACTCTTAGGTTATAGAAAATTCCCCAAACTTGCGTGGTTGCTAACCAAACTCTGATTGATAGGATTTTTAGGTTTGAATTACTCTGTTCCCTGTGTTCGATACCTGTGATGTACAAATTTTTGGTCTAGCAACTTTGCAGGATTATTTGGTGTAAAACATCGACCACCAAATTGGCGACGTTGCTGGGGAACGGTGTTAACTTTAAGCTTAATTTTCCTACTGATCTTTTGTGCTTTTTAGGTGTTGCATGAGCAGGTCTTCCCGCCCTTTTCTACACTTCGATCCAGAAATTGAAAATACGGCGAAAAGGAACCGGAAGGCAACAAAGCTGCAAAAGCAACCAGTGCTGTCAGAAGCAGAAACAGGTCCGACTGACCATACAGAAGAACAGACCAGTGAGTCAGAGTCTGAAATCGGTCCGACAGGTCAGATAGACCCGTTTTCTGAAGGCAGCAATTCTGATCCTGAAATAGAAAACAAGGCTGAAGAAGAAGCAGCCAATCTGAAGATGAACTCAGGTTCGAGGAACTTGGGAGAGGACTTGCCTGGACCAATCAACATAACCACCACTGAGCAGATAGATGTGAAGCTGAATTTGGTCGCCGCATGTCTAAAGTTTTATGGGAAGCTAAACGAGAATCCTTTTGCTTTTCTGGAGGGATTCAATCAGGTATGTGATCTGCACAGACAAGGTCATTTGGATGCTTTCAAGCTCAAAGCACTCCCTTTTACTCTACAAGATGGAGCTCGTGCATGGTTTTCCGGATTGCGGCCTAGGTCGATCACTACTTGGGCTCAGATGAGCCAGACATTCCTGGATAAGTACTTTCCTCAATCCAAAACCAACGTACTCAAGAAGGAGATTTCCGGGATTACTCAAGAACTTGATGAATCTTTTGGAGCATACTGGGAGAAATTTGGGAAGCTGGTTGATAGCTGCCCAAACCATGGTTTTTCTGATGTGGATTTGCTACAATGCTTCTACCAAGGAATGACAGATGAGTCCAAGACTATGGTGAATGTTGGATTGAAGGGTAGCTTTGCTAATAGCTACTACACTGATGCGAAGGCAATCATTAAAGGCCTAGCCGAGTCTACATCACAATACAAAGGACAAAGGATGCAAAGGAAATCTGTGAATCTTTCGAGTGGAGATTTTCTAGACGATCTAGATATGAAGGTTGGACTCAAAATGGAGGAGAAGTTCAGCCAACTTGAAGACAAATTGAATCGTTTATTCAAGGAGAGGAATCTTCCTTCCTCTTCTTCTTCATCTCGAGCGCACCATGATCGATCATACATGTGGTGCATGTGGTCAAAGAGGGCACACATCCCTCCAAGTACTAAGGCGAGGATGTTAATGCGATGCAGCAATTGGAATGGACGCAATAAGGTTCATCCGAACCTAAGGTGGAGACAAGATGATCAAGCGCCACAACCGCCAAGGAATCCTCCACAACAGTCATTCCAACAGCCCACTTATCAACATCAACAGTATCAGCCACCGCAGCAACAAGGGTTCCAACAACCCTATAGACCTCCACATCAAAGGCAATTTCCAGGCGAGTTTCAGCGAAAGAGGTGGGTCCGTCCGGCCGGATGGACCGGAGCGATCCATTGGAGAAAATGATGGCTGAAATGATAAATTCACAGAAGAATGCCATAGCATATCAGCAACAAATGCAAGAGGAGTTCACTCAGACGAAGAAGGATACCCAAAACACATTCGACAATTTAGCTAAGTTAAATTCTTCAGTCCAGGAGATAAGAGGAAGTCAAGGGAAACTGCCATCTCAAACTGAGCCCAATCCGAACTCCCACAATTGCAGCAAAATCATGTTGAGAAATGGGAAAGAGTTGCCGGAGCTCGAACCAAAGGTGAATCTCAACAAGACTCAATCTACAGCAGACAGGCCCGAGCTGACCAGACCGAATATTCTGACTGCCCTGGAAGTATATATTTATACTTAAGGAGGCGCCGCAAGAAGAGGAGATACGCATGATTTCATAATCCCGTCTCTATTCATTCACGTCTTCAAGGCCGAAACCCTAGCTGCTCATCACCACGATACATCATCATCTTCTACACCATTTCGTCCAAGCCCCGATCACTGAGAGAGAGAATCCGAGAACGCCGAAGCCGAGATCATCCGAGGGAGAACGCCAAAGCCGAAGAGATCCGATCGAAGGGTTGATCAATTTCAAAGTTCGCATTTCTTACTTTTGATTCATGAATTGTAGTTTGATTTGGAAGAAACAACATGTTATCACTTTCGTTTTGCATTCCCGAATTTGAATTGTCTCCGCTTTAATTTTCCTGTAGGATGATTCGAAGTCTTTAGTTTATGAGTTTATAATTTCTAGGACCATATTTCGTATTCTTAGGTATTCTGAATTCTGGTAATTAATTTAATTTTCGTACTTATTTATTTTCTCGCATTTCGAGATGATTTGTGTTACGTCTCCGCAATTCGGCCTGCGTCCGGCTAGTCCGACCGATATGCGTAGCTAAGTCTTTTTAGGGGCCGGCGAGATGTGAAACACACACCACTTTAATTTCGTGAGACTATGGCTTAAAATTAATCGCTTAGGTTCTGAATTAATCTAGGTTTAATTAATTGAATTAATTAATTTAGGCTTGATCACCCTAGGTTTATTTAATTCATAGTTAATTTAGTACTTACATCGTTTCTCGTGGGATTAGGCTAAATCAGTAGCAAATTGTTCTTAGGACAATTGGATTAATTTGGTAGGAGACTATTAGATGTCCACCATACGAGTAGGCTCATAAATTGGGTTCCCTTAGTTCTTAAAGCTGATTAGGTGTTAAATCTATTGATTGTCCACCAACGTAGGTTGCATCTAATTTAGAGAAGTAGTTGTTTCAATGCCCACCATGGCGATTACCGATTAATTAAGGGGGAATATGGGCTATGTCAGTTTAATTACGGTGTCCTACAACCAATTGATTTAAGTAGATTAATTAATTAATAGTGTCAGTGATTGATTGTGTGTGTGTGTGAATCATCTTGCTGGACCCGCTTTTATTTGCATTAGTAAATTTCGTGTTTAATTCTTGCTTGCTTTCGTTTACTCTTAGGTTATAGAAAATTTCCCAAACTTGCGTGGCTGCTAACCAAACTCTGATTGATAGGATTTTTAGGTTTGAATTACTCCGTTCCCTGTGTTTGATACCTGTGTTGTACTAATTTTTGGTCTAGCAATTTTGCAGGATTATTTGGTGTAAAACATCGACCACTAGGAGCCAAAACGGGGGAGAAAGTTCCAATGGATAAAAGATGTAACACCTTAATTTAAAAAAATACTTTATCTTGACAATGATGAATCAATAGCCATATAAGAAAAATTGTATAGCAAAATATTTATTCAAAATCCGAGTGTAACTTCAAAATATGTCCAAAACTTGAGCTGCGGAAATATAATAAGTTTAGATTTAATCAAAATAACTAAAGTAAAAGGAAATTTTAAAAAGCGAAGTACGAATACGTCATTCGATCTCCTACACACCTCCGAGCTCATTTTCTAATATGATTAGTGAGGGATGAGTATACATAGTACACTCAGTGCGGGACATATGCTATGATTTATCCAAACTGATGTAACTGCACAACATATATAGTAATTTACAATATAATGACGTCACCACAAAGGCAACCAATCACATGGCCACGAAGGCGGAAAAATGATAAGTTGTGCATAACTGTGAGGTTAATATGAAGGACAATTATAAAGCCGATCCACAATACATGAAATGTTAAAATGAAGGATGACTAAATAATAAATCCAAGAACACTCGTAAGAGGTTAATATGAAGGACAATTATAAAGCCGATCCACAACACATGAAATGTTAAAATGAAGGATGACCAAAAAATAAATCCAAGAACACTCACAAGAGGTTAATATGAAGGTGGGAAAATAATAAGTTGTGCATCTATGTATCTTGGTTGATAGTAGTAATTTGTGACACTTGTTGTTTATCTGCATCTTGCAATCGTATCCCTGTTAATTGGGTTGATAATATCTCTTGAGAAAATCATAAGGATTAGCACACTGAACTCGACCGGTTGATTAAATTCAGGTGTATTAATAAGATCGATTGGTACTACTCATGATAAAATATTAATTAATTTAAGCTATTAGTGAGCTTAATTAATTAATGGATATTTCCTTCTTAAACACGGGGTTATTAATTCTAAAATACAAGTTCGTACTCAAGTTGAGATAAAGGGGTAAGTTAGCAAGGATTCTCCAGTGGAATGAATCCGTATTTATTAATTAATTTTCTCTAGGCTAAGCATATATAATTAATTAATTTGAGGCTCGACTTTATTTCTTGTATTGGATACATGGTCTTGCATAAATAGATGTCCAGTAGTTTTTCTATACTCTCGGATAATTATTAATATATTATTATGTTTATACATTATTTAATAATATGAGGATGATTTATCTAAAATTAATTGGTTGGGCCAATTAATTGATAAATGGATGGCATAGTTATTATTTATTATATTATGGGTTGAATATTTATCTATTAGAAATCCATTATCAATATAATTATTAATGAGCCGCAAATATAATATAATATATAAATGTTATATTATAAATTCATATAACACACGTTCAGTTCATTATTCACACAATTATTATTCACTCAAAACGTGAGAACGTGTGTAAAGAGAAGATTTTTTCAATTCTTTCCAAATTTTTGTCCACACAGAATGAAAGAAAGGGCAGAGAACAAATCAGAAGATCTAAACAGGAGCGATAATCAAAGCTACAACAACATACGAATACGAAAAGTAAACGATCCTATGCCTTCAACTTATAATTGGAAGGATGAATAGAGGATATAAATATGTGTGATAGATCCGATGTCAAAAGATTTTAGGCTAATCAACATACCGTATTCATAATTACGAGAAAGGCCCATATTGATACTCGTTTGTAGTTTGAAATATGCAAATTAGAGTCAAATGTCTTTAAATTATTTAAGTATGGTTGAATTGGTCTCATTTTTTTAAAAGTTAATAGTCTGAAATAATCATTAGTCAACTAACTCATGGGTTCAAAACTCATCAATATCACTATGTGTGTAGGTAGCCTAAGGCAGTGAGTCCCTCTTGTGTTGCTTGCAAATTAAAGCACACGAGCGGAGTTTCTCCGTTACGCACTTTGGTAGCGGAAAATTGCACTCCCTCCGTCCCATTACTTGTGGCTCACTTTTTCAATTAGACATCCCACTAAAATAGTTGAGACCCAATTTGTAAAAGAATTAATAATTTCTCCTATTTTATACATCTCTCTCCTATTGTATAATCTATTCTCATTATATTATTAATTTTCTATCTCCTTCTTTATCATCTTCTTTCTCACTACCTCACTCGTCTTCTCTCTCCTAATATATCATCTTGCCTTCTCTCATACTTTATTATCTATTTTCTTAATTCTTGTGCTAAAAAATTTTAAGCCGATTTTAACGAGACAGAGGGAGTATTAAGCATCTTTTTTTATATAAAAAATAAGTGAAAAAACCAAAGGATATTCGAGAACTTTTCATTATAAAAAACCAAATAAATCAATTCCAAAAAAATAATAAAAAATTGAAGTCCAATTCTATTGATTAAAAAACCATATTCGCTAATTTGTGACAAAATAAATGAGATGGACTTCCATGCACTCGTTGCACTTGCAATCGGGTCGCACATATCTAATGTGTCTAATTTTTTTTTTTTTTGGATATTAGCATAAAAATAGATAAAGTTTGAACAAAATCTGATTTTGCATACGACTTGTGCTCCTCAAAATACATGTCTTTTCAATTCGTTAGAAATTGCACACCGGCAAAACACTCTTGTGAAATTGAATCTAACGGGGTGAACAATGTGGCATTTAATGGTTTAGTTGGCAAAGATATTCATCGACGTAATTCTGCAATATTTCTCTCCTATAACATACGAAGTTTGAGTTTCATTTGATTTTGCACATGACTTTCAAACTTTAAGTGTAATTACACCATTTAAAAAAAATTAGAATTGAAATGACGTCATTGAGTAAATACTCGAGATACGTTGTCATTTTAGTCGCCGACCGATTTCTCCACGTTGGAATTTTCGTTGTTGACGTAAGCTTTAATATGAAGATTTTTTTATTCGTGCACGATTTTTAACAAATTGAAAAGTCATGTATTTTGAGGAGCATTTTAAAGGTCATGTGCAAAATCAAATTTTGTCCAAACTTGATGTATTTTGAGGCAAATATCTGTTTTCTATTTTATTTTGTAAATTTTTCCTTAATGATGATAGTGTCATTTGTTGTGAACAATAGTGTCATTTGCTTTGAATAAAAGTATTATTTGTTGAGTATCATTTTTTTCGAAATAAAAGTGTCTGTTTTTCGTTTTGAACGCGTTCTACCATCGCATATTTCATAACAACTGATACTCAATTAATGATATTTTTGTTCAAAATAAATGACACAGAACAATTGACACTTCTTTCCAAATGACACTTTTTTCGAAACAAATGACATGTTTTTCAAAATAGCTGATACTCAACAAATGATACTCTACAAATAATACTTTGTTCAAAAAAATGACACTTTTATTTGAAGCAAATAATATTATACAAATAACACTTTTGTTTGAAACAAATAATACTTTACAAATGAAACTTTGTTCAATACAAATGACACTTTTGTTCGAAGCAAATATTACTCTACAAATGATATTTTTATTCAACTCAAATGACACTTCAGTAACTGATGGAATAAGACGTTCAAAATGAAAATGACATTTTTATTTCAAAACAAACGATAATTAATAAATGACATATCTTCATGATAAATGATTTTATTGTTCATGATACGTCCGTCCTTAAAAAAAATTATAAAAAAACAGTAACAAAAGCTCTTGAATAATAAAAAAATAAAAAAAAAAATACGATGAATAGCGAGCTCGAATCGAAAGAATAGACAAAGTCGAATACAATGATTCCGACCGTAGGTATATAGTTCAGGGTTTGGCTCAAGTTTCACCTATTTGGAGAATAGGAACCGGAACCCAGCCGGTTTTCTGAGTGATGTGTCTTTAGGGGTTCTTGTCGTTTGTCAATTAAAAGTAAAATAAAAAAGGAGTAGCAGTATTTAACGTGTGATTTTATTATAAGGGGGTAGGGGTACATGTGGTCTCAATATCTCGGGGGGGGGGGGGGGACGGCCCACAAAATGGGGGGGCGGGGAGGGGGAGGGGGGGGGGGGGTCCGGCGGTGGAGAACTTAACCGGCCAGCTCTAGAATAGCTAAAGAAAAAGGATTTTAGTACCAATTAAAATAAATGTAAATAGTTTGAGAATTTGATTTTGAAATACATAGAACATGCTGAATTGGGTGACAGAATTTTTTATTGCTCTCCATGGCAACAAAAACCAGTTTTACATGGATAAAACGCCAAATTTAACAATTATCTTTCTACTCCACCAGATCCCACAATTATGACGAAGAATTTAATCAGAGTGCAAATGATATTTCCCAACCCCACTTCGCCAGTCCACTTCCCCATCCCCGCGATGCCGTCAGCTATCTCCAGAACCGTCGCCGTGATCGGAGCCGGGGCCGCCGGTCTTTGCGCCGCCCTCGAACTCAGGCGAGAAGGCCACACCGTTATTGTTTACGAGCGTGAAGACAAGATAGGCGGCACCTGGGCCTACACGCCGGAAACAGAGACTGACCCGGTGGGAATCGACCCAACCCGGAAAATGGTCCACACCAGCGTCTACGCTTCACTCCGGACTAATCTTCCCCGGGAGGTGATGGGTTTCCGGGTCTACCCGTTTGTGGCGAGCGGGAAGCCCGGGAGGGATCCGAGGAGGTGCCCGGGTCACGTGGAAGTGTTGGAGTATTTGAGAGATTTCGCAGAGGAATTTGGGCTGGAGGAGATGGTCAGGTTTGGGAGGGAGGTGTCGCATGTCCGGATGGAGACGGATGATCGGAGGTGGTTGGTGAAGTCGAAGCGGAGGAGCGGCGGAGATTGGGCGGATGAGGTGTATGATGCGGTGGTGGTCTGTAATGGCCATTATACGGAGCCCCGGATTGCCGATTTACCGGGTAATATCCGGCTTCTTAGTCTTTAAATGAATGTTAAATTACATCTTGTTATATGAACTTTATATTTGAGAGTAGATATCTGCTATTGGAAGAGTGTTTCAGCTTATAATGTTCAGGATTTGTATATCGATAAACTTAGATTGGATACATAAAAGTAATACAGTAATTTTGAGTTTGTTTGATCATTTAATGATTCAAATACCCAATCTTATAAATCTTGTGTTGTAAAACTAAGTTATCACTCAAAGAAAATGCACCCTAGGAATTTTAGCATCATAAAACCTCTACTTGATCGTTTTGGTGCTGTAAATCTCTGTTAATTGGCTTGCGTATGTGATGTTCGAGATGCAACAAGCATTTCATAGTAGCTAGAAACATCTACTGCGAACTGTTACGTTTTGTTGCGATGTGGTTATCAGACTAGATTGCAAAAGTGTTAAGAAGTAGGGTTCAGGGTATAAGAAATATATCAACAGTATCACTTGTGAGCTTTGTGCTTCCTTTGTTCTGAACTTTCGCTGTCGCCACTGGTAAAATTCTATTAGTTGCGTATTGTATGTTATATACTTATATTAACTTTTTAGTTTTTCGAAATCAGGCATTCGACATTGTGCATTGCAGACTTCATTCAAACTATTTTCTTGCTCTCCAAATCCTCTTTCGATGTATGCTATCTGAATATTGTTTTATGACTTGATTGTTTGAAATTATTTTCCATCCACAATTCAGGCATTGACAAGTGGCCAGGGAAGCAGATCCATAGCCACAACTATCGCATTCCCGATCCCTTTCGTGATCAAGTACGTGTCTGGTACATTAGTTTCCTCGCAAATGATTTGTTTAACTTTGATGTGGCTGTATATTTTTCTGATACGGAACCGGATGCCAAGATTAAACCTGCAAAGTATTAACAGTTATGCAGAATGAAGATAATACTTAGAAGGCAAAATAATCTTAGTTGTCTCTTTTCATTATTTCAATTATTACTTGTTGCGTGTAAAACAGTTGAATTATCTCTTTCTGATTTGAACTTTTTTCATTGCTCGTAATAAAAATAGATTTGATTTGAAAAGGAGGTGCAAGGCAGCTTGAAAACAATCAATTTGTGAAAGCTCGTAGGTCTTGCATTGAGAATTAAATTATGCGAGTTGGGATGACGCTCTTAGTTTGGTCCTAATTCCTTTGTATATCGCTGATTATAAAATTGGAAATTCTGGATAATACTAATGTGATTGTTATGATGTGGCTCAAATAGTAATCCTTAAAGGAAATTGAGTTTTATTAAATCGCATAATTAATGGTTATCATTAATTTCACCTATAAATAGGTAGGTTCTGTAATTGTTTTAACTGTGCTTCTACGCATCATAGCCCACATGTTATGAGATTAGTTAGTTGGACTAATTGACCATGTTTTTGTGGGTATGTGCTTTCGGGTCTAGGACCATATTCCGTTGTTTTTCCGCCTTCCATGGATGTAGGTCGATTGACTGTACGGATATTAAATCACCATAACTTATGTCCTCTTGATGTCCTCTTCTAAATTAACCACATTGGAACTTATGAAAAATGGACTAGCCTGAGTATCATAATGAAGATGTTAGGGTACTTTGATTGACTTGAATTACTAGTTGGCAATACATAAGTCTCTATGCGTATATGTTTATCAGCCATAGCACGAGTTGACAATTCTGCTAAAATAATCCAGCAATTAACATTGCAGGTTGTGGTGGTAATTGGGAGTTCTGCAAGTGCTGAGGATATCTCCCGAGATATTTCGAGAATGGCAAAGCAAGTCCATATTGCATCCAGATCAGCACAAACTGAGAATATTGGAAAATTGCCCGGACACGATAACATTTGGCTACACTCAATGGTTGGTCACTTTTACTTAAGTCCTTCTAGTATTCGTTTCGACAAATATGAAAACATTATGCTTAAATGCAGATCGAAAGTGTTCACGTAGATGGCACAGTTGCCTTCCACGACGGTCATAAAAGCTTTGCCGATGTTATCCTTCACTGCACTGGGTGAGTAACGAAAATATACGTTATACGCAGTCTTTGTAATAATTCTTGTGTTTGTTTACTAAACTATATGTAACAACACTACTCTTGGTGCAGGTATAAATACGATTTTCCTTTTCTTGAAACGAACAACGCTGTGACCGTGGAAGATAACAGAGTCGGTCCTCTTTATCAGCATGTTTTCCCTCCTACATTAGCCCCTTGGCTTTCATTCGTTGGTTTGCCATGGAAGGTTTGTGCCATAATTTCCTATGAGGATTCTTGAACTCAATCACTGACTAAGTTGGATAGCCGAGAGGCGAAATTGGATCGTGGTCGATTTCTATTCCTCTCGTAAACCTAATCGGTTACTTCCAATTGCAAATGAATAGTGCAAACCGCAATCAAAGGTAGGGCATTTCCTATTTTTATAGGAACTTCGAAGCAAACAATGGCATCTCCAATTATAGCCTCGGATGTAAAATACACTCTTCTCACCATCCGCAAGTGTATGAGTAATGTATGCATTTCTCTTCACAACCTCTCTATCTCTCTCAACCCTCTAGGAAGGTATTAAAAATAATTACGTGTACCCGCTGCAGGTAGTGCCTTTTCCTCTGTTTGAATTCCAGACTAAGTGGATAGCCGGAGCGTTATCTGGTCAATTCCTCTCGATCACTCAAAATGAGTGCGGATTGAAGCATTTTACTCATCACTTGAAGCAAATGGCATTCCTAAGCGATATACTCACCAGTTAGGACAATCTCAGGTATGTATATTTTGATACCATCCTTAAGAATCTTTGCTGGTTGTTGATTGGTTGCTCCTGCAGTTTGAGTATGATGATTGGTTGGCTGCGAAGAGCGGTTCGCCTCCCACGGAAGAATGGAGAAAGGAGATGTATTTCAAGGCTAGCAAGCTGAAGAGGAGTTCGCCTGAGACGTACCGTGATCTTTGGGAGGAAGACGATGAGTTTGTCTCATTGGCTCATCAAGACTTCAAACAATTAAAGCTCTAGCTGTAAAGTAATAAATTTGTTCTAGTAGTGATAACATACGGTTAAACCCCGATAAAGTAATAACCTTGGGATCGAGAAAAAATATTCATTTAACGTGATTATTATTTTATCGAACATTATTTTAGTACATTGATCCATATCGGGATTAGAATAAATTATTATCTTAACGAGAATATTCTTTATCGAATATTTATCGAAGTTTAACTGTATCTATTCTTGTTGAATGATCTCCAACAATTGAAACCCTCGCTGTAAAGAAGCACACCTACATACTACAAACTGCAATTACATTCATTTCAACTAACACTAGAATCGATAACTGAGACAGCAGCAAAAATCCTTCACTCAGCTGAAATCTGTTGAATTCTGGATTTGATCCTTTGCAGAGTTCCCTCAACGGCAATATCAAATGCATCTTTCTTACTCCTCAACCCCAAGGAGCTTCCATGCTTTCTGTACATGACTCTCTCTATCATCTGCATAACCTTCTCTCTCATCCTCCTCACTTCACTTGTGGGAATGCTCATCAACACATCCAAGATCTTCACCCCCTTCCCCACCACCTCCTCCTTGGGTATAAACACAGAAAACTCTTCGTACTCCTCCTCCAAAAGGTGCCAACCGTATTGCTTTCTCGCTGATAACTCCTCGAAGAACACCGGTATGCAACCGGCCACGATTCCATCGAACGTCGACCGACGCGTCGGAGTGTCGCCCGGCGGCTGCAGGCAGAAGCTCGCCTGCAGCATCGGTTTCATGAATCGGATTGGGTCGTGCTCGCAGATCCCCTTCGAGCAATCCACGAAATCGCAGAACTTATCAAATCCGGTTCCGTTGGTGCTCAAATTGGTCACGTTGTCGCATTCGAGGCGAATGCTGCGCCTCACGTTAGGATTCGCCGAGATCCCGCCGCCGCCAGCGAACATCATCACGGAGCTCCGCTTCGACTTCTTCACCCGGGTCAACCACGACTCGAGGAACCCTAGATTGGGAGGGTGAAACGACGTCGGATAAGGGATGGCTTGTTCCTGCCAAGGGTACGCCCTCGCTTCTAATGTCAGCGCGGTGACGTTGAAGAACTCAGGCGATTCGAGGAACGATGTGCCGAATATCGGCGGATCGTTGGTGAGCGGCTGGCTGAAATCCCACGCCGGAAGCGCCATGACCAGGAAATGGTCGTGGCCGCCGCGGCGGTTCCAGATCTCGGGGCGGTCGGCGTGGGCGAGGAAGTGGAACAAATCCTGGCCGTGGAGGAAGCTGGAGTTCTGTTCGGAGCCGTAGAGGTATTTGAGAGCGTCGATGGCGGCGTAGAAAGGGAGGTAGATTGCGGCGGCGAGACTTGGATCAGCGGTGAGGCAGGGGTATTCGAGCATACGGCGGTGGAAGATGAGCTCGAGCATAAATGGATCCGTACGGTACCAGCTGCGGGAGGAGTTGTGGGTTTTCTGGCCGAGGCCGTGGTTGGCGGCGTAGGGGCAGAAATTGGCGAATACTGGATATTCCGAGCAGTTGGAGAGGAGGTCGACGTTGAATTGGGGCGGGAGGTGGCGGATGTGGATCCATCGGTCTGTGCAGTCGGGTTCCGGATCCGAGTCTTGCGCAGCGGCGGTCAGGAGGAGGAAGAGGAGGAGGAGAGTGGGGAGAGGTGGTGGTGGAGACATGGATGGTGGGGGGAATGAATAACTGAATCTCTTGATCTGATGATTACGCCTCTGTCGAAACAATTTGGAGTTTTTTGACAGTTATTTTTTACATGAGTTAGTTTCGTGTTTTATTACATCAACTTAAATGACTATTTTTTTCACATTGTAATTAAATACTCTTAGTGCCTAATTCAATTATTGCAACAGAATAACAGTGTTGCTTTAAAAACAATTGCTGTAAATATACCAACAAAAACTCGAATGAAGTTGGAGGGTCTAAGTGTAAAAAAAGAAACTTTAGGGATAGAAAATCAATGACACATTTTTTTTTTTTTTTTGATAGGGGAAAGGGGGAGGGGGGTGTCCATGCACTTATATTTACTAGAAAGTGGTGCCTGTCGGTGAGGGAAGGGAGTCGTTTAAATGATTCTATTGAAACGCGGATCCAACAGCTCCGGTTGATTTAGACAGTGAATTTAATTAATTACATTATGGTCTCCGTTGATTCGTGCCATTTTATATATATATATATATATATATATATATATATATATATAAACTAGAAATCAATTTGCACCATTCATTTATTTATTGTACGTCTCAAATTGAATTTATATGCTTTAAAATACTCCCTCCCTCCCAGCTAATTTGTTTTGTTTATTTTCGAAATGAATATTTTGATGATTGAGTGGTTGTGTGTAGAGGAGTAGGTAATTGTATAGTAATTATTTTCTTTTTTAGGAAACTGACAAGTCGGGTGGGACAACCCAAAAAGGAATATAAGAAAAGTTGGGCAGGACGAAGGGAGCATATTTTATGCATAATTTTTACACTCCCTTGGCCCTTATTTATATGATCGTTTGTTTTTTCACACAGACTAAAAAAATTTAATGATATGAAAGTTTGATAAATATTGTTGTTGAAATTTGAATAAATTAAAGTAAATTGCTAAAACATTAATGACATAATTGTGCTTGTTATTATAAAAGTTGGATAAAATATTTTTTTGTAGTCTCATAAGAAAGTGTCCTACTTTCCATTTTAAACCGTTTTATAGAATTGTCTTATTTTTCGAAAATGGAAAATTTAACAAGTTAATTACACAATTACAAAGCCTAATTAACTACACTAATGACTACCTTTTATTTCTTCACATTTTCATCAAAATAATATCTAGCCCCAAAATATTTCTCTCCCTCTTGGGAACCCTAGCTTCGTCCCTCCCGCCACTCCTTCTCCCTCGCAAAAATCCTAGTTCTGCCCATTTGCCTCTCCGCAGCTATGAAATCGGAACCCTTGACATTTCTAATCGCTGAGGATTTCTATCATACTCCAGAAATTTAGGTTATTCGTCCTTATTCGTCACGGCTGGTCGCGGTGAAGACGGAGACTGTCTCCAGTCTGAGCAACGAAGACCTCCAGCACAGCCACTCCGCAATGATGTTATCCGGTCGTCCCCATTTGCAACAGATGGCCAACCATCCAAGAAGCCGAAGATTGAACAAGACGCTACCCTTGGCGCCCCCTTGACGATGGGTTCGACCAGATTTGTGAGAACGTGCTCGAGTCAACTGGGTTAAGGCAGATCTTGCCGCAATGCGATTTGCTTGAGGGAAGATTAGTGGAGTTCAGCTATGAAGCTCCATGTGCTCCTACTTGGGAATCCGACGGCGATTGGTTCATTTGCTGGCATGCTATGACTCTGGGCTAGAAAGGGGTCGATGAAATGATACGATTTCTAATTCATGCGTCTTATAATCAGGTTAGAACTTTCATTATTTGATTCCTCTGTATCCCATAGAAAGTGTATTGAGTCTGATGTATGCAATAGCACTTTGTGGTCGATGTTGTCTTTAAGCCTAAGATGATAAGAATATGCTCACACGTATCGAATATTGTGTCTTATAATCAGGTTCAACTATCCTAGGCTAATCATAGGTGACATGTTGTCTTTAAGCCTAAGATGATAAGAATATGCTCACACGTATCGAATATTGCGTCTTATAATCAAGTTCAACTATCCTAGGCTAATCATAGGTGACAGACAACAAATAACGGTTCCAATGAGATTTGAACCATGACCTATCGGTCCCCGGCCACCCACCTTCACCACTACGCTATCCCAAGGGGACCTATGTTTTGTTATATTTGCTGGATATCAGTGTTGGTGTACTAGCCTTGCTGGCCATTGACATTATTGTTTATTTTTCTGCATTCTTTTTTATAATGTAATCCACATAAACCGTCTTTGAAAACATAGTTTTCTAGCAGACTGAACATATAACCTACAACACAAAATAATCACTGTTTTTTTATATTAAAAAAGGTTTTCTCGCTACTGACTAATAAAGATTCAGTCAGGCTCACACTTAATCTGAAGGGTTAAGGAGTTCTCTATGGGAGTCGGGTCTAAATTAAGTTAGTTGACTTACCTCCGCGATCTAAGTCTAAAGATTTGGAATCGGATGTATTCTCCCATCCCCCCCGGAACAATACACTTGAGTTCATACCGGCACTAACAAATTTGATCCTTCTATCCAAGAACATCTTGAGACTCACTCCATGCAGGATAAGTTGGGTTTTCGACAATCAAAGGTTCAACTGAATTTAATTCTCACAAACAAATTGGTAGTGAGAGTGGCATGGCTTTTTATGCTCAACCGAAAATAGCAGATTCTAGAAATAAAATCTCCTTGCCCAAACAAGGTTGTGCCAGCAGACAACTATCGTCTGAAGCTGAGCTGCCAATTTCAGAACTAAAGCCAAACCTATAGGAACAAGGCAATAAAGGAAGTGGAAATGCAGTCAGCCAAGTGTAAGGAAGAAGGGAGGTAACAACCTCGACAGAGCTGGAAGTCCTTCCTGCCATTGATGAAAGGGAGAACCTACCTGCAGTCATGCAGAAAGAAATCAACAAGCTGACCGGGAAAGAGAAGAACCTTGTGGCTGAGCCGCGCAACCGGCTGAGCTGGATACACTGGCAGGAACTTGCCACTATAAACTCAAGATTGGTATAGTGCATCCCCTGTATTTCATCAGGAAGAGTCGACTTATGAATGTTGTTCTGAACCACTATAATTGCTTGTGTCATTCTCTCCTAAATTTGATTACGACTCACATTTCATAAAACCGATCTTAACAATATCATACAAGTGTTTTTATCAGAATTAAATCAGTTAACCTGAACAATAAACCTGTGCACTGATATCTCAAACCTTTTGTATAAAAAAAAGGTTTTTTAATAACGAGTTAAATTTGGGTCTACACTATTCTTAGAGCCGGCAAAATGGGCCCGACCCGATGAGCCGGCCCGGGGTACCCGAAAAAAGGGTTGGGTTGGGTTGGGCTCTAAAAATAGAAGCCCGAAGGTGTGCTGGGCTTAAAACGCTCGCCCAAAAAAACCACGGGCTCTATGGGCTTTGGGCTAAAAAAGCCCGGGGTTTTTAGGCTAAAAAGCCCGCTCGAAAAAAATGCATAATTATTAGGTAATATTAATATTAATACATAAATATAAATGAAAAAAAGATGGGAGAGAAAAACTTCTCAAAGAAAGATTTAAAATGCAATTAATATATGTAGAAACTTGACGATTTTAAGTTGTTTATTGTCTTAGTTTGAATTTTTGTAATGTTTACTTGCATACGGCTTTGAATTTTGATATTTATTTGTACTTAAATCTATAATATGATCTATTTAGTCTATTTAATCACTTCATAATTTATACTTTATTCAACATTAATATATTTAATTTAAATTATACGTATTAATTTTATTTTTAAACAACAAATATATAATTATAAAATTATAAAAATATTAAATAAATTAGTGGGCTAAGCCCGCCCGCCCGCCCGAAAACCCGGGGTCGGGTTGGGTTTCATAAATCTTGACCCGGTAAAGTACCGGGCGGGCTCGGACGGGCCTCAAAATTAAGTTGGCCCGATAGGCCCGGGGCTGGGCCGGCCCGCCCGCCCATTTTGACACAATTTTAGGTGGAAATAAATACAATTTCTTAAATAGAACTTAATTTTGGGACGGCTTTACAAATTTATTACTCCCTCCGTACCGAATATATATGTCTATTGGCTTTTCCATACATATTAAGAAAATATTTAATGATATGAAAGTTAGATAAATATTAGTATTGGAATATGAGTAAATTAAAGTAAATTACTAAAAAGTTAATGACTTAATTGTATTTGTTATTAGAAAAGTTGGATAAAGTAGTATTTTTCTATATTATCACATTAGTTAGACGTATTAAAGTTAGTGAAAGATTTAGTTAGACACACAAAATTGTTAATAGACATATAAATTTGGGACAGACGAAAAAGTAAAGTAGGCATAAATATTTGGGATGGAGGGAGTTAAAAATTAGCTTAAATTTTTTTTATTGTCCTCTCATACCCTTTAATTCTAAATGGAGATGATTGTGGATCTTGGACCCAGTCCTGATCCAAATTTAGTTTTTCTGAATGTAGATCTCTAAAATTTTGGCTCCAATGTATGCGGATTCCAATCATTTCTTAAATTTCGGATCTGAATCTGTGTTTTACATTTTGATATATGTATAAAGTCATCAGTTTTATAACCAAATATTATTGAGCTTATAAGAGTTTACTGACACTTGGACAATCGTAATGTTTTTATATGGATTACAGTATTATTTCGGAAATAGTTAAATTAATTAAATTTAGTTGATTTATGATTTAATTAAATTTAGTTGAAATACATATGGATCAAACTCTAGATTCGACCCATTTTTTGAGATCAAATGGAAAAAATTGGATCTAAATCTAGACTTAAAAATCATATACCAATAGGGTCTATTGCTAATCCTGATTCTAAATCTTATCTACGCCATTCTAGAAATTATATGCAAGTACAGTTAAACTTCGACAAAGTAATATTCGATAAAGTAATAATATCGCTAAGATAATGATTTCTTCCGGTCCCGATATGGGTCAATGCACTAAAATAATGTTCGATGAAGTAATAACCTCGTTAAATGAATATTTTTTCTCGGTCCCAAAGTTATTACTTTATCGAGGTTTAACTGTAGTACTTTCAATGCAGCAATCAATATTGATGAAATAATTTTTCAAACAATATTTTGTTGGAACTAGTGCCGTTGTGAAAAAGTATTCATAACTACTCTCTCCGTCCCAGCCGACTTGTCTTCTTGATTCCGGTACGGATATTTTGGTTAGTGGATGGTTGTGTGTAGAAGAGTATGGTTGTGTGTAGAAGAGTAGATGATTGTGTGTAAAAAGTGATAGTTTGTGTAGTAATTATTTTTCTTTTAAAGAAACAAGACAAGTCGAATAGAACTGCCCGAAAAAGAATACAAGACAAGTCGGGCAGGACGGAGGGAAGTATTATATAAGATAATCGCAGGTGCATATCCTTGGGCCCAAATGTTTCCTTATTTGGGCCAAGCACTGTTTGTATAAATAAATACACAACACCTTTTTATTTTAATTTCTAAGTTAAATTTTGTAAAATAGACGAGACCTTACTTTGGAACACACTTCTTAAATCTATCCAATTAAAAATGCTTATAGAAATTATTGTATTTCCCCTCGAAGTTATTACTTATTGTACAGGTAAATAAATATATAAATTGCTGTACAACTAAGAAATTAAAATTGCCAAGAAAGCCCAAATTCAACTAGTGGGAGCAAGCTCGAGCTGGAAATATTAATTTGGGGCTTCTAAAAACATATATTCCCAACAATGGAGAGGTAAAAAATGGTCCACTTAAAACTAATTTTGCATAATAGAACTTTATCAGGATATAAGTTGCACAATAAATATATTAAAGTAACTTAAGGAACAAAACGTAAAAGAGAATAAAGTTCTTTATCATATTTCCTGATAACCAAAAATATATACTCCCTCCGTCCTATTATTTATGTCCCATTGGGACTGAGCACGGTAATTAAGATAGTGGAGATAAAGGTGTAAAAGTATAAAGGGGTGGAGTCCACTTGCTTAGATTGATTGTGGTCCACTCATTTATTTCCTTATTTGGTATGAGACATAAATAATGGGACAACCAAAAAGGCAAGTGAGACATTAATAATGGGACGGAGGGAGTATATATTATATAACTATAATAAATATATAAATCCTAAATGTGACATTAACATTTATAAATACATGTTTTATGCATATTTCTTAATTTTTATATTGTTGCCCTTATGCATAAAACATATAAGGAATATGCATAAAGAATATTTCAGAGCATACTTAATCTAAACCATCAAATAATGAAATGAAAGGTGCAGATTTCTTCTTATTTTAAAGTAATATTCGACATACAGTTAATATTCGATAAAATAATAATCTCGCTAAAATAATAATTTCTTCCGGTCCCGATATGGGTCAATGTACTAAAATAATGTTCGATAAAATAATAACCTCATTAAATGAATATTTTTTCTCGGTCCCAAGATTATTACTTTATCGAGGTTTAACTGTATCAGGTTAATTATATGAAATAGATAACGACTATTACAAAACAATGTTTTAATTAATTAAAATGACTTTAAGAATGTTGTCTTCTACAACTACAATCCAGATTGACATTATCCAATCCAACTTGCAACTCATTAACCTAATCTCGTAGAAACTTGAGATTTCGAGGGACTAGACTACTGTATATATACCATGATACAGGTCTGATTTAAGATCATGCAGATACATAAAAATGCAAATTATATGTAATTAAAAGCATGGGTTTTGACAGTATGTCTTCGACAATAGATTCCTTCACTGCAAATACAATTTTAATATTCAATGACGTTAAAAGTATTTTTGATCTGCACATTGTATTATTAAATCAAATGAGAACTTCCGCTTGCATAGACATTAGAAGCCAACCTGAATCCTTCATCCTACTATTGAATTACTTGGATTGGAGATATTCTAGGAATATATAATATATATGCGTATAAAATTATGCAAAAGTTCGTAGTTTCTGTTTGTGACTCTAACCAGATCCGCACTCTATTCAAACATATGTTAACATCTATTTATCTTCAGTAACTTTAATGTGGGAAATTTGAATTGTATTGAACCTTATTATGACCAAATACTTCCTCCGTCCCATAGAAAGTATATTGTTTTTCTTTTTGAGTCGTTCCATAGAAAGTGTCTTGTTTCTTAAAAAGGCAAACAATATGCGAACCAAAATTAAAAAGCCAAAAAGTCAAATAATATACACCACACAATCTTATTTTTTTAATCTTCGTGCCCCATAGATAACAGACACTTTCTATGAGACGGATGAAGTATTATAGTATATCATAACAGTAACAAATTTCTACATCGGATAGTACGGCCTGCAAACCACACAGGTGAGTTAGGAGAGTTAAATCACACTTAAGGACACAAGAGAGTTAAGGACACAAGGGTGATAGGCTCACATAGCGTGTCCAGTGAGATTTGAAACCAAGACCTTTCGGTCCCGGGCAGCCCACCTTCACCGCTATGCCATCTCATGGGGACAAAACTCGTCGATTAAAATATTAACTTGTCTCGCCACATGAGCAAGTTGCTAAATAATTTAATAAGTACAGGCAAACTAACATGGCCTTACTACTAGATTTAGACTCTAGTAGTAATATATTTTTGGTTGCAACAAACAATCATGTGCATGCATGTTGCTTTGTAAGAATTTTTTTCTTACATTGATATTTTATGTCACATGATTGAATAGATAATTATTGGACATACAGGAATCCGACAATAAAATAAGGAGGATCTTGTTTTGAACAAAAGAATATACATAAGCTAAGCAAGTTGTTCCAAGGAGCTAGAATGGGGTTGCCTAAAGTAGGCCTTCACCAGTTGTACTTTCCTTCCTCCGTTCTTTACCCTTTCTGGCACTGTTTCATGTCAGCAACTACCTTCGTTGTATTCCATCACGTTCTTCTTGCGTTGATTACGGCTTAGGATCCTCAATTGGGTATGTGACAAAAAAATACATTAAAAAAAAATCTTTTTTTCGTTTAAATTCTACTCCCTCCATCCCACGGTTCTTGTTCCATATCTTTTGGGCGCAGTATTTTAGGAAAGTTGGTTGTAAGTAGATATGTGGGACCCTCAAATAAAGTGTTTGTAATAATTTTCTATTTTAGGAAATGAAACAAAAATTATGAGACGACCCGAAAAGGAAAGTGGAACAAGAATTGTGGGACGGATGGAGCATTAAGATTTCATCTACTTAGAAGTTTTCGGTCGGGTTATAATTTATCCTGCGAAGATCTAGTTTCCGCGTGATCATATTGGTTAAAAGTAAGTATTTTTTAATCGGATTTTTGGAAAAAAAAAAAAAACACAAATTTGTCCAAATTTGCAATTTTAACACGCTTTTTAAAACTTTGTCAATTAAATCACGAAGTTTTAATTTCTTGCTATTTAAAATACTCTCTGGCCCCCAATTTTTTTCTGCCACCGAATGCTGACTTGCACGTCCACTTGGCCATCCCAAAATGACTTCGTCTTGAATATGAAATATATTTGCACATTAAGTCACAACCTTTCAAGTTTTTGCAAATTAAATCATCGTCTTTTAAGTTTTTCTAAATTAAATCACTGTTTTTCAAGTTTTTATAATATAAGACATGTAAAAGAAAAACATAATTTGAATGCTACTAAATTTCAATAGACAAATAAAATTAACATTACTCAATTTCTTGTTTTTAACAAAAAAAAAATAGAATTTGATATAATCATAACATTATAGTATTGAGTATTACATTCAAAAGTCATCAATAAATAGAAGTGTCTAAGAAACAAAGTTCTTCAAATCTGTCATTAAAATTTTAGTTGTGACTCTCTTGAATTTCCCAAGTCATCTCCTTGTTCTCTGTTGGATATGAGTCAGTAGATGATACTCAGTTGTTGTTCGGTTAAAAGAAAATTGGGGGAAATCATAGTAGTACTATGGAATTGAAGATCCCAAAACCTAGCTGATATCAGTAGATTAGTGTGTCGTTAGGATTAGCTGATGTATAGGTTAGACTTGATGTATTAATTATTATTTTTGTCTAAGTCTTGTACGGGGTAATTGTTGAACTGATCTTCTGTCGAAGATACTTTTCAGAACCCCACGTCATCAGTGTAATCGCTTGTGTTCTTCAGTCAGCAGCTAATCTTCCACTCAGTCGAAGACAGCGCATCAGCTGACAAAACATCGGAGAAGACTACTCTCGGTGATAGTCATCGCGGAAGAACGAAAACAAGCACAAGCACCTTCGCGGTCGCCAGACCTACTCGGTAGATGCCGTGTCGGCCGACTCAGCGAAGAAGACAGAGACTTTTCGCCCATCGTATCCTACGGAAAGCGACCCGACTATTCAAGTCTTTTCGAAAAGTTCGGAGAAGACATACGAGGTTGTTGAACGGTCAACTCTGACATTCTCACCAACTACAAACCTCGACCAATGAGAAGCCGACAACGCTTACCTACTCTACACAGTAAAGCTGCTCTCATGAACAGTGCATTAACTGCCCTGCTGCAACAAGTTCGAATTAATGGCCGTTTTCTTTGGAAGCTTGTGACACGTGGCATCGTCGTCTCCAACGGACATATGCCATAACTCACAACTATAAATAGAGAAGTTTTTGAAGCTCCGAAAAAAGGAATTTCGAAGGGACAAGCTCAAGTTCATAAACGCTCTAGAACACTCAAAGATCATCCAGAGGAAAACTTGCATACTTAGAAGATTTCTCAGTTTTTCTCTCTAGAGTTCTTACATCCCTTTTCTTCTCTAGACTAAGCTCATTGTCATATTTATAGCTTAGATTCGAAGGAGTTCACATTTAGTGAATTGTTCTTATTGTAAGAACTCCTTCTCAGTTGGAGAAAATTCCCTTCCCTTTCAGACTTAGGTTTGGATTGTAAAGTCGCTAAGGACTATAACTTAGAGGGAACTGTCCAGGTGCACGATATCCTCCGCCGAGGCTTGCTCAGAATAATCAACAAGTTCTCCTGCCTTGTTCAGGACCGTGGACGTAGGATCTTGCGTATCCGAACCACGTTAAATCGCTTGTGTTCTTTTACTATTTTATTGCATAACATTCAACTGACTTGAAAATCATAAGCTTGCATAAAACGTATTTTATAAAACGCACAGCCAAAAGATTTAATTTGCTAAAACGTGTTTTCAAAAGAGACAAATTCCGGGCCCCACACTTTCCGCACAACAGTCTCCGATTGATTCTCAAAGTACTGACAACGATCGGTAGGGAGAGAGCTCGATGGGCGACTCACTCGTCCCGCGATCGAAGGCTTATTTGGCATTGTTCATCAGTTGCAATCAGCTCAGCTGACCTTCATTGAGAAAAAGAAACTGAGCTCAGGTGTATTCACCCCCCCCCCTCTACACCTGACTTATCGTCTCCGGACCAACATTCTCCCACAGCTCCCCTTCCCCTCGACCTCGCCCCCGACCTCAACCTCGACACACAGATGTCAGCTAAAGTATTATCAAGACTCAATACATTAGCTGGCAAGGAGCATACATGCGCAAGACATATGCACAACAGTCAAGCAACATCGACCTTCATAGTAGATGAGTTTTTGGACAAGTTCAGGCAAAGACCTAATTTGCAGATTCGAGAGTTGAAAGATGAATTGATTGAAAAGTTCAACGGAAACAAGTGATTGGAAACTTTACAGATCTAAGACAAAGCTCGAGTTAAACAGGGTGGGACTACTGAAGAGCATTATGAAAGATTAGGTAATTATGTTGCTGAACTGAAGAAAGTGGATCTAAAAGGAAAATTTAAGTTACAACTTGACACATGGAACAGATTTGAGTTCCACCTTTGTTTATGATGTTTCTAAATTATATTAGATCTTATTTTCTAATTTCATTTGTCCATTGAAATTTAGTAAGGTTCAAATTCTTTTTTTTAAATGTCTTATATTGCAAAAATTTGAAAGGTTGTGATTTAATTTGCAAAAACTTGAAAGGTGGTGATTAAATTTGCAAATACATTTCACATTCAAAACGACGTCGTTTTGGGATAGCTACGTGGACGTCCATGTCACCATTCCGATGGCCGGAAAAAAAGTTGAGGATCAGAGCGTGTCTTAAATTCCAAGAAATTGAAAGTTCGTGATTTAATTGATCAAAATTTAAAAAGTATGTTAAAATTGTAAATTCGAACATGTTTGTACTTATTTTCAACAAAACCCATTCTTAATTTACTATTGTCATATGAGGTGAGAGTGGTGAGATTTGAGAGCGGAAAATTTTCTATCCCATAATTAGGATTCCAACACCATCAGAATGATTTTCAAAGTGCCACATTAATTATAGAGCTTAATTCTAGCCCAAACTGTTACAAGAATGTAATTTGATCAATTAATTTATGAAAGGCACAATTTTAATAAAATTATAAGTGTCTGATAATTCAAAAATCATTAATGGATATCCAATTTCATATTCAATATGTATTTATTATAATTGCATATGGATGAATACACCGAGTTAAGATCTGAATTCAGATCATGTATGTGGATATGCAGAGCATTATGCAAAATTAGGAAGTTATGTTGCTGAATTGAAGAGAGTGGATCTAGAAGGCAGATTTGAGCTACAGCTTGACACATGGAACAATTTGAGTTGCACTTATTTATAATGTTTCTAAATTATATCAGGCTTTATTTTCTCTATTAGAAACATGAAATTGAGTAATGTTAATTTTATTTGTCTACTGAAATTTAGTAAAGTTCAAATTCTGTTTTTTTTTTCAAATGTCTTATATAGCAAAAACTTGAAATATGGTGATTTGATCTGCAAAAAATGATAGGTGGTGATTTAATTTGCAAACACATTTCATATTCAAAACGACGTCGTTTTAGGATGGCCATGTGGATGTCCAAGTCATCATTTCGATGGCCGGAAAAAATTGGGGGTTGGAGCGTGTATCAAATTGCAAGAAATTGAAATTTGGTGATTTAATTGACAAAGTTTTAAAAAATATGTTAAAATTGCAAATTCAGACAAGTTTGTGTTTTTTTTCGCCAAAATCACTTTTGATAATAATTACTTCATTAAACTTGAAGAATTTTTAAATAATACTCCCTCCGTTCCGCTATTACTGTCCCCTTTGGTTTCGGCACGGAGTGTAACGCCCCAATTTTCATAACCTTTTTAAGGGGACGTCACCTCGTGCTTAACATGCATATTTCAATTCTTTCAAAACATTTTCATGGAAAAGAATAATTGAAAAACTCAATTTATTTTCATACTCAGCGGAAGTCTTAAATAAAAATTAAGAATGCAAAGTTCATGATAAAAATAGTTTAATGCAATAATAAATTCATAAATTCTTCCTCGTGTGACCATCACCACCAACACCTCTACGCATCGGCCGAGCCATTTCCTGAAAAATTTAAAATGATAGGAATGAGTACGACTACTCAGTGGGAGATGTACAGATTTACCAAAATTATATATCACACCGATAAGACATGGAAAATTAGATCATGGAAAGATACTCGGTCACACAGACCATAACATTTTCATAGGCCCAATTCCGACCTATTCTCATAGAGGATCCAATTTCGATCCTACAGCCCAATTCCGACCGATTTTCATTGAGGGCCCAATTCCGATCCTACGGCCCAATTCCGACCGATTTTCATTTAGGATCCAATTTCGATCCAAGGATCCAATTTCGACCCTTCCTTTCCTGCCTGTCATAAACATATGAAATATCGAACACAATGTATAATAAAGATAAACGGCAACATTCCCACCTTAACCTTGACTTGATGAAAATAATGGATATCAATGTTTAAGTCCTGCGCGCCGATCCTATACATTGAAATTTATCTTAATGACTATACATGGAATGTCATGCATACATTTATAATTCAAATAATTCAGAAATACACATAGATCAAAATAATCAAACCAAAATGTATACTATACATAATCTACTTATTAACATACAATTTTAACGATTTCACATAGTAATAATCTTAAATATATTAAACACAATCTTATTTCTATTGAAAATTCATTCATGCATTGAATAATTTGGCAACTCATGAAATAAATTAACAAATAAATAGTAAACGTATCATAACAATTCTATATTTTTAACATGAATGACCTAACATGTAGTATATCCTATTAACATTCATCATAGTCGAAAACAACTCAAAGAAAACATGAAAAATAATTTCACTATCAAGCTTATGGACATGCTGTCAAAAACTGGCAGGTTATAAATAACAATTTTAAACAAATACTTATCATGCTTGAAAAATTCTACAAAATTAATAAAGTATAATAGACATACCTATAAAGACGACCCTAAATTTTCACGATAATACGACGACGGAAAGATATGGAAATAATTCTTGAAACTGTTCGCAGATATGCTGTCAGATTTTCGAAAATTTTATGGGATGCTATATTATGAGCGACTAAGGGGTATTTATAAGCCTAAAAATCATTATCTAAATATCCCTAATCCTATAAGGTATCAAATATATTTTACCCATAATTATTTTCGTGCTTATATAATTTGTATAGAATTTAGTCTATCACTTACCATATAAGATATTCAATCATAGATAAATTAGGATATGGATAAACACAACTAGATTTTTATCCTAAAACATGTATATCACAAATATAATATCTATTTTATTCATAAAACATAATTTCAAATTATCTCATAATAACTAAATACAATATAAAATATTATATAAATTTATGAATCCTAGTAGGTTTAGAAAATCTAAAATAAATAAATATTTTTCTTTCCCTATAATTATTAATTATAACATGATTTCTAAATAAATAAATAAACATTAAAATCATAATATAAATATAAATAAACACCTTTAAGATCAAAAATAAATTTACAAACCAAAAATGATTTAATGACAAATGAGACATATGCTTTAATTTTCCTTTAAATTTCTAAGGCGCGACTTATAGAACTAAAACACTTGATAACATGCATGAATAGATATGCGATGCATTTTATATTGAAAAATTTCGGGGCGTTACACGGAGATTAATAAACTTTATTTAAATGTGTATTTTATAAGTTTTAATTGTATTAAGTGTTGGGTTATGAGTCAGTAGATGGTACTCAGCTGTCTAGTGGTTAAAAGAATATTGGGGGAAATCATAGTAGTACTATGGAATTGAAGATCCCAAAACCCAGCTGATATCAGTAGTATAGTAGGTCGATAGATTTAGATGATGTATAGGTTAGACTTATTTTGTTTTGATAATCTTTTTGTCTAAGTCCTGTACGGGGTAAACTGTTGGACTGATCTTCTGACGAAGTTACTCTCCAGAACCCCACGTCATCAATGTAAGAGCTTGCGTTCTTCAGCCAGCAGCTGATCTCCACCTCAGTAGGAGACAGCCCATCAGCTGATAAGATATCAGCAGAAGAACATAATGCAAAGCTCAGTACCTTCGCAGTCATCAGCTGATCCACCAGAGCCTTATCAGCTTGTCAGCCGAAGAAGACAGAGACTGTCTTGAGTCTACTGTATCCGACAGAAAGCGACCCAATCGTAAACATCTTTTCGAAGTTCAGCAGAAGATCATATGAGGATGTGGAATAGTCAACTCTATCTCTGAAACATTCTCACCTACCACAAACCTCGACCAATGAGACGCCGATAACGCTTTACCTGCTCTAAACAACTAAAGCATGCTCTCATGTACAGTATTAACTGCCCTGCTGCAACAATTCGAAATTATGGCCATTTTCTTTGGAAGCTTGTGACACGTGGCATCGTCTTCTCCAACGGACATATGGCTGCTCACAGCTATAAATAGAGAAGAAATCCGAGCTCCACGCACGGGATTCACAAGGGAAAAAGCTCAAGCTCAAGAACACTCTAGCAAACTTAAAGATCATCTAGAGAAGAACTTGCCTTCATAGAATATTTGTAGTTCTTCTCTCTAGAGTATTTAGATCCCTTTCTTCTCTAGACTAAGCTCATTGCCAAATTTATAGCTTAGAATTTCGGAGGAGTTCACTTTTAGTGAATTGTTCTTATTGTAAGAACTCCTTCTTAGTTGGAGATTATCCCCTCCCTTTCGAACTTAGGTTTGAATTGTAAAGTCGCTAAGGACTATAACTTAGAAGGATCTGTCCAGTGCACAGATACCTTGTTGAGACTTGCTCATAATAATCAACAAGTTCTCCTGCCAAGTAAGGACCGTGGACATAGGATCTCGCGTATCCGAACCACGTTATATCGCTTATGTTATTTACTGTTTTATTGCATATCATACAAACCGCTCAAAATCATATGTTTGCATAAAACGTATTTTAAAAGCGCACAGCCAAAAGAATTTATCTTGCGAAAACACGTTTTCAACTGAGACGAATCTCCGGGCACCCACACTTATCCGCACAACGTCTCCGACTGAGTTTCAACGACTGACTAAAGTCAGTAGGAGAGCTCAGTAGCTGACACACTCTGACCCCGTGATCGAAGGTTACTATCTGGCACTGTTCATCAGTCGCAACCAACAGCTTAGCTGTCCTTCGGTTTGAGAAAAAGAAACTGTGATCAGGTGTATTCACCCCCCCCCGCTCTACACCTGACTATCGTCTCCGGACCAACAATTGGTATCAGAGCCTCGGTGTTCTTCTGATCGCCGGTTCTGTACTACTGGTCCTCTCGAACAGATCCTTGAAAACGTTTTCTCTGCACTAGCATCTCTTCATTCATCCTTATACTCATTCACATAATGTCTGATATGTCAGGTATTCGGATGGTACCAATGTTCTCAGTGGAGAATTATACGGTATGGCGCGTGAGAATGGAGGCACACCTCACATCGATGCACGACAGCATGACGGACGTCCTTGAGACAGGACCCATCATTCCCATGATTGACAGCGTTCAGTTCGCTGCTGCGGGAGGTGTACGAGCGCAGACTGGTGCTAAGATCCCTAAAGAAAAATCAGCCTTCACGCCTGAAGAGAAAAAGCTGCACAATCTCGACCGAGTTGCGTGAAATGCTATACTGACAACGCTCAGTGACTCTCATCTCGGGAGAGTGCAAGACTGCAAAACGGCTAAAGAGCTTTGGGATGCCCTGGCTGTACTGAGCCAAGGAACCCCGCAGATCAAAGAGAACAAGCTCGAATTAGAGCTTCAGAAGTTCGAAGCCTTTGCAATGGAGCCCAGTGAGACCATTGACGAGCTTAGTGTCAGATTTACAAATCAAGTCAACGTCATCAACGGGCTGGGGAAGATGTTCACCAACAAGGAGATGAACACCAAGATCCTGAGAGCGCTACCTCGACAGAAGTGGCTTCCTTTTGCTACTTATTTACGTCGCTCTGACCTTAATGCTCTAACTCTTGATGTTATATTTTCAGAACTAAAAACGGAGGAATTTGAGCATAGTCTACCCCAAAGATGTTCCAGTGCTCCAGCTGACACACAGATCGACCACGCTTCTAAAGCAATAGTCAGCAAGACTGGACCCAAACCAGTTTCCTCAAGCAAGGCAGTGGCCACAATCGAAGCAAAGTCTTCCGAGACTTCAGGCACTGACCAGCTAGCTTTGATGGCTCTCAAATATCAGAGAGAAAAAGAGAGAGTCAGAAAGCTGAGGAAATACCACCGAGATTCTCCCTCAAGTAAGAAAGAATATCCAAAAAGGGAAGAATCTAAACCTTCTACTGAATGCAGGTACACAGAGCCTGTTGCGAGTCCATCCAAAGCTTCAGCTAGAAAAAGCAGCAGAATGTCTACCTGCTACAACTGTAAGAAGGAGGGACACTACCAGTATGACTGTCCCGAACTCTTAGCTGCTCAACGAGCAGAACGGCAGGCCAGACGAAAAAAATTTGCCCAAAGAAGGCAGGCCTACATAGCCGGAGAGATATCCAACAACTCACTTGAGGAGGATACATTCATGTATTCCTCTGAGGATGAAGCTGCATTTGTAGCAGTTGAGGTCGGAGAAACGGTTCCTGAAGGAACAACTGAATACTGTCTGATGGCCGGAGAAGAGGCTGAGGTAAATTCCAAACTTAATAAAACCTCTTCTTCACACAGCACACACGACACGTACTCGGTCACAGATGATCCTCTGGATGTGGTACAAGCATACGATGATCTGCTAGAGGAACAGATTCAGCTGAGCAGAGAATTCAGCAGAACGATTCAGGAACTTGAACAGGTAAAGGCTGAGAATCAGAGACTTTCTTCTGATTGTCAGGTCTCTACTGAGTCAGAGAATCTAGTTGCGAGACTCAAGGAAGAGATTGAATCTCTTATAACTAAGTCTCAGCTTCAAGAGACTCAGATCTCAGTTCTGACTAAGGACAATTGTGAGAAAGAGACTGAAATAGCCCAACTCAGTCAGAAGCTCACAGACGTGCAAAAAGATTATGACTCACTCAGGAGGAGTGACGAGGTCTGACGAGGACTGATGACTGAACAGTACCTAGGAGCTAAGGAGAAGCTGGAAAGTATACTTAGAGCGCAACAGCCAACAGTCCTGAAAGAAGGTTTTGGCTATACTCACGAAGCTTCTACCTCAAAAAGCTCAGAAGCGCTGGTTGATAGGTTCGTCAGAGGACAGGTGCAAACTGCTGACACCACACCTTAGGCGAAGAATAAGTAGAAAATCATTGCACCTTAGCCGAGCAGCAAAAAGCAACTGACCAAAGGTTCCAGCCCCAAGACACCGCGATCAAACTCAGGGGGAACCAAGAAGGTCAGATGGGTAAAACAGTACAGAGAACCACTGTACGAGCACCCAGCTCAGTACGGTTCGTACTACTATGATCCCAGGGTCAGGAGGAGCACGAAAACTCAGAAGAAGAAAGCTCCTGAACCCAAAATCATCAGAAAGTCAGTATCTCCGAGTCCTGTGGAGAAGAAAACTGACAAGGTTCAGACGAAGAAGTCAGACTTCTAAGGTTCCTAGGCAGATTTGGTTTCCGAAATCACCCACTAACATGTAAGGACCCAACTGAACCAAAGGGTAGCTAAAAATGCTTATGTTTTGCAGGTGCATAAGGACCCCTGGATAGTGGACAGCGGCTGCTCAAGACATATGACATACCAGAAGAGCCTGCTGACCAACTACATACAAGAAGATGGTCCCGGAGTGAGTTCGGTGACAACTCAAAAAGCTACACAAGGGGATATGGAACGCCGAACATTGTGGCCGCTTCGGTCCCAAGAGTAACATATGTTGAAGGACTTCAACATAATCTCCTTCTCGTCGATCCAATTCGCGATAATCTTAACGAGTTATCTTTGACGCTGGTTTCGTGATATTGTTGATAAATCTACAGGGAAAACAGTGTTATCAGGTTCGCGGAGGAAGAATATATATGTTGCAAACTGGAAAACTGCAGAACCTGAGGCTTGCTTGCTCGCACAGACGAAATCTAGTGACAAGTCAGGATGGCTATGGCACAAGAGACTCAGCCACTTGAACTCCAAGACTATGAACAAGCTCGCCAAAAACTCCAAAGTCAGAGGACTGCCCAACGAATCGTTTATTAAAGATAGAAATTGTGAAGCATGCCTGAAGGGAAAGCAGACAAAGAAAAGCAATCCACATATTCCTTCACCTTCCACTGATGGAATCCTTCACCGCTTGCACATGACTTATTCGGGCCGGCTCCCCCGATGACTATAAGAGGCAAGAAGTATGCCCTCGTCGTTATTGACGACTACTCGAGATATACTTGGGTCATCTTCATCGCCAACAAATCTGATGTTCAAACTGAGCTACCCAATCTACTGAAGAAACTCAGTGTGGAAAAGGACATAAAGATTCAAAGAATTCGCTTAGATAGAGGAACAGAATTTCTCAACTCAGTAGTTAAGGAGTACTGCGATAAAGAGGGAATTCAGCACGAGACATCAGTTGCTCGCACCCCTCAGCAGAACGGACTTGCTGAACGCAAAAACAGAACACTCAAAGAAGCAGCAAGAACGCTCCTAGCGCACTCGGACTACCCTCAAAGTTCCGGGGCGATGCTACCGACACCGCCTGCTATACTCAGAATCGCTCACTACTTACACAGCAACACATGAAGACACCATACGAATTATGGAAAGGGATAATTCCTTCTATTTCTCATTTTCATATCTTTGGCTGTCCTTGCTTTATTCACAATAATGGGAAAGATCAGCTGAAGGTCTTTGATAACAAATCTGATCAAGGAGTATTCTTAGGATACTCTCGAGTCAGTAAAGCCTTCTGAGTCTTTAACTATCGAACCCTTTCCGTGGAGGAAAGCCCTCATGTTGTTTTTGATGAGTTTGTTACTGAGACCAGGAAAAATACAGAGACAAACACTGAAGATGTCAGCAGCAAGCTACAGGATCTCGGACTGACTGATAAAACTGAAAAGATCCAGCATTGTTGGGATGACGAGTCGACGATGAAGAAATTCGACTCGGCCCAACAAGCGATGTAGCGACCTAGTTGATTCTCCTGAACAGAATCAACAACAGGTAACAACGGTCGATGAGGAAGCCCTAGTGGTAACTGAGACCTCTACTGAGAATATAAACTCAGGGGGAACGATTATTGTTCCTGAGCTAAATGTCCCTGAACCTGGAAACTCAGTAGATCCTAACCTTCTTACTGAACTACTGCAATCTCAGAACAGTACTACTGAAATGCCTAACACACCTACTGACTGTGCAGAAGTATTATCAGAAGAAGAAGCCAAACTCAGACGTTCATGGCTTGACGCTCATTCTTCAGATCTCATCATTGGAGATCCATCGAGCAACGATAAGAACAAGATCTAAATTAAGTCAAGGAGAAAGCTCACTCTATTCTTGTTTCTTGTCTACAGAAGAACCTCAGTCAATAGAGGACGCACTAAATGATGTTGACTGGATCTTCGCCATGCAAGAAGAGCTGAACCAGTTCGTCAGAAACAAAGTTTGGGAGCTTGTGGACAGACCTAGACATCAGCATGTGATCGGTACTAAGTAGGTCTTCAAAAACAAGCGTGATGAAAACAACGTCATCGTCAGAAACAAAGCTCGACTAGTTGCCAAGGGATACAGTCAAGCAGAAGGAATCGACTTTGATGAAACTTTCGCTCCAGTCGCAAGATTGGAAGCCATTCGTCTTTTCCTAGCCTATCCAACGCATCAAGGATTCAAAGTATATCAGATGGAAGTGAAGTCAGCTTTTCTGAACGGCGTACTGAAGGAACAAGTCTACGTGGAACAACCGCCCGGCTTTCAGCAGGGACATCAGGTGTACAGACTTAGAAAAGCTCTGTATGGGTTAAAACAAGCACCCGTGGCTTGGTACGATACCCTATCGACTTTCTACTTCGAAAAGGTTTTCGAAGGGGACGATAGATCGCACCCTGTTCAACATAAAGTCGAGAGATGACATCCTACCGGTGCAAATCTACGTGGACGACATCATTTTCTGCTGCGTAAACGAGACCATATGCCGCCAGTTCGAGAAGATGATGAAAGAGAAATTCGAGATGTCCATGATGAGAGAGATGAATTATTTCCTTGGATTTCAAGTGAAGCAATCACACCGAAGGAATCTTCATCAATCAAGCCAAATACACTCGCGATCTTCTCAAAAAATTCGGCTGCGACTCTAGCAAGCCAGTCAAGATCCCCATGAACACAAATTTTAAAATTGATCTAGACAAAGAGGGAGCTTCTGTTAACTCTACTGATTATAGAGCTATTATTGGTTCTCTATTATATTTAACGACCTAGCCGACTCGACATAACTTATGCCTGTAGGTGTATCTCGCAAGATTTCAAGCGAGATCCTAAGCGAAGTCATCTAGACTCAGCAAAGAAGATTCTGCGATATCTAAGAGGAACACCTGACGCTGGGTTATGGTATCCTGCTGACGATAATCTTATACTGACATGTTATTCTGATGCTGATTATGCAGGATGCAGGATAGATCGAAAATCAACTTCCGGAACATGTCAGTTCCTAGGCAGCAAGCTGATATCTTGGTTTTCAAAGAAACATCATTCAGTAGCAACGTCCACTACTGAAGCTGAGTATATGGCTGCTGGAAGTTGTTGTGCCCAGATCCTTTGGCTTCGACAACAACTGAGAGACTATGGTATAAGTCAGGATGAAGTGCCCATCTACTGTGACTCCACAAGTGTTATTGCAATCACTCAGAATCCAGTTCTCCATACGAGATGCAAGCACGTGGATATTCGACACCACTTCATCAGAGACCATGTCGAGAAGAAGTATATCAGAATGGAGAAAATCCATACTGACAAGCAAAGGGCGGACATACTGACCAAACCACTAGCTGAGAATAGATTCGAACTATCGGTCTCTGATCCTACTTGAATCATATCGAGAGAATACAACTACCGACAAGTGCCATCAATTGGTATCAAGTGTAGGAACCAAGATGACAGGTCGGATGATCGGTACATGTGATTCGATCCGGGAGAACCATACTGCATACGCAAGTGGGGAACGTGGTCATCAGCACGTCAACCATCCTCCTTAACCTTAACGGTAACCAGCTGATCGTAAAAGTTCAGCTGAAGAGGTTTGCGTAGTATTTTTTACTTAAACTTTTTCAGAAGCATGCTCGCATTTATTATATCAGTCGCTTGCACTCAGTAGTTAATGAGCATTTATTTCCCGCCATTAATCTTTAAGGATGAGTTAGTAGGAAACCGTTCGTATTTAAAGTAACTCGTCTTTAATGCTGCCTGCAGCGCATTTAATGCATGTCTTCTCACTTACCTTTATTACGCATTATCCTACGTGGGTCTATGGTAGAGGCGGCTAAGTAATCATTCCTTTTATAACATCACATCTCAGCCATCGATAAAAATGATAGATTAAAACCCAGCCGTCTGATCTAAACGGCTAATCACGCATATCTTACAAAATCTTTCATCTTCTACCATTTCCTCACTTTTCGCCATTTCCGAACTTAGAGCTCTTTTTCTGCGAATTCAGTTTTCTCCCCAAATCTTAAAACTGCTTTGCATCTGCGTATTTCAAGCTCTATACCTTTCGGAAATGTATTTAATCATGCTTAAAACTCTACTGACTTACTTTATTTTTAAGTGCTAACGAGTTTTGATGCAGATTTCCATGGCGATGATACAGACCCCCTCGAATATCGAAGAAATCATCCTCTCGCGCATACAGTTCAAACCCACGATGGCGCTTCGCCAAGTGGATATTCCGTATCTAGAGGAAGTCTTCGACGCTCTGGAAGAATCAGGCCTAGATGCTCTTGTTACAAGGCAACCGAGAGCTTATCTTCCCAGGCAAGTTACAGAGGTCTTCTACAACTGGAGGACTCTAGACTCAGGAGCCGAAGTCTCCAGCTTTTCATACATGAAAGAGATCGATTCCCTCTCATGGGACGCCAGTGTTCATGAGTTCAACATTCGAGATGCTCTCGAACTGGCCTTTGATCTGACAGACGGAGGAATTTCTCCGATTGGATATAAGGAGAAGGAGATTAATTCTTATGTTCAGAAGTTATGCGGTAGGAAGGACATAGTCTTCAAGACCGCTCTACCGAAGAATTTGTTGCTACCGAGATACCGAGCGCTCGCTTATATCGTTTCTCATATCTTAACGAGCTCAGCCGGATCATATGATCAGCTTTCTAAGCCGAAAATCCAGCTGATGATGATTATTGACGATAGAGTCCGCGTCAATTGGACGGACTACTACTTAGCCGAGCTGAGGGCTCAGGCTCGAAGTTTACCGCTCTACCCACCTGGAGAGAGGAGGCTCGCCAGTGTGGGTAAACTGTTGTTTGGGACGAAGATGTCCGTTATGATCGAGCAGAGAGTCTCGAGGAGCTCAGCTTTCGCTGACTCCAGGTACTTCGACAGCAAGCTCATCAAGTTTAAGACCAGAGCCGCTGGTGAGAAGTCAGTCGGGCGAGGGCCACCTGAGCCGAAGAAGGTCGTATCAGAACTGCCCCCTCGCGCTGACCCGCCGAAAAGGAAGAGGATGACAAAGACTGGACCTTCTGAGGTCCCAGTGGAACAAGTCAAACCAGCCTCTCCCCCGCCTCCTCAGGAAGAACAAATTCTTGACTCGGACACCGGCATTGAGGGTGCCACGTTGAAGGACAAAGTCCAAGTCATCAGTTCTGAGGAAACTCAGTCGGACATTCCGGTACCGACTGAGGAGACATCCTCTGAGTGGACTACTTTCCACTCCACTCGTCTCCGTGCTACAGCTGAAGTCCATGATCAGATTCCAGAAATCGCTGAGCACTCAGACCTAGTGAGGATATCCATAAGGGCTAGGGTACAGATGCTACTGAGGTTCCTAAGTTGGGACATTCTCGAGGACATGATCAAATCTCAGTTAGCTCTATCCCTACTCGCCGAAGAGCAAGATTTGTAGTCAGCCATTGGTTTTGGGGAACCAGCTGACCTTGCCTACTTCGAGGACCTGAGGGCAGCGATGCTATACCTTCTCAGTCTGCGCACCTCAGTTCCTGGCGACAGCCCTTCGCCTCCATCTCATCCTGACAACGATGATGACAAGGATGATGATGAGATGGATCAGGCACCACCCAAGGATGCAGAATTTGGAGTTCTGCTGAGGGTTCTACTCCCCGCAAAAAGGGCCAATCACCACCACCTGCTACATCTGGTGAAGCCCAGGCTGCCTCGAAGCCGAGTCAAGCGCAGCAACTCGCGTCATCTGAGCAGAGGCTCGGAACCAGTTCTTATCAGATACAACATATAGGTTTCGTGTCCTCGAAGTCGGTCAACAGAGCTATTAGACGCCAAGACAAAAAGAACCGTCTTCTGTCGAAAGACGTTCACATTAAGTGGGCTCAATACACAAAAGCTCAGACGGAGAGCATCAACCGACTTGCAGAAGGGGTCGAAAAAGTCTCTAAAGCTCCTACTCAACAGATCAATATTCAGGAGACTATCGAGGCGGCCCTTACAGCTCAGAAGGCGGACTTAGCCGCCCAGAGTCAGCAGCTCTTGATCACTCAAAGAAAATTCATTCTCTCGAGCAATGATTAAGGGGCTAGCGGCGGTCCAAGCCACCATGGATGAAAGAAATAAAGTTGCCACCACCGCCTCTCAATCCGCCATTAATCAACAAGTCGCGGCACTTAAACTCATCCAGAAGGAGATTACGCGACTCCCACGATCAATCTCTGCTGAAACTCCGATCGGAGTCGGCCGCACAACTCAGATTATTCAGAGAAGATCAGGAGCACGACTGGGATAAATACTGTGATCTGGTCAAGGACTTCGAAGCCACTGCCACTCAAATCAAAGACCTCGTCTACAACTTGGAGAAAGACGTTAAAGTCATCCGCACTCATCTCTCCCAGGCTGATGATGCCAAAAAGGGGGAAGGAGAAGTTAAGATTGAAGATCTTGAGGCGGAACAGGCTGAGGTCCAGAAGAGCCCAGAAGTCCAAGAAATTAATAAGGGGGAAGGCACTTCTACTCGGGGGGAAGGAACCAAGATCGTACCTCAGCGTAAGGTTCGGCCACCCAGTCCGGACCCGGTTCACTGTGCTCCTCCCGGAGTATGCCCCACTCCCCAATTGGATCGCGATCGAGCCAAAGACCTATCTCATCCGCTCAGCACATCGAGGAAATTGCTCAATTTCTTGATGAACAAAAAGAAGAAGAAGAGCCACAGCAACTGCCACCGCAAAGGCCGGGGAAGGAGATTACTACTGAAGCCACTCCATCTTCCCCGACGCCTAAGTTCAAAACTAAGGCGGAGCAGGAAGCCTATGATCTGAGAGTTGCTCAACAACTGTAAGACAAGCTGGATCATGAGCATCAGATGGAAGAAGCAAAGAAAGGCAAGAAGCCTAAGAAATTGATGGGCAAAATTTCCAAACGCAAGGCTAAGCAGCTGGTGGACGAACAGAAAAAGAAAGCTCAGGAGGAGCTATCCAAAGCCCCCACCACCGCAGCCCAAACCCGACGGCTCGTGGTCACTACACGCCTTATCTTACATCCGAGCAGGAGGCCGAGGACAAAGCCACCCGGGAGGCGACGCCGAAGGGACTAAGTCTCCGGGAGAGGAGATGCAAGGACAGCCGGCCCTCGAGAGAAGAAGAGATTAGCTGACTTGGCTAAAATGATTAGCCTATCTCAGAAGCCAGCAGCTGATCCAAGGAAGCATATTCCACGGGGTTCCAAGTTCAGGAGGGCACCTTATATCAAGAAGGACCCTATCCCTCATGTGGACAAGTGGGTGCCAGCTGAGCTTAATGAGCAGTGCGAGGATCTTAAAGAAGATTTTATCAAGGAATACTATGTGTGGGGTATCTATCCTACTGACAGACCAGCTGACCAACTCTTTGATGAGCTTATTTGCCGATTTGATATGGAACTCAGAGATCAGCTTCGTCAGATCATGGAAAGAGAGAAGATACCTTTCAAAGCTCCAGCGTTCAGAAGCATCCCTCCTCCCCGGACTACTCGCGGCGTGCTGTGCACAAAAGAGATTGAGAGAGAAGTCGAAGAAGCTGCTTATCACCTCTGCCTGAACTTTGACCATCCTGCTGATCACGAGGAAATCCAGGTCCTGAGAGCCAGAATCTACAAGTATTATTACCTGGACCCTCCGACTGATAAGTCTGAAGACTTCAAGAAGCGTACTCAGAGATTCAGACGTCGGCAGTGATCTTGTTTTCCTTGTCTTCCTTTTGTAAGAGTGATAGAAACTTGTACTCTCTTGATCATATTTATAACAGTTTCTATTGCTTGCCAGACAATTACTCATTGTCTCATGGCTTTTGTTTGTGTTTTTCACAACTGATCACTAAGTGATCTGACACACACTCACATAATCGTTTCTCTGATTTTGCCTATCTCTCGCCTACTGACTTGATGTTTAACTGATCACCTTGTTTGTATTTTCAGATATATTAGGGGGATATTATTGTCAGTAGATTAGCTTTCCTTTCCTTATTGTTTTAGAGTGGAGGTTTTGGCATCATCAATTAGGGGGAAATTGTTGGGTTATGAGTCAGTAGATGGTACTCAGCTGTCTAGTGGTTAAAAGAATATTGGGGGAAATCATAGTAGTACTATGGAATTGAAGATCTCAAAACCCACCTGATATCAGTAGTATAGTGTGTCAATAGGATTAGATGATGTATAGGTTAGACATATTTTGTTTTGATTATCTTTTTGTCTAAGTCCTGTACGGGGTAAACTGTTGGACTGATCTTCCGACAGAAAGCGACCCAGTCGTAAATATCTTTTCGAAGTTCAGCAGAAGATCATACAAGGATGTGGAATAGTCAACTCTATCTCTGACACATTCTCACCTACCACAAACCTCGACCAATGAGACGCCGACAACGCTTTACCTGCTCTAAACAACTAAAGCCTGCTCTCATGTACAGTATTAACTGCCCTGCTGCAACAATTCGAAATTATAGCCGTTTTCTTTGGAAGCTTGTGACACGTGGCATCGTCTTCTCCAATGGACATATGCCTGCTCACAACTATAAATAGAGAAGAAATCCGAGCTCCACGCACGGGATTCACAAGGGAAAAAGCTCAAGCTCAAGAACACTCTAGCAAACTTAAAGATCATCCAGAGAAGAACTTGCCTTCATAGAATATTTGTAGTTCTTCTCTCTAGAGTATTTAGATCCCTTTCTTCTCTAGACTAAGCTCATTGCCAAATTTATAGCTTAGAATTTTGAAGGAGTTCACTTTTAGTGAATTGTTCTTATTGTAAGAACTCCTTCTTAGTTGGATATTATCCCCTCCCTTTCGAACTTAGGTTTGAATTGTAAAGTCGCTAAGGACTATAACTTAGAAGGATCTGTCCAGTGCACAGATACCTTGCTGAGACTTGCTCAGAATAATCAACAAGTTCTCCTGCCAAGTCAGGACCGTAGATGTAGGATCTTGCGTATCCGAACCACGTTATATCGCTTATGTTATTTATTGTTTTATTGCATATCATACAAACCGCTCAAAATCATATGTTTGCATAAAACGTATTTTAAAAGCGCACAGCCAAAAGAATTTATCTTGCGAAAACACGTTTTCAACTAAGACGAATCTCCGGGCACCCACACTTATCCGCACAACGTCTCCGACTGAGTTTCAACGACTGACTAAAGTCAGTAGGAGAGCTCAGTAGCTGACACACTCTGACCCCATGATCGAAGGTTACTATCTGACACTGTTCATCAGTCGCAACCAACAGCTTAGCTGTCCTTCGGTTTGAGAAAAAGAAACTGTGATCAGGTGTATTCACCCCCCCCCCCTCTACACCTGACTATCGTCTCCGGACCAACATTAAGAAATTAGCACAATTTTTGAGGAGTTGTTGGGGGAAGAAATGAGAATTCATCCAAATTTTGTAAAACATTGTTGAGGCAATCGATTTTTTTTTGTTTTCTTTTTCATATCGTATTTTACGAAATAATCTAATGTTTCCAAAAAGTTAAAAATCATAAATCTCTGAATTCGAAGTGGAACGAAAATTGTGTGTGAGAGAGATTTTTGGAGAGAGAGAGAGTATGATAATGTGGGGATGAGTAGTAAGCAGGAGGGTCGCCACTTCATTTTTTTGTTTAGGAGTATTTTTTGCAATTTTAGGAAAGAAAACAGTAATAGCGGGACAATCCGATTAAGAAAGTAGGACAGTAATAGCAGGACAAAGGGAGTACTTTTTTTTTAAATTATTTGAATTTTTTCCCCAACTTTTATTGAGAAGGGGTGTGTCATTTATTTTGAACAGTGTCATTTTTTATGAACAAAAATGTCATTTGTCGAGTATCATTTCTTTCGAAAAAGGATGTCATTTTCGTTTTGAACGACATCTACCATCATTGACGGAAGTATCATTTGTTTTGAACATAGTTAGCTTCAGGCCATCGTTTTTACTTCAACATCATAAACTCCTACTAAATAGGAATTCAATTTCTCTTCTCTATCACGTCTCATGGCTCGGAGCATGGAATCGGTTTGATTCTTGTGACATTGCAGCACAGTTGATAATAAGGTTTTGGCGTTGGATTTGTTGGCGATGAAGACCACCTAAGTATATCTTGAGTAGTCATCAACGACTACAAGAGCGTATTTATTTAGTTTTGGCATCAAATTTGTCAGCTTGGTCGCTTGAAATGCACTATAGAGATTCTCTCGCTTTTCAATGTTCAGTACTTTATTGTTCAGATTAGGTATAGTGCTGACAATTTCTCGTTGGTCGAAGTTTGTTTGGTAGATGAGGCTTGTTCACACTCCAGGGCATATACTGAGTTAACTTCTTCTGATTAGATATCCATACTCTTTATTGAACCGATAGCTTTATTGACATTTGTCGATAGCCAGTGGGACCGTTGCATATCTGACTTCACTTCTCACATTTAGTATTGGTTAGCGAAAATCGAGCGTAATCATATTGATTCTTCATATCACAAATCTTCAGACACTGCTGAACAAGTCATCTTCTAAATCCAAGCAGCACTGAAAACTAACGACCTAGTCTACTGAGCTCCCTAACATGTTGAGCTAAATTAAACTGAATCATATATTACATAATATAAGTTTATCAATCATCTAGGGTTTTGAGATCATACAAATCTTACAATATAAATCATCACCTTACAATACTTTTGCTAAGCAACTCAGCTCAAACAAGTTAAAGTTCTTCAGCTTATGAACTCTGATATTTATAGAGTATCCTGGCTTTCGATCAAACTTCAAGTAACACAATCCTGCCCACTAAGTTCGTTTCTATGAACTAAGGTAGTTACCAAAAGTTATTCGATTATTTGGTTGATTCTCGGTGCCCACTTCCCTCAACTGCACACCTCCATGTCAGCACTTTAGTCTCCAGTTTTAGTACACATGCAGCTCAGCTGGAAGACCAGGAAATCTTCTTCCCATGAAATCAGAAACTCATTGTAACCGCTCTCCTCTTCTCACGCTACCACTTCACAAATTGGTTCACGTTTTATTCTTCAACATAAATCCATTGTTTATTGTTTACCTGCAGATAAATAAATAATATTTACATGGAAAATAGTCATGTAAATCGGTAGCCGTCAGATTATCGTTGTTATGATTTGTGTTGTTTACCACCAACACCAACATGTGAGAAATAATCTCTAACATAGATTACATACAAGAAGTTAATTAGGAGCTCCGTTTGTTCGTCTACAATTGTATTCGATAATTGAACTGGAATTTGAAGTAAATTAATCATTATTTATTTCTACAATGAGACTTCTTTATATGATTAAAATTTAGTGGACTTAAAGAAATTAACTAGGAAAAATTGTTGATACGTAAGATATTGACATATTGTGGTACAATTTGTGTCCCACTTATGTGCTACACCCAATTCATTTTTGTGGAAAATATAAGACATGGGATAATAAATCATAACCAAGTTAGCCAAAATTCATATATTCATTTATTACATAGCATATTCTAGTTTACCGCAATAATTTCAACCATTAACTGTCATTATTAATTACTTGTTAGGTGTGTTTTTTATTTTTTATTTTTATTTTTTTTATGACGAGGAACTCGCAGCCGGTAAATCTCGCTCATGTGCAATAGCCTGCAAACCACATTGTTATACATGCTCCATTCGACTTATTATTTTGTCATTAACTTCTCATTCACTTAGTTTTGATAAAATGTGCTGGTCAATTAACTTCTTATTCACCCTAGTGTGCTTGTCATTCTTGATCTTCGTTGCATTTATATACTTCATCTATTCTGCCAAACATGATTTCTTTCTTTTCCGTAGTTAAATATGAGTAGTTAGTTGTGTAATAAATTAATGAATATGTAGGTGGGTCCTATAAAGAAAAGGTAGAGTATATATAATAATTAATTTTTATCTTTGGAAAAAAGACAAATTAAATAAAATGTTCGAAAATAAATATAAGATAAATTGGGTGGAACGAAATAAACAATTACTACAAAATACATGTGAGTATGTATTACTTGCAATCTTTCTTGGAAATTGGTGTAAACTGAAAGCTTTTAATGTTGGTGAAATAAAAAAAATATAATTATTATTCTATTAATTGTCTAATCTAGGCAAAAAAAATTAAAGAAGGGAAAGGGGGGGTCTGTATGGGTCACGTGACAAGTCACACGTGAATCAAGAGATACTTTTCCCCCATTCAAAAGAGCAAACAAATATTTAACGTGACTTATCCATAAAAGCAAAAAAAAAAAATAACGTGCACTCCATGTCAGCCAAACGGCACGTGTTCACCATGCAGTGTTTCATAGTCAAGTAAGCTATTGACACGTCCAGCCACATTGTGATCCTGCCAGCTGGCGTTATAAATTATCTGCCACGTGTCGCGTCAATCTGCAGGGCAGCTTATCTAGATTTTTTGCTTCTAATCTACAGCTTGTTTGGTTTTACCGCGAGTAGAGACAAAGCCTGCATGGATAGGAGCTCTATGCACCTTTCTATCTATCCAGTGGCAGATCAGGGCGCGGCCAGCTGCAGCGGCGGTCCCCCAAACTCGTGTTAAAACGCGTATATATATATATGATTTTTTTTAAAAAATTATTTCACCCTTCAAATGTACACTTCACCCTCTTCTCTATCGATTTTTTAAATTTTGCCCTCCTCCCTCATAATCCTGGATCCGCCCCTGTATCTATTTATTCATCTATCGATTTTTATTTTTTCAATCATATTATATTTACATTTGCAAATAAAAAATAGATAATTTATTATCACTTTTATATGAATTTCGTTTTTTTTAAATTATAATTATTTTTTTTATTGGGACTACTACTAAATTGTACTGATAAGTGCTAATAGTGGATTTATTGACCGTCTATTTGGAGACGTTCACTATAAAATACCATAAAACTCATTTTAAAAATCTTCAAAATATCTTAATAAAAAACCTGTATACATATGCAAATTGACTATTTTTATATAGCTTCACAAATTTAATTAATATCCATAATTACTCTCCCTAAAAAAAATCCTTGAAGACAATTTATTTATTTCAAGCAAAATATATATTTAGATTTTTAGGATAAAACATTCTTGGTATTCAAATAATTAAGTTGACCTGACATTAAAAAGTTATATACACATTAATCTTTTGTTATTATTAGACAATCATTTCTTGTATAATTCATTACTATGGAAAATGTAATTACGATAAATTAACTTGTAAAACATAGTTTTTTTGGATTATTTAAAACATTGTTATTTATATTTGAAAGTGTCAAGCTTTTGAATTACTTGAGTGAAAAGGTTTATATATTTTTTTAATTCATTATGTATTTAATAAAACTCATGTCTTCTATGCTGGATTGCTTCCTCTCTATGTTCATCAAATCACCAAACAAATATACAAAATTAGTTTTATTCGGAAAAACCTATTTACATGAGTGTGAACCGAAAGAAGATACCAAACACCAAAAAATATACATTAAATAGCTGGAAAATTAACGTGCACTATTTTATAAATTTAATATAAATCGATGCATATTTTATGGTGGATTTCATAGTTGAATATTTTGTTTTTTGCTAATTTATTATTCTCTCCGTCCCGCCCGACTTGTCTTTTATTCATTTTTGGGTCGTCTCACCCGACTTTTCTTATTGCCTAAAAAGGAAAATAATTACTATATAAATTCTCGATTTCTACACATAATCACCTATTCCTCTACACACAACTATCCATTCACCAAAATATCTATGCCGAAATCAAATAATATATTAATTTGATATTTCCATATTTGTTCCCAATTGAAGGAGCGGAGAGGAGGGAGAAGAAGCTGCCTTGTTTGGCACGTCTTTTTCTTTTTATCAGGTCTATAAATGCATTGCCTTTTCAGCTTTCTCCTCTCCTTTTCAATTCTGTCTCCGTCTCTCTCCTCCTTTTCAGTTTTCTGTTGTTCAATATTTCCTTTTCCTAGGGTTCCTTCTAAACCTGCCGTTGCTTGTTTTAAGGTAGATTTCCTCTCTCTCCTAGTTTTTCTCAAACCCTTTTTTCGTTTTTCTTTTTCTACATCATATTTTCTTGTTTTTAACGGAGGATGATTTTTCAGGCTTCGAATTGGATCCCTCATTCCCATCAGGTACGTACGTCGTCGCTGCCCGTTTTGACTTTTTTTTCTTCTTCTTTAATCCTTACTCTTTGTAATGGTATTGATGATGACGATGTTAATTTGATTATCGAATTGTTTACTTCATTCGCTCTACTCAAGATCCATCACCATGATTCTTTATCGCATTTCTCTTCATGGGCTCTTGCCTAATTTCAATTCTGCGCTAGCTGTTTTCGGTGGGAGGTCTGTGAACGTGCGTGCGTGTTTTCATGGGACGTTTCTTGAATTGACAGAAGCATTATTTTAGTCCTTTTTGTTTGTCTGTTAATTGTGGGAGCATGATTTTGTCGGTTGCTGTTAGATGTGGAGAGATTATTTGGTTAATGTGTCGTAGTCAATTGGTTATTTCCATTTAGATTATGTGAATACTTAATGTATGATTGTTTATTTATGTGGCAACCAACGCCATCCGCACATCAGTATCTTTTCTCAGTATGTTGTTGTGAAGTCGAACGCCGTTTGGAGGCCCATGGGGACACAATACGATCATCTTCATAATATATATTTTGTTTTTTCCACTTTCAATTATTCCCATGATGTTATTAATTATTACATGCTTGCATAATAATGGTAACATACATATGAATTATGATGACTGCTATACCAGATTTCAAGATATCAATTACTCCCTCCGTCCCATTATTTATGTCTCATATGGATTCGGCACGGAGATTAAGGCGGGTTGTGGAAATGTATAAAGTAGGCGGGTTGTGGAAATGTATAAAGTAGTGGTGGAAAGGTATAAAGTAGTGGTTGAAAGGTACAAAGTGGTGGGCTCCACCTATTTAGATGATTGTGGACCACTAATTTATGTTGACTTTTGGAATGGGACAAACAAATGTAGCAAATGAGATATAAATATAGGGACGGAGGAAGTACTAGATTAGACTGTTTTTACTCATTTGGCTCTCTTTTCGTTTTCCCTTTTTCTTTTCTACTTTTCTTGTCTTTTTTCGATTCGGAGTAGTAGGGGTATAAGGGCTGAGATTAGATGTTGAGGGAGGTTAAGTTTCTGTTTTTCACAGTAACTTTTTAGTATATTTGAGATTCTTCTATAAATTTATGGTTCTCGAATATTTTATGTTCCTCTTTATAGTACCTTCTTTTCAACATTGTAAAATAATCTATTTAAGAATAAGTATGCCAATCTATATCAAATTTCTGAGCGGTGGGGGAGTTGATGTATTTATTGTTTTCCTTATAAAATTATAAATAAGGAATTGGGACCATGACTAGACTAGTCATAGGCATTAATAATATGTGAATGTCTAAATCTACTAGAAGATGGCTTAAGAGGACGCCCATGTGGTTATGAAAATATTTGCCTATTAATTCTTTTAGTATTCTTGAAATCTCGTGGTGGGGTAGTAAGAAATTTATAAAAAGTTTAGGTAGTTGTTGAGTCAGTTTCTTATAGTAAGAAGATGTAACACTTGATTATGATGGTTTTCTTTCTTTATTATTACTATTTTGTGTTTCTTTTGATTTCCTTCTATTTTGCTAAAGTGATGTTTTGCTATTTCTTGATCGGTAACATTAAAATAATGTTCGATAAAGTAATAACCTCGTTAAATGAATATTTTTTCTCGGTCCCAAGGTTATTACTTTATCGAAGTTTAACTGTAGCTTCTTGAGAGGCATTTAAATTTTTTATTTGGTTTCTCTTAAGCCAAATCTGACAATTAAGTCTGAAAAATTTAAGATGCTGTATATGAATTTGTTTGTTCTCTTAGGCCCTATGCCTTTTGAGCATGTGTTAGAGATTCTAATAAGATCTAGTCTGATGTTACACCTAGTAAATTGCACGTTCAGATTCATCATTTATATATACACACAAAATATTTGGAATTATTGGCAAATTAAGGTGGACAATGCACCAGTTGGATTCACTAGGTTTAACATCTATTGCATGCTCGATATGTTTATCACTGAAATCTTTACAGAATCGTATAACTGTGTAGTTCACACATGAGCGTCTCTGGAGCGTTACAGATATCTGTCATGACGTATCTGATTGCACTTTTTCCGGTCACTACGTAGCTTAACAACTATTTTTTTTGTTTTGTTTTACTAACTTTTACGTAGTATTAAAAGCTCGACCACTTTATGTATCGGCAAGATTTGTATTATTCTCTTCCATTAATGCAATCTTTACTTTTTTCCTGTATAAAATATGGTGAACCCACACAGTCAAAGCATGCATTCTAGATCTAGGCAAACTGCAGCACGGAAGAGCAGGTTCCGGTGAGATGATACATCGCTTGCTATAGCGCTGTTGTTCTCTCAAGTTTTTTTTTTTTTTTTTTTTCTCTGAATTTCTTAAAAGTAACATCTGAATGTAGTTGTTAAGGACCAACTGTAGCAGTAAAATTACCCTTTTCTCTATTTCTTGTGATATTTGGCATTGCATCATTGTATAGTTATACTCTGTTTTTTGTGAGTAGTTAATACGATAAATATGTGTTACATACCCTACTTTAAATTAGTTTTTACAGAAAGGAAATCCATCTTTTGATGGATTAGATGATAGACTGTGGCTCCTCTTGCTCCGATATGTTGGAGAAAGATTATGAGTATCTGTCCTTTTAATCTTATGCATCTAATAGTTTCATTGATTTATGAAGATCTTTTCTCCGTGAAAGATACTTTACGGATATTGGTTGTCTATATAATTATGTTATATTCCTTATTAAGTTTTGATTATTATATATTCCTAACTAATCAACATATATTTTTCTCATTTCGGGACAACGGGAAGTCAATTGCTGAAGTTTACAGTTTCCCTGGGAGTGCATAGAGGTAATGGAGATGAGGTAATATTCCAGTATTATTGTTATAATTTGTTACGTAAAAGTAATTTAGTTATTCGTCCATGGTGATGATAATCTTTGCAATATCACCAGTTTGTGCAGAGTCTCGATTTAATGGACTGTTTCCCAAGCAGCAGTTGCAAAAAGACATTGAAGAGGTGGTTTTTCATCGATAAGAGGGTTGGATAAAAGGCTATCAGTTAAATATTTCCAAGGTGTTGTATATTTGCTCAACAATAAAAAGTATCGTCTTGAAGTCATCTGATCTTAATGGAACTGAAGTCGACAAAAGCTTCTCCTGTTCTTACGGATCCTATACCCGTAAACAAGTCTAGACTAGGGATCCATTCTAGTCTATTGCCTTGTTCACATTCCGGGCCGTCTTTTTCCAGTAACGGCTCCTCCGTTCCAAGAAAGAAGCCGGGAAAACTTGATGATGTCTGTTCCAACGGCTGGCTTGATGCCATGAAATCATCTTCCCCTCCTCGCAAAAAAGTTTTCAAGGATTTCAACTTTGTTGATTTGGTTCCAGATGACGGAGATACTGCTTACGAGTCTTGGAAGGTAAAATTATTCTTTTACGTTATTAATTGCATGCAGAGTGTTTTATTACTTTTATCTTGTTTTATATTTCTGCTGAGTTTGTTGAAATATCCTCGTCTTTGATTTGATCTCAGAATCGGTATCCATCCGCTCTTAAGTCCTTCCAGACAATAAGTAGTCGTGCGAGGAATAGGAAGTTGGTCGTGTTCTTAGATTATGATGGCACTCTTTCCCCCATCGTAGATGATCCTGATCGAGCTTTTATGTCCGATGATGTAAGAAGTTACTTGGCATCTGATTACTGACTATCATACCAATTATCTGTTTGATCTTGTAACGAAAGTGACATTAATTCTCAGATGCGATCTGCAGTAAGAAGTGTTGCGAAGCATTTCCCAACAGCCATCATTAGCGGAAGAAGTCGTGACAAGGTAAATTTGCAATCTTGACAACTTTTAAATTTCTTAGCCTTATGTTTTTTTATAACTATAAATACATGACTTAGTGCTGTTTCTAATGTTGCCTTTCGAAGGTTTTTGAATTGGTAGGACTAACAGAACTCTACTATGCCGGTAGTCATGGAATGGACATCATATTTCCAGCCAGAGACATGGTGTCAAAAGACGATTTACATTATATTACGTCCACCGACAAGGAGGTAATTCATTCTTTAAGCATGATTTGCATCTCAGATACTTTTTTTTCCCTCTTGTTTATTAATGGGATAAATACAATAAACCCCCTCAATTATTCAAGTTTTTCATTTTGCCCCGTGAACTATGAAAAGTTGCATTTTGCCCCCTCAACTGTTGAATATGTTACGGAGAGCAACATTCCGGCCAAAATTCCGGCCATACATACAAATTCAAGAATTTAAAGGGAAAATCTCTAAGGGTGAATTCACGAAATATGACGACTTGTATACAACAAATATTTTACATGCACACTTTGAATTCGGTGGTAAAAGAGGAAGCAAAATAGGAGCCCTAGCCCCTAACGACCATGGCGATGCTCACACTAGCTGTTGTATTACTTTCATCTCTTAGCTACATATACTCGGGAAAAGAACGAGAGAAGAGACATAGAAGAGGGAGAGAGAAAGCCCTAGCCGTGATATAAACTATAAATTCTTGAAATATAGTTTATGGTGTTTTCATGAGATTATTCTTAAATTTTTTTGTGGCCGGAATGTTGTGTTCTACAACGAATTTAATAATTGAGGGGGCAAAGTGCAACGAATTCAACAATTAAGGGGGCAAAATGCAACTTGTAATAATTTAGGGGGGAAAGTGAAAAACTTTGATAGTTTTAGGGGGTTTAGTGTATTTATCCCTTTATTAATTGTCCTATTTCGCGTGTGCAGGGCAAGGAGGTTAATCTGTTCCAGCCAGCTAGGGAATTTTTACCTATGGTTGACGAGGTGTGTGATTTTTCGTTACTACTTTGACTAAGACATGCTGGAGATACTTGTCTAAGAACAACTATCGGTCTCGTTTCTTTATTTCTGTTGATTTATATGTAGGTGTTTGCAAAACTTGTTGAGACTTCAAAAGACATAATAGGCGCAAAAGTGGAGAACCATAAATTTTGCGTCTCTGTACATTATCGCAATGTAGATCAGGATGTGAGTATTAATCCAATCCTATCTCACTTATAACATTGAACCGTTGGAGTTTCTTTACTATCTTGATTTTCTTATTTACATTTGCATTTCGCATCTTGAATTCCAGAGTTGGCCATTGGTTGCACAATATGTTCATGACATTTTAAAAGATTATCCCCGACTACGACTAACTCACGGAAGAAAGGTAAAACATTTAGCATCTATAATCATGTCAAATTCCAATCCGGATCTTCTGGCCCAATTTGTGAGGAACACTACATGGTCAACCAATCAGGTGGTGCCACATGTGTTTTTAAAGTTAAACAAACACTATAATATTAGCTACATGGCCCACCAATACACACGTGGCACCGCGTGATTGGTGGGCCATTGAGTGGTCCTTGCAAAATTGGGTCAGAAGATCCCTGGCAGTCAAATTCTGTATGTGTTGGGCTAGATGTGGAAGTGTTCTTATACGGCCGGTGTTATGCTCTGAAAGGTTTTAGAGATTCGTCCCGTTATTAACTGGGATAAAGGAAAAGCAGTTGAATTTCTTCTTGAATCTCTAGGTGAGTTTCATTCAACATTGAATATATATCTCTAAATATTTGCATATGTAGATTAGCATGAGCAAAAACATGGTATTGCAGGATTCAGCAACTGTGATGATGTGCTCCCTATTTACATCGGAGATGATCGGACTGATGAAGATGCATTCAAGGTAGGAAAACACGTGCAAGCGGACACGTATTAGTACGCTTTCAACTCATTGTAATTTGGTGATCTACAAAGTAACTTCTTACATTATAGGTTCTGAAGAAGAGGGGTTGTGGTTACGGGATCCTCGTATCTTCTATCGTAAAGGAGAGCAATGCTTCCTTCTCTCTAAAAGACACTTCAGAGGTCTGAGTTTAGATATGTTATCTTTGCCTGCTTCCATTCTCTCGAAATTAAGTTTCTGAAGCTCGATTCGTTTCGAATGTCTTGATCAGGTGCAAATTTTCCTGGAATCCTTGGTGAAAATGGCACGAGCTGATTCAAGGTAACATAACAGCAAAACGATATGATGAAGATATGTAGATCTGCAGCCTGCTATCAATGCTAAGCATTTAGTGTCTGCTGATGACATAGTTCGTATTAGTTATTAATAATTTATCGCTCAAAATGATTTTCTTTCCAATATTGTAAATCTTTAATCTTATTTTTCAATTGTTTTTTTTCCTATTATGGATTTGTAGGTAGCAATGTTTTTTTGCGTTGATTATATCTATAGTTGATATTTGATAATTGTAAAAGTTGATGCAATACAATCATTTTGGTAATGGTAAATTGGCATATTTGTTGAGAGCAGCTTCTTCTTCCTCCTCGCTTCCGGAGCTCCAATTTTTACAAGGTTAGTTGTCAAGAGCAGGGTAAGTACTTATCATGGTATGGTTTAGAAATATATGGCTTTTGACAATGAAGTTGAAAGCCCAGTCTCCGACACAGCTCAAGTGGTGGAGCCTGACAATTTCGCTCTAAGAGTTTACAACCTTTTCGCATATACAGTTAAACCTTAATAAAGTAATAATATTGAGATTGAGAAAAAATATTTATTTAACGAGGTTATTATTTTATCAATCATTATTTTAGTGCGTTGACACATATCGGGATCGGAATAAATTATTATCTTAGCGAGATTATTATTTTATCGAATATTATTTTATCAAGGTTTAATTGTATGCTAATAGCCTACTACCCACGAGTGATTTTGCATAATAAAATTAAGGCAAATTGGCGTAAATGGTCCCCAATGTTTGTCTGTTTTGATGAATTAGTCCATAATGTTTATTTTTTAGTTTATTAGTCCCCAATGTTTGATACTTTGGATAAATTGGTTCTTCCGTTAAAATTTTCGTTAGTTGACCGTTAGTCAACGATTTTTTAAAAATAATAATAAAATAATTTGAGGGCATTATCGGAATAAAATTTAGCGGGACCAATTTATCCAATATTTTGTAACTTCTTAATTTACTACCTAGGTTAAAATTACAAAAGCAAATCATTGATAAATTACTGAGTAAAATCACCGCCTCCGTCCCGAGTCCAAACCACCGCCTCCATCCACAGTCCCGCGCGCACTGCTCTCTTTCTCGCCGCAATATAATCCGAGGTTTCTTCTAGAAGATTCGAAAGCGACACCTTCCGGCAGCCGGGGACCAATCGGCTCAACACCTTAACTTTCCTCTCGCAACGGCAGGAGTCTCTTCTGCAACGCCGGTTTTTTCGCCTGCGGTTTTTCGGCGGCCGGTTTAGCCGCTCTCTTATGCTTTTTTGTTGATGTGAGCGAGGCGGAGACTGAGGCGGTTGGTGAGGATGGCTCTGCTCCATTGCGTCTTACCCGGGCGGAGACCGCCAAAGACCCGGCCGGGCGGCGGCGCGGGGACGACGCGGCTGCTGGCATCGGCAGATTCCGGGCGGCGGAGGCTGCGGAGAGCGTCGACGAGCTTTGACGAATGTATCTGTTGCTCCGCCACTGGCTCGGATCGGTCTCGGCGGCCATTGGAGCGCCGAAATCTGAATCGATTTTCCGACGCTTCCGCAATAGGTTCGGATTTGCTAGGAGAGACGATTCCGCCATTAGAGAATGTCAACTGAAGATTTAAGGAACAAATCACTGATTATCAAATAAAATCCGGACAACTTCAAAATCAAATCATCTTACACAATCGAAACATAAACACAGACGATGAATAAATTCGCGCAAAATGAGAAATACGTTACCTGGTGATAAGAGAGAGAGGGGAGGTTAATTAGGGAGAGAAGTGGAGAAGAATTTGAAATGGAGAAAAAGGAGTCCTGGAGCACTACTTGAGAGAGAGAGAGAGAGAGAGGAGAGAAAGAGGGAGAGGAGGAAGTAAATTAAGAAGTTACAAAATATTGGATAAATTGGTCCCGTTAAATTTTATTCCGATAATGCCCTCAGATTATTTTATTATTATTTTTTAAAAATCGTTGACTAACGATCAACTAACGAAAATTTTAACGGAAGGACCAATTTATCCAAAGTATCAAACATTGGGAACTAATAAACTAAAAAATAAACATTATGGACCAATTTATCCAAACAGGCAAACATTGGGGACCATTTACGCCAATTTGCCTAAAATTAATCTCACTTTGTACAGCTTCTTTACAATGTGGTCCTACGGGTCTAGGAAAAGCTGCATTAATAGACCTCTGTTCTTCATCTAAATTGAAGACTACATAATCCTGACCAAAATCTTTATCAGTCCTTGCTCTTGTGCTACGTCTCGGTTTCTAAGTTTCAAGAATAGAACCCTATCGCTTTTGAGAAACTGGTTCTGACCTTATAGGTACAAAACTAGTAGCTTCATTTCTATTTCCGACATTGGAGCTAGACTCAACTTTATGCTTACACGGATAGATGTTCTCAAAGAATGTAGCATTTTCTTGATTCGATCGTCGTTCCAACACTCATATCGGATACTTTCGACTTATAAATAATAAATCGATAGACACTACTATTCGAAGCATACCTAATAAAGACACAATCAACAGTCTTATGTCCTATTATAATTTACTTAGGTAGAGACACACATCCGTGTGAATAAGTTCAAGAGGCTTAGTACTCCTTTCCACTGAATAAAACGACGATTTAACCATTTTTGCTTCACACACACCTTTTATTCTAATTAACTCATTTACCTTCAGTAAATCGAGATTAGCTAGACATTTTATTGCATTTAGATTAACATGTCCTAATAAACAATGCTATAAATCGGAGCACTTAGTCTAGTAAGAAGAAGCAAAAGCATTATTATTATTATTTTTATAGTTTTTGGGAACTTGATGAATTGCTGCTACATTGAGCTCTAACAACCCCTTGGTAAGGTAATCCTTACCTAAAAATACTCCATATTTGAATGAAGTAAATTTATCAGCTTCAAAAACTAGTAAAAACCCTCGTTTATAGGACCCGATACGAGATTCTTCGAAATTTCGTGGACATGCAAGCACTTCACTCAAAGTGAGGTCTTTGCCGAAGTCATCCTCAATACGACGGTTCCAACTCCAACCACGTCGGAGAATGTACAGTTTCCCAAGTTCAACTTTCTCCCTTGGTAGGGATTATATTTGGTCAAACGGCTTCTATCACCACATACATGTGCAGTTGCAGCAGTGTCGATGAACTATTGGCCGGGGTTCTCGACTATATTCACTTCTTCAGTGATCACAGCCACTAGGTCCTCTAAAGTAAGGCCATTTTCCATCACGTTGGCTTATTTTGCCTTCTTCTTTTTGGGATTTCGGCATTCCTTAGACATGGGCCCGCTTTTCTACAATTGTAGCATTTTCCATCAAACCTCCGAGCTTGACTCTTTTCCTTTGCATTGCTATTGGGACGCCCTCGTTTATTGGAGTCACCACTCGTCTCCAACTATTTGACCCTCGGGTCTTTGGAGCTCCAAGTTGTTCCACTCCACCATGATCACATCCTAACCTTTCAAACATGCCCAAAGCTCCAAGTTGTTCCAAATGTATCTTACGTTGAGGGTCTTAAGCATAATCTACTTTTGTGATAATGCTAAGCGTGTAATGTTTGACACTGACTATTGTGATATAGTTTATAAGTCTACAGGAAAAATAGTTCTATCATGAACACGCACAAAGAACATATACATGGCCAATTTGAGTTCGTACGAACCTAAAACTTGCTTTGTAGCTAAGATCAGCAATTACATAAGTTGGATGTAGCACAAACAACTCAATCATCTTAACTTCAAGACAATCAACAAGCTAGCGAGAGTATCGCTAGTGAGAGGCATATCAAATGAAGTGTTCCACAAGGAAGGATTTTGCAGAGCCTGCCAAGCTAGAAAACAAGTGATCAACACCACCAAAGGCAAGTCAGCCCTCTCTACTGACGGAGTCCTACAACTTCTCAATATGGATCTATTCGGTCCTATCACTCCTTGCTCTATCAATGGAAAGAAATATGGACTAGTGGATGTCGATGACTAGTCTTGATACACTTGTATCTTATTCTTGAACATGAAGAAGTAAGAGATAAACTACAAGCGCTACTGAATCAAGTCAGTGTAGAGAAAGATTGCAAGGTCATCCGGATAAGATCAGACAGAGGAACTGAGTTCATCATAGAGACCTATTTTAAAGAATAGGGTATTCTTACGAAACTTCAAAGAAGAAGATCTCCATAAGCACAAACGGATTAGCTAAAGGAAGAACATGTTGGAATTTTGTATACTTGCAAGCAACTTTTATACTTGTATAATATGTTTTCCTTTCCACTAATTTATTCTCCTATCTGAGTTAATACATTTGTATGTGTTTAATCATTTATCTTATATAATAGTTAGATTGCGTAATGTATTGTATATTACAGAAGACTATATAATTGGTTGAACTAACAAGATATAAACAGTTGTTAGTCCCGAGTCAAACGTTCAGGTGTAGGGGGGGGGGTGAATACACCTGAAAATGTTTTTCTCAAACTCAAAACGCGAACAGTCCGTTTCACGGAAGATGTCAACTGAATGAATTCAGTAGACTAGACAAGCCGCTCTTGATCGCGCGGACGAGTGACCGATGCTGCTAAGCTCTGCTAGCTGATTGATGTCAGAATTTAGGAGCGTTCAACGGCTGTTCAGTAGAGCGTGCGGAAATGTGTAGGCCCGATTCAGTTTGTTTCGAAAACGTTTGTTTACTAAAGTTGTTCAGTAGATTAGTGGGATGTTTTAGCTTTGTACTGAAATAGTAGTTGTATGATTTTATAAAGATATTTTCAGTATGAGCAGTTAATCAATGCAACAATTAAAACGACACAACAGTTTTTAATGTAGTTCGGATACGCAAGATCCTACGTCCACTCGTCCCGAACAGAACATGACACTATTTTATTATACTGAGTTAGTCTCAGTTAGTTTGTTCGCAGTACAAACTTTAACTTGTGATTATACTGAACAAGTCTCAGTTTACTGGGTCAAACGTTAAGTTTGAATGTATCTCCAACGATGAAGGAGTTCTTAACACTAAGAACAGTTCAATAATTGAACTCTTTCGGTTTAAGCTATAGATATTACATTGAGCTTAATGTTAGAGGGTGGGAATGAGAAAGGCTTCTAGAGAGAAGAACAAAGAGGAATATAATCAACTCTGGGTTCGTGTTCTTCACTTGAATAATCGCTAAGAGTTCTAGAGCTTTGTTTCGTTGCATGCTTGAGTTCCCGTATGGTCGCTTGTGTGATCGTGTAGTGCGACTTGAAAGACCACGATCTTCCCTCTATTTATAGCGATGACCGTGGAATAGATCCGTTGGAGACGAAACGTACCCACGTGACACTCTATATATGTAGCAAACGACTTCTTCCTTTGAATTCCCGCAGAGTCCGCTTCTTTGCAGAAAGTGGTTGACTTGCAGCTTTTGTCGGGAACTTTGTCAGCTGGCTACTTGTCATTGGTCGAGGTACAGAAAGTGGTTGAGACAAATTCAGACTTCAAGGTTGATACTGAAGCTGACCTTTCTCAGATGTACGATCTCGAACAACTCTACTGAATCTGACTTTGAAGTCCATTGTCAGTTAAAGCAACCGGCATCCCGTTCTTGAAGTCCGACCCATAGGTTCGATAGTATATTCTCGCCGAGTTCAACTCTACCGAAGGTCAAGACTCGAGTTCGAGAACCGCTCTCGCTGAGTCCAGTTCTACTGACTCCCGAACACCTTTCAATAGTCTACTAAGAGACAGCAGACGGAACTACTGAGCCGGAACCATGCTGAAGACGAGTCTACTGAGTTTGAAAAACTCAAAGACAAAGGCGTTGCTTTTACAAGGAATGGTTCACCAATCAACATAGGGTTTTGGGATCAGCCAAATCATCTAATCACTAAACAACAACTGAATCATCTCCCAACAACAGTTATGAGACAACTTTAGGATAGTTGTCGTGTTTAAGTTGCAGTATAGATAAAAAGTGGTTTGTCTGGGTTTTTGTCTATACTGGTACACGGAAGATGGTATATTGATGGATTACAGTGAGATGTGTTCTTCTAGCTAACCTTATTGGAGAACCAAAGATCTCAGTGACTTAGCTTGGTATTAAGCTTGATAAAATTCAGTTAAGTGCGTTTAACTATCTTTCACTTTGATTTACTATAGTGAATGTCATCGCGACTGGATCTATGTATCTTGGGTGATACTAGTTATTTGTGACTCAGGTTGGTTAACTGTATATTGTAACTATATCCCTATTAATTGGGTTGATAATATCCCTTGAGGAACTCAAAAGGATTAGCATAATAAACCCATGTGGTTGATTAAGTACATGTGTTATAATATGGTCGAGTGGTACTAGGATATATAATAAAATGTTAATTAGTTTAAACTGTCAGTGAGTTTGATTAATTAACATATATTTCTTTCTTATATAAAGGGATCAACTAAGTCTAAAATACAAGTTCATGCTCAAGTTGGGATAAATGAGTATGTCAGCACGGATTCTCAATTGAAATTCATTTGTGTTTATTAATTAATTTTTATCTAGGCTGAGTATAGATAATTAATTAATTTAAGGCTCGCTTTTATTTTTTTGTATTGGATCCTGGTCTGGCCCAAATAAAGGGGAAGTAGTTTTAGAAGCTAGTAGTAGTATTAGTTACCTTATTTTCTACAAAAATGGCTGCTAATTAGTAATAGTGGTAAAGGTCTCCCTTTCAGTCGCTGAACTCACAAGTATTGAAGGGAAGTAATACTTCAGTCCGTCAACTCGCAAGTATAGAAGGGAAGTACCGTCACTTGACTAAAAGGATTTTGTTATATTTTCGAACAAAAAAAATACTAATATACAAAATTCAGTAGTTAGACTCCTTGAAAAGATATCCTGATCCTAGTAGCAAATAATAATTTTCTTTTTAAATAGTGGGCCTCTATGAGATAATTTTTTTTGAAATAATCATATTTCTTTTCGATTCTATCATATAAAATGGCGTTGTTTAACATGTCAGAATCCATGGCCACATGAAAATGAAGCACTTATATTAATCATTATTGAGTCAGTATTGTATTATAACATATATAAACTTTGTTGAGTTTCAAAATTTGAAGAATTCGGTTTATATCTGTGCAATTAATGTCCAGCTAGCGTGGAAATGACATGAAAATGAAGCCCGGTCATATATGTTAACTTTTTTGTTGCCGTTTGACGTGTCCAATTTATTCTCCAACCATATCTACAAAATGAAGCCAAAAGTTTCAGATGAGTATTGCGCATGAATGAGAGGAAAATGTAGTTCCATTCTTCAATGTCAAGCTTGACTTTAGACAATATTATTTTCCACAATCCCTTCATTCTAATATTTTAGAAAGGGTCATGTGCATATATACCCATTTTTAATTGGGTAAATGCATATATACCCACTTTGTACCAAAAATGCATATATACTCATTCTCTCTTTTTTACCCCTAAAAAGTAGGAGTAGACCATAGCCTGCGCATGGCAGGCCATGACTGTCCCATGCGATGTGATGTTCCAGCTGAATTCCGTCACAGCCCAGCTGAAGGCCATGTTCGACGCGACTACTTGAATGCCGTGACAGAAAATAGCTGTCCTGAATTCGAGACGACTTGATAGCTTAGTTGATCGTCCCACGTCCAAACTCGAATTGATTGCCTTGAAGGCTGTCAAACCTGAATTGATTGCCTTGAATGATGGCCTTGAATTCCACAAAAGTTGCCTTGATTTCCGCAAAAAGTTGCATCTACGTGAGTGTTTAATTTCGCATGGTCATGGCAGGCCTGTGCAGTGTTTTATTTCGCATGCATAGTACATTTCCGCATGCATTCTGGCAGTACAGGGCCATTATTTTGAGTAAAAATTATTTAATTAATTGTAATAATATTTGAACTCAATTATATATAAAGAGGTACATATTCATACATTTTCACTTCATACAAACAAAAGATTTAGAGAGCGAAATTTTTTGCCAAAATTTCGGATCTCTCTCTAAAATATTTCGGAAAAGTTTTCGCATTCAACACTAGGAAAAGTGTTCAACTTCGGAAAAGTGTTCAACTTTGGAAAAGGTATGTCGTAATTTTATCTCTCTAAAATATTTCGAGATTATAGTTTGCAAATTTAGTGCATTTAAAATTCCGAAAATCAGGGCATGTAAATTACGAGAATTCCCAATTTTTTATACGAACATAGGGTTTTTATACGAAATTAATAAATTTGGGTTTTTTTAAATTAGGGTTTTGTAAATAAGAAATTAGGTTTTTTATACAAAAAATTAGGGTAAATTACGAGAATTCGAAATTTTTATAAATAGGGAAATTAGGGTTTTTATAAATAGAGAAACTATGGTTTTTATATATGAAATTAGGGTTTTTATAAATAACGAAATTAGTGTATTTTTCGTGAATAGGGTTAATATTGAATCCGTTATCTATATTGATTTTTTATAAATATTATTTTAAGAAATTAGGGTTTTTATAAATAGAGAAATTAGGATTTTTATAAATAGAGAATTTAATCATCCCGTACCGACCCACACTTACAACCATGATTAGTTAACTATTAGTTATATTTATTCAATATATTATTAGTTATGTGACACCGTGCGTTTTACACAAGGGAGAGAGTTATTTGAATTCCTATTCCAATTTAATGATTTTCGTTAGGAAATTGATTGAAATTCTAACGTAAACTTTATTCTACCTAAGCATATTAAATCTAATGAAATCTTCATTTCTTTACCTATGTCAAATCCTATAACTATGACATACTCGTTGAATATGAGAAATATACAATTAAACATCGATAAAATAATATTCAATAGAAATAGAGAAATTAGGGTTTTTATAAATAGAGAAATTAGGGTTTTCTATACGAAATTAAGAAATTAGGAATTTTGGATGATGGCGTTCAGGGATTACGAAAAGAAATTGCATTTTTGTTTTCTATGCTCGGATGATTTAAATTATTAGACTCGATTTTAATTATTAGACTCGATTTGAATTCCGAATTTAGGGTTTTTGTAAATTCTTAAATAGAGAGGGTTTTTGTAAATTCCGAAATTACGGTTTTTGTAAATTCCGAAATTTGGTAATCAATTCGAAAGAAATTAAGAAATTAGGGTTTTCTATACGAAATGGAATTAAAAAATTAGGGTTTTCTATACGAAATTAGGGTAAATTCGAAATTAGGGTTTTTGTAAATTCTTAAATAGAGGGTTTTTGTAAATTCGAAATTAGGGTTTTTGTAAATTCGAAATTTGGTAATCAATTCGAAAGAAATTAAGAAATTAGGGATTTCTATACGAAATGGAATTAAGAAATTAGGGTTTTCTATACAAAATTAAGAAATTAGGGTAAATTCGAAATTAGGGTTTTTGTAAATTCTTAAATAGAGTGTTTTTGTAAATTCCGAAATACATATTACGAAATTAATGTCATGATATACGACGTTTATACTTATATGTACGACGTTTATACTTATTCCGAAATACATATTACAGATGGGTGACTGGACACGCATAACTGTGAAGTATGGAGGACTATTCGAGGGTTCCGAATACAAATATGGGGATGAACAACTTGCAGCAATTCCGCACTGCCTACTTTCACCGTCATCTCTAAAAGCAACCATTGATTCAATCACACAAACTAATTCGATGCGTACCCCTTATTTATTGTATTCCCTCGAGAGTAATTGCGCCGGTCGGCTCGTGAAGTCACTAATGACGAGTGATGAAGATTTAAATCGACTCATTGGCTTCGAGGTCGATCCCACTGTCTGCGTTGTTACGACGAGTCCGAGTGATCGGGCCGGAACAAGTATGTGGCAGTCCCGATCACATCTCCCTTACTCGGACGATCGGGACCTAGTTGAGCAATCCATTAGGGATTTCGACGGCACATAAGTTCTTGAGTGACGGACGGGAGGAGGAGGAATACGAGGAGGTGGAGCAAGAGGAGGAGGGAAACGAGGAGGAGGAGGAGGAGGAAACGGAAGAGGAGGAGGCGGAAACGGAGGAGGAGGTAGAACAAGAAACAGATAACGTATATTCAACGGATTCGGATGATCCGGATTACTCTGCCGAAGAGGAGTCCGATGAAGATGAGCACGGCGAACATAAAAGCATATATGGTACAATGTTGGAGTTTGCAACGTGGATGCGAAACGAGGGCGGTTACAATCGGTTAATGACATTACTCGAACAACCGAGTAACCTACCACTCACCTTTTCGTCGTTGGAGGAAGAAGATGGTGACTCGATTCCGGATATAGCAAACTGGCTAGTTCCGTTCTTCCCTATCGCTCAAACTGGCATCATTGGATGTCCTGATTTGGATGCTGTTAACGACGGCATTCTTGAGGTGGATTCAATTTTCTGGAGTAGAGACGAGCTTACGGGAGCCGTGGGAGTGTTGCACTTAGAGCATCGACGGTCTTTTATGGTGCTAAAAGCTGACAGAAAATATACGTGGTTCGGGTGTTTGCACGGGAAATCGTGTCCTTTTATGTTGCGTGCGAAAAAGGCAGCAGATGTTTGGGAAATATACAAGGTGGACAAGAAGCACACTTGTGAGTTCGACTTCGAACGATCAGTGCCAAGAACTGTGAGTGCAAAGACTATCGGTGTATATTTTAGTCGACAAATGCGGAGAGAGGGGTCAATGATAAGGCCTCGCGACATCATTGACGAGTTGCGTCGTAGATTCGGTGTCGAAGTTAAGTACTACAAGGCACTTCGTGGACGGAATATGGCTATCACGATGATTTACGGCGACCACGACGATTCTTATAAGCTGCTACCTAAGTACCTCCATATGCTGAAATAGTTAAACCCCGGTACGATAACCCATTACAGCACCGGGGAAGACAATCGGTTCGAGTACGTTTTTGTCGCATGGGGCCCGTGCATAAATGTGTTTATGTTTAACTTGAAGCAGGTCATCGTAGTTGATGGAACACATCTGAAAGGGAAGAATACCGACATCCTATTCATAGTTGTGACGAAAGACTGCAACGAGCAAGTCCTGCCGCTTGCGATAGGCATTGGCCCGATAGAGAATAATGATTCGTGGACATGGTTTTTGACCAAATTAAGGACAGTGTACCCGCCGACCGAGGGCATAGTCATCGTGTCTGACCAACACATGAGTATTAAGCATGCCGTTGAAGAGGTGTATCCTGAGGCAACTCATTGCCTGTGTTGCGTCCATCTAAGCAACAACTTCGCTCCGTACGGTCGCGCAACAGTAAGGATATTCCGTAGGGCCGCCAAAGCATACACAAAATCTGAATTTCGGAGAAAAATGGCTTCACTTAAGGCGAAGAGTCACGAGGCACACGATAAAGTCATGGACATTGGACCTGAACGGTGGGCCCTATCGCACTGCACTTCTCGGCGTTACTGTTTTTTAACGTCAAATTGTGCCGAGTCATTCAACGCGAGGCTATTGTGGGCTCGACGTCTGCCGATATGTTCCCTAATTGATACCGTGCGGTTCATCATGGAGAGTTGGTTCAACGAGCGCCGGGCGAACATGCATGCTCACGACCATAGCCTAGTCGAGGTTGCTAAAAGGAAGTTGCACAAGCAGGTTGAAAGAGGACGCACGTATCCAGTGACGATAGTTGGCGATGATGTTTTCACAGTGAATGATGGGGAACGAGATTTTAAGGTCCGGTTAGGAGCAACACGAAGCTGCCAGTGTCGTAAATTCGATCTGGATCTTATTCCATGTGAGGATGCTGCAGCCGCTATTATGTAAGTGTTCTTTACTTTTAACATATTCCCTTACATACTATTTCTGTTATAAGTACACTAACAAAAAGTAACCGACAATATAGCGGGCGATATGTATGAATTCATATCGGCGGTCTACAGTACGGAAGTTCATAGAGATTTATATGATCACAAGTTTCATGCGCTACCTCCACATCAACTGTGGACCGTGCCCGAAGAAATATCAAATGTGGCAACAGTGCTCCCTCCCTTGACAAGAAGATCCGCCGGTCGGCCGAGGTCACGCCGATATAGATCTGGCCTAGAGGCAAGCGCCGGTACAAGCACTAGACGATCTCGGAAGTGTGGCATGTGCGAAGAGCATGGGCATACAAGAAGGACCTCGTCCCACCGTACTTTGAATCTATAACTCTATTTATAGTACTCTTGTTGTTTAAATCGTAGTCTTGCTGTTTAAATTGACGGTTTTGCTATTGTAATAGTAATCTATCCACTACTTTCTAAATGAGGTACCTCATACGTATGGGTTTTGTGCAATATATTATTACTAAACATCACTAAATAGGGACTAATTACATATTCCATTTTAGTTCTCCGTATATTTTTCGTATATCTCCGTATAAATCAATATACGACGATATCTTCTAAAATACACACTTTATACGGAGAAATAATATTTTAGTACGATTCAAAATGACGCTATTTAGTATATTCCGAAATATATCTCTGTAAATTATGTATAGTCCCCCGTGTGACGCTGTAACAACTTTATACGTACCTTCGACGAATTGCTTTATGTTGTTTTTAAATTGTTTTAATTGAGAGAATATGAGAGAGAAAACTATATAACCTACTTAAAATGGTAATCTCTATATTTAAATTGGAAAACACTTGTTCTAATAGTCCTCTCTCAATTTACCTTCTATATCATAGGTAAGATATACAATTGTGAGAAATATTTGTCAAAATAGAGAGAAAGATTGAGACATATATAGATTTATAGTAATTTCTAAATTTAAAAAAACAGAATTGGCATAAATTCATAGAAAAACTATCCAAGTTACTTTAAATAGTAGTCTTGCTGTTTAAATTGACGGTTTTGTTGTAATAGTAATCTATCCACTACTTTCTAAATGAGGTACCTCATACGTATGGGTTTTGTGCAATATATTATTACTAAACATCACTAAATAGGGACTAATTATATATTCCATTTTAGTTCTCCGTATATTTTTCGTATATCTCCGTATAAATCAATATACGACGATATCTTCTAAAATACACACTTTATACGGAGAAATAATATTTTAGTACGATTCAAAATGACGCTATTTAGTATATTCCGAAATATATCTCTGCAAATTATGTATAGTCCCCCGTGTGACGCCGTTAACAACTTTATACGTACCTTCGACGAATTGCTTTATGTTGTTTTTAAATTGTTTTAATTGAGAGAATATGAGAGAGAAAACTATATAACCTACTTAAAATGGTAATCTCTATATTTAAATTGGAAAACACTTGTTCTAATAGTCCTCTCTCAATTTACCTTCTATATCATAGGTAAGATATACAATTGTGAGAAATATTTGTCAAAATAGAGAGAAAGATTGAGACATATATAGATTTATAGTAATTTCTAAATTTAAAAAAACAGAATTGACATAAATTCATAGAAAAACTATCCAAGTTACTTTAAATAGTAGTCTTGCTGTTTAAATTGACGGTTTTGCTGTTGTAATAGTAATCTATCCACTACTTTCTAAATGAGGTACCTCATACGTATGGGTTTTGTGCAATATATTATTACTAAACATCACTAAATAGGGACTAATTACATATTCTATTTTAGTTCTCCGTATATTTTTCGTATATCTCCGTATAAATGAATATACGACTCACATCAACCAAATTCGCATTCCATTTTACTAAACACACATCAACCAAATTCGCATCCCCATAATATGTCGAATGCTCCAAATGTCGGGCTCACTCCGGACGAGTTCGGGCCTCGGCAGACCATCAATTAACCGATGTACGGATAATAGGGCGTATACACCGCAATTAACTTGGTCTCTTTGTACGAACTGTGCTCGTTCAAAGACCTCCAAATGCATATCACGCCAAGTTTCTTGGCGAGGTTGCCCGTACAGACGTTCGAAGTACCTGTTGGAATCGAACAGTCTGTACATCATCCTTGTAATCGGTTGTATGCTCTCTCTCCGCATCCGCCGATATGATTCATCAGAAATCGTCCACAACGAGTCATACAACTTGACAGTCCACATATGCACACGGATTCGCACGGTGACCCAGCGAGCTCTAGTGACAAAGCAAACCAGTATGAGCTATAGAAATCCGTAACAGAACATTAGTTCACCGCATTAAACTAATATTGTTGGGTGATGATTCAATCCTCAGCATGATCATACTTGTGGGAAATGATTCTATCTTCTATACTGAATCACGCTCGGTAGCCTCGTGCTCGACCGTTGAGAAGATTTGAAGATCCCAAAACCCTATCCGATTGGTGAACCATTCCTTTGTATTCGTATTTGTCTCCGAGGTTTCGGACTCGGTAGACACTCGCTCCTGGTCAAGGCGCTCGCAGCTCATCGCCCTCGGCATCGTGTAGAAGACTCGGTGAATACTGGACTCGGCGGGAGCAAGATATCGAGAGAGTCGGTTGAACCGAACTCGGCAGAGTAGTTCATCGGACTCGTAGCTGATTTTCGGAGACCCTTCTCACTGTCTATCTACCGAATACAAAATCGAGACTCAACATCGGCCGACAGCCTTCGAACCGTCTGCGAATCTTTTGATAAGCTATCAGTGTTGTCAAGTACGAGGAAGAGAGAAGTCAACTTCAGTTGCCTCGAAGTTTGTTCTGTCTCAACCACCACATCCACCTCGACAAATGACAAGCATACACGTGTCGTCTCACCTACTAAAGCTACAGTCAACATATTTCCGTAAAAGGAGGGAAAGGACACCGTACCTACTACACAAAAGAGCCGTTTGCTACCACAAAAGAGGGAAAAAGAAGAAGATCGTCTCCAACGGATCTATTCTTCTCTCCACTCTATAAATAGAGGGATCATTCAAGATTTGAAGCACATCTACACCCAAGAACCTAATGCAATAGAAGCAAGAAACGCACAGAGCATTCAAACGAGTGAAATTAACGACTAAGTCTTCCGCAAGAATTAACCGAGTTATCTCCGTGAAAGACTACATACGGCTCAAAAGGAACCAAGGTCGAACCGACATAAGCTTCTAGTATCCAAGCGACTGACACGAACCTATAGCTAAACCCTCAGCTGTTCGTCGCTCTAGATAGCTACATTCTCGTTCCTTATCCCTCTAACCCTAAGCTCACTTGTTATATCCATAGCTTAGACGAAGGAGTTCACATTTGAACCCAATCCTTATTGTATAAGGACTCCTTCATTGTTGGAGAAGTTTGTCAAACACTTAAAGTTTGATAGAATTGTAACCGGGACTTGCTCGATATAATCCCCAAGCCACGGCTTTGTCCAACAAAAGCCGACCGAGACTAACTCGGTATAATAAATAGCCTCCCGATCTATCGGGACAATGGACGTAGGATTGTTGATATCCGAACCACTTTAAAAATATCTCGTGTCGTTTACTTACTTGTTTCATTGGTTTTACCGTGCATACCGAACATCATATTTAAAATCGATTTAACCGTCTCGCATTCTCGAACTTCTTATCTACTGAACCGAGACTTGCATAAAACGTTTTCCTCATTAAAACCGATTTGGGCCTACACAATTTCGCACACCGAACTCTCATTGATCGATACCGAATTCCGACCTAGTCGGTTAGCGAGATCTCAACGAGTCGGTACTCTTTTAGCCTTTAACACGATTCGAACGGTTATGCTGTCTGGTTCGAACTATTTCGATACGGCACCTTCCCCGAATAGGACTGTTCGTGTTCGAAAGTTGAGAAATTTGGATTCAGTGTATTCACCCCCCCTCTACACCCGAACTCACTCACGGGACCAACAATTGGTATCGAGCGGGAGTTCTTTGACTCTTGTTATCTTTGAGACTGGTCTATTCGAACGGATCCGAGGGAAAGCATTTTTCACTGCATATCACTCTACATTCATATCATTATTCTTCATGGCTGATATGTCAGGTATAAGGATGGTACCTATATTCTCGGTGGAGAACTACGGAGTATGGCGAGTCAGGATGGAAGCTCATCTGACATCCCTCCATGACAGTATGACTGAAGTGCTTGAAGATGGACCTATCGTTCCTATGATTGATAGTGTCGTGACTCAGGACCAAGCTCAAGGAGGAGGAATGGTGAGTGGGAAGAAGATCCCCAAAGACAGAAGTCTCTTCACTCCTGAAGAGAAGAAGCTTCACAATCTAGACCGAGTCGCCAGGAATGCTATACTAACCACCCTTAGTGATTCTTATCTTGGCAGGGTTCAGGAATGCAAGACTGCTAAAGAACTCTGGGATGCTCTTGCGCTACTGAGTCGAGGGACTCAGAAGATTAAAGCCAACAAATTAGCGCTGGAACTCCAAAAGCTGGAAAGCTTGTCTCTCATGCCCGGGGACAAAATCGAAGATCTAAACGTCAGATTTACCAATCTGATGAATTCTATCAATGGGTTGGGAAAGACATTCAGCAACCGAGAGATGAATCTGAAGATTCTGAGGGCACTGCCGGACGGACACTGGACACCTTTTACCACTTTATTGCGACATTCCGATTTAGATGCTTGTGTCTCCCGACCATATCTTTTCGAATTACAGCGAGGAGTATGAGTTCGACGGACCTCAAAGAAAGCCGAGAGCCGAAGCCGATACGAAGATTGACCATGCTTTCAAAGCTACAGTCGGCCACAAGATCTCCCGCTACGAGCAAGACGACGAGTAAGACCGAGCCTTCACTCACCGACCTACAAGAAGGAAGTCTAGCTCGGAAGTACGCGGCGCTCGCATGAAGTATCGAAAGGAGAAAGAAAGGCGTAGAAAACCGACCAAAGCATACCGAGATACAAAAGGTAAGTCGAATATACACCTAAACGCGCTCCCGATACTCAATCTTCCGAATGCGAAAGAAAGATGACTCAAGACCCTCAAGGGATAGTGCAACCAAAGAAGAAAAAGTCATCACTTGCTACAACCGCAAGAAGCCGGGACATTATCGGTATGATTGTCCCGAGCTCGATAGTTTGGCTGAACGCGCAAAGACGCAATGCAAGGAGAGAGAAATTCGCCCTAAAAGACAATCCTACATAGTGGGCGAAATCTCGAGATGACTCGAAAGAGATCGACTCCTTTATGGATTCATCTCGACGATGAAGCGGCTTTCATGGCCTTAGAGCATGAAGCGGATGAATCAAGCCGAAATGTGCATGATGGCGGGCGAAGAGGATGAGGTAAATTCTCATGAACCGCTTAACTCCTCTTCACACCGCACACACGACACTATTTCAAAGTGCGGATGGGAATTTGGACATCTCGACCGCATATGAAGATCTACTAGATGAACAAATTCGGATGAGTCTCAGCTCGAGTAAGACTCTTCGGGAGTTGGATACCCCGAAAGTGGAGAATCGGAGACTTTCTCGGGAGAGTCGGGTTGTTACCGAGGCCGAAGGACTTGTGTTGAGACTCGGGGAGGAGATAAACTCTCCGAAGGCCAAGTCTCGAGCATCAAGAAGATCGGATTTCGAGTCTTGACCAATGACTTGACTCGAAAGATACTGAACCGAGCTCTATCGAAGCAAGAACTGTCGAGACTTCAACCGAGCACGACGCACCGAAGAAAAGTGATGATGTCCGGAGGAACCCGATGACCGAGAGGTATATGGGCGCAGAGAAGAAATTGGAGGCTATGCTAGCAAGCAATAAGCCAAAGCACCGCAAGGAAGGACTTGGATTCGGCCTAGGAGCTTCCTCATCCGCCCCAAGACACTCGAAGTACGGCTTGGCGATAGATTTGTTCGAGGGGAGACTATCAACGCAGATATACTCGAACCCCCCTAGCAAAGAACAAACAGAAGATGAAAGCACCTCATCCCACACATCAGCATTCCGACAAGAAGATCAATACCAAGAAACCCTAGTTCGGTCGAAGGGGGAACCAAAGAAATCAAACTTGGCGGATCGGGATGGACCTCCGAAGCCGACGCATCCTCGCTCGCATGGATCATATTATTATGAACCTATAGTCCGAAGAGGATCCAAAGGTCGAAGAAGAAAAAGGTCGCACGAAAGGCAAAGGTCGGCGGTCCACCAACTCGAAGATCGGGACTCTTGAACCTCGTAAGCCTCGGAAGTCGGCTATGACCACCCGGTGGTCGATATGTTGACTCCAGGTGGAAAGAAAATGTCCGAAACCACCGGGGTTGTTAGACAGATTTGGGTTACTAAAACTAACATCTAAGGACCCAAAATCAAAAATAAAGGGTACCCGAATATAATTCCGTTTTGCAGGTGCGTAAAGACCCATGGTATGTGGACAAGGATGCTCAAGACACATGACATACCAAAGGAGTCTACCAAGAATTATATCATCAAGAAGGACCCGACTGAGTTCGAGACAATGCAAAAGGCTATACCGGAGGATATGGAACACTCGGCATTGGACGCCAACGTTCCAAGAGTATCATATGTTGAAGGACTTCAAGATAATCTTCTCTCTCGTTAGTCAATTTTGTGATAACTCAAATAGAGTGATATTTGACGCCGGTTTCGTGATGTCATTGATAAATCCACAGGGAAAACAAGTGTTATCGGGTTCGCGCAGAAAGAACATATATGTGGTGCCGATCGAACTCACCGAACCTCGAAGCTTGCTTATTGGGCGAAGAATGACAACCGCACGGGGTGGCTATGGCACGTAAAGACTCAGCCATCTCAACTTTAAGACGCTCAACAAGCTTGCAAGAGACACTCTAGCAAGGGGACCGCCGAATGAAGTATTCAAGAAAGACACTCGGTGTGAAGCATGTCCGAAGGGAAAGCAAACAAGGGATCAAAATCCTCCGGGCCCATCGCCTTCCACGGATGGAATCCTTCTGCTCGCTACATATGGATTTGTTCGGTCCAGTCTCCCCAATGACGATCGTAGGCAAAAAATATGCATTAGTGGTCATAGATGACTACTCGCGCTACACATGGGTCATATTCATTGCCAACAAGTCCGACGTCAAACAGAGTTACCAACGCTTCGAAAAGGCTCGAGTGTCGAGAAGAACACCAAGATCGAAAAATACGTTCGGACGCAGGAACCGAGTTCCTTAATTCCATGGTAAAGGAGTTATGCAAAGCGTAAGGAATAGAGCATGAGACTTCACCGCACGCACACCTCGGCCGGAATGGAGTTGCTGAACGAAAGAACGAACTCTAAAAGAGGCAACTAGGACTCTACTCGCAGACTCGGGACTCCCAACCAAATTGCAGGCGTAAGCAACGGATACGCATGTTATACTCGAATAGATCTCTACCGACAAAGCGGCATAAGCGGACACCATATGAACTATGGAACGGCGGAAGCCTTCTCTATCCTATTTCCATATTTTTGGTTGTTCATGCTTTATTCACAATAATGGGAAAGATCACCGAAGACTTTTGATAGCAAGTCGGATCGTGGAGTATTCTTAGGATACTCTCGGGTCAAGCAAAGCTTTCGTAGTATTCAACTATCGGACTCTTTGCGTGGAGGAAAGCCCTCATGTTGTTTTTAACGAGTTTGCTACGAAGACAGGAGCAATAACTCAAATTCCGAATCCGAGGACATCGAAGCGGCTACGAGGATCTAAGCTTAAAAGACAAATTTGAAAAGATCCAGCTATGTTGGGATGATGATTCGGACGAAGAAACCGAAGACAAATCTACCGAATCTCAACCCGCCGAGCAAGTAGGCGAACGCATTGATTCTCCCGAACGTAATCAATCCCGGGTAACTCAGGTCGATGAAGAAACCATTGAGGTAACCGAGACCAACACTACCGAGAGCAACACCTCGTGGGGAACGTCTAGTAATGTTCCCGAGCCGAATGCCCCCGAACCCGGTGACTCGAGAGACCATACTCTTGTTACTGAATTACTTCAATCTCAGAATAGTACAACTGAAATGCCTAACTCACCTACTATTTGTGTTGAACAAGTTTCAGATGAAGAGTTGAAACATAGTAGATCGTGGCTCGATGCTCACACTGCTGATTTAATCATTGGAGATCCTTCAGCAAATGTCAAGACAAGATCCAGATTCTGTCAAGGAGAAAGCGCATTATTTTCCTGCTTCTTGTCTACTGAAGAGCCTCAGTCAGTTGAGGACGCACTGAAAGATGCTGACTGGATCATGGCCATGCAGGAGGAGCTGAATCAGTTCACGAGAAACGAAGTATGGGAGCTTGTAGACAGACCCCGGCATCAACATGTCATTGGAACCAAATGGGTCTTCAAAAACAAGCGAGATGAAAACAACATTATAGTCAGGAACAAAGCAAGACTCGTGGCTAAAGGCTACTGTCAAGCTGAAGGAATAGATTTCGATGAAACTTTCGCTCCAGTTGCAAGATTGGAGGCAATCAGACTATTCCTGGCCTACGCAACACATCAACGATTCAGAGTTTATCAAATGGATGTGAAGTCTGCGTTCCTGAACGGCGTGCTGAAAGAAGAAGTCTATGTGGAACAACCGCCCGGCTTTCGGCGAGGACATCAAGTATATAGACTCGTAAAGGCTCTATACGGGTTAAAACAAGCACCCGTGGCTTGGTACGATACCCCTCGTCCGAGTTTCTTCTTCGTAAAGGTTTTCGAAAAAGGCACATTAGACCGCACTCTATTCAAGCATTCGACCGGAAGAAGACTTATTACTTGTGCGGATCTACGTGGATGACATTATATTCGGATCAAAGAATGTCATCATGTGTCGAGCAATTTGAAAAGATGATGAAGGATAAGTTCGAGATGTCGATGATGGGTGAAATGAACTACTTCCTTGGTTTTCAAGTCAAGCAATCCGAAAAGGGAACGTTCATCAACCAAGGCAAATACACTCGAGACCTCATCAAAAGATTCGGCCGCACATCCGCAAATCAATCAAGATCCCGATGAACATGAATATGAAGATAGATCTTGACAAAGAGGGAGTATCAGTAGACCAAACTGAATACCGTGCTATAATTGGTTCTTTATTATATCTAACAGCTACTCGTCCTGACATAACTTATGTTGTAGGTGTCTGTGCTCGATTTCAGGCGAATCCCAAGCAGAGCCATATGGACTCAGCAAAGAAGATTCTCCGCTATCTACGAGGAACACTTGACATGGGTTTGTGGTATCCAACTGATGATAATATTGAACTAACTGGTTATTCTGATGCTGACTATGCAGGATGTAGAATAGACCGAAAATCAACTTCAGGAACATGTCAGTTCCTTGGCAGCAAGCTGATCTCATGGTTTTCAAAGAAACAGCACTCAGTGGCCGCGTCGACTACTGAAGTTGAATACATGGCTGCTGGAAGTTGTTGCGCCCAGATCCTTTGGCTGAGACAGCAGCTAAGAGACTATGACGTCATTCGAAATGAAGTGCCGATTTTCTCGCGACGATACAGTGCTATTGCAATCACTCGTAACCCCGTACTTCACATGAGATGCAAGCACGTGGACATCGACATCACTTCATTCGTGACCATGTCGAGAAAAAGGATATCGGGATGGAGAAGATCCATACCGATAAGCAACGGCTCGATATACCGACCAAGCCTCTAGCCGAATCCGTATTCGAGAGAACTTTCGAAGTAGAGCTAGGTCTGTTGGACCCTACTGACCCCGGTCGAAAGAGGTTTCGGGAGAGAGACATTTCGAAGAAGGGGGAATTTTCACTCTCGCATCGATACATTCAAGCACGTAGAGACGTAAAACCATCTACACGAGGTATCACCGACTACTATGTTCACCGACAGGTTTGCGTATCTCTACTCGGTAGTAATTTAATACAACAAGATCGTGCATTTATGACAAAGATTCAGCATGACATTAATATCTTTTGGTTTGTCTTTATTATTAACGGCTCACATTTAATGCACGACATTCCATACATAAGTTTGCTGAACTCTGCACGCATTTAATGCATGTCTTTTCACAGTTACTACTTAGGCTATTTTACAACTGGCTTTGACTTAGGCGACTTTTGTGATCATTGCCTATTTTATAACTTCTAATCTTAACCGTCCATATCATAAAGCAAGTTTAAATTCAGCCTTTGATCGAAAACCGTTCATCATCATATTTGATAGATATATTCGATCATGTCTTTGAAACCGCCATTAGCATACTTCATAACTTTCAAATTCCGAAAAATCCGAGATCTGCATACGCAATCCTTACTTGCAACTTCATTCTCAATCTTATCTCGAATTTTATCTATTGGTATGCTTATATCTGTTAATGTATTTATTATATTTTTTCAGTATCGCATTGTAAAGCACTGCTCTATCTAAGAAACGGTACTGATTCATTTCTTGTAACAGGTACTATGGCTGGTCTATCTTTCAGTTCTCCCGACAAGATAGAGGAAATCCTCAGCAAGGGCCGTATCTGGTGCGAACCAGTCATGGAGTTCGACGCATGCGAGCTCGAGTACATGGACGATATCTTCACATATCTGAGGAAATCCGGACTTGAGGAGTTTCTATCGAGGAAGCCGACCTTCTTCCTTCCTCGACAAGTGGCGGAACTATATCTGAACTCCGACTCAGTTGGAGGAGACATTCTGGCGAGGTTCGCTGTTAACACCATTGACGACGCATCGAGGATACTAAAGCAGATGTCTATTAAACAAGCGCTGAAGAAGAGCTTCAACCTCCCGTCTGAAGGTGTCAGCACCTTGGGGTACAATGACGACGCTGTCGACACATACCTCTCCGTTTTCTGTGGCAAGCCCACAACCTTCGAGCAAAGATTTCCGAAGAATGCCATGCTACCGCAGTTCAGAGCACTAGCGTACATCGTCACTCAGCTGTTGACGAGCCAGGCTGGCTCTTTCGATCAGGTCTCCCGACCTAAGATCCATATGATGATGGCGATTTATGACTGCGTGAAAGTCAATTGGACCGACTTCTTTGTTCGCGAATATATGGCTCAGGCAGCCAAGTTCGACAAAGCTACGCGAACACTGACCGCAAAAGGAAAGCTTCTCTACGGACTTAAATTGTCGGTCATGATCGAGGATTTCTGCGAGGCCGAGCGCATCACATATGACGGCAAGGAATATCTTAATGTGAAGAAAATCCGCTTTCACAACAAGTCCGCGGCCCCGCAACATTGGTTCAGACCGGCCGCAGGCTCGGCCATCTAAGCCTCAAGCGGGCGACTCCTAAGAAAAGGACACCTCCGGCAAAATCACCTAAGGCACCAGCCCAAGAGGGCCGAGGAAGGCCATACCGGATACACCTCGTCGAACCGGGAGACTACTACCGAAGTGGCTACCGAACCTACTTCTATTCAGGCCACTACAGTTGGTAGATGAGTCTTCCTCATCTGAGAAGACCAAGTCAGTGGAGAAAGCCGTCTCCACTGAGGAACAAGTTCAAGAGGAACAGGGGAGAGGCTACCGAAGCCCAAAGCGAAGAAGTCCAACGTCCCGGATAGCCCTCTCTCTGTGCCTCCGCTCGCCAGCCTACCACCGCGGACCCCCGAGACTGACTTCGTTGATATCGAGTTAGATTCTGCGTCTGCAGAAGAGACTCTCGGGATGGAAGCAGCAGTTATTGTCTCTAGAGCTTCCCGAGAGATCATCCAGTTCATTCTAGAGCTTGCTGACCATTCAGATTTGCTCGTCCTAGCCAAGTCAGCAAGGCTCCATATGATCCTACGCTTTCAGGAGTGGCCTCAGCTTCAACGCCTTGTTCTACACTACTCCTCGTCGCCAGCCTACACTTGGAAGAACCGAGATTGCGTGAGGAGATAGGCTATTCGTAGCCCGAGAACCTCAATACGATGGAGAATCTAAGGGCGACCATGCTTGCAATCATTGCTGATCGACGCCAAGCAGCTGGCTCGCCGCCCTCAGATGGGTCCGACCACGACGGTCAAGACCCACCCAATGATTCAAGCCCCGGAAAGCCCGATGAGGGACATCCACAGGACAAGGATACCCATACCGAAGGAGCAAGCACCACTCAGTATCCTTGGGCCTGAGAAGCCTTCCGCCGGTGTCTCGTCCTCGTAGAGCTCGCTCGGCCTCCTGCTCAAGTCGACATACGAGGCGGCCCCGGCCCATCTCGCCAAGAGATCCCGTTCGGTTGCCAAAGCTCTAACCGCACAAGGAGTTAAAAATCGGGAATTGGCGAAGGCGAGCCCACAAGGTGTGGGAGAAGTCTCGCATTGGCCACCAACTCTGCGCTTCGGGGGCCGAAATCCAAAGATCTCTACATCGGCTACCCCCGATGTCTCCGCTCTCATATCGAAGCATTGGCCCAAGAAGCAACAAAGGTTTCGGACTCGGCCTAAGGACAATTCAGGAGGGACGAGCCAAGCTCCTTGAACAATTTCGAGAATGCCTTGTCCGCTCATACCGAGTCATTCACCGAGCAAGCCCGTGCCACGGAGAATGCAGATCAGACCTCATTCAACCGGTCGTGGAGGACAAGATCGGTGAGAAACTAGCTGAATGAAGTCAGAAGCCGTTCTCTCTCATACAGCATACAAGGACGAACTCATATCTGAGAGGAACGAGCTGCATCTAGCATTGGAGAAAGTGCATAACAGACTGGACGACTTGTCCACTGTTTATCAGAAGCTAGAGAAGAAGGTACTCATCCCAACCCCTACTGTACTTTGATGATGCCAAAAAGGGGGAAGGAAAGAAGAAGGGTACTGAGAAAGAAAGTGAAGGAAGTGAAGGAAAAAAAAAGAGTACTGAGAAGCTGACTCCCACTAAACCTTCTAGACTACTAAAGGGGACAGCTACTGAAGGAAAGAAGGGGACTGAGAAGAAGAAATCTATTGCTGACATTAGCAAAACTCGGCCCTCGAAAACTCGACTCGGACTCGGGTAAGGCCCGGGGTGTTTCGGCCGCGAGCACACAATCCGGCCCAAGTGGCTCAGGACCCCAGCAGACTACTTAGGCAACCCGGACTCCCAAAGATATTATTAAGGAGGTTGTTGAGTACGCTGAACAGGCGGTGGAGGACTCAGAAGAAGAAGAGGCTCCTCTTCCACCACCGCTCAAGAAGGCAAGGGCAAACAAAAGCTTAAAATTCCAACCCCTCCAAAGAAAGCGATTAAGGTACATATATGCCGAGGAGGAAGCCCAAATAGCTGCGGATGAGAGGCGGGCCGGAGAAATTGCGAGAGGCCGAAGCGGCTAACAAGCCAAAGTCTAAGCTTCGCTAAAGGAAAGACTAAAGCCCCATCCGTGAGGAGGAAAGAAAACGCTAGACTCGCCTCCGAGAAAGCTCATCATAACGAGATGAAGAGGACAGAGAAAAGGAAAAGGAGCAAAGAAGAAAAGAGTACCGGAAAGGCGTGGTACGTCCAAATCTAGATCTAGTACCCCCCTTTGAATCGAAGAAGCCCCTCAAGCAAGCCACCGATACACAAGGAGATGAAATCGAAGCCATATTTGATCCGATGAACGAGATATCTATACGCAGGCGAGGAGGCAAGACGGATTCAGTGCCGGCGAGACAGAATTTGGAAGGCGGACCTTGAAGCTCGATGAAAAGGACCGAAGAGGAGGCCAGGCCGAGAGTGCCTTCTAAAGCCGATATTCCATACGTATACAGAAATTCGGGAAGCCACCGATCCGAAATTTCAAAGATGGCCAAGAACGAGATGAATGGATACCAGCTCACCAATCAAAGATGGGAAAATGCGAAAATTGAGTTCATCAAGAGGAACTATTTCTCGGAGGTTCCGGTCCAACAGACAAGGATTGAAGCTTACATGGAATGGATGTTCGCTACCGAACCTGAACTCTACCCATACCTCGACAAAGCCATATCTGAAGGTATAGAAGTCAGTGTTCCGGGACCCAGAATCATACCTCCACCGAGAAGACAGGATGACTCAAGACACTTTGGTACGATTGAAGCCGAAGTGAAGCATGCCGCAGCCGAAGAAAGAACTTGCCGAAGATGAGCCCCGCCGATTTTGCGAATTTACGAAGCTAAGGAAGATCACATACGGGATGTATGGAGTGCCGCTCCCCGAAGATCGGACTCGAGAGTTCATGGACGTAATCAAGAAGTTCGGTGGCCCTCCTCCTTAGATCTTTAGCTCATTCTCTTAGCATAGCAAGATTGTATCCGTCTTGAATTTCTCTTATATTTATACACCGCTTTTGGCTCGACAACTACTTGTTGTTTATACGGCCGTGTTTGTTTTATGCTTTAACACTCGAATCACTGAAGTGATTGCTGGCTCACACTCTCTTTATTACATGTCAGCTGATTGCTTTGATAGATTCTGCTAGCCTGTTTTGTTTGCAATGGGGGAAATTGTTCTGTTTACCCTGTTTGCTTTATAGTCTAGAACCGATGGAATATCTCCACCGATCCTACTTGTAATATTTGTAAGGAGTTTTTGTTTCTATCTCGTTTAGTGTTAGCATAGATGATAGGTTTTGGCATCATCAAATAGGGGGAAATTGTTGGGTGATGATTCAATCCTCGGCATGATCATACTTGTGGGAAATGATTCTATCTTCTATACTAAATCACGCTCGGAGCCTCGTGCTCGATCGTTGAGAAGATTTGAAGATCCAAAAACCCTATCCCGATTGGTGAACCATTCCTTTGTATTCGTATTTGTCTCCGAGGTTTCGGACTCGGTAGACACTCTGCTCCGGTCAAGGCACTCGTAGCTCATCGGCCTCGGCACCGGTGTAGAAGACTCGGTGAATACTGGACTCGGCGGGAGCAAAGATATCCGAGAGAGTCGGTTGAACCGAACTCGGCAGAGTAGTTCACCGGACTCGTAGCCGATTTTCGATAGACCCTTCTCACTGTCTATCTACCGAATACAAAATCGACTCAACATCGGTGACGATCTTCCGAACTGCCTCCGAATCTTTTGATAAGCTATCAGTGTTGTCAAGTACGAGGAAGAGAGAAGTCAACTTCAGTTGCCTCGAAGTTTGTTCTGTCTCAACCACCACATCCACCTCGACAAATGACAAGCATACACGTGTCGTCTCACCTACTAAAGCTACAGTCAACATATTTCCGTAAAAGGAGGGAAAGGACACTGTACCTACTACACAAAAGAGCCGTTTGCTACCACAAAAGAGGGAAAAAGAAGAAGATCGTCTCCAACGGATCTATTCTTCTCTCCACTCTATAAATAGAGGGATCATTCAAGATTTGAAGCACATCTACACCCAAGAACCTAATGCAATAGAAGCAAGAAACGCACAGAGCATTCAAACGAGTGAAATTAACGACTAAGTCTTCCGCAAGAATTAACCGAGTTATCTCCGGCGAAAGACTACATACAGCTCAAAAGGAACCAAGCTGAACCGACATAAGCTTCTAGTATCCAAGCGACTGACACGAACCTATAGCTAAACCCTCAGCTGTTCGTCGCTCTAGATAGCTACATTCTCGTTCCTTATCCCTCTAACCCTAAGCTCACTTGTTATATCCATAGCTTAGACGAAGGAGTTCACATTTGAACCCAATCCTTATTGTATAAGGACTCCTTCATTGTTGGAGAAGTTTGTCAAACACTTAAAGTTTGATAGAATTGTAAACTGGGACTTGCTCGAGATAATCCCCAAGCCACGGCTTTGTCCGGTGTACAAGGCGACCGAGACTAACTCGGTATAATAAATAGCCTCCCCGATCTATCGGGACAATGGACGTAGGATTGTTGATATCCGAACCACTTTAAAAATATATCGTGTCGTTTACTTACTTGTTTCATTGGTTTTACCGTGCATACCGAACATCATATTTAAAATCGATTTAACCGTCTCGCATTCCGAACTTCTTATCTACCGAACTGAGACTTGCATAAAACGTTTTCCTCATTAAAACTGATTTGGGCCTACACAATTCCGCACACTGAACTCTCACTGATCGATACTGAATTCTGACCTAGTCAGTTAGCAGATCTCAGCTGAGTCAGTACTCTTTTAGCCTTTAACACGATTCAGAACAGTTGTCTGGTCTGTTGAACTATTTCAGTACGGCACCTTCCTGAATAGGACTGTTCGTGTTCGAAAGTTGAGAAATTTGGATTCAGGTGTATTCACCCCCCCCCTCTACACCTGAACTCACTCACGGGACCAACAAATATATCACTGCATTTTTATTAACTTCGAAGATATAACTTACGTATTGAAGCCCCGGTGCCCATTCTCTCGCAACTTCCTTCAAAGCATCGGAAGGCTCCCATGCATCCACGTCCATCCCGTGGTTCACCCAAGCCTATTGCATTTGAGACTTGTAAAATAAATCCCACAAATTTCGGTTTCCTATCCCTTCTTTTCAGATTTTCGGTTCATTTCACTTCAAAATAAATCCCAAATATATTATCTATATTTACTTCATTTAATCGTACAATATATTATCCCAAAATATATATTTTTTTCCTTCATTTAATCAGAGCACGAAAATTATTTTTAGATTTTACAAACGATTTTAAAAACACTAATTTTATAATTCTAAATTGGTCGCCTAAACCGTAATTTAAACCCTAATTGAAAGTCCAAAGTTGGAACTATAAAACAAAATACAGAGCACTTCAAACGAAAAGCAAATGAATTACTACGAGGTAGTCAAATTCTTATATGGTAGAAATGCATTCACCAATAACAGGAAGCAAAACAAAGACAGAAGAGCAGGATGACAAACCCTAATTTTTTGGCATTTTTACGAACATATTTCAATTTTTCAAATTTGACAAGATTTAGAAACCCTAATTTAAAGTCTAATTCGCATTCTCGTTCCGCATTTTACAAGATTTAGAAACCCTAATTTAAACAGTAATTACAAACTTACGAAACCCAAATTGCGAAACCCAAATTACGAAACACTAATATCCATTCTCGTTCGCATTTTACAAGATTTGTTCTACAAACCCTAATCAGTATACACGAAAAAAAAAAGCTGCACAAGCCTTTATTTTTTGGCGGCCGCATCACATGCCTTTAATCCCATCAACACAGTACAAGCGCATCACATTTTACATATTTACAAACCCGTATTTGAATTTTTCATATTTACAAACCCTAATTCGCATTCTCGTTCCGCATTTTACAAGATTTAGAAAACCTAATTTAAAGTCTATTTTGCATTACGAAAAAACGAAATTACTAAACCCTAATCACGAAATTACGGCACCATTGTAACATTAATTACCAAATTACGATACCCAAATTAAGAAACCATAATTTCCAAATTACGATACCCAAATTACTATACCCAAATTACGAAACCCTAATTTACAAGATTTGTTCTACAAACCCTAACTGTATACACGAAACAAAAAAAATAAAGCTGTAGAACTTTAATTCACATCACCATCGCATCAACACAGCTGCGCCCTTTAATCGCATCAAGACAGCTGCAGTGTGTGTGGGAATCTGCATTGTAGCAGATGCGCGTTCCCATGCAGACAACCAGCCAGCAAAGAAATTGTTGTCCAGCTCACCACACATCAGCGGCAGTGCAGCAAGAAGAGAGCAGAGGCTGTCAGGGGTGCCAGAATAGGGATAAAATAGTCTCCACGGGTAGATGTGCAATTTTGAATTAAAAGTGGCAGATACTGCAATTACAAACATGGAATGGTTATTGTTGGCATTTTCCCTTTTAGAAAACTATTTGTCCTAGTTGGTGAGCAGATCCCTGTCCTAGATTTCTTGCCCACTGTTGTTTCATAATTGTAAACACCTATGGATTTATGATCGACTCATAAAATTGCTTGTAAAAACTTCGATGTTTACAAACAATTTTGTTGTGAGATAGCATTGGGACTGGGAATTTGGAATATGTGATCTCACTCCCCTCCCTCGAGTAGCTGATGTTTTAGCATTTTGAAAATTTACATTTTCATTGAAGATTACATTTTCATTTAAGAAAATTTATAATCTCTTCTTGGGATGCGTTTTAAGAGCGAATCTAGGATTTAGCATTTCGGGGGTGTGTGAGATGTAATTCTCATTTTTAATTTTGAGGATGCACATTTTCAATCAGATGAATGAAGATACAAAATCTGCAATTTTAAGAGAGAGAGAATGGGCAATTTCTTAGATGTGTACAATATGCATTTTTTTTTTAAAATATAAAGCAAATTCAGACAAGTGTACACAATTTGGAGGGAATGGTAATTTGTATCATCTACACCCTCTAAATGACGTCCTAGTTGTGAAGGATTGGAGGACGCTCATGCCTGCGGCCTTTGAAAAGCTCTGATTTTGCTCGTGTATGGAGCTTTTAGAATGTGTCCCGACCCTTCCTCTCTTCCGTGTGGACAAAGATCTGAAATGAAAAATTAAAATAAGTCTCTCCCACGTTCACACCCTAACTCACGATTTTTCTGTGAATTAAAAAGAATCTGTATCGTGTATGTGAACGTGTGTATATATTAAATAATACTCCGTCCATCCTGCTTAACTTGTCTTGTTTTCCTTTTCAGGTCGTCCCACTTGATTTGTCTTGTTTCCAAAAAAGGAAAAAAAATTATTACACAAACTCCCACTTTTTCTTTGTGAGGCCTACCTCTTTACACGCACTCACTCACTCATCTATACACAACTACCCACTAATCTTAATTTTTGTGCCGAAAAAAAACAAGACAAGTCGGGCGGGACGGAGGGAGTCTAATGTAAAAAATTATATAATTGTGGCTCATTAGTTATTATATTTCTAATGGGCTTCCAATAAATTAATATCAGCCCATAATATAATTAATAATAACTAGGTCACATATTTATCAATTAATTGACCCAACCAATTAATTTCAGATAAATAATTCTTATATTATTAAATAATGTATAAATACATTAATATATTAATAATAATTTTCGAGAGAGCAAAATAAATATTGTGCATCTATTTGGACCAGACCAGGGATCCAATATAAGAAATAAAGTCGGGCCTCAAATTAATTAATTATCTATGCTTAGCCCAGAGCAAAATTAATCAATAAACACAGATTCATTCCACTAGAAAATTTGTGTTGACTTGCCCCTTTATCCCAATTCGAGCATGAGTTTGTATTTTTGACTCAATTGATCTCCGTATTAAAAAAATAAATATCCGTTAATTAATTAAGCTCACTAATAGCTTAAATTTATTAATTAATTGATCTCCATATTAAACTACAGCTTAAACCGATAACTTATCCTTAAGTTGTCTTAGCTGTGATAATTGTTTATATCTTGTTAGTTCAACCAATTGTGCAGTCTTCTGTGATCTACAACACACTACACAATCTAACTCTTATATAGGATAAATAACCAACATGCGCGAATATAATTAATCGAGATAGGAGAATAAAAACAATGGAAAGAAAAAAACATATTGTATACAAGTAAAATGTTGTTTTCGTATACAAAATTCCAACAAGTTGTAGTCTACAAACCACATAATTTGTAAACCACAATCTAATAGACTTCCATATTTTGTAGAGTATTTCCTCACAAAAAAATAAATTATTTTATAATTTTGCTTTTAATTGACCACTTTTTTTAATAAATTATTAAATACACAATGTCGATCTACTTACTGTAGCATTAGGTATGACTAAAATTGTTGCATCTGACCCTTGACAGAAAGTGTTTCTCTTATGAACCTCCTAAAAAACAAGTAGATTGTAGCCTTAGGTGACTAAAATTGTTACATCTGACCCTTGACTGAAAGTGTTTCTCTTTTGAACCTCCCAAAAAACTTTGTTTGGTGGAGAAAAAATCGATTTTGATCCTTATGATGTAGCATGTTTTCGAGTTTGGTCCTGTAATATAGCTTCTATCATTTTTGGTCATGTAACTTAACAAAATGCCCATTTTTAGTTCTATGAAGGAGAGTGAATCACTAGGGCCGGCCTTTATATATGGCCAATGTGACAATGGCCTAGGGCCCCCAAATTTGAGGGGCCTCCAAATTTAAGATACATAGTCCACTTAGCCATAGCCCCAAATTATATAAAATATATTTATAAAATTCAATACTATTAATAGAATTCAAATAAATAGACATAGCCCATTACTAAAAAAAGATATAACAAGCCCACTCCACTTATAAATTAATTAATACCCAAATTGGCAACGATGTTGCAACGACTCTTTTCTCTTTTTTATAATTACAGTAGGTCCATTTTAATAATGCAGAACAACAGAAACGCAAGTAATACTTGATCTTACTAAAAATGATAAAATCATATATGTGTTTTACTATGTCACAAAAACGGTTAAATGGACAATCAATTTTTTTGATTATTTTGCTTCTCAAAATGCTAGAAGATCTAAGTTGTTTTAATAAGTATTTGATCCTTATTTTTTTTATATTATGTTACACTTTACGGTTTCTACTTTTAAAGTTATGTTGACACACAAATATGGAAATAAGTGCATTAGTTCATTGACAAATTGTTCACGAAGCTTCAATAAGGGGCCCCGTTTTTTGCTTTTCGCCTAGGGCCTCCGGAATCTCAAGGCCGGCCCTGTGAATCACACTGGCCAGTTTTTCTCAAAAAAAACTTCACGCGCACAAATGAAGGAAATAACAAGAAAAAAAAGAAAAAAGAGAGAAACTAGTATAAAATTTACGCAAAAACTACTATGCTCCCGATGTAGGTAAATCCGGCGCAATTGGCCCAATTTCGCGACCCGTTTCCGGTGATCCGGATCCGCAAATGAAATGTTTTATATATTATGTGCCATATGTATTACAAAAATACTTCATAGCCTAATGGTAAGCTAATTATTCCACCAACTAAGAGGTCTTGAGTTTGAGTTTGTTCAATTGTATTTTTTTAAATTCATATTTTTTTTATTTAACGAAAATTATTGTTCGATCTTCTATTTTTTTTCTTTTAATTTTTTTAAACACTTTTTGTTTTTATTTTTTTATTTTTTTAAAAAAATTTAATTTTTTTCCCTGTTGTTATCTCTCTTGAAAAGTGTCATTTGTAGAAAAAACATTTGTTTCAAATAAAAGTGTCATTTGTTTTGAACAAAGTGTCATTTATAAACTACTCCCTCCGTCCCATTCCACTTGTCTTGTTTCTTTTGGGCACGAAGATTAAGAAGAGTGGGTGGTTGTGTGTAGATGAGTGTGTGATTGTGTGTAAAGAGGTAAGCCCCACAAAGAAAAAGTGGTATGTTGTGCAATGATTAGGCTTCTTTTTTTGGAAACTAGACAAGTCGAGAAAGACAACCCAAAAAGGAAAACTAAACAAGTCGAATGGGACGGAGGAAGTATCATTTATTGACTATCAATTATCTTTGAAAAAAATATTATTTATTTTGAAAATAGTGTAATTGTTTAGGAAAGAAATGTCAATTGTAGTGAACAAATGCGTCATGTATCTCAAAAGTGTCAATCACACTGAAGTAAAGCGTCAATCATAATTAAGGAACGTATCACTTTAATCCAATAATCTCACGAAACCCCCGTTCGGTGATTTAGTAGACAAAATACGATTAACATAATAACCAAAAAATTTACTCAAAGTGTCAATCGTAGTAAACAAAAGTCTCTATTGTCTCGGATGAGAGTTTCACATTTCTCATAGATTGTAATTTGCAATGAATAAATGTGTCAATTGCAACAAACATAACTAGGGATGGCAAAAGGACCCGGAACCGTTGGACCCGACCTGGACCCGTACGCGTAGAACCGGATAATACCCGCCCCGTACGAGCGTGGGCGGTTCCGGACCCGACCCGTGCCGGGTCCGGGCGGTTCCGGTTCCGGCCCCGACCCGCCCCGCCCCGTGTAGACCCGCCCGTCCGGACCCGTCCCGGACCCGCCCTGTAATAAATTATAATTTAGAAGTGTAAAAATGTTACTAGTGAGATTCGAACCCGCATCAATAAATTCTTTACATGCACTTATACCGTTTGAGCTAATATTCACCTTTGTTAATATTTTTCATATATATATATATATAGTTATATATAAGAATATGTATACTAAAATTAAAAAAAATTAATACACCTAACAAAAATTAACTTATAAAATATAAATATTAATTTTCTAGATTTCAATATACTATATTCAAATTGTAATTACGGGCATGTATTTCGAAAATGAAATTAATATTTTTATTTTCAAAATTTAAATTTAAAATTATTTTTAATTTTTAATTTTCTATTCTTTAATTGAAATGGATTATATGTATAAATACAATTATGATTAATGAACAATTACAATTAAAAACTTTTTATAACAAGTAAAAATACATCTAATAAAAATACAATAAATATTAACTTTCTAGATTTCAATATTATATTTAAATTTCTAATTTCTAATTAAGAAAATGTATTTCGAAAATGAGATTAACATTATCTACATTAAAAATAAGTATTCATGAACTAATGAACTTATGAAAAATTATAAATTCACAATTTAAAATTCTTTATGACTAATGAAAAATTACAAATTTACAATTGAGTTTTTTTATAACAAATCAAAAACTACAGCTCTTATTATTCATGAACCGCAATTCATAAGTTTTTTTTCATTAATATTTTAATAAGAATCATAACATATGAAAGTATATTTAAAAAAATTAAAGAAATATGATGAATAAAAGTTACAAAATATATTTCAAAGATGATTTTATTTTTGTGGTTTATTTTTATTTTCCACATGAAATATTAGTCATGCTTACTACAATCATTATATTTGATTAAAGTTACTATATTTTTATTTATGTTTTAAATTAAAATTAATAAAATAATAGTTTAACATTATATATATTTTATGTTTATCTAAATTTAACAAATAAATTGTTGGTCTAGTGGTCAAGAGTATTTATAAATTTTCGGATAACCCGGGTTCGAATCCTTGTGGAAACATAATTTTAAATTTATTAATACCTAAAATATTTGCGGGTCTACACGGGTCCGGGGCGGGGCTACCCACCCCCGCACGGGTCCGGGGCTGGGTCCTAAAATCTGGACCCGTGCGGGTCCACGGGGCGGTTCCGGGTCCGTTTTTAAAGGGACGGGGCGGGTCCAGGTCCAGTGATACCCGGCCCCGACCCGTAAAATTGCCATCCCTAAACATAACTGTTATTTATATCAAAGTGTCAATCATAATAAACAAAAGGTGTCACTTGTCTCGGAAGAGAGTGTCACATTCTCATATAGTATCATTTGTAATGAATGAATGTTTCAATTGCAACGAAAGTGTTATTTATCCCAGAGTGTCAATCACATTAAAGTAAAGTGTCAATTATAATTAAGGAACGCACCACTTTAATCCAATAATCATACGAAATCACAGAGTTACATCAAAGATGTTGACAAGAAAGTAAGCATTCTTCTCAAATAGTTCCACAATTCTTTACTGTCAAGTATAAATACAAAATTAGCAAGTCAAACATTACAACTCAGATCAAATGCATCAACTATCTATAATTCTACATACATATCCACTAGCTCGATCAAAAACAAAATCAAAGAGCAAACCAGAGTTTGACGAAACCTTCACCGAAATAGGGTCGAAGGTGATGTCCGCTTTACTCTGAAGCAACGGTTGAATACTGAAAAAATCCGCTCCTCTGATCTGTATGAGAGAGAGAGGCGAGAGATTTTGAAGAGGGAGGCGAGAGTTGGGGGGGAGAGAGAGAGAGAGAGAGAGAGAGAGAGAGAGAGAGAGAGAGGCGAGAGATGAGAGAACGCAGAGGCGAGAGATGAGAGAGCGGAGAATGAGAGACATGGTAGTTTTTTTTTTTTTAATTAATCTAGTCAGCAGATCCGATTGGTCAAAATTGAATCTTTTGTGCGACCTAGATGTACCTACATCCGGCGCACGGAAGACTCCCTCTAAAATTTATCATCCTTTCCCCGATGATATTTTTTTATCCAACCCAGCGATGTCCGGTGGGATCCCATCATCATTCCAAAATCTCCATCTCCTATCTTATAATGGCGTTGTATCCACCAATCTTGAAAGTCAAATTACCAAAGGCGAGCACTTCGACACTTTCCCTGTCTCAAACTTCCAAGGAGATTGAGAGATATGCCGCCGAATTTTACATATGTCTTGCTATGATCTCAATTCTCAAGCATTTACATAACTCTGTTCATGCAATTAATTATTTGTATGATCACTTCTTTTCCTGGATATAATAATTCAATATCTAAATCGATGACCTATTAACTTTCATTATGATAGATAATAATCTGATCCTCCAAATTCCGTCAACTATGACGAGCTTGATTTCTTTGGGCCTTTCCGTCAAAGGCAAAATTCGGGAGAGTTTTTCATAAATGAATAACTTGAAGTTTGTTCCAGAATAAATTCAAGGTCCTGCGTGATTCCATCAGATGTGTCTTATAGATTTGGAACTACAATTACACGCTGGGTATATCAGAATCTTTGCAGGAACAACAAGCTCTTGCTGCTCGGCGTGACAAAATTGGAAAGTTTAATGACAATCAGACACGAATGAACTGTCGGAGGAGATTGCTGGTGAGATTTTGCTGGAGATTTTTAGAGGAAATTAGACCCGGTTTCTCTCTCTTCTTTTATTTTACAATGCAGTTTTTTTATCTTTTTTTTTTTAAAAAAAAAGCCCGTGATATTTTGGAGAAAAAATCGGCAGGTGTGATTCACTTTCCTTCACAGGACTAAAAATAGGTACTAGTTAGTTACGGGATCAAAATGATAGAGGCTACATTACACTATCAAAAAAAAAAATGCTATATTGTAGGAGCTAAATCAATTTTTCTCTTGGTTAGCGGCTACTTTTCTTTTGGCAAATCGGCCTAAATAGTAATTAATCTTTTCATCTTTGTTCAAATTGGTCTATGATCTTTTTTTTTGTCCCCAAATTATGAAAATTTTGCGGAATTGGTCTATCCGTTAACTTTTTCATCACCAACGATTAATAATGATATTTTGAAATAATTAATAAAATATACGAATGACATTTTCGAAATAGATATTTTTGAGGACCAATTCGGCCAAAACTTGCAAAGTTTGAGGACTAATTTTACTAATTTTACTCATAAAATGAAAGGTTATTTTAAACATTTTGCTTTTCAAATATTAAATTCACCAATCGAAAAATAGTTTAATAACCAATTCCACCAATATCAAATATCATGGACCATATTCGCCGATTAAAACATTTAAGAGTGTATCTCTATTACAACAACAATTAAAGAGACGGTATATTATCTCTACAAATTCATAGTTCATTCCGTAAGATGAATGATAAATATGGTCTCTGAAATTTGATAATTGGTGGAATTGGTCCTTAAACTTTATAAGTTTTTACTAAATTGGTCCTCAAAAATATCTAATTCGAAAATACCATTTGAATATTTTATTAATTGTAGGGATATGAGTCAGTGGTCAATGAGACCAATGTTAGGGGGATACGTATGATATGACTTAGTAGATGTTTCTGCATAGCTCATATAATAGGGGAAAATTGTAAAATATATAGAGACTACTGACAAAGGAAATTGTAAGTATGAGTCAGTGGTTTGGGGAAAATTGTAGGGCTACTAAGTTGTATTGTTATGAGGAATTGAAAATCTCATAACCCATGTCCTAACCCCTGAGTGTGTGATAAACCGACATTATATAATATGCAAAACCTGCTTTGATCTTCATAGATTATTTTGTCTAAATCATGTAAGGGGTAAATTGTTGGACTGAACTTCAGTAGAGAAGTTAAAGTTCTAGAACCCCAAGTCATCGATTCAGTAGAGCTCAGTAGTCTTCAGATTCAGTTGCTGGAAGCACTCAGTAGAAGATCACTCCTTAGCCGATTCAGAGAGAAGACACAGTACGACCATCCTTAATCTATTGAAGGAGAGAATAGCTCAGTTGATTGTCTTCGAGTCAGAAGCTGAAAGCACTCAGTAAAAGATCACTCTTCAGCCGACTCAGATAGAAGACTCAGTACGATCAGCCTTGATCTACTGAAGGAGCTGCAACTCAGTTGCACACCATACAAGGGAAATCGATAGCCTGACCTTATCAGTCGGATGTCAGCAGAGGAATACTTAGTGTCTGAGGTTTAGAGGAAATCAACTCAGCTGGAAGACTGAAGTCTGACAAGTCTCACCTACCGCCATACCTCGACCAATGAGAAGCAAGCGAAGCTTACCTGCTCTGACACAAAAGTTGTTCTCATGCATAGAAAGTCAACCACTCTGCGGCAACATTCAAAATTATATGGCCGTTTTCTTGCTCAGATAAATCAATAAGACCTCCTGTTCAACAGGACCGTGGATGTAGGATCCAGCATATCCGAACCACATTAAAAATTGCTCGTGTTATTTACTGTTTTATTGCATTTGTGTTTAGGGGGTGTTTGGGATAGCTGAAGCTTATCGATAAGTGCTGAAAGTGGCTGAAAGTAGCTGAAAGCTGCTGATTTTGATAATTTGTAAGTGTTTGCAAAAAGTGCTGAAAGTCAAAAATTAATATTTGAAAATATTAATAAAGTGGTATCTTATAAAATGAAAATGTTATTTATTTCTCACTTATTAAACAAATTTAGGATTTTTACACAAATAAATTTTAAAATTTATTTCCAGTCATATAAAATAGTATTTTAATAAAAAAATATTAAAAAAAATTAGAAAAACAATTAAGTATAATTAATATTATTAATTAAAATTAAGAATAAAAAAGATTATAAATTATATTAATAAAACAAATATTTACTTATTCTTTGTTAAATGACAAATAAAAATTATACATATAAATAAGCAATATCGATCATTAATTAAAAAAAATAGTTATAAAATTATAATATAATGTATTAATTAAAAATGTTAAAATTATAAAAGCTATAAGCTATCAGCTTCAGCTGCCCAATATCAGCTTACGAAAATTCTCTATCTTGGACCCAAATAGCTTTCAGCAGCTCCATAAGCTGGATTTCTCAAACACCAAATTCATTTCCCGAGACAGCTTTCAGCTATAAGCTGTTTCAGATAAGCTATCCCAAACACCCCTTTAAACTGTTTGCAAAATCATACTTTCAATAAAACAGATTTGAAACCGCATTAGCCAAAACTGATCTGGTTTGCATAAAACGTTTTTCAAAGAGACGAACTTAAACAGGACCTACACTATTCCGCACGCTATTCATCTACTGAATTTCTCAGGACTGACACCAGTCAGTAGAAAGGACTCAGTCCTTGAATCACTCTGCCCGGCGATCAGAATACTTCAATGGCACTGAACTCGTTCAGTAGCAAACTCATTACAAGATTGACCTTCGCGTTTGAGCAAAAATTTGGACTCAAGTGTATTCACCCCCTCCCCCCTCTACACCCGATACTCGTCTCTGGACCAACATTAATTATTTCAAAATAACGTTGACTAACCATTGACCGATGGAAAAGTTAACAGAATGATCAATTCCGCCAAATTTTCAAAATTGGGGGACCAAAAAACAAATAAATAAATAAATTATAGATCAATTGACTAAAAATGCTAAGATTAGGGAATATTTAGGCTAATTTATCTTTTCTATTTTGTTGTCGGTTATTTTTTCCCTTACAGATTTATGTTACTGTCTTCCAAAATCCAAATGGTGGAAATGTAAGATTTAGAATAAAAATAGATACATTTTTTATTGATTAATAATATAATTAAATTTCAATTTGTACTTCAAATAAATACTCTCATCCTATTATTATTTTTGACTTTTTTTTCCGGCAGGGATATTAAAAAAGTTGGTAAAGGTGTGTTAAGGTCGTGGATCTTCGTATTTAAAATGGTTGTGGTCCACAAATTATTTATACTTCAAGAAACAAGATAATAATAATTGGACAACTTGAAAAAGAATACACGCCAACAATAATGGAGTAAAAGGGGTATTATTTTATAATATTAACTTATAATAGTAATATAATTACTTCTTGAATACGCACAATTTATTATTCTTTACATCCGTGTACTTCTTCAAATATTACGAGACAGGGATGAGTGAACACTTCAAATAACATTTTGTCAAAAATTGAACTCTTTGAATCATTGGTTTTTTCTGTCCGTGAAGATCCCACCAGAGCGCCTTCTACTTTTAATAGGCCATGAACTAGCGATCAATCCAACAAAACAACTAAAAAGATAAAGAAGTATCGTTAATTTCTTGATGCTCGTTCAAAGTTCGGAGGTTTAAGATTTTTAGAATAGAACCTTCTTACGTCTATTTAGTAAAATACGTTTATATGGGTTGACGAGCGTGCTCGTCATCCTCACCCCTTAATTGGTTGTAAAAAATGGATGTGTAATATTACGAAATTTCATATCATATTATTAGATTTGAATTGTGCAAAAATGGAATAAATCCATTAAATTTATATAAATCTTCCAAATGAATCAGAGATTTCTTGATTTTCTTCGATTTCACCCACCATTTACCAAAACGTGAGCCACACCAAATCGGGAGCCTTTTTTTATGTAATCAAATTAATGCATTTAAACCGACTTCATACTTAGTTGAAGTGCAACAATATATAACATGTCTCATTATTTTTCGCCTAACACTACCCATACCATAATCACCAAACACGTTCACTAACATAATATAATTTCAGTAATAATAAAAAAAATATATAAATTTGTATCATAAGCGATTAGAATAGGAATTACCATAATATATTTTTATGGTATGGTATTTGAATAGACAGAAAGAACAAATATGGAAATAGAATCAAACAAGCTGTCACGGGCAAATCTCTACCTCATGGTGTTTTCATAATGTATAGCAGTATATTTTTGGCCATAAAATAGTTAATAAAAAATTGATGGGTCCATAAATTGTGAATTGGATCGCCCCCAATGTGCGCATACAATAATTGCATTAAAGGCAGTGGGGGAGACAACATTACTCATCAATAAAATGGAAATACGCGTGTCCCCTTATAATAGACCGATATGTCACGAATTCAAATTCTATTGGAACTGTTACGTGTTGTCTGTCACCTATAATTAGCCTAGGATGGTTGGACTCTTCTATGTGGTTTGCAAGCTATTGAACAGGAGCGGAGTTTCCCCAGTACACACTTCAGAGCGATTGCGAGTTACCCTCGTCATCAAAAAAAAAACGGAAATACGCGTGGAGTCCAGTCTAATTTTATGAACTGGCTATTGGCTGTCACTCTACCCCTCTCTCTCTCTCTCTCTCACACACACACACACACACACACACACACACACACATATGTGCACCAGCCTCACATCCTGTGTTTTACTTTTCTTGTCCTTATTTAATTCTTTTTGAGAGTTTGAACTATGTCTTTTTTATTTTATTTTTTTCTTTTCATGCTGAGATAGAGAGAGAGAGAGGGAGTGTGTTCGATTCTCAATCTAGACATAGAAAAGCAATATTCATCTCTCTCCCAACCCCACACCCATTTCTTGACCACACCGTTCCAATTTCCATTACACCTCCAACATCCAACACAAACACGCTTCATACACAATAAATAAATTCTAGTCGGTAGTAGATAAAGAGCCGTTTTAGACTACTCTTAGTTTCATACTCTCTCGTCTCTCGCTCTTCTTCTCCCCCAACTGATAATGTAAACAGAAAAAGCAAGAAAAAAGTGGTTTTTCTCTCCTTGATTCTTTCTATTTCATTATAGAAAGTCTTCTCCTCAACTAGTATGGCTGGTTACTACATTTTCTCCGCCTTGCTCATCAACATTTGCTTGCTCCTGCGCACGACTCTCGCCGACGATCCCTATGTAAACTTAAACTTCGTCGTTTCCTACATTACTGCTTCTCCGCTTGGCGTTCCTCAGCAGGTGAGTTCTTTTAACCTTCTTAATGTTTTTCTGCAATCTTAAATCTGAAACGGGCCTGCTTAAAATGCATTTGTTGCTGATGGGTTCGGTTTAGATTTACTAGAGCTTGAATCTTTAGCTTCAGATCTAGTAACGTGGTTCAAAGATTAGTGTTTTGTTGCTATTATTAGTGTAAAGATTCAACCTTTGTAGGTTTTTAGATCTACTTGTAGATGCTAACGAAGTATTAAGATCAAGATTCGTTGACTATTCTGCAGGTCATTGCTATAAATGGCAAGTTTCCAGGTCCTGTTATCAATGTAACAACAAACAACAATGTGGTAGTGAATGTGAAGAACAAATTGGATGAGGGACTCTTAATCCATTGGTAAGAGTTTTTTGGATTTGAGATTGTTAGTGAGAAAGCTTGTTGGTTAATAATTGTTGTTTACTTAGGTCTGGGATTCAGCAGAGGAGGAGTTCATGGCAGGATGGAGTGCTCGGGACGAATTGCCCCATCCCTCCAAAGTGGAACTGGACTTACCAGTTTCAGGTGAAGGACCAGGTTGGGAGCTTCTTTTACTTCCCCTCCCTCAACTTCCAAAGAGCATCGGGCGGTTTCGGGAACATCATTGTTAATAATAGGGATGTTATTCCTATTCCTTTCGACACCCCTCATGGGGATATCACCATTGTCATAGGTGACTGGTACACGCAGAATCACACGGTGAGTGTTCGGATTATGACTGTGTTTACTTGTGTGATCTGTTGTGGCTTACTAATGATAGCTGGTTCGTGTTTAGGCATTGCGGAAAACTCTCAATGCTGGGAAAGATCTTGGGATGCCAGATGGGGTTCTCATTAATGGAAAAGGACCTTATAGATATAACGATACTCTTGTCCCCGATGGAATTGATTCTGAAACGATTACAGTCCAACCTGGTGAGTGATAAGTTTATGCTCGTTTATAGAATATTTCTCGGGCTATTTGCATCGAGTTTCATGTGCTTTACCGATGTTACTTCCTCCTGGCTCTGCTTGTTTAGTTTTTCGAATAACTAGTTCTACTAAAACCCGATTGTTTATGTCAAAAGTTACACACTACTGAAGAAACAGTGATAACCAGATGTGGAGTATGGATTTGTAAGGTCGTACTTGCATCAATTTTGTGGAATAAGTAAGAATCTTATTGTTTATGTCGAAGTCTCCCATCTACTAAAGAAACTAGGAGTAATCTGATTGTACGGAAAAATTCTGAAAATGGTGAATCCTCTCATTCACATTTGGTAATGTGTGAGTTTTACTACGTGTTCTGTCTATTGGAAAGCTGATGTGATGGTGTTCTACAGGCAAAACTTATCGAGTCCGTGTCAGCAATGTGGGAATTTCAACTAGTTTGAACTTCAGAATCCAAAACCATAACTTACTTTTAGCAGAAGCCGAGGGGTCGTATACAGTACAGCAAAACTATAGTAGTTTAGACATACACGTGGGACAGTCATACTCCTTTTTGGTGACCATGGATCAAAATGCAAGCAGTGACTACTACATTGTCGCTAGCGCCAGATTCGTCAATGAGACGGTATGGCAGAGAGTCACTGGTGTTGGCATCTTGCATTACACAAATTCGAAAGGAAAGGCATCTGGGCCGCTTCCTGCCGGACCACAAGACCAATTCGATAAGACATACTCAATGAACCAGGCAAGATCTATCAGGTATGCTTGCTTCTTCACTCATTCAATCTCCGTAAAAATCATTCTTTATCTTATCGGTCGATTTATGCAGGTGGAATGTGTCTGCTAGTGGTGCTCGCCCAAACCCTCAAGGTTCTTTTAGATACGGTTCGATTAATGTGACCGAGGTGTATGTTCTCAAAAACAAGCCTCCAGTAACCATCGACGGAAAAAGACGAACGACACTTAGTGGGATTTCCTATGTTAATCCTGCCACACCACTCAGACTTGCAGATCAATATAAAGTGAAGGGAGTATACAAGCTAGACTTCCCCACCAGGCCAATCACGGGCCCACCTCGGATGGAAACATCAGTTATCAACGCCACTTACCGGGGATTCATGGAAGTGGTACTGCAGAACAATGACACAAAGGTTCATACATATCACATGAATGGATATGCATTTTTCGTAGTGGGGTATGTACGCCTTCCTTTGTAACTGACGATGACGATGATGTCTGGCTATCTTTGTTTAATCTTCCACCTTGGCTGTTTAATTGCAGTATGGATTACGGTGATTGGACGGAGAACAGCAGGGGCACGTACAATAAGTGGGATGGAATTGCTCGAACTACAGCCCAGGTACATAATTTCTTGATCCGTGTATACACACGATTAGTTGCAGCAATCGCCTCAATTTTGTTTCATAATTCTTTAGGTATATCCCGGAGCGTGGACATCAATCTTGATCTCCCTAGACAATGTTGGAGTGTGGAACCTGAGAACAGAGAACCTCGACTCGTGGTACCTCGGACAAGAAACATATATCAGGGTTGTCAATCCCGAGCCAAATAACAAAACAGAGTTTCCAATCCCAGATAATGCTCTCTTCTGCGGTCAACTAAGCAAACTTCAGAAGTATATTTCTTCCCTTGTAGTCTTGTTTCCGTCCCTCCTTATTAGCTCGGCTTGCTAATCTGTTCCGTATGTATATGCAGGCCACAGGACATATCTTCTGCAACATCAATGATGAGCAGCAGGCAGAAACTCTTGGCAGGTTTCTTGGTGATAATATCTGCTCTGCTTTCGACTTTCGCTTGATAAGTCGTCGGTTGTTATGGTATCTGCGGGAGCCTGGCTGGTGTTGTGAGGATTGCTATCTTGAGATGCTATGCTGTGATTGTAGTAACTGTTGATAAGAATTGTTAGTCGATTTAACCTCATTTTTATTTTATTTTTTTTACCTTGTCTGGCTGTAGTATTACAGTCCCGGAGTCTTGTTTAAGTTATCTTGGATTCGTCACCATTCTTTTATCACTTCTTCTCTTATTAATGTAAGACTATTTATCAAATTTTCATACATCTGGGATGTGTACTTAGCTTCAGCAGTGCTTTTATTACTTGCTCGATTTTTTCACTTTTACTTGATCGATTTTTCACTGTTACGTTTACATGTCATTACAAAAAACAAGACAACTACAAGCAACAAATACAATTAAACCTCGATAAAGTAATAATTTTGAGACCGAGAAAAAATATTCATTTAATGGGGTTATTACTTTATCCAATATTATTTTAGTACATTGATCCATATCATGATTGAAAAAAATTATTATCTTAACGAGATTATTATTTTATCGAGGTTTAACTGTATTTTTATTTAATGAATCTCAAAGATCTATGGGTACAACTGATTATTGAAGTAACTATAGAGCGTGTTGATCACCACGAGGAGTTGACAGACATTAAAGATGATTTCGATTTTCAATTCAAACAGTAATCAAGAATCAGAAGAGTTTCCATATAACTTAAATACGGAAGAGTCTTGTAAAGAGTCAAATACAGTTAAACCTCAATAAAGTAATAATTTTGGGATCGAGAAAAAATATTCATTTAACGAGGTTATTACTTTATCAAACATTATTTTAGTGCATTGACCCATATCGGGACCAGAAGAAATTATTATTTTAACAAAATTATTACTTTATCGAATATTACTTTATCGAAGTTTAACTGTATGTGACCCCATTACCAAAGTCGAGCATCAAAGGGCTATGAGTTTTGCTTGCAAGGTTGAATATGCATGGAAAACTCCGGTCCGGCCCACGCCAAAATCAGCGGAAATAGTAAAAGATTAGAACTTGCAGACGATGCTTGCACCGCATGAAGTTGGTTCTCGGTTTCTTATATTCTTAACATATTTTTTCAGCTTTATAATATGTTTAGGTAGTGTTTGGAACAACTTAAATAAGCTGCTTCTGGGCTTTTTGACCGCAAAAGCACAATTTTTAATGTTTGGAATAAGTGCTTCTGCTTTTTTGTGCTTAAAATAAAGTCGGAATAAGTGCAAGCCCATGTTCTGGAGAGTGCTTTTTAAAAGCGAAGTCAAAAGAAACGAAAAGCAGCCTTTATAACGAGTGTTTGCAAACCGCTTATTCTAAAATTAAAGTCGTTTTTTTCTACCGTCGCAAACACTAATAACTTTTGCTTAACAACAATTTTAAGCAACTTTAAACATAAGCAACTAAAAACTGCTTATAAAAGCTCTTCCAAACACTACCTTAGTTGCTTTTCTCTCAAGTCACACGAGATCCTTTATTGCCTTGTTTGATAGCTTATAATATCTGAATTGGTCGAACCCACTGGGTCGGACCGGATTTGAAAACGCTGAATCAATCAGTAGTTATTGATGCCATATCACGTGAGATGGGATATGGGCATGATTCTAGGACATATTTTTCGCAGATTTTGAGGAAATAAAAAATGCTTACAGCCTGCCGTGAATGGAGGGCCAACCTGTCATCATGTGGCTGGGTTTGATTGAATTGCAAATTGATTTATTTATGTAGTAATATATCAATATACTCATCTATACTATATCAAATACAAAATTATCCAATTTTATAAAAATTATCCACTATATATCAAAATTTACTAAAATACCCCCACTTTTTCACTTCTCTCACCTAAAAGTGTCGGGCCATGATCGGACCATGATCGGACCGTGATCGGACCATGTCGATGTGTCCGACCGATCGGACATGACCGATCATGGCCTGATAGTGATCGGCCCACTTTAGATTGTGATAGGGCCAGACCGATCATACCCCACTATCCAAGTAGTGATCGGGCCTCTGGTCGGACGTGTCCGACCGATCGGACCGATCCGACCGGTCGGACCCTGATCGGGCCCTCTGTTCACCGTGATCGGATCATCCCATAGTAGGGGTATTTTCGTCTTCTTGGGTATATAGTGTAGTTAAATATAAGAATTGTGTATAAATGTGTTTGTTTTTTCCCAGATCGGCATTTCGCCGCCGGACTCTTTATTTATTCCCTCGAAGAACCATCCATCTCTCTCTCTCTAAATCTTATCTGGCAACGGGTCCTTTGACTAGCTCCTTTCCCATCCCCTAAATTCTTTCTCCGTGCACATTGGACAACTCTTTTTCGTTGTAATTTGACATTTGCATTTTCATCAAAGATAAACTATTAAACTGCTATTATGAAATTATTCATTACAATTATCGAAATGTAAAAGATGTAATGTAATGTTATCTCGGTGTGCTTAAATGCCCACAGGATTTTTTGTCCCATTTTCTTATATCTCATTCGTGTCCCACTGTCATTTTTAACTGTAAGCATCTAGGTGCTTACAATTTGAATTTTAGGGACACGAGTGAGACACAAGAAAGTGGGACAGAGGATCCGGATTGGCTTAAATGGATCTTCACATCGGAAGTCGTCTTATGCTGGCCATGTTGAATTATATATTTGGGATTTCACTAAGAGTCCGGCGGTGAAATGTCCATCTACGAAAAGAAAAACACATTTATACCCAATTCTTATATTTAACTACAATATATACCCAAAAAGACGAAAATACCCTTACTATGGGATGATCCGATCAATAAACAGAGGCACGATCAGGGTCCGACCGGTCGGACATGCCCGACCAAGGGCCTATCACTATTCTATGACAAGGGCCGATCACTATTCATAGGGCCCTATCACAAGGCATGATCGGTCATGCCCTATCATGCCCCTTCATGCTTGGCCGATCACTGTCAGGCCATGATCGGGCATGTCCAATCGGTCGGACACATGACATGGTCCGATCACGTCCGATCATGGCCTGACACTTTTTAGGTGAGAGAAGTGAAAAAGTGGGGGTATTTTAGTAAATTTGAGTATATAGTGGATAGTTTTTATAAAGTTGGGTAATTTTGTAGTTGTAAAAGTAAAATAGGGTATATTGATATATTATCACTTTCACTAATGGTAATAGTATTAATGTAGTTATACTGGGACTTGCGAGTAATAAAGTTGTTACTGAAGCTCAAAGGATAGATAAGTCGGCCCCTTTGGATCCTCTCCCAAGGATAGATAAAATTAAGCAACACCTAACATGTGGTACTGTTTGTCGAAAAACTTCAGATAGAGAATTCACGTATATTACTGTTAGCAGTAGGCCCAACAATAAAATCAATCTTCTAAGTTCTAAGAAGTGTGAGAAGAAATGAAGTGGAGTTTTGGGCTTCTAATATTGGGGCTAATTTCGAATTGTATTCCTAGTGGACTTTTTATTATTGGGCTTTAGGGTTTTTCTTTGTGTTTTCTTTTTATAGATGCATTTGGAGTTGTAGCAGATAGATTTGAAGATTTTAGACAACGACGGTGGGACCGTTCGTCCGCCATTCATCTCTGCTCGGGGACCGACTTTGGATGCCGTACGTTATTATAGGTATCCGTGCGTTAAAACAATGGGTTAACGAAGATCAACTTCCGGTATTCGTGCGTGAATCAACGAATTTTAATTAATATTTGTAAATCATCTCTGGCATTCCGAGAAAACAACGAATTCGATCTCGATCCTTCAAACAACCTCATTGATCAGTTCCATACGCAATGAAGGGCTTTTGCAGAGGCTCAAATGGACAACTTGAGCTTTAGAGATGCACCAATTGGAATTTTTGTAAATGAGTAAGTCGAGTGTTTGATATATGGACTACGAAGGACGACGAAGCTCCCACTTCAGCCATAAGATCCTCCAGTAATGTGCCCTCATAGTCATCAGCCTTTTGAACCCCAAATCATGAAGAAGTTTATCCAGACCACAAGAACCTAATTAAAAATGTATAGATTATAAATACTAGAGTAATATCTTTGACTATATGTACATCATAATTAATAGGTAGACTCGCTACTTTTTACTTTGTACAAAAACCTTATTATTCTATACAAAAATGAGTCCTACATTACTCACTAACTCGAGAGAAATAGGAATATCAAAAGTAACCAGGTCAGAGCGTAAGGTAGTGATGCTTCTAGCTACTGGACGACCAATATAATAAACAAATCTAAACTATGTTTTGTGAGAAGCTAATTCTTCTCCATTCAAATTGGCCGTGGTGCCAATTTTCTAGTATACTATACAATTTTAAGAGCAATGAGGGAGTAATTTAAATTTCTAATTATGTTAAACTTTTCACAAAATAAAAGAATTGGATTTTCATTTGAGGTATGTACCTATTTTTTTCTTCTGTGCGATAAGGAAATTCTAAACTAATATTCAAGGTGCATACTGAATAAATTTCGTTCTTATATAATGGTTTACAAACCATTTAGGATTATAAATTAATTAGAGTAATCATATATAACAGACTTGAGTCGCGTAAGTTTGAAAATATTGGAAGGAAGGTTCAAATATACATCGGGCAAATCAAATTAAAAACCTCCGCAATTTATAAAAATATTTTTAGAAGCATAAAACCAACAGCAAATGTGAAAGTAAACAACTAAGCACAATAAACAACAGAAATTATTGGAAGGAAGGTTCAAATGTTCATTGATCGTCATCGATATATATATATTTTTTTAATCTTAGAATATCTCCAAAGGTTTATATTACATTTTACACTATACTAATGTAAAATATAGTGTAAATCAATTTTATCTCCAATAAGCTAGTTTAAAATTCACACTAGAATAGAATATTCCATTTTTCTATTTGTATTATTGAGAATAGAATAGTAAATCCACGTAAAATTTCTTGCATATCAAAAATTATTGAGAAGAAAAACTTACAACTAATAATAGATAATAATGATAGAAATTGGGATTACATTGTAAATAGCAATTAATTTCTCGATTTGAAAAGTATTCCCACAAATGATCGATCAATGAATTACGAAGTATTAGATGAGTCTCTCTATTGTATTTTTTTTATTTTATATTGTTAATGTATTGTAAAATTAATGATGTAAGGTAAAAAAAACATTTTGTTTAAACTAGTGTAGTGTGAATTAATTTAATTTTAGAATTTTTAATTATAATTAATTTTATAACTGAAAAAAGGGAAAAAAAATTAAATTAAAGTAGTGTACTGTGAAACAATATCACACTACAAAATTAAATTAAAAGGTGAGAGATTGTTCAAATACACTAAATAGTATAACATATAGTGTACAAATGGAGAACACATTCACGTTGCAATCCCGTAAAATGTCACATCTAGTGTGTCATTGAAAATACTCTTAACAAAATATAGTGATACACTATAAATCAATGTACACGAGTGCAATTTTGTCTTGTACTATCGTGACAACTGACTAAGCTTAATTAAGAATCTATCTGATTTTTAATTATATATCAATCAATTAAATATATTGGTAACTAATATTTGTGACAACTGGTCTATGTCCAAAACTTAATTAGTAGTTTGGCCGCTGTGGAGAGGACAAGCAGACAAGATTTATGTGGTTTTGTTCATTTGCTCTAATCAATCTTACAATTAATTCATAAAAACGTGCACATATAATTTGATCGTAAATAAATAGATCGTAAATACAAAACATTAATCTAGTCTTATGGAATTGGTTTGTTCCTACAAACTCAATGCGTAAAATCTATGGTCTACCGGCTGTAGGGGAGCCCGTGGATTATTAATGTTTGTAATTAGACACTATGGCCCGATTTGGTTGGCAATGACTGTTATGGAAAAATTATATTAGTTATGGAAAAATTATATTATTTCTAATAGTTAAATTCTGTTGTTTGAATAATTCAGTAAAGTAAAATGATTTTTAAAAATTAAACTCTAATGTTTAGTTTATTTTTTATGAAATGAGAGAAAAATAATAAGATAAATCGGACGGGATTCTGTTTCTTTTTTTTTTCAATTAGGTAATCTTTTTCTTTATGATGTCTATTTTTTTATACACAACCAATCACTAATTTTAATATCGGTACTGAAAAAAACAAGATAAATCAGCCGTATTGAAAAAAATAAGATAAATCAGACGAAACGAAAATAGGAATTTTTTATTATAATGAACAGAGGCCTACCTACTAGAGTACTGGGTTAAGCACACTTTCTTGAAAGTATATATAAGTACACTTACATGTATACACACCAAGAATATTGATTTAAATTTTTCCCCATGGGATGACGTAGCGGTTAAGGTGGATGGTCCGGGACCGATAGGTTCTGTGTTCAATTCCCACCAAGACTGTTATGTGATTTGTGTGTCACCCTGTTACATTAAGGGTGGTTAAACCCTCATGTATGGTTTGCAGACTACTACACAAGGAGCACTGGTTTACCCAGTGCGCACCGAAGGTAGCGGCTACGGGTTCCATTAATCAAAAAAAAATTATTGATTTAAATTTACAAGAAATATTTGTAGAGAGAAACATAATATCAAATATTAACAACATTAATAATGAATATTTTAAATTTATCCTTTTTGTAAAATAGACATATTAGTTAACGAACAGAAAAATATAACTTCATACGTAAAGAAAAACATTGATTTAGAATATTGTAAAAAATGTAATGCACTTATGCACTAAATGATTCTAACAAATAAATAAGAAAATATCATTAAATATCCTTGTAGTACATTTTCAACTGCTGGAAATTCTAAGCAACACTCGTGCAGTTGTTGCCTCCATACAAATACTACAACGTGTCAGTCTTTATTCTACGAGACTACGAAGAACTTTCGAGGGAACAAATTGCCGCAAATATAGGTATCTTAAATTAGTATATTCTGCAAATTTAAATATTAATTGTACTTGCCTACCTTTTCACATACATTAGATTTTTAGTTAATACTCACTCCGTCCCAAAATTCTTGTTTCACTTTTTATTTTGGGTCGTTCCACAATTTTTATTCTATTTCCTAAAATAAAAAAAATTATTACAAACACTTTATTTGAGGGTCCCACATCTCTACTCACAACTAACAATTCTCCTAAAATACCGCGTCCAAAAGATATGGAACAAAAATTATGGAACGGAGGGAGTACATATTTTTAAAAATTCTAGCTCATACTTAAATCATACCGTTGTTATAATCAAGTGAAACAAAAAAAGTTAAATTGTACTCCGTTCAACTAAAGTTGATCTTTTTTGTTTTTTTAATGTCTTATTAAAGTTGGCTTATTTCCTCTTCTAACTTAAAATTAAAATAAATTTTAATATAATTTAGTATTTTAATATAATTTAGTAGATTCTATTAACTATACGCTACTTCACACACAACATATGATTTTCTTAATCTTCATGCCTAAAAAGAAACAAACAACTTTAATGGGGAGGAAGGAGTATTAGGTTAATAATGTGACGCGTGCGACTCACCAATAATATTGGTCAAACTTAAATTTATAAGTTTTGACCATATTTCAATGATTTATGAGTAGCCTTCACATCATTGAAGCATATTTTGTAGGTTTAAAATGCCAAAATAATTTTGTCTTAAGATTAATAACTTTAAACTAGAATATATAATTACATAAAAATATGCATTCTATTGATGGATTGAATAAGACTTAGAAATAAAATAGAAGAGTGACTCACCCGGCTTTTTTTTTTTTGGTTGACGAGGAAACCCGCAGCCGCTACCTTTGGTGCGCACAGGGTAAACCTCGCTCATGTGCAATAGTCTGCAAACCACACAGAAGAGTTAAACCACCCTTAATGTGACAGAGTGACATGCTCACACATAGCGTGTCCAGGGTGACAGGCTCACACCGCTATGCCATCCCACCCGGCTTTAGATCCACATATGGTGGAGGCAAGACAAACTTATAAGAAAAAGAAATGCTAAATCTAATTGTCGGTTCATGTTTGGTGTTGCGTTAAAAGCAGACATCAACATTATTTGCCCAAGCGAAATGCGTGGTCGAGGGCTTAATCAAAATTAGACAATCGTCATTTTTTTTTGATGACGAGGAATCCGCAGCCGCTACCTTTAGTGCGCAGAGGGTAAGTCTCGTTCTTCTGCAATAGCCTGCAAACCACACATGAGAGTTTAATTACCCTAAGGTGACAGACACACATAGTATTTTCAGTGGGATTTGAACCCATGACCTTTTGGTCCCGGACTATCCACTCGCTACGTCATTCTTAGTAGACGGCGTAGTAAATCTATTAAAATTAAAAAACAAAACAAATAAAGTTAAGATCATGAAAGAAACAAAGAAGCATATAGATGTGTGTCCCTTGGATGATATAATAATTAAAATGCTTCACTTGTGGTCGAAAATTATGAATTCGAAATTCACCCAAGACTGCTATATGGAAGAAGTTTATTTTATACAGACCAAAAGTAATAATTGTGAATTTCTCGTTATAACAAAAAAAAAATACAACTATAGAAAAAAAAACTTACAAATGTAAGCCAATTTGAAATTTAAAATATAAACCAAATAAATAAAACGAAATAGAAAAAAATTATGGCACTTCTATGTTACTTGAACTAGGATCTTAAATTTATGATTAATCTATAATAATTTGCATCTTTTGTGTGGTTTACATAATTAAGTACGATTCGAATAGTGTACACTTCAAATACCAGTTGTGAATTTCTCTTGTTTTAAAAAAAAAGACAAAAAAACTAGGATCTCAAATTTGCAATTGCTATTTTTGGAAGATAAATTATCTTTTAAAATTAATCATGAAAGGCTAGAGAAATGTAGTAGAGTATAACAACAATTTAATTTTAAATCGTTGTAATTTAGTTGGTTTTTAGTGAAATAACCGAATTTACCACATCCTGAAAGAAAGAAACAGTTCAGTAAATATATTTCTATAAAAATAGGGTTGGTTAGATTATTAATGTGTTTAATGCTTAATAATTCTAATAAATACAATTAATGTTGATTGATAATTGTTCTTATTCCCCTAGTTTAGTAGTTTATTAATAAATTTGCTCACAAATTAACGAGTCAATTGGTATCAAATTCAAAATTTGATTTGGTTATGTTAATGAGACGAAGCGAGCTCGAAGCTCGACTGAACTTTCATGGAGTCAATATCAGAAGAATATATATAAGTAATAAGCTACTTGATCGATTTACAGCTTTACACGTGTCTGTCGTATTATAATAAGAGTGGCGTCCTTCGATTTGTGGGAGTAATATTTTTTTTATGTTTTAAGTTTTTTAAGGTTGGGCTGAAACCAGACGTGATTTCTCGGAATGTGACTGATTTGAGCAACTGGAGACTTTAAATAATACTCTCTTCATCCCGCTATTACTGTCTCTTTTGATTTCGACACGAAAATTAATAAAATTTATTTAAGTGTGTATTTTATGAGTTTTAATTGTATTAAGAAATTGGTACAATTTTCGAGGAGTTGTTGATCGAAGAAATGAGAATTTATTCAAATTTTTGCAGGGCATAATTGAGAGAATCGATTTTTTTTCTATTTTTTTTTCATGTTGTATTTTAAGAAATAATCTTAAGTTTCCAATAAGTTAAAAATCATAAATTTTTTAGTACGGAGTGGAATGAAAATCGTTCGAGAGAGAGAGATTTTTGGAGAGAGAGGGAGTACAGTTAAACCTCGATAAAGTAATAACTTTGGGACCGAGAAAAAATATTCATTAAACGAGGTTATTATTTTATCGAACATTATTTTAGTGCATTGACCTATATCGGGACCGAAAGAAATTATTATCTTAGCGAGATTATTATTTTATCGAATATTACGTCATTGATGTTTAACTGTATGATAATGTGGGGATGAGTATTAAGTCGGAGGGGACCCACTTCATTTTTTTGTTTAAGAGTAATTTTTGCTATTTTAGGAAAGAAGACACTAATAGCAGGACAACCCGATTAGAAAAGTACGACAGTAATAGCGGGATGGAGGAAGTATTTAACAAAGTATTTTTTTTTTAATTTGGGCCCAAGTGTACAACACAGCGGATCAAAACTTCCGATCTTATTCCACTCCTATAAAATGCTTCTAATGGTGACACTCAAAGTATTTACGTATCAAAGATGACACTCCCACACCTTATGGCAAAAAAGAACAAAGGAATCAGGTTAGGACGCAAGGTACTCAGAGTCTTCAAATGGTGCCGTACACGGCGACTGGGTCCCATCTCGAGGCTCTGCAGATGGGTCCAGACGTTGAGAAGCAGAAGGAATCCGGGTTACATCAGATTGGGTCCGAACCCGGTTGCGCTGCCGAAGGGGCATCTGGCGGTGTACGTGGGCGAGAAGGAGGGTAGCATTTCCCGGGTGGTTGTGCCTGTTCTGTATTTTAATCACCCCTTGTTCCTGTCTCTCTTGCGGGAGGCTGAGAAGATTTACGGCTTCGACCATCAGGGTGGGATCCAGATACCCTGCCGGAAATCCGAGCTGGACACCGTTCAGATGAAGATCGCCTCCGCCAGTGGCGGTGGGATGTGGCGGAGATTCTTGGACCGCCGTGATTCTTTTTTGTCTGCCATTCTCTAGATGTATGTGTTTCTTGCTAGATTTCTTTCTTTTTCTTAGTGAATATTGGCCCTTGCAGTTTATATGGTCGATTTTGTTGGCTTTTTATTGTACAAATTTTCAATGTTAATTTGATTTTCATTTCTCAGGATCATACTACTTTATCGCTTTAAAAACAAATCAAATTAAGAAATATAATCATTCTTCGTTGAATTTCATTAAAAAGAAATATAAAAGCAATTCGCTCGACATTCATGTTTATCAAATAATTTCAAATTGTCTTGATTTATTATTTCATAATTGAACTATTTTAGTTCCAATAATGTTGGTGTTTTGGTGCTGGTGAGATCGTCTATCCTATTTTTTGTGTTTCATTTTATAAATCACTAATGCAACGATGATACATGTCTTTTATATAAGTATATAATATGGTTTGGATTTATTAAATCTAAGAACATTAATCATCATCCTTTTCGTGTTTCATGAAATGAGACAAATAGGATTTAAGTGGCTTGGTGCAGTTGATGTTTGGGAACTGTTTACGTATAAACTCACTAATACGGCGCAACTTTTTTTTTTATTATTTTTAATTTTTATTTAATCATATAAAGTCGTAGAAAATCGTAGAAAAACAAATGCATATTTATCTTGTCAACTTTTACAACAATAATAATCAGATTTCAATATTAGATCATTTGAAATTCAAGTCAAGTCAAGTATAGACGGAAAAGTATGAAAAAGTCATATTCACGTAATTAGAAGTTAAGAATGTCTTGTTGCTCTCCTCTTTTTCTAATGAGAGTATTGGAGACGAGACTTCAGGTGTGACGGGTGGGGGAGAGGGAGTGGTTAAATACACATGAGTTCAACTTTTTAGCTGAACGCGAAAGTGAATATGATACTGAGTGCATTTATTGAGTCTCGGACTTAGTTGGTCAAATAAGCTTCCTGATCGCATGACATATGTGTTATCGTCTACTGAGTATTATGTACTGATTTTAGTCAGTTCGTAATTTAAATAGTTCTAGATAAGTGCGGAATGTGTATGTCCCATTTTATAGTCTTGTTGAAAAACGTTTGTTTATTGAGGTTCTATTCAGATATGCTTGTGTGCATTTTAGAGCTTTTACTGAAAATCGATACTTTTATAATTTTGAAAGATCTTTTAATGCATATGGCTAAAAGTAATAAATCAGTCAAAAACACAATATATTATAGTGATTCGGATACGCAAGATCCTATATACGTCCACTTTTCCTATCTTCACAGGATCTAACTTGTATTTATACCGAACAAGTTAAGTCTGTTTCTATGCTAGATCAACTGAGACTTAGTTATAGTCCAAGTGACTTTACAATTTCAAACACACGACTACTCTCTCTGAGCGTAGGGGTTTGGCTAAGAGTTTTTCAATTAAAAGAATTGCTTACAATAAGAACAGCTCAAGGTTGAACTCCTTCAACCTAAGCTTATGATATAACAGTGGTAGCTTAGAGAAATAGAGTGGGAACTAATGTCAGTCTACAAAGAGGAACTAGAAGATGATTCTTTAACTAAAAGTACATCACTAAGTTCGCTTAGATATTGCTAGAGCTTTGAATGCTTCGGTTGTTTGTCTTCCAGTGTCTTGAAAGAATGCACCTTCTCTATTTATAATTTCACGTAGGAATATATCCATTGGAAACAAGAGCTATTTCTGTAGCTAAAGATGGTTGTTGTTGTTTTGTACCAAATAAATCCTACCAAAGCTAGAACTTGAATTAGTATAGACAACAAGGTATCGAACTGTTGGTCGAGAGACGATACTTCGTGTGTGTGTGTGTTGTGTGTAGGGGGGTGGGGGGGGGGGGAGGGAATACACATGAATTCAAGTTTCAATCTCAAAGGCGGAAGTCAGTTTATTACTGAGGGTACTCACGGAATCTAAGATTCAATTATAGTCTGTTAAGCTTCTTCATCTACTTATGTTTCACGGAGTGAAGTCAGAAATAGTATAAGTAACGTGCAGAATGTGTAAGCTCGAGATTATAGTCTTATTTGAAAAACGTTGTTCATTTAAAATCATTTAGGTTTATGATTGAAATCCAACACTTGTATGATTGTATAAAAAAGTTCAGTGGAGAAGGTCAGAATGTAATAAATAAAATAGTAAAGAACACAACAATTTATAGTGGTTCGAATATGCAAGATCATACCTTCTGTTTCAAGGAGATCCTTGTATTTATACTAAACAAGTTCAGTTAGTCATGCACAAGATATATTGCGACTTAGTTATTGTCCTAAGTGACTTTACAAGGTTCAAACACACAGGCTTTGAGGTATTTCCAACTAGAAGGAGTTCTCACCATAAGAACAGTTCAATATTGGATTCCTTCGAATATAAGAGTATGATATCTCTCTGTTAGTTTAGTGAAATAGAGATGGGAACTAATTCAGTCTAGAGTGAAGAACTAAATGGATTATCAAATCTGTTCTAAGGTTTTCGATAGGCATACACCAAGACTGATACTGAGTTGACTTCCTTTGATAAGATACCTCGTACACTTAATTGAACTGATAGCTCTAGTGACATTCTTTAGTCTTTAGTCAGTGAGACCATTGCATATCAGATTTCACATCTCACAGTCAGCACTAGATACAAAACTAAGCATAACCAAGCAACAATTGAAAACTAACATAATCTACTAAGCTCCCTAACATACTGACCTCAACTAAATTGAATCATCTATTACATTATATAGGTTCATCAATCACTTATGGTTTTGGGATCATACAAATCTTACTTTGTAAATCATCACCCAACAGAACACAGGGAACGAAGATTACCATGTATTTTTCCACAATATTTTTGAGTTTTGGTTAGCAACCACGCAAGTTTAGAGTTTTTACTAAACAACTTTTGTCACGAACAAATAAATACAGTGAAAAAGGGATATAAGAAACGCAATTAAAGAGAGGTCCAACGAGATAATCTGCACACATATAATTTCGATGCTCGACACTAATGATTAGTCAATTCTAAGAATCAACTAGTTATATGTCGTTGTAATTAAACTGATACGATCCTCAATATTCCTGCTTCTTAGTCGATAACCTCCACAATGGGCATTGAAACAACTACTTCTCTAACCTAGTTACAACTTGCGTTGATAGACAATTAATAGATTTAGCAATTAGACAACTTTACGTACTAAGGGAACCTAGTTTAGGAGCTTAATCGTATGATGAACATTAAATAGTCTCCTACCGAGTTAATCTAATTATCAAATGATTAATTTCGCTACTTAGCCTTATTCCATGAGAAATGATGGAAATACTAAGTTAGCTACAAACAAAATAAACTAGGGTGATCAAACCTAAATTACTACTCCCTCCGTCCCGCTATTTGTGGCTCACTTTCCCGAAAGGGTGTCCCTTTATTTGTGGCCACTTTCCTAATTTGGTAAAAAAACTATTATCATATCTTCTACTCTATCATCTTTTCTCTCCTACTTTATTACATTCTCTCTCCTACTTTATCATCATTTCTCTCATACTTTCTCATTATCTTATTCTCTTTCATACTTTATCATCTACTCTCTCTCTCATACTTTATCATCTACTCTCTTAATTTCCGTGCCGAAACCAATTGACGCGAAATTCCTTAAATTAATCATGAGCCCTAAACTCTCATGTACTGTTCATGTATGTGTTTCACATCTCGTTGGACTGTTGAAAATTTAGTTACTCATTCTACTAGTATGACTGGGCAAGCAAAATAGTATGCGAAACAGAACATAATACTTCATAAATCCTAATTCTATCATGCATGAATCCAAACCAAATAAACAGCAAATAAGAACACACGAGATTAAGCTGAAAAGAAAACATAATGATTAACAAAAGTACAAAATCAAAGTCGTCTATATGCGACGATCAAAAAATGAAGAAAGCTAAAAGAAGTTTTCGTACTAAACATCAAATATAAGCATAAATAAAGTGTTTGTATCCTCCTCCCGACTCTCAAATTAAAGTGCAAATAATGGAAAATGGATTGTGGTCCTCAAACTTGATTTTGGCGCAGGAAGGGATCATGTGAACTTGATTGAATGCTTGTGTGAATTAATCTCGTCTGTTGCGCCTTTCTCCTTTTTTATTGCTGCCTCCTTCCTTCTAGAACTAGGGTAAATCTTTCACAATAGGATAGATATTGATGGATAAGGCACATCCAAATCTTTCATTATCCGCTCTTTCATTGCCTTCAAGATTCCCCTTCTTTCCTTCTTCATATTTCGTCCAAAAATAGCCCAAATCCGCGCCTTTTTTAATCGAATGTCGTTGCCACCGTGCATCTTAGTCACACGCCATATAAGCCTATTTTTCATGTATAAATGCCTAGAAAAACCTCCAAACTGCCTAGGCAGGAGCCCAATTGGCCAGAAAATCGAGAGGTAAAAAAGACTCATCAAATCTCCTTACACTTGAACTACACTTGTCCTCAAGTATAAGAACAAATGATAAATATCATTCGATTTCGGCCATTGATGTGTCGGTTTTATACTACTCGAATTCACCCAATTTTGACGCTCATCTTGTCAAAGTTGATGTTGTTTGTGCCCAAAAATGCAAGATTTCAGCATATTTATTAGTCGATGATGATGTGGAGATTTGGAGCTGACTTTGAGATATTTTGGCATGTTTTTGGAGCTAAAAATAAACTTGGATCGAGAAGGAAAGATTTGATAAAGATTTGAAAGCTTGAAGATAAATTAGGGCGAGTTCTATATGGAAAATGAATCTTGGAGTTAAAGATCTACAAGGATTTGCCCTAGATACTCTTTCCTTTGGAGTCAAGTTTCGAGATCTATATAAAGGGCTGGAGTCGAGATCATTCATACGCTCTCATACCGCTCCATATCAAGCTTTCTACCATCATCTTCTCATCCTTTTCGCTCTCGTTCTCCAGCACTCTCGATTCAAAAGTCCCGTAGTTTAGTTTTTAGTTTCAGCTCAAGAACATTAAACACTTTCTTTTAGTTTTCAGTTTTTACTTGCTTTCGACTTTAGATTTCCATCACTCGAAGATTTCAGATTCCAGTTTTAATTCAAGTTTTCGTTCAGTTCATGGTTTCGTTATTGCTCCTTTAAGTTTTTCATACTCGCACTTTAATTTTTGTTTTCATCATGTTCGTTAGTGCTTTCTGCTTGTCAAAATTAATCGTGCGTAGCTAATCTTTTTAGGGCTTAGGCGAGGGTGACGAGTATGAGATACAAACTTTGTGAGATCTAATTGGACGTAGTAATTAAAGACTAGGGTTTCGATTTAGAAAGATTTAATTAGATTAACTTAAACCCTATCAATTTAGGTTATGAAGATTAGTGGCAGATTGTTCAACAACTTAGATGGTGAAGCTATTGTAATGGTAGTCGAATTAAGTGGGTTGATCAACTATGCCAACTTGTCCAACAACGGTAGAGATTAAAATCGGGTTCCTTCCTCGTAATGCTATCTAAACATTAAATTTAGGATTGTTCAACAAGCTAGGTTGTGGTTAGGTTAGGGAGTATTGGTTTGTTCAACAAGCCATTACCGACTAAGTAATTAGGAATTGGGGTATGTTCGTGTCCAACACTATATCATATAACTGGTTGATCCTATGAATTAATTAAATCTATACATCAATGATTGAAGTAGTTGTCTCATACGAGTTACTTGAGTCTAGTCCGCCTTTCTCTACTTACTTTTTTCCAATTTACTTTTCTTGCTATTTAATTTCCTTTGCCTAGGTAGTAAACACAAAATTTATATGTGGTGGCATCACCAAAACTTTGATCAAAATAATATATATAGTTGATTTCCACTGTTCCCTGAGTTCGACCTTATTCTATACTAATTATAAGATTCTGAGTGTGTGCAAGAATTTTATTTGGTGTGAAAACAACGATCACCAAATTGGCGCTGTTGCCGGGGAATGGTATTTCTAATTAACCGTGTTTACCTTTTGATCTTTTGTGCTTTAACTAGTTTATGAGCAGGACTTCCAACCCAAACCTTATATTTGATTCTGAGACCGAAAGAACCGTAAGGAGGCCATGGAAGGAGGCAAAGCTGCAGCAACTGCCGAAGCAACACACTTCGTCTGCCCAAGCAGAAGCTGACTTTGAAGACGTTCTACTTAGCCTAGTAGAACTCTTTTCTGAAGAGAAACTCGTGACTAAAGTCGAGAAGATGGTCGACGATCAGTATAATCCGAGGCTAGATCAGTTTGTGTTGGTCCAAAGACGAACCTTTAGGTGTAGGTGTTGGTCCGGAGATGATAGTCAGGTGTAGAGGGGGGGTGAATACACCTGATGGCAGTTTCTTTTTCTCGAACCGAAGGACAGCTAAGCTACTGATGAACAGTGCCAAATAGTAACCTTCGATCTCGGGTCAGAGTGTGTCAGCTACTGAGCTCTCCTACTGACTTGAGTCAGTCGTTCGAAACTCAGTCGGAGACGTTTTGTGTGCGGATAAGTGTGGGGCCCAGAAATTCGTCTCAGTTTTGAAAAACGCTTTTCACAAATCAAGTTCTTTTGGCTGTGCGCTTTTGAAATAAGTTTTATGCGAACATATGATTTTGAACAGTTATGATATGCAATAAAACAGTAAAGAACACAAGCGATTTAATGTGATTCGGATACGCAAGATCCTACGTCCACGGTCCTGACAATGGCAGGATAACTTGTTGATTATACTGAGCAAGCCTCAGCAGGTATCTGTGCACTGGACAGATCCTTCTAAGTTATAGTCCTTAGCGACTATACAATTCAAACCGAAGTTCGAAAGGGAGGGAATAATCTCCAACTAAGAAGGAGTTCTTACAATAAGAACAATTCACTAAAAGTGAACTCCTTCGAAATCTAAGCTATAAATCTGGCAATGAGCTTAGTCTAGAGAAGAAAGGGATCTAAATACTCTAGAGAGAAGAACTAAGAATATTCTAAGAAAGCAAGTTCTTCTCTGGATAATCTTTGAGTTCGCTAGAGTGTTCTTGAGCTTGAGCTTTTTCCCTTATGAGTCCCGTTCGTGGAGCTTCGAATTTCTTCTCTATTTATAGTTGTGAGCTATGGCATATGTCCGTTGGAGACGACGATGCCACGTGTCATAAGCTTCCAGAGAAAACGGCCATAATTTTGAATTTGTTGCAGCAGGGCAGTTAATTACTGTACATGAGAGCAGCTTTAGTGTATAGAGCAGATATGGCGTTGTCGGCTTCTCATTGGTCGAGGTTTGTGGTTGGTGAGAATGTGTAAGAGTCAAAGTTGACTATTCAAACAACCTCGTAAGATCTTCTCGCCGAACTTCGAAAGGACTTGTGCGACCGGGTCGTTTCACGGACACGTAGACTAGATAAGTCTCTCGTCTTCTTCGACCGAGTCGGCCGACAAGGAATACATTTACCGAGTAGGTCACCGGGCGATCGCGAAGGTACCGAAGCTTTGCATATGTTCTTCGCCGATGGCTTATCACCGATGGGTCGTCTCCTACCGAGGTGAAGATCATCGGCCGATCAAGAACGCAAGCTCTTACAAAGATGACGTGGGGTTCTGGAAAGTAACTTCATGAGAAGATCAATCCAACAGTTTATCCCGTACAGGACTTAGACAAAAGATAATCAAAATAAACAAGTCTAACCTATACATCATCTAATCCTATATACACCGCACGACCGATAACAAATGGGTTTTGGGATCTTCAATTCCATAGTACTACTATGATTTCCCCCAATATTCTTTTAACCACTAGACAAACCGAGTACCATCTATCGACTCATAACCCAACAATTTCCCCCCTAATTGATGATGCCAAAACCTCTATTTCTAATCATCTAGCCTCTAATCTAAAATAAGGAACGGAGAGCTAATCTACTGACAACAATTTCCCCTTGAAGACAATCAAGATGATCAATAAAAATCAAGTCAGTAGGCGAGATGTAGGCAAAATCAGAGAATGATTATGTGAGTGTGTGTCAGATCACTTAGTGATCAGTTGTGAGAAAACACAAACAAAAGCCATGAGACAATGAGTAATTGTCCGGCAAGCAATAGGAACCAATATATATATGGACAGAGAGTACATGGGCCCTATTACTATTACAACAAATATGAGATAAGAGATCAAGTCTGACTTCTGAAATTCTTCGTACGTTTCTTAAAGTCGGCAGACTTGTCACCGGAGGGTCCGTGTAGTAATACTTGTAGACTCTCGAGCGTAGAACCCGGATTTCCTCATAATCATCTCGGATCGTACATATTCGGACATAGATGAACAACCAGCCTTCTTCTACTTCTCTCTCAATCTCTTTTGTGCACAAAGACGCCGCGAGTAGTCCTAGGAGGAGGGATTCGCCCGAAGGCCGGAGCTCAAGGGTATTTTCTCTTTCTCCATGATCTGGCGGATCTGATTTCTGAAACCCATATCGAATCGACTGATAAGTCCATCAAAGTGTTGATCAGCTGATTTGTCAGTCTCATAGATACCCCAAACATAATATCCCTTAATAAAGTCTTCTTTCGGTTCCTCCCACTTGCTCGTTGAGCTCGGCTGGCACCCAGTTATCCACATGAGGTGTAGGCTCCTTTTTTATATAAGGTGCCCTTCTGAATTTGGATCCTCGTGGAATCTGCTTCCTTGGATCAGCTGCTGGCTTTTCGGATAGGTTAATCATTTTAGCCATGTCAGCTATCCTCTTTTTCTCTCCGAGAGCCGCCGCCCTTGTATCTCCTCTCCCGAGATTTAGTCACCGCAGCCGTGGCTTCCCAAGTAGCTCGTCCTCCGCCTCCCGCTCAAGTGTGAGATTAGTTGGGTAATAACTCGTGCAAATAGGCCGGACCTCGACACTAAGGCTTTGGCTAGCTCCTCCTGAGCTTTCTTCTCATCCTCAGCCTTCTTGGCCTTACCCTTTGCAGCTTTCCTTGGCTTCTTGCCTATCTTAGCCTCTTCCAGCTGATGCTCCTGATCAAGCTTATCCTGAAGCTGTTGAGCAATCTGAAGATCATAAGGCTTCCTGCTCCGCTTTTGATTTGAATTTGCGAGCCGGGGAAGATGGAGAAATGGGTTCATTGGCGATCTCCTTCCCCGATCTCTGCGGTGGCAATACCTGAGGCTCTTCTACTTCTTCTTGATCCAAGAATTGTGCAACTTCATCTATGTGCTGGGCAGATGAGATGGGGACTACCTCAGTCACTGCCTGCCTGAGAGGGGTGTATTCCAGCAGGAGTACAACTGAACTGGGTCCAGCCTGAGCGGCTGACCCTTCTCCTTGAGCTGTTCTAGCCCCTTCCCCCTTACTTCCTTCCGCCACCAATTCGACCACAGCCGGTTCCGCCTCAGTTTCTTCCTTTACGTCTTCTTCCCCCTTTTTGGCATCATCTGCCTTAGAGAGGTGAGAGCGGATGTCTTTGATTTCTCGTTCAACATTGTAGACTGATTCTCTAATGAGAGTGGCAGTGGATTCGAAGTCTTTGACGAGGTCGTAGTACATTTCCCAATCTTTTCCTTGATCAGCTCTGATTTGCTTAAGCTGCGCGACTGACTCCTGACGGAGTTTCAGCAGAGCCTGATCGTGGGAGTCTGTCATTTCTTTCTGAATGGCCTTAAGGGCCTCTGCCTGTTGTTTTATAGCAGTTTGTAGGCAGGAGGTGGCCAATTTATTCCTTTCATCCATTTCGGCCTTGACTGAAGCAAGAGTCTGAGCCAGCTGTTCAGAGAAAATCTTCTGCTGAGTGTGAAGTAGCTGCTGACTCTGGATTTCTAAATCTGCCTTCTGAGCGGCTAAGGCAGTCTCAATTATCTCCTGAATATTCAACTGAGGAGTAGGAGCTTCTGAGACTTTCTTCACGCCTTCAGCCAGTTGGTTTACACTAGCCGTTTGGGCCTTAGTATACTGAGCCCATTTTATATGAACATCTTTGGCTAAGAGGCGATTTTTGTTCCCTTGCCGTCTTATGGCCTTGTTCACCGACTTAGAGGTGACGGAACCAATTGGTTGTATCTGATACGAGCTTGTTCCGATCCTCTGCTCAGAAATCGCGAGTAGTTGCTCTTGACTGCGCTTTGAGGCACCCGGGGCATCACCTGATGTGGACGGAGGTGGTGATTTGCCCTTCTCGCGGGAGTGGGACCCTCAGCAGAGCCTCCCAACTCTGCATCCTTGGGTGATGCCTGTTCCATCTCCTCATCCTTATCTCCATTATTCTCATTATCGGGAGAAGGTGGTGGCGAATGATCGTCGCCGGCACTCGAGGTTCGCAAGCTCGCCAGAGATAGAGCATTGCCGCCCTCAAATCTTCGAATGTTGCCGATCGGTTGGTTCCCCGAACCCAATTGCTGATCGCAACTCTTGCTCTTCAAAGTAATAATGAAAGAGCCGTCTCGAGTCCTTATGATCTCTTCGAGTATGTCCCAACTCGGGGACCTCAAGAAGATTCGAACTCTAGCCCTTATGGCTATTTCCATCGATCCGAATGATCGATATCTCGTGGATCCGTGAGTGGACTTCACTTGTGGCTTGGAGGCGAGTAGAGTGGATGGTCGTCCACTCGGAGGAAGTCTCTTCGGTTGGAGTCCCGACGTCCGACCGAGTCTCCTCGAGCCGATCACTTGTACCTTATCCTTAAGTGTGGCTCCCTCCATTCCCGTGTCGGGGTCAAGAATGTGTTCTTCTAAGTAGGAGGAGGAGAGGCCGGTTTAGCTTGTTCTACCGGCAGCCAAAGAGTCCAGCTTTTAGTCGGCCTTTTCCTTTTCGGAGGGTCGGCGCGAGGGGGCAAAACAATATCTCGATCTTTCTCTCTTCGATCAGCGGCCCTCGCCCAACGTACTTCTCGGCAAATGCTTTAGTTTTGAATTTTATTAGCTTGTTTGTCGAAGAATTTAGGCGTCGGCAAACCAAGAATTCCTCGCTACGATTGCTCGATCGCATGGACATCTTGGTCCCATACAGTAGCTTCCCAACGCTAATCATCTTCCGCTCACCAGTTGGTAAGATGGTGAACTTTTGCGCCTGAGCCTTCAGCTCGGCTACATAATAATCTGTCCAGTTCAAGTCCAGATTGTTCAAGCGCCTCGAAGACAGGCTCAAGGTATGGAAGATCCACTTGGCGAAGCGCCATGGTGGGTTCGAACTGAATCCGTGGGAGTATGATCTCGTTCATATCAGCGGGTTCATGAACATTCGCCATTAAAATCTGCAAAACAACTTGTTAACACTTGAAAATAGAGTGAGTGAGTAGAGTTTTAAGCAGAATTTAATACATTACCAAGTAGTTTAGAGCTTGTGGATGCTAGAAATCAGATAGGTTTGGAGATTTGAAGAAAAAAAATTGATTTGCAGAAAGAGCTCTAAAGTTGGAAATGGCGGAAAATGAGTCGAGTAGAGAAATTGAAAGGTTTTGTAAGATCAAGTTTATTAATCGGTTAGATCGAACGGTCAGGATTTAATCTTTCAATGTTATATGTGGCTGAGATTAAATGTTGTATACTGAATGATTACAAAGCCGCCTCTACTATAGACCCACGGGGATGATGCGTAATAAGGGTAAGTGAGAAGACATGCATTAAATGCGTATGCAGCAAAGATTAATTACCAAATCAATTTGAATGAGAACGGTATCTATTGACCATTCCTTAAAGAAATTGATGGCGGGAAATAAATGCTTCTTAACTACTGAATGCGAGCGACTGATATAATAAATGCAAGCATGTCAACAAAAACGTTAAGTATTCAATACTACGCAAACCTCTTCAGCGAACTTTTACGATCACTGGTTACCGTTAAGACTTAGGAGGATGGTTGACGTCCTTGAAGACCACGTTCCCCCCCTTGCGTACAAGTATGATTCTCCCAACCGAATCATCAGCATCGATCATCCGACCTGCATACTCGGTTCCTTCCGTCCGATACCAATTGTTGCCAATTGCGCTATCGAAGTTGTCCTCTACCGACGTGACTCGGTAGGGATCCGAGTAGACCTAGCTCAACCGATAGTTCTCTCGAATCGGTTCTCGCCTAGTGGTTTGGTCGGTATGTCCGCCCCTTTGCTTGTTAGTATGGACTTTCTCCATTCTCGATATCCTTCTTCTCGACATGGTCTCTCGATGAAGTGGTGTCGGAAATCCACGTGCTTGCATCTCGTATGTAGAACTGGATTCCGAGTTATTGGAATAGCACTTGTGGAGTCACGTAGACGGGCACTTCATTCCGAATGATACCATAATCTCTCGGTTGTTGTCGAAGCCAAAGGATCCGGGCACAAAGAACTTCCAGCCAGCCATATACTCGCCCTCGTAGTGGACGTTGCTACCGAGTGTTGTTTCTTTGAAAACCATGATATCGCCTTGCCGCCTAGGAACCGACATGTTCCTAAGTCGACTTTCGATCTATTCCCGCATCCCGCATAATCGCATCGAATAACTTCGTCGCATATAAGATTATCATCGCCAGGATACCATAACCCAGATCGGGTGTTCCTCTTAGATATTGGGAATCTTCTTTTGCCGAGTCTAGATGACTTCGCTTGGGATCCGCTTGAAATCTTGCACATACAGCTATAGCATAAGTTATGTCAGGTCGGCTAGATGTTAAGTATAATAAAGAACCAATAATAGCTCTATAATCAGTAGAGTTAACAGAAGCTCCCTCTTTGTCTAGATCGATTTTAAAATTTGTGTTCATGGGGATCTTGACTGGCTTGCTCGAATCGTAGCCGAATCTTTTGAGAAGATCTCGAGTGTATTTAGCTTGATTGATGAAGATTCCTTCAGGTGATTGCTTCACTTGAAATCCAAGGAAATAATTCATCTCTTCCATCATGAACATCTCGAACTTCTCCTTCATCATCTTCTCGAACTGCTGGCATATGGTCTCGTTTCTCTACAAAAAAAATAATGTCGTCTACGTAGATTTGCACCAGTAGGATGTCATCTCCTGACTTTATGCCGAACAAGGTGCGATCTATCGTCCCTTCCGAAAACCTTTCAAGTAGAAAGTCTAATAGGGTATCGTACCAAGCCCCGGGTGCTTGTTTTAACCCATACGAGCTTTCCGAAGTCTCGTACACTCGATGTCCCTCGCGAAAGCCGGGCGGTTGTTCCACGTAGACTTCTTCCTTCAGTACGCCGTTTAGAAAAGCTGACTTTACATCCATCTGATATACTTTGAATCCTTGATGCGTTGCGTAGGCTAGGAAGAGACGAATGGCTTCCAATCTTGCGACTAGAGCGAAAGTTTCATCAAAGTCGATTCCTTCTGCTTGACTGTATCCCTTGGCAACTAGTCGAGCTTTGTTTCTGACGATGACGTTGTTTTCATCACGCTTGTTTTTGAAGACCCACTTAGTACCGATCACATGCTGATGTATAGGTCTGTCAACAAGCTCCCAAACTTCGTTTCTGACGAACTGGTTCAGCTCTTCTTGCATGGCGATGATCCAGTCAACATCGTTAAGTGCGTTCTCTATCGACTGAGGTTCTTCTGTAGACAAGAAACAAGAATAAAGTGAGCTTTCTCCTTGATTTAATCTCGATCTTGTTCTTATCGTTGCTGATGGATCTCCTATTATGAGATCTGAAGAGTGAGCGTCAAGCCATGAACGTCTGAGTCTAGCTTCTTCTTCTGATACTACTTCTACAGAATCATTAGGAGTGTTAGGCATTTCAGTAGTACTGTTCTGAGATTGCAGCAGTTCAGTAAGAAGGTTAGGATCTACTGAGTTTCCAGGTTCAGGGGCATTTAGCTCAGGAACAATAATCGTTCCCCCCGAGTTTATATTCTCGGTAGAGGTCTCGGTTACCACCGGGGCTTCCTCATCGACCGTTGTTACCCGTTGTTGATTCTCGTTCGCAGAATCAACCGTGTCGCCTACATCGCCCGTTGGTTGAGTCCGAGTTTCTTCATCATCTCGACTCATCATCCCAACAACGCCGAATCTTTTCGGTTTATCGGTCGCTCCGAGATCCTGTAGCTTGCTACCGACATCATCGCATTTGTCTCTCGTAGTTTTCCCCGTTCTCGCAACAAACTCATCAAAAATAACATGAGGGCTTTCCTCCACGAAAAGAGTCCGATAGTTAAAGACTCCGAAGACTTTACCGACTCGGGAATATCCTAAGAATACCCCTTGATCGATTTGCTATCAAAGACCTTCAACCGATCTTTCCCGTTATTGTGGATAAAGCACGGACAACCAAAAATATGAAAATGAGAAATAGAAGGAATTCTCCCTTTCCACAATTTGTATGGTGTCTTCATGTGTTGCTGTGTAAGCAAATGGAGCGATTCCGAGTGTAGCAGCCGTGTCGGAGCATCCGCCCGTAACTTAGAGGGTAGCCCGTGAGTCCGCTAGGAGCGTCCTTGCCGCTTCTTTGAGTGTTCTTTTTTGCGTTCAAGCAAGTCCGTTCGTTGAGGAGTACGAGCAGCCGATGTCTCGTGCTGAATTCCCTCTTTATCGCAGTACTCTTTAACTACCGAGTTGAGAAATTATGTTCCTCTATCTCGAGCGAATTCTTTGTATCTTGATGTCCTTTTCCACACCGAGCTTTTTCGCAGTTTAGGCAACTCGGTCATGACATCGATTTGTTGGCGATGAAGATTACCCATGTATATCTCGAGTAGTCGTCTATAACGACAAGGGCATACTTCTTGCCTCGTATAGTCACCGGAGAAACGCCCGAATAAATCCATGTGCAAGAACTCAAGGATTCCATCAGGGAAGGTGAAGGAATAGGTGGATTGCTTTTCTTTGTCTCGCTTTCCCTTCAAGCATGCTTCACAATTTCTCTTTGATGAACGATTCGTTGGGTAGTCCCCCGACTTTAGAGTTCTTGGCGAGCTTGTTCATAGTCTTGAAGTTCAGTGGCCGAGTCTCTTATGCCATAGCCATCCCGACCGGATTTCGTCTCATGCGAGCAAGCCACCTCGGGTTCTCGGGTATTCCGCTTAGCAACGTATATGTTTTTCTTCCGCGAACCCGATAACACCGTTTTCCCCGTAGATTTATCAACAATATCACGTAAAACCAAGTGTCAAAGATTACTCTGTTAAGATTATCACGCAATTGATCGACAGAAAGGATATTATGTTGAAGTCCTTCAACATATGTTACTCTTGAACCGAAGCGCCCCAATATTCAGCGTTCCATATCCCCTTGTGTAGCCTTTAGAGTTGTCACCAAACTCAATTCTGGGACCATCTTCTTGTATATAGTTGGTCAGCACGCTCTTCTGGTACATCATGTGTCTTGAGCAGCTGATGTCCACTATCCATGGGTCCTTATGCACCTGCAAAACAGAAGAATTTTTAGGTACCCTTTGGTTCAGTTGGGTCCTTACATGTTAGTGGGTGATTTCGGAACCCAAATCTGCCTCGGAACCTTAGAAGTCTGAGACTTCTTCTTCTGAACCTTGTCAGTTTTCTTCTCCACAGGACTCGGAGATACTGACTTTCTGCTGATGATTTTGGGTTCAGGAGCTTTCTTCTTCTGAGTCTTTGCGCTTCTCCTGACCCTGGGCTCATAATAGTATGAGCCGTACTGAGCCGGTGCTCGTACAGTGGCTCATGGTACTGTTCTGCCCATCTGACCTTCTTGGTTCCCCCTGAATTTGATCGCGGTGTCCTGGGGCTGGAACCTTTGGTCAGCTGCTTGTTGTTGCTCGGCTGAGGTGCAATCATTTTCTGTTTGTTCTTCGCCTGAGGTGTGGTGTCAGCAACTTGCACCTTTCCTCTGACAAACCTATCAGCCAGCGCTTCTGAGCTTTTCGAGGTAGAAGCTTCGTGGGTATAGCCAAGTCCTTCTTTCATGACAGTTGGCCGTTGTGCTCTGAGCATACTTTCTAGCTTCTCCTTAGCTCCAAGGTACTGTTCAGTCATCAGTCCTCGCCAGACCTCGTCACTCCTCCTGAGTGAGTCATAATCTTTCTGTACGTCTGAGAGCTTCTGACTGAGCTGAGCTATTTCAGTCTCTTTCTCACAATTGTCCTTAGTCAGAACTGAGATCTGAGTCTCTTGAAGCTGAGACTTAGTCATAAGAGATTCGATCTCTTCCTTGAGTCTCGCAACTAGATTCTCTGACTCAGTAGAGACCTGACAATCAGAAGAAAGTCTCTAATTTTCAGCCTTTACCATCTCCAGTTCCTGGATCGTTCTGCTGAACTCTCTGCTCAGCTGAACCTGTTCCTCTAATAGATCGTCGTATGCTTGTACCACATCCAGAGGATCATCTGTGACCGAGCACGTGTCGTGTGTGCTGTGTGAAGAAGAGGTTATATTAAGTTTGGAGTTTACCTCAGTCTCTTCTCTGGCCATCAGACAGTATTCAGCTGTTCCTCCAGGAACCGTTTCTCCGACCTCAACTGCTACAAATGCAGCTTCGTCCTCAGAGGAATACATAAATGTATCCTCCTCAAGTGAGTTGTCGGATATCTCTCCGGCGATGTAGGCCTGCCTTCTTTGGGCAAATTTTTCTCTTCGCTCGCGTTTCGCTCCGTTGAGCAAACTGAGTGTTCGGGACAGTCAGATCGATAGTGTCCCTCCTTCTTACGCTTATAACAGGTGGATGTTCTCTTGCTTTTTCCAGTGAAGCTTTGGATGGACTCGCAGCAGGCTCGTGTTCCCGCATTCGGTAGAAGGATTAGATTCTTCCCTTTCTCGATAATCTTTCTTACCCGAGGGAGAAACTCTTTTGTATTTCCTCGCCTTTCGACTCTCTCCTTTTCTCTCCGATATTTGAGAGCCATCACAACCAGCTGGTCAGTGCCTGAAGTCTCACAAGATTTTGCTTCGATAGTGGCCACTGCCTTGCTTGAGGAAATTGGTTTGGATCCAGTTTTGCTGATAGTTGCTTTAAAAGCATGATCGATTTGTGTGTCAGCTGGAGCACTGGAACACCTTTGGGGTAGACTATGCTCAAATTCCTCCGTCTTTAGTTCTGAAAATATAACATCAGGAGTTAGAGCATTTAGATCAGAGCGATGTAAATAAGTAGTAAATGGAAGCCACTTCTGTCGAGGTAGCGCTCTCAAGATCTTTGTGTTCATCTCTTTGTTGGTGAACACCTTCCCCAGCCCGTTGATGACATTGACTTGGTTTGTAAATCTGACACTGAGCTCGTCAATGGTCTCACTAGGCTCCATTGCAAAGGCTTCGAACTTCTGAAGCTCTAATTCGAGCTTGTTTTCTTTGATCTGCGGGGTTCCTTGGCTCAAGATGCCAAAGCATCCTATAGCTCTTTTGCCATTTTGCAATCCCGCACCCTCCCGAGATGAGAGTCACCGAGCGTTGTCGGGTATGCGTTTCGCGCAACTCGGTCCGAGGTTGTGCAGCCTTTTTCTCTTCGTGCGTGAAGGCCGATTTGTCTTTGGGAACCTTAGCACCGATTTGTGCTCCTACACCTCCCGCAGAGCGAACCGAACGCCGTCAATCATGGGAATGATGGGTCCGGGCTCGGGGACGTCCGTCATGCTTTGTCGTGCAAGCAATGTGAGGTGTGCCTCCATTCTCACGCGCCATACCGTGAAGTTCTCTATTGAGAACATTGGCACCATCCCGATACCGACATATCGGACATTATGCGAAAGGGTATAAGGATGAAAGAAGAGATGCTTGTGCAGTGAAAACGTTTTCAAGGATCTGTTCGAGAGACGATAGTCAGGTGTAGAGGGGGGGTGAATACACCTTATGGCAGTTTCTTTTTCTCGAACCGAAGGACAGTTGAGCTGTTTAGTGCAACTGATGAACAGTGCCAAATAGTAACATTCGATCTCGGGTCGAGTGTGTCGGCCATCGAGCTCTCCTACCGACTTGAGTCGGTCGTTCGAAACTCCGGTCGGAGACGTTTTGTGTGCGGATAAGTGTGGGGCCCGAAATTCGTCTCGGTTTGAAAACGCTTTTCACAAATCAAGTTCTTTTGGCTGTGCGCTTTTGAAACAAGTTTTATGCAAACATATGATTTTGAACAGTTATGATATGCAATAAAACAGTAAAGAACACAAGCAATTTAACGTGGTTTGGATACGCAAGATCCTACGTCCACGGTCCTGACAATGGCAGGATAACTTGTTGATTATACTGAGCAAGCCTCAGCAGGTATCTGTGCACTGGACAGATCCTTCTAAGTTATAGTCCTTAGTGACTTTACAATTCAAACCGAAGTTCGAAAGGGAGGAAATAATCTCCAACTAAGAAGGAGTTCTTACAATAAGAACAATTCACTAAAAGTGAACTCCTTCGAAATCTAAGCTATAAATCTGGCAATGAGCTTAGTCTAGAGAAGAAAGGGATCTAAATACTCTAGAGAGAAGAACTAAGAATATTCTAAGAAAGCAAGTTCTTCTCTGGATAATCTTTGAGTTCGCTAGAGTGTTCTTGAGCTTGAGCTTTTTCCCTTATGAGTCCCGTTCGTGGAGCTTCGAATTTCTTCTCTATTTATAGTTGTGAGCTATGGCATATGTCCGTTGGAGACGACGATGCCATGTGTCACAAGCTTCCAGAGAAAACGGCCATAATTTTGAATTTGTTGCAGCAGGGCAGTTAATTACTGTACATGAGAGCAGCTTTATTGTATAGAGCAGATATGGCGCTGTCGGCTTCTCATTGGTCGAGGTTTGTGGTTGGTGAGAATGTGTCAGAGTCAAAGTTGACTATTCAAACAACCTCGTAAGATCTTCTGCTGAACTTCGAAAGGACTTGTGCGACCGGGTTGTTTTCTCGTCGGACACGATGACTAGATAAGTCTCTCTTCTTCTTCGACCGAGTCGGTCGACAAGGAATACATTTACCGAGTAGGTCACCGGCGATCGAAAGGTACTGAAGCTTTGCATATGTTCTTCACGATGGCTTATCAGCTGATGGGTTGTCTCCTACTGAGGTGAAGATCAGCTGCTGACTGAAGAACGCAAGCTCTTACAAAGATGAGAACTTCTGGAAAGTAACTTCATGAGAAGATTAATCCAACAGTTTACCCCGTACAGGACTTAGACAAAAGATAATCAAAATAAACAAGTCTAACCTATACATCATCTAATCCTATAGACACACTGCACGACTGATAACAGCTGGGTTTTGGGATCTTCAATTCCATAGTACTACTATGATTTCCCCCAATATTCTTTTAACCACTAGGCAGTCGAGTACCATCTATCGACTCATAACCCAACAAGAGGGGGGGGGGGGTGGGGTGAATACATCTGAGTGCAAAATTCAATTCAAACGCGAAAGTCAGTATCTACTGAATTGTGCAACTGAACAAGTCAGTTGGCCAAATAAGCTTTCTCGATCGCGTGGGCAGAGGGTATCTATCTACTGAGTCCTATATACTGACTTCGGTCAGTGAACAGTGATTCAATATAGGATACAATGCGGAAGTGTGGGCCCAAATAATTTTCCTCTCAATTTGAAAACACATTTTATGCTGAGTGTGATTTTTAAAGATCAGTTTGTAAGCAGTATGAACAGATAATCAATGAATCAGTAAATCAACACAGTCAATTTTTTAAGTGGTTCAAATACGATGGATCCTAAGTCCACTGTTCGCTGGACATATACTCTAGTTATAGTCTTAGTGACTTTACAATTTGAAACACGAGGTTTGATTTTCTCCAACTAAAAAGGAGTTCTTACAATAAGAACAATTCATTAAGTTGAACTCCTTCGAATCTTCTAAGCTTAAGATATTACAAAGATTGCTTAGAATAGAGAATAAGAACAATAGATCTCTAGAGTGAAGAACTAATTATATCTCTCTGTGTATGAGTTCTTCGTTGTGTACGCTTTTTGGTCGCTAGAGCGTTTGAATGCTTGAATGCTTTTGATTCCTAGTTTCTTCTTTGCATGAAGACTCTTCTCTATTTATATTCTCGACTCATCAATAGATCCGTTGAAAAAGGTCTAAACACGTGTCGAAAACGACAAGAAAAACGACCATCTTTAGCTTTGAATGTCACTGTAGGGATTCTCTCTTTTTCAGTCTATGAAGCAGCTTTATGTTAGATCAAGTACAGTGCTGGAAGCTCCTCATTAGTCGAGATTAGAGAGTTGGTGAGGTTTGTTCAAACTCCAAGTGGATACTGAGTTGACTTCCTTTTTTTCTCGGACGCTTTTACTGTGTTGTCTCCTGCTGACATTCTTCTAAGATATTCAGTACTTGGCACGATTTTCTCTACTGATTCAGTGGGTTATGAGATTCCCAACTGCGTTCCTCATGCTGAGTCCATCCAGCTGACATAAGATGTTCTACTGAACTTATCAACTACTGAACTCTATCTAGCCAACTGAGTTCCTAACATGTTAAACTGAACTAAGCTATTGCATTGTGAGGTACATCATTCAGCAAAGGCGTTTTAAGATATTCAAATCTTCTCATACTAAATCTCATACCCAACAGTTTGGAAGGCATGGTGGTGAAGATCTTCCAACACCAATCCAAATTGAAGGGCTCAATGAGCAGATTGAGATCAAGTATGGGCTTATCTAAGCCCTACCAAAGTTTCATGGAATGAAGAATGAAGATTCATTCCGCTTTCTGATTGAATTCGTGAGATTCTGCAATACTCAAAAGAATTCCCATGGAACAAAGGAGCAATTCAAACTATCTGTTTTTCCTTTTGCGCTCACCGATCTTGCATGAAACTGGTTCATAAGTCTACCCGCAAACTCAATCAACACATGAACAGAGATTAGACAAATATTTCTAGATTGCTACTTTCCGGTTACAAAGACCAATTTCTTGCGAAAGGAGATTTCTGGAGTCCAACAAGAATTTGATGAGACACTAAATAGATATTGGACTCGGTACAAAACTCTCATCGAAAGCTATCCAAATCATAACTTTTCCAAGGGATATTTGTTAACATACTTTTACCGAAGTATGACAATCACTACAAAGAATTTTGTGAACTTATATCTAGTGGAGGCAATTTTTCTTGTTGGAGAGTAAATGATGCTGAAAAGATAATTCAAGAATTGCCTAATGCAACTAAGGATTATGGAGAAGTCTGTATTATAAAAAGATCTGCAAATTTAGTCGATTCCTCAGATCTGGAAACCAAGATGGATAGTAGTATGGAGAGGATGGATATTTGATGCGATGTGTTGATCTGAAAGTTCTAAACTAATGACAGTTATTCCAATTATATAATCAAAATTATTTTGTTATATTCCTAAAATTTCGGTATTCATCTTCTTCTCATGCATCGATCATATCCGTAGTGTTCTATCTCTTTTATGTGTATTATCTATACAATTATAAAATCGAGAAAAAAAAATATTGTATTTTTTTAACAAGAATAAATTTTAATATACATATTAATATTATTTATGTCATATATTAATTTTTTAAAAATAAGAAATTAAATTTATTATTTTTGTGTCATTGTAATTTGAAAAAAAAAAAAGAAAAATCAATTTTTCTATGTCAAAAACATAAACCATAAAAATCATTACTCGAACCCAAGTCACTCAGATGAGAACCCAACAATTAACCCGCTGCACTACAAGAGTGCTACCTTTAAGCTTTCCATTAATATTCAATTTAGCTTTGGTGCGGTCGGTTGCACCAAAGTTTTAGCAAATGGTAAAATTAAAAAATTAAAAATAAAAAGGGTATGCTTGAAAATATGAAAAAATATGTGCAATATAAAATAAAGTGAAAATTAAAAGGAATAATTTCATGTTGCTGTTTATGTATAAAGAAATTATTTTTAGGGGAGATAAGTTTAAGAAATACTATCTTTTAGGAGGTGTCTAATTTGACAATTTACTTGGGGAAAAGAAACACAAGATATATTATCGTCGGAGACAAATCTTAAAGTAAACCATTTACCAAATAATTTAGAATTAAATATCAAATAATATGATCGATTTTTCAACCTACACTAGCATCGAACATTCTAGAAACCCTTCCCCTTCCCTCATCTGCAACCCGATCAAGCCCCCCTCATATTCTTTACTCTCGTCGTCGAATTAATAATCGAATTTATACCTAAATCTTCGAAATTCTCAATCCCTAATGGCCGACGAAGCCAAAGCCCAAGGCAACGCCGCCTTCTCAGCCGGCAACTTCGACGACGCCGTCCGCCACTTCACCAATGCAATCAACTTCGCCCCCAGCAACCACGTCCTCTACTCCAACCGCTCCGCCGCCTTTGCGTCCCTCAACAAATTCCCCGAAGCTCTGTCGGATGCGGAGAAGACCGTCGAGCTGAAGCCCGACTGGGGCAAAGCCTACTCCCGGCTGGGCGCGGCGCACATGGGTCTCCACAGCTACACGGACGCCGTTTCCGCGTACAAGAAGGGTCTCGAAATCGACCCCAGCAACGAGGCGCTCAAGTCGGGTCTTGCCGATGCGGAGGCATCATTGGCACGGAGCTCTAGGCCACGCGCCGCTCCTGGAGGAAATCCTTTCGGGGAGGCGTTCGGGCCGGAGATGTGGGTGAGGCTGGCTAGTGATCCTAGCACACGGGAGTTGCTCCAGCAGCCCGATTTTGTAAAAATGTTGCAGGATATTCAGAAGGACCCCAACAATCTCAACTTTTATTTGAAAGATCAAAGGGTTATGAAGGCACTCGGGGTACTGCTGAACATGAAGTTCCAATCGAGGGGTCCGGAGGAGGAGGATGTGGAGATGCCGTCTGCATCGGAGAGGAAGAGGCCTGCGGAGGCTGATCCTGTAAAGGAGGATAAGGAGCCTGAACCGATGGAAGTTTCAGAGGAGGAAGAAAATAAAAAACATGCTCAGAAGGAGAAGGAAGCTGGAAATGCTGCATATAAAAAGAAGGAATTTGAGACTGCGATTGAGCACTACTCCAAGGCAATTGATCTCGATGATGAGGACATTTCTTTCCTTACTAATCGTGCTGCTGTTTACCTGGAGATAGGCAAGGTATGTCGATTTCCGTTTTCAGGTTATGGATATATTGGCACACTTTATGTGATTCGATGTCTTTCTAAAGTTGAAAACCAAGATTATACCTTTCTGTTTCATACGTTTCTGGTTCTAACATTCTTATTTTCGTTGTCTAACTGTCAGTTTGCTCCTTGCCAACCTATTTATTTTTTGTTCTACACTTTCCTTGAAATATGCTTGATATGTATTAGATCCCTGTCCAACCCTAGGATTGTCAGAGCAACTTTTGGTTTCCTTAAGTTATTTTTTGGTTTATTTGGGACACTCCTCTTGAGATTTTATCTGGTATCGGATCTTGAAAAAAGTGTAATTACTCTTATGACTGGTAAGGATTGACTAGTACTACCATTTCAACCATTTTTGGGATGTTCAGATCTCCAAGAGATATGCGCATGTAGCCCGTTTGCCGTGTTTCTAGTTAGGATAAGTGTGTGAGGTGTTGCATATTCTTGATGGATGTCAATGCATAGAAGCATCTCTTCCTGGGACCTTCTTTCGGTTTCAGTAGATGCATGGGTAAAGGGGATGGTGGTAGTTTTTGGTAATATTAACGGTTTGCCGCTTAGCAAGAATATTTTGTTGCAGTTCCAAGTAAATTGCTAATTGCTAGTTTCCTTAATTAGGTTTCTTGAGCAGACCTTTTTGTTCTGCCAGTTGCACTGTGCAGGGTTAGCCTCATCCAGCCCTTCTATTTTCTTATTAACCGCCATGCATGGGTGATTGTAAGTTTCTTGTGAATACAATTTATAACTCATTGGTAGTAATTTTGGGCGAACTCCGGGAGAATATGAAGCCCATGAATACAAGTTATGCCTTCGAATGAAAGACAATTTGTGAGGACTGATTTTGGGATTGCTATCAGCTTTGACAGTTTGTTCATCACTTCTTCTGTCGTTGTAGCTTCTCTTGTCAGTTTATCTTGTAAGATATTGCTCGTTGTAAGCGTTGATAGCTTGGTCATACTCTTTCTGTCCTTGAACTATACCTTTTCTTGTCGTTTTATTTTCTAATGATATTGCTCTTTGTCAGAAGGTGTTGCTTGTTTCTCATATTTATATATTCATCATCTTATGATTCGCTATTTACAATTTTAGTATGAGGACTGCATTAAAGATTGTGACAGAGCTGTTGAGAGGGGCAGAGAATTAAGAAGAGATTTCAAGATGATAGCTAGGGCATTGACAAGAAAGGGAACTGCTTTAGTGAAGATGGCGAAGTGTTCAAAGGATTTTGAACCCGCAATTGAGGCATTCCACAAAGCCCTCACTGAGCATCGCAATCCTGACACACTGAAGAAGCTCAATGATGCAGAGAAGGCAAAGAAAGATCTAGAGCAACAGGAGTACTTCGATCCAAAATTAGCTGATGAGGAGCGTGAGATAGGTAGAGCAGTTTTTCTTGTTCTTCTCTATTTTTCTGCTTGTATCTTAGTTCGCCCTCTTATTTCAACGCATCTTAATGAATTGTGATTACTACCTTTGCCTTTGTAATACATTACAGGCAACCAGTACTTTAAGGATCAGAAGTACCCCGAAGCTATCAAGCACTACACTGAAGCCTTAAAGAGGAATCCAAAAGATCAAAAGGTAGTTTAGACTCTACATGTCTGTATCCTTTACACACTGAAGTAATATATATATATATAGGGAGTGGATCATGTGAAAACCTGCATTTAACGTGAGAACTGCGAACCATGCATAATCACTATATGTTTTATGCATAATCCTTATGTTATTTATGCAAAAAACCTATAATTTTACATTTTGCATAATCTTTATATGTTTTATGCAGAAGACAAAAAATATAAAATAACAGGCTTTTTTGCATAAAATATATAAACATTGTGCATGGTTCGTAGTTCTCACGATAAATGTGGTTCTCACCAGATCCACACACGCTCTCTCTCTCTATATATATATACTATTGGGAATGTAATGTGTTGGGATTTTCAGGTGTACAGCAACAGAGCTGCTTCTTACACAAAACTTGGGGCTATGCCTGAGGCACTCAAGGATGCTGAAAAATGCATTGAACTCGACCCTACATTTTCGAAAGGTTATACAAGGAAGGGTGCTGTTCAATTTTTCATGAAGGAGTATGAGAAAGCATTGGAGACCTACAACGAGGGATTAAAGCATGACCCTAACAACCCGGACTTGCTAGATGGTGTCAGCAGGTTGGAACATAATGTTTTGTTTTTGGTCTTAAATTGAATGCATAGTTATTCTAACATCTTCCCCCATTTCCTGCAGATGTGTTCAGCAGATAAACAAGGCTAGCCGTGGAGATTTGACCCCAGAGGAACTGAAAGAGAGACAGGTTGGATATCTTCTACAAACAATAGTCTTCTAATTGTTATGCCAGATTTTATTCACTTCAAAATTTTGTTGTAGGCCAAGGGGATGCAGGATCCGGAGATTCAAAACATCTTGACAGATCCGGTGATGAGACAGGTAAATGAGAGTTCCATTCAATGATCCTAGGGTGATTATGATTTCTTTTACTTGTAAATCGAGCCGAATTATTTCCCTATAGGTACTTGTTGACCTCCAGGAGAATCCAAAGGCAGCTCAGGATCACATGAAGAATCCTCTTGTGATGAACAAAATACAGAAACTTATTAATGCTGGAATCGTCCAAGTTCGGTAATGAAACGGATCTGTTTCTCTTATAGTTTAGCAATGTGATTCACTTTTTGCCGCCTCCTGAGTTGAGACTTGTCTATTCACTATGTGAACTTGGATTGCCTCCGTTCGTACATTATTATTTGGATGAGGATTGTTAAATTGGTTCTTGAAAAACTTTTGTTAATTTCTGATAATATTGGCAAAATTTTATATCTTAGAGTGTTTTTATCCTACATTTGTTTTTATATCTAAAGCAATTGGCTTCTCTGGATCGCACGGAGATCGCACAATGTTTCTCCGGTGATTATCTTTAAGGCCTGCAAGCGCGATAGTATCTCCGGTTAGGGCTTGCTTAACGTCGTCCTCTCTGCTGTTAGCGTGCATGTCGAGGAGTCTACCGATTCTCTCGTTCTTCCCTTTGTTTGCATTCAGTACATATGATACTGAGTCGAGCTTCACAGAATAAACAAGCACGAACGTACGAGAACCCACAAAGGGATCACTCATGATCTTGAAAGCCAATCCAGCAAATGGCTCATCATCACTTGAAGCCCTTTCAATGATCAATTCCGGGTCATCTGGGTCGGTCCCTTTCATAGCTGGCAACTCCACTGGAGAGGGCAAATAATCTACAACACATCGAGTAGAGAGGCTGAGCCACATAAAACAGGAATGAAACTGCTTGAGATAGTTCCCTGCCTTACTAACCTCTTAATGGTGGCCTCATCTGGTTCAATCCCTTCCATAACTGTATCATCCAACTCAACTATGGTTTCAATCATCTCGGCCCTGTACTTTTGAGCTAAATCTTGAAGATCAGGAGGAATCTCCTCGTATGAAAACTTTGCACCTAATTCTTCCGCTGACAAAATCACTGCCTGCATCTTCACAAGATCCTGTGCTTGTTCCAAACGGTGGTGATTGCAGCAGAAGTAATTCCGATCCCTCTTTCTTGTTCTTGTTCCATCCAGTCCATCGCGGCTGTTCCCTCATGCACCTCACCGATTTTGTAGTTTCTACCAGTGTAGTATAGGATTCTCTCAGTTGTGGTGGTCATTTAATGGAACTGTTGTCTCATCCTCTAGAGAAAAGTCATTAAAAGTTTAGAGGTTTCTGTAATTCAGACATATAAATTAGCACATTGACAAAAGGCAAGTTTGAGGATGTAATAGTTCTTCACACTTGAACCAGTAGTTAACCATGCTGGTATTTTCTAATATAAGAAAAAATATGCATAAAATTGCCGAATATGATCGATCTGCTTCTAACGCAAACGTTTCGAACCATGCAGACTCATTATCCAGGAATTTGGTAGCAATGATAAGCATGTAATCAGGATTCCAAACGCAGAACTCAAAGATCACATTCATATCCAAGACTAAAGTAATGAATATTTCAGAACACGTCATGATCTGCTCCTAGCAATAACCCCAGGAAGTTATCGCAAGTTAAACTAAGTTTATAAGAATAAAACACAAAGGCATTATCAGCAATAACCAAATACTTAACATTCACATAAACCAGAGAGAGAGAGAGAGAGAGAGAGAGAGAGAGATAGAGAGAGAGAGAGAGAGAGACCAGCAGCCATGACAAAGACGGAGAAGTTCCTCCTCAAAGTTGAGAGCTTTGCTGAAGCAGAGCGAATGACAACAATCCCGAGAAACGAAGAAGATCTCGAACTCGGGGGGAAGAATTGCTCTTACGGCGTTGTGTGGAGTGAGAAACAGGCCTCCTGCAAGTGCCATCTAAGTTACAGAGGGCTGGAGAAGCATTAAATGACATAATTGTTATCGAGTTATATATTAATCTTTTTATTATATAATTATTTATTATTTCGTTGTATTTTGACTTTTGTTAAATTTATTATTTTTAAAATATGTTTAATTTATATAACACACGTATCGTATGTTAAATTTATTATTTTTATTCTCATGTGTTGTATTCCTTAATACTATAAACCTCAGCTTCAACCTATTGTTCTCTTTTCTACTACTGAATCTAAGTAGTTGCTGCTACTGAAGCTTTGAAAGAAGTAATATGGCTCAAGGATCTATTATCTGAAATTGATTATCTCAATAAAGATGTGATCTTATTTTCTGATAGTCAGTCTGCCATTCAGCTATGTAAGAACCCGTCTTTCATGATAGAACTAAACATACTAATGATATTTCCACTTTGTTAGGGACATAGTTAATAAGGGCATGATAAAGCTTGAAAAAAAATCATACTGATTTAAATTTTGCTTATACGAGAACCAAGTGTTAAGTGTTGAGAAACTTGTTACATGCCTTAAGATTCTCAATATCAATCTAGGCTAATTTGTTGCCTACTTGCATTATTATGGTGGATATGTATTGTATGTTTTTCTTTCTCGACTGTTCTGTTGGTTTATTAGTTTTTCCCTTGTGCAGGTTTGCTCCATGGAGGCTTGGTGGTTCCTTGAGACCAGTTTGCTGGCGGCGATGATATGAATCATGTGGGCTATCCTCCCTTTTCTTTTGGACACACCACATTTGAGTCTAAGGTGGAGATTGTTGAAACTTATTAAACTCAGCCCACTTATTGCCTTGGCCTGTTTAGACCTGGAGGCCCAATCCATATCTTCTTTCCTATTTCAGTTGTTACCCTATCTATTTAAGGGTGGCTTCGAGGTTGTGAGATGTGTGTGCGTAGCATTTGTATTTAGAAACATGACACTTTCTATAGAACGGGGAATACTAAAGACCGAAGTAACTAACTATTTGCAAATGATGATTTCTGGAACAACAGTAGCTCATGGACTAGAAAACAGAACTCTAGAAGAAGAGAATTAATTAATGAAGGCAATTCAATAAGGATGGAGTTTCTTTTTGTAGTTAGGCAACAGAACATAACCCTCATTCTCCCTCTCAGAAAACACCACCATTTCATGAATAAATTCTTTCAGTAGAGCTTGCTGAACCCGGAGGGCGAAGCATTTTCGCCTAGTCTAGGCAAGAAGCCTTCCCTCTCGTGTGAAACATGCAGCGAAGACATGATCCTAACAAACGCCACATACAAAAACGGCGAGCAGCAGAAGGCGTAGCCAAAGACGAAAAGGGCCCTCACCACCCCGTTCGAGTACCAAGGGTAGGCCATCACCACTAGCGTGCCCAAGAACCCGAACCACGGCACTAGAACAGGCACCACCGGTAGTATAAAGGCGTTCACAGCTACGGAACAGAGCGAAAGGGTTCCAAGAAAGTAGAGACTCCACCCGATAACTGGATGAATCGTGCACGGAATGAGGAAGAAAGGGACTACATATGCAGCAAGAATAGACCATACAGCCATCAATTTGAACCCGGTGCGTATCAAGAACACGCTCTTGTCTTCACGACGGTAGCATAACTTGGACAAACTTGGACGCGCAAGACGTGCCACCGCCATTATTCCCAAGTAAAACACGGCTTGGATCACCACAATCGGCATTTCAGCACCATACCTATCATAATGTTGATTGGTTAGATCGATTATATACACTCTAGATCCGAAAAAAGATGCTTGGATGAAAACTTAACGTACCCTAAAGTTTTCAGTCGTTCTTTATGCCAGTCGATGCCTAACGGGAGAACCGGCCACGACCACCAATACCACGGCTTCAACCACGGAGCTCCGGGGAAAGTAACAACACTGTTTGGTCCACAAGGTACATTCCACCTAAGCTTGAGATCTAAATCCAGCAAATAAATACAACGTTAAAACAAGATCATAACCATGTCTGAATCCACGAGCTAGCCAAAAAGTCTTACAATAGTAGGAGGCATCCATTTGATAGCCTAGAGGAAGTCTGTAGATCCCGTCAAGCTTTGTGCCGTTTGGAGGTTCATGGAAGAGTGAGGAATCGAGTAAATTTGGGAAGTAGCTGGTTATAAATCCTTGATCGGCACCGTCGGGATTGCTTCTCCCGATCTCAAGTTCGTGGATCATGTCGTTGAAAACTGCCATCGACGGCTGCAGGACGAAGAGGCCGGTGTGGAATATGCAGGGGTTGATGAAGACTGCACAAAACTGGCCACATTGGAAGAGCTCGTCGGTTTTTTTAAGGAAGAGGTTGTCTGCGTCCAGCATGACGACACGGTCGTAGTCGACGAGCTTCCATGCATACAGTTTGTTTAATGTCAGCTTGAATCTCCAGTCAAACTGGGATTGGTCGCTGTACGGATTCTTGATGTTCTCCACTCTCACCACCTTCGCCCCATCCTCCTCTTCTCTGCACCAATTAATATCACAAGTTGACAGCATTAGATGCAAACGATTCAATCAATGCATTTTTTTAGATATTTACTTCTAATCCAAATGTCAACTAATAAAATAGTTTGACCAAAGAAATTCAAAACTAATATATATCATATATTTTCATGTTAACTAGGGAGAGATATACCTCCTAGGAATTGATAAAAAAATTATTTATAACAAGAAAAAAAAATATTCTAAAATAAAATGACTGGCATTAATGAAAAGTTCCCTCCGTCCCGCTATTACCGACTCACTTTCCTAATTGAGACGTCCCGTTAAAAATGATTCATTCCAAATTTAGTAAATTTTAATACCATCTCTCTTACTTTATCATTTTTTCTCTTTTACCTTATTATTTACTTTATTATTATCTCATTTATCTTATCTCCTATTTATCATCTTCTCTCATTATCTCACTTATCTTCTCTCCTATTTTATCAACTACTCTTATCTTACTTTATCATCTACTTTCTTAATAACTGTACCAAAAAAAAATGAACCGCTAATAATGGGACGAAGGGAGTAATTAACAGCAGTTTATATCATTGTGGGTGATATATGGCCAGGATTGCAGTTTCAACTACATAGAACTTCAACACGTTCTGATTGGCAGAGTTAATGGGGTGGGAAGTTTCCAAGATGTAACCTAAGCAAAGTAATAAATAGAAAATTTAAAGTAAATTAAAGGATGTGGATCCAAGTCTAACACTATTCTTCATTTAGTGCACTTGCGTGTATAATAATATGAAAACATAAAATGAAGCTCAATCATAATAGAGAATCTCAATTGCATACTCTTAAAATAGTAAAAAATGTAGGGTACACGAAATTGCAAATTGAGAAACCTTAAATTTTACATTTTAATCGTATTTCAACCAAATTAGATAGATTTGTAAGTTCAAAATATTAAATCTAAGACAAAAGTGATGATACCAGCATGTTGAATAATGTTATTGCATGACCAACTGGATATGCTTGAGCGGGTGGTATCTATTTAATGCTTCAACATAAATATAAATACAAAAAAGATGATTTTTTCAATTTTTTGAATGAATTAAATGACAATCCACAGTAAAAAATACTACTCCCTCCTTCTCATGGAAGGAAATTTGTTAATGTGTGGTGTGTTATTTAAGAAATTTGTATTGTGTGATGAGTTATTTGATTTTGAGATGTTAATTTTGGTTCACGCATTATTTACTTTTTTTAGAAATAAAATACTTTTTATGGGACAGCCAAAAAAGTAAAACACTTTCTATAGGACGGGGAGTAATTCGTAACAAAAGATGGCCGGTTGGACAGTAGAAAGAGGACAGACCAATAAGAAATTGCAGTTTAATCAGAATTGGGAAAACCGCCCTGTACATGTTCTTGATAAGTGCACTAGTGAATTTAGAGAGTATTTTATCCTTTCTTGGTAAAGAGGAATATACGCACTCGTTACCGTATATTTTTTTCCTTTCTTTAAATAAAATACCAAATAAAAAGTATATTTTCATAGAATAATATAAAATGATTTTGGATTTTGACACATTGTGTATCAAATTGTGCATTTCAATAAAGTATTATTAATATTTAATACTTCATCCGTCTCATTATTTATGATCCATTGGGACTGAGCACGGTAATTAAGATAATGGAGGTAAAGGTATAAAGTTAGTTGTGGTGTAAAAATATAAAGGGGTGGAGTCCACTTGCTTAGATTGATTGTGGTCCACTCATTTATTTTCTTATTTGGTATGGGACATAAATAATGGGATAACCAAAAAAGGCAAGTGGAACATCAATAATGGGACGGAGGGAGTATAATGGATCATACACCGAAACGACACACAAGGAAACAAGAAAAGGACTTAAATAAAACGATTTATACATTAAATAAATTACCATATCCCGGAAAGAAAAGTTATTAACAATATAAAAGAAGGCAAAAAACATTAAATGGTCTACCATTTTAATTTCCATAGGCACATAAAAACAAATTGAAAATAGAGGAGAGAGAGAGAGAAAAGGAAAAAGGAAATATGAAGAGGCGGGACTTACAGAGCTTGAATCCAGCGGGGAGGGACATCCATGGAGGCAATGACGACGCGATCAGCATCGACCTTCAGTTTTCCGAGAGACCTGAGCATGACACGTGTCGCCACATAGAACTCGTAGTCCCGCGGCGTGCCCATATACATCATGGTAGCATAGGCGTTTCTGTGCACCCTGCCGTCTGCGCTCGCTACAGCCGCAAAACTATGAATCACAAAACCTAGGAAACTCAGAACTCTTATCCACATTTTTCTCTCTCTTATTTTGGCGTAGAGAGAGAGAGAGAGAGAATCGTCGGTGTTTTTATCTGCTATATGAAAGAATTTTCTGGCGCCGTAAATATGAAAATCAAATAACTTCTCTACTAAAGTAGGAAGAAGGTTGAATTTCTGAGTGATTTATATATGTATATGTGTGTGAGGAAGAGAAAAGAACAGTTTTTGATGAACCAAATGGTGGCTGAGAAAAACAAATGAATTGTTCTTCAAATGGTGGATTTTTGTGTGTTTCTGCGTTAATCAGACGTGTATATACATATATATATATATATGAGAGAGAGATAGAGAGAGAGAGAGAGTAGTAGTAGCGCGTTCTCGGAGTGGGGGGTTAAGTGGGGGCGGAAACTAAGAGGAAGGAGGAGGGTTTTTAAAAGGAGACAGATGGTGCATATTGTCCAATTCTTGAACGATTCTCTTCTTTTTTTTTTTGAATTTTTTTTCCTAATTTGAAATATTACCATAAATTAATCTTTAATTACGTTTGTGTTCTGATAAATCCAAAATTAAGTTGGCTTATTTTTGGAGACAAATGACGGAAAGTAATCATCTTACGTCGTTGTCATACGTTGGGATATGCTCAAAAGGTAAGAGGAACCATTCTATTGGTTAATATAGATATATTATTGGAATATAATAAATACTAATTTTGATATTTATTTGGAAATGGTGAGGATTTTGATTAATTATTCACTAAATCGATGGTTAAATACACGGAACCTTTGTACGCGTGATATTTTCACGAACATAATATTCCATGTAGTTTTGTAAAAGGAATTCTTTAATCACTCATAATAAAACTTTTTCTTGCTAATCGATTTTAATATCTTTTACTAAAATAAAAATAAAAATAAAAATAAAAAGTAAAATGAAGTGAAAAGGGGAGAACTCCGAAAAATAAATACACATGATAAGTTGAAAAGGGAAAACGGAAAAATATTTTTTTTTCAAAAATATACCTTTTTGCTTCTCATCTGAAATTAACTATTTTTGAAAAAGTATCATCTTTCAATTTTTAATTTTGTTTTTCTTTTCTCCAAGTTTATTTCATAAAGATAGTGCGGACGATAAATATTAAAATTTTAGTGCATAAAATTGCAAAAAAATAATAATAATTATATTATTAAATTGGTGGCGGGAAAAGAGTTTTACTCCCTCCGTCCCATAGAAAATATTTTATTTTCTTTTTTGGGTTATCCCATAAAAAATGTCATGTTTTTAAAAAAGGCAAAGAATGTGTGGATCAAAATTAACAACGCAAAAATTCAAACAAACCACACAACACGAATTTCTTAATCTCCGTGCTCCATAAAAATGAGACACTTTATATTGGACGGAGGGAGTATTATTTTTTTATAAATGTCGGGTCCCCCAGCTTTTCGTTTCACATTGAAAGAAATAACAGATCACCAAACATGAAGTTAATTTGGAGAAACCCATCGACTAGTTAAAACTTGTGATGCAATCCAATGTGAATTATTTATAATCTTATTAATACTTTTCATACTATCATTTGAAATTTTCTTTATTGCCAAACATAACACGTTAGATGCTGTACGTAGTCACAAATCAATGACTATTGACCTACCAATTTGTATGTATAATTTGAACAGGTCAATATAGTCGTGATATTTACTATTTTTAAGTCAGCTGTATTGGAAATCAGACGCCAACTTTGTAGTAGTCGACAGAAATTTTGAAATCTTGGGCCAACTTGGTCAAGCACTAATTCAAGACTTCATTCCAAATTAAACTTCAAAATACTATTATACTTAATCACACACTTATTTTTCATATACACCTCAAATGAAAATCGATTGTCATTTATGATATGACGAAAACCGGTCCAGATCTTCTGGCCCAAATTGCAAGGACCACTTGGTGGTCTACCAATTAGGTGGTGTTACGTGTGTTCTTTAAATCAAACCCACAATATAATATTAAGTATATGACCCACCAATATACACATGGCACCACTTGATTGGTGGGTCATATAGTGATCCTCACACTTTTGGGCCAGATGATCCTGCATCGACGAAAACAATCTCAACACTATCAAATCAATGGAATATACTTTTACCTTTTGATTAATGAGTGCGAATAAAAGACAATGATACTTTTATTTATTTGATTTAATTCATTTACAATTTTACTTTTAATTCTATTACCACTTTTAGTATTTTATTTAATGTGCACTTTAATAATAACTGTGGATTTTACTCACCACATAAAAAAATAAAATATGATAAGAAAAATTAATTATCCCACAATGAGTTGGATTATACACTTGTCGAATCCTAAATTTTGGTTAAACTTGCACGATAACATACTCAGCCTCATTTGATTACTAAAAATAATAAATGTGGTAGAGTTCCCTACATCCCTTCATGTGTGTCGTTTACATAATACATAATACATAATACATAATATATTATCTATTACCCTCAAAACTAGAGAAAAATGAGCCAAATGCAACTCAACAATCAAAAGTTTTGATGGCTATATATTCTTAATATTATTTTCTTTCCTTTTTTTAAGCAAACTTGACGAATGTTCTTGCCACGTCTTCCTTTTATATAGCATATTCTGCAATTAAGTTTTCCCTCTGCAGTCAGTTTAATTTCTTTGGTAAAGTCTTTAATTATCTCTCGACAATATATAGAGTATTGCGCAAATACATCTCTGGATTAAGGATGACAATTTTGCGAGTCGGGATTGGATAGTATAATATCCGGACATATCCCACATCGTAGAGTCAGAGATCCAGATTCGAATTCAGACTGTATAGATTCATTTATTCGGAACCAGTCTCGGATCCGCACAAGACATGTCTACTCAATCCTAGACCCATTAGTACGATTTGAACTGCTAATTGAATTATCTTATTTTCTATTTATTATTTTTTGTTGGTGGAAGTTTTTGTTTGAGTTTTCTTATTATGATTGTCAGTATTAATTATTACCAAGGAATATAAATTGAAGAATAAGAAAATTCAAGTAATATAAAATTAAATTAAATAATAATATTTAAAAAAAGTAATACGGGTCTAAATCAGGATTGGACAGAACGGGATGGATAGAGAACTTGAACTCTGACTAGCCCCAGACCCATATGGATCGGGTTCAAACCGGCCCTATACATTTAGAGGGCTGGTATTACCCGTCCCATCACAAGGCAAAGTAGGCCGGGTCCAATAAATCCGATTTCAATTATCATCTCTACCCTTGAAAATATATTAAAATTAGTATATTCCTTGATTTTGTTAGTAAACAAAGTTGTGATAATGCCTGCACCTGAAGAATTTTTTTTTAACACCGTCCCATTACTTTTCTTTATGAATTCATGTACTAATTGATTGTGAATTTGATTGGTTTGTTGGAATTAAATATTTAGATAGACGAATTTCATTACATAAAGTTTAAGATCTACTCGATTGTTCATTTTAGTAACAACAATAATATCATTCCAACATAAAATAAAATTAAAATGATGCCATGTTTAAAAAAGTGAATTGTCAGGATTGTGATTCGTGAAATATGATTATTAGGAAAATAAATTTATTATATTCTGTTTGAAAAATATTTGGAAACTATACATATTATAAATTTTCTTAAAAATATTTTATCTGAAAATTATAATTCACATTTAATAAAAAAAATAACATGTTCTTATGCATTTTAACATACACGTAACGTGCATTCAGCAAAACAACCTCAAATATGATAATTACATTTTAAATATTCAAAGGGGTGAAATCAACATAAACATAAGATCAGCAGAAACTTATTGTTAAATTATTCATCATTATTGAATACATAAACAATTAGCTTCGGTATATCTCCTTCAACTAATCAAGTAACAACACATTAGATTTCAAGTATTATGGCGCTTCATCAAAGATTAAATACGTAAAGAGGACGGTAGGAGAGAGAGACGAGACGAGAGGAGATGAAAATATGATGGTGTGGGGCGATATCGAATAACAATACTATCAATACTATCAAATTTGCAAACTCTATCTTGCAAGAAGAATTTATGTACGTTCCTATTCCATCATGATTATTTTTATGGTCTTACATCATGATTATTTTTAAGGCGACGACGATGGTGATAGCAATTCTACATCGATTTTGCCGTGTCTAAGACTTTGATAGTGACATTAATTTTTTCTATCAGCCACCATTGAGTTGTGTGAACTCTTTTTTATACCGAAAATAATGATGATCATAATCTATCGTTAAATCCTATATGAGGTAAGAAGAATACCTAAGTTATAGAATGGAAAACAATCCAAGAATAATACGCTTTTTTTCCCAATTTTTTGGATTCTGATTATTTTTCTTAATTTATTAAAATATATAATCATACTAATTACTTTTCTGTAATAGAATCCTTAATTAAAGACCAAACACATGGCCATAAAGTTTATTGTTGTAGCAAGGAGATCACATTATCTCGTACGGAACTTACTACTTATTATCGATAAAGTGGGAAGCATTAATTAGTATTATCATGGTGATATTCATTATGAAAAAGAAAAAAGAAAAAAGAAAAAAAGAAAGGGTTTCAACCTTCCTAATCCAAGATTTTTGTAATCAATGATATGATATTTGTTGAAATTCATTATGGTCTTACATTGATTCGTGACAATTTTGTCTCTTTAGTAAAGATTGGATAAACTTTTTTAACGGATATGCAACTCAATTTTTTATGATATAATATTAGAACAGGTTCAAGTTCGTATATTTAATTTATTTACTAATTATTTATTAGATTTTCAATCAACTTTTTAGTTTTATTTAATTTGTTTTTGTAATTATTTTTCAATGTAATAACCAAACAATTTGATAGGGTTAGAGCAATCGGTTTCATCTGCAGTAAAAAAAAAAAAACAAAAGCAATTTAAGTAGCCAACTAGAAACATCATTGGGTCTTTTAGTTTTTATCTTTAGTGCACTTCAGTCATATGTAAAATAATTAATTCCACTGATGATGGTTATCTAATTACAGAATGAGTCATCTTTTGATGAAATGTACGAGTTTTTTCCCTCGTAATGTTTCTATAGATAGAATTTAGCTAATTAACCTAGCAAGGTTTACTTTTCTATAAAATAATAATGGCACAAACTTTGGTGTATCCAATTGCGAGTGCAATTGGATGCTTAATATTAAATGTATAACAATGTTGTTGTAGTGCATTTGGTAAAGTTATCGGGCTCTTACCCATTAAACGTGGGTTCAAGTCCTGACAGTGTTTTTTTTTTTCCTTTTATTTTATTTTAATTCCAAAAAATTGCAAAATTAACATATTTTTATTATTATTTTATTTTATTTTAATTCCGAAAAATTGCAAAATTAATACAATCAAACACTCACATTGTTTCTCATCTTTACACTTTGATACCAGATCAAGGTAGCTCTACCAAAAAAGAGATTAAATAAAGTTATTGAATTAAATTCTTTTATTTTATTTTAATTCCAAAAAATTGCAAAATTAACACATTTTATTTTATTTTAATTCTAAAAAATTACAAAATTAACACACTCAAACACTCACATTGTTTCTCATCTTTACACTTTGATACCAGATCAAGGTAGCTCTACCAAAAAAGAGATTAAATAAAGTTTTTGAATTAAATAAAAAATATTATACTTAAATCAATTAATAAAAGTATCATTTCTTATTAACTAATGTATCACTTGTCACGAATCAAAGTATCATTTGCTACGAATAAAAGTATCACTTGTTCTTAACAAAAGTATCACTTTTCATGAAAAAAGTAATACCAGATCAAGGTAGCTCTATCAAAAAAGAGATTAAATAAAGTTATTGAATTAAATTCTTTTATTTTATTTTAATTCCAAAAAATTGCAAAATTAACACATTTTATTTTATTTTAATTCTAAAAAATTGCAAAATTAACACACTCAAATACTCACATCATTTCTCATCTTTACACTTTGATACCAGATCAAGGTAGCTATACCAAAAAAGAGATTAAATAAAATTATTGAATTAAATAAAAAATATTATACTTAAATCAATTAATAAAAGTATCATTTCTTATTAACTAATGTATCATTTGTCACGAATCAAAGTATCACTTGCTACGAATAAAAGTATCACTTGTTCTTATCAAAAGTATCACTTTTCATGAAAAAAGTAATACCAGATCAAGGTAGCTCTACCAAAAAAGAGATTAAATAAAGTTATTGAATTAAATTCTTTTATTTTATTTTAATTCCAAAAAATTGCAAAATTAACATATTTTAATTTATTTTAATTATAAAAAATTACAAAATTAACACACTCAAACACTCACATTGTTTCTCATCTTTACACTTTGATACCAGATCAAGGTAGCTCTACCAAAAAAGAGATTAAATAAAGTTATTGAATTAAATAAAAATATTATAATTAAATCAATTAATAAAAGTATCATTTCTTATTAACTAATGTATCACTTGTCACGAATCAAAGTATCACTTGCTACGAATCAAAGTATCACTTGTTCTTAACAAAAGTATCACTTTTCATGAAAAAAGTAATACCAGATCAAGGTAGCTCTACCAAAAAAGAGATTAAATAAAGTTATTGAATTAAATTCTTTTATTTTATTTTAATTCCAAAAAATTTCAAAATTAACACATTTTATTTTATTTTAATTCTAAAAAATTGCAAAATTAACACACTCAAACACTCACATTGTTTCTCATCTTTACACTTTGATACCAGATCTAGGTAGCTCTACCAAAAAAGAGATTAAATAAAGTTATTGAATTAAATAAAAAATATTATACTTAAATCAATTAATAAAAGTATCATTTCTTATTAACTAATGTATCACTTGTCACGAATCAAAGTATCACTTGCTACGAATAAAAGTATCACTTGTTCTTAACAAAAGTATCACTTTTCATGAAAAAAGTAATACCAGATCAAGGTAGCTCTACCAAAAAAGATATTAAATAAAGTTATTGAATTAAATTCTTTTATTTTATTTTAATTCCAAAAAATTGCAAAATTAACACATTTTATTTTATTTTAATTCTAAAAAATTGCAAAATTAACACACTCAAATACTCACATCATTTCTCATCTTTACACTTTGATACCAGATCAAGGTAGCTATACCAAAAAAGAGATTAAATAAAGTTATTGAATTAAATAAAAAATATTATACTTAAATCAATTAATAAAAGTATCATTTCTTATTAACTAATGTATCACTTGTCACGAATCAAAGTATCACTTGCTACGAATAAAAGTATCACTTGTTATTAACAAAAGTATCACTTTTCATGAAAAAAGTATCAAATTATTCTGTATATATATCACTTCTTCTGAATAAGAGTATCACATGTTATTAATCAAAGTATCATTTATTATTAATCAAAGTATCACTTTACGTGAAAAAGTATCAATTATTTTGAATATATCACTTGTTGTGAATAAGAGTATCACTTATTATTAATCAAAGAATAACTTGCTATGAATTAAAGTATCATTTATTATGAACAAAAGTATCAATTGTTTCAACAAAAGTATCACTTTACATGAAAAAAATATCTATTATTTTGAATATATCACTTGTTCTGAATAAGAGTATCACTTGTTATTAATCAATGTATCACTTGCTATGAATAAAAGTATCACTTATTATGAATAAAAATATTGTATTTATCACTTTCTGAAAATGAATGTAACTGAATACATTATTAAAAAAAAACTAGATCTGAAAAAGTATCAATTAGTTAAAAAAGGAAAAAAAAATAATAATAAGTCAAACTTCAAATGTATCAATTAAACTGAATACATTATTTTTAAAAAAGAAATCGATCTGAAAAAAATACCAGTTGGTATATAAAAAAAAGTATCACTAGTTTTGACAAAAGTATCACTTTACATGAAAAAGTATCAATTCTTTTAAATATATCACTTATTCTGAATAAGAGTATCACTTGTTATTAATCAATGCATCACTTGCTATGAATAAAAGTATCACTTATTATGAATAAAAATATTGTATTGTATCACTTTTTTAAAATGAATGTATAAATTAAACTCGAATACATTATTAAAAAAAAAAAACTAGATTTGAAAAGGTATCAATTGGTTAAAAAAAGGAAAAAAAAAATAATAAGTCAAAGTTCAAATATATTAATTAAACTGAATACATAATTATATATAAAAAAAATTGATCCGAAAATATCAATTGGTAATAAAAAAAAAATCAAACTTCGCTTTTGGGATTCAAACCCGAGTCAAAAGGGTTTAAGCCAAGCAGCTTAACCAGTTGTGCTACCACAACATTCATGATACATTACAAATTGCACTTATTTAACTATAGACATTCGGTTGTACCTGCAATCGGATGTACGGGAGTCCAAGCCAATAATAATTGTGTGTTAATCTCGTAAGTCGTAATAGAAAAATAATTGATTTTGTATGAAACTAAAAGTTGTTAACTTGAATTACATATGGTTCCCATTTAAAAATAATAAAAGAAAGCAATACTTCTATGAAATAATCTCTACATAAAAAGACAATGATTTAGCCTAAAAAGAGACGACACTAATTTTGCAATCTGATGTGAGTTTCCAAAATAGCCTAAAAGAGACTGACGGGTATTTTGGTGAGTGTGCGTGGAGGAATAAGTGATTGTGCGTAAAATTAGGAGTTTGTGTAGTAATTATTTTTCTTTTTATGAAATAAGACAAGTAGGACGGAACAGAACGACCCGAAAAGAAATACTCCCTCCGTCTCATTATTCTTTTCCAATTTGCTTTTTGCACGGTTTTTAAGGAGAGTTGTTAGTTGTGTGTAGATTGGTATAAAGTTGTGGGTCCCAGAAAAAAGTTGTGTGTAATAATTTACTAAAAAAAGAAAGTGGACAAGAATTGTGAGACGTCCCGAAAAGGAATAAGGGACAAGAATTATGGGACGGAGGGAGTACAAGACAAGTCGGACGGAATGGAGGGAGTATAATTTTCAATAAAATAAGGTCAATGTCGACACTTTATTGGGAGTTGGGAACATTAATTAGTTTACTCAGACAAAATTTACACGCTTGTGGATTCAGTATTTACTCTACAAAGTTAAATGGTTTAATTGCAAAAAATTTTGAAAACATCTCTAATTTCCACGATTTTATTATGGTACCATATTTGCCCAAACATTGGCTAGAAACACTACGATCAGAGTGGATCTACGGGGCAATTTAGGAGTGTTCAAAATAACCGTTCAATTGCCTTCGCTCATTCGACCGAACCATCGCAATCCGTACTTGCCGAATAATTTTCTCGAAAATTTAACCGTTGCTCAACTTTTTAACAATCCATTGGTGACAACTATCCGATTCGCCCTCCCAAATCAACAACTCATTAATAAATTGCTTTACAATGTACTCTGCCCACTGGAGTAATTCTTTCCTTCTTAAACTCTAAAGTAGCATAACGTACCGTATACACCACTTTCGTATATATTTGTGTGTATCATACTATAAGGGTATTGAAATGTGGCATTTCTCATTAAATCAAGTGGACCAAATTTAACACATGTCACTACTCTTGTGAGTTATGGTGTGGTACACGAGGATATACGAAAGTGGTACACACAAGCTTTTGTGGTAAAGTAGACGTATTTCTCAAAAAAATAAAATAAAAGAAGAAGTTAATTTTACCAAAAAAAAGTCGCAATTTTATTTTCAAGGACAGATTTGTAGAGCGCGGTTACAATTTCGGTTCAAAAGTATATTGCTTTGTGGATTATTCTCTGTTTAGAATTAAGTTGTTTGCTCTTGCTACTTAGCCGGTTATTATTGGTATAGGAACTATTGGTTGGGTTATTAGCACCAGTGATAAACTTTGCCTATGTTCTTTATTTTGTCTAATGTTAACAATTTGAAATTTCGCTAATCCGCCTACATAGGTGGGTTGATTTTTTCACCAAAACCTGTCTGAACCCGCTCGCAAACACCCTTATGTGGCATGTAAGCGTCACCACCTTTAGTTATGTACTTAGAGTAAAACCTTCGTAATTTAATACTCGGTAAATTAATAATCTCTCTAAGATAATATTTTTTCCCGGTTCCGACTCGGCCCAGTATAAAAAATCATCAAATTCGATAAAAGAATAAGATAACAATTTTTAGAAAATTTCAATGTAAATATATGGTCCCATCGAAATCATAAAATCTAACAGGTGTTACATCAGTTAGTGTATGCAGAATAATATTAGGCCCTTTTAAGAAAATATTTTTAAGTGCAACATATATTAGGGTAATAGTGAATGCAAACAGTAAGCTGATAAAGTGTGCATAAAGTAAATGACACGGAGAGTTATAGTGATTCGAATGTGCAAGATCCTACGTCCACTTTTCTGCTTCAGCAAATATCCACCAAGGATACGTAAAGACTATCGAGAATAGATAAGTTACAAACAATCTGTCAAACTATCCAACTATCCAACTAACAAACAATCAAAACTATCTAGGTTATCAGGTTGGGGTTCAAACTGTTCAATTTAACAAGAGTATTAAACACTCTTGATTCCAAGCTTGTGATATGAACGAGAGATCACTTGGAATATGAGCCGAATGAAATTTCTAGCAATGTAACAGTAAGATGAGTGAAGACTATCAGCTTGTTCTTGCTTTGAGAGTTGTAGACTTTGACCTCGTGAAATTTCGTTAACCTCTCAAGGGTGAGAGATCTTCTGTATTTATAGGCGAGCTTAGAAGAGGTTCGTTGAAAAAAGATCGACTTCCTATTGGCTTCATGTTTGCAACGGTCTTCTGCATTGAATGCATGAACTAGTGCGTGTTTTGTGTTCTTCGGCACATAAAATACTGAGGTATTGTTCTGTCCCTTGGACTGTGGCTGATATGGTGGCCTTGTATTGATCAATGTTAATGCAATCAAACATAAGATTTACATGCAAAACAAGCAAATAAACAACAAATCTTGTGTAGACATTATAAAAAAATTGATATGATCAAAATGGAAGAAAAATTCTTGATTCCATATGTGTTTGCGCCAATGTTCAGCAAGATGTACGACATAACGGTTTATATAGCATAAAAGTAAGTTACAAAATAAAATAGATTCAGAATTTTACAAAAAAATCTTTGTGCAAATTATTTCCTTTAATTGTGAAAATGGCAACTTAATGAAAATACGATCTGGAGCGTCCAATCATTTGATCAAACGGTTATAAAATGTTCTTATTTCTCACTCTAAGGGGTGTTCTCATATGATCTCCCCTCTACTATTATAATACTACTATAATAATTTCTTATGAATATATGCATATATATATATATATATTTAATTATTTTTTCTTCATACCTAAACCAAAATTAACTGTATCCTCAAATTTGTGTAAAGCATGTACAACTTCATAAATATTTTGCTCATGTTGTAACAAGTAATTATTCAAGGTGATCATTGCTTGAAATGCCTATTTAGATATGACACAATTGGGAAACTATATTATCATTTGGTTTGAGATCATTTTCTTCATTATTATTGTTCATAACTGATTGAATAATTTCTTCATCCATTGATAGTTCCATAGCTATAGTATTCTCGCTAGAATAGTTTAAAAGATCTCAACAATCATAGTAAACTTTTTATTTTTATGTACATTTAACTTAGCTTTTACAAAATTTAAATCTCATGAAACTATTGAGTTTTCCCAAAATTAAATTCTTTTACTTGATTTAATTTTTTAATTTATACTTGTACAATGTACATACTTAGGATAATCTTAATATGAGTAAGCATAAACTTATTATTTTTTATGTACATGAACTTTATTTTTATAAATATATTGAGTTTTTCTTAAAGATGGATTAATTTAATTTTTTTATAATTAGTGCATACATAATATACATTCTTTTGAACATGTAATACTAAAACCTGCCATTCTTTTAAATGTGCACGAACTATGTTCTTAGAAGGTGTAATATACATATTTAACTTATTTTATATCGAAAATCTCTTTAAAGTAATAAATATTAATTTATTGATAAATTTATTCATTTATCAATAATTAAATAATTTCGCTAAGTAAATTATTTGCTCTGGTCCCAAGGTTATTATTTTAAAGAGATTTAATTATATGACTCACAATTCTCTTATCCAAAAACAAAAGTTGTAATATAATAACTTTATCCTAAATTGATTTTGTGATTGTAAGGTGTCAAAATATTACCATAAAAAAAGAGATTTATTAAATAATACTTTTGTAAAAATAATTGTGAAAATTTAACTCATTTGCCTAATAAGCTGGTACACAAAATCTTTAAAAAAAAAAAAAAACTTTGTCATTGTCTTGTCATTTCTTGAATTATTTTATTACTTTCTTAAATAAGATTTAGTGGTTTATAGATAATTTAAAATAAATCATGCAGAATATTCATCTGCTTCTACCTCTAATCCCACTTCTCGTTACTCACAATAACTTCCAACACACATATTGCATTCATCAATGCCTAAATCCATGAAGCAACTTCAAGAAGATAATCAAAACAGCAATGAAAACAAAAATCTTCAACATAACACATGACACATTACAAACACCTAAACAAACACAGTCATGGCAGCAGCATTGGTGAATTCAGGAACGACAGAGTATACTCTGCCTAATCAAGAGAAGCTTGAGCAGCGCCGTGTTTGTTTGAGGCGTCCATTTTATTATTTAGGGTGTTTTCATCGAAGAGAGGAGAAAGATTAGGAGTCGATCCAAGTGAAGACTGACTAGCAGACTGACTAGCAAGGTGTATTATATAATAGTAAAATACATGAAATGATTTAACTTATGAACTTATCGAAAAACTTTATTCGCTCTATAATTATAATGTAACTGTATGTGCAGAATTGCATTTACATAATTGCTTTATAGTGTGGAACAATCTCACTCATATTTTTGCTTTCTTGATGATATTATATTCTCTAGTGCTATGAAATACTCCAAGCCAGAGAATTAATTTGGAGAGAAGTAGATGTACAGCCAGCTCTGTGATCTAGCCTCGCAAACAACTGTTAGGGACGTAATTTACAAGCAAAGGAAGACGAAGGTGAGAGAAGGAGATGCTCGATCGGGGGAGACGTGAAGCAGGCTAGCGTGGAGCTGGATCTTATGTAATGTTATTTAGTTTTAATTCAATAAAGCACAAACTGTTAAGGCCCAATGGTGTGTTTAAATAGTGTGGCTAGAGTTTATTTGTGGCTGTCGAAGGTTTGAACGAAAAATGGAGTCGGCGTATTTGCTCTTGGGATAGGAGATATTCTTCTATTTGGATTCAGATTCGATCTCTCAATCAATTAACGTACAATCGCTGCCTTTGATCCATCGTGAATTGTTTATCTTTTACATTCGATCCCCTTAACTCTAACAACACATGAGTTCAATCACACTAGGCTAACCATAGGTGACAGACTCACACATAACAATCTTGGTGGATTTTGAACCCATGACCTTCCGGCCACAGACTGTCCACCTTAACCGCTATGTCATTCCAAGAGGAACTTGGACAAGTGGACAATCATAAAAAAGTTTGCTTTTGAATTCAGGAGAAGAGATACAAAATCCTTGGTTAAAATTCTTTTAATCACCGGCTTCTGAACCAAGTCTATTAAAACAGTAGAAATAGTATGGAAAAGAAGTTGAATGAAGTGGTTTGCATGCTACATTAGGCTCATGAGAAAGGTGTGTGCTTTAGCACGACTTCGCCATTAGATGGATCAAAGAAAGCTTCGATTTCAGTTGAGAGTAAGTCGCCTCTTCCAACCTCAACTGCCTCATTCAGAAGCTTCACAGCTTGTTTCCAATGTCTTTTATCTGAAGAATATAACAACTGAAACTTGTGATTGCTTGCTGAAGAAACAGAGTAATTTATAGAAAATAGATAAACCAACCTGGTCCGGTCGACAGAAGGGTGTTCGCCTCCGCATCCACAACCCAATCGATCCAAAGGACAAAGCCGTGGCATGTCCCAAATTCTCTAAACTGAACCTGTAAACAGTTTTGATCGTATTGAGGGCCTAAAACGTGCAATGATAATAAATCGACGCGTTGGGACTACCTTAGCTTTTCCGGAACAGGGGCTAATTGGTTTCGAGAAATCAAACTCCAACACGGTGGTAATTTCACTGAGAATCTAGGGTAAGAATTACAAATAAATCAGGGTGTACGGTCTAGTTTCAGAAACGGCAAAAGCAAGAATACCTTAGTCCGACCACACTGCCAGATAAAATATGGAAGGAAAGGAGTCTCTTCTGTAACAGGTAAACCTCCACATGCCCCCAACGTTGTATTTACAATTGAAAGATCAAACCCTTCAATCTCTTTCAGGCAACGGCGGCTTTTCCATAGATCCTAAAAAGATGTTGGAGTCATCTACTGATATTACTCTAGGATTTGTTGAGAATCAGTTATTCTGCTGAGCTAAGAGGCATGGAAACAGCTGTGAGGATGGGGTATCCGTATCCGAGGCGTTTCCGATACGGATACGCTCCAGATACGGCACAAAACGTATTTTATATGTATCCCGTTTCACCAATCCTGGGAATTCGTGTTGCTTCACTTTCTCTAAGTTGTGTTATGTGAATTTGGACTTTTTTTGAAGTATTAAATTGCATTATATATATATATATATATATATATATATATATATATATATATATTAAAATTAAAAAATGAAAAACGTATTACAAACGTATCCGTGTCCTGCTTTTTTGAAAAATGGCGTATCGCCGTATCCGTATCCTAACGTATCCGTATCCCCGTATCCGTTTCCGTGCTTCTTAGCTGCTGAGATACTCTGTTTAGTTGAAGATGGCAACCGTTGGGCAGTTAGTTACAGTTAGTTACAAAATAACGATGGCCTTTCGATCAACTAAGTCAAGATCCAACGGCCATCGTTATTTTGTAACTAACTGTAACTAACTGCCCAACGGTTGCCATCTTCAACTAAACAGAGTATCTCAGCACAATAACTGATTCTCAACAGGATTGAAATTATTAAAGAAAAGCAAATCTGTTGCCAACTTACAGGAAGGTACATTGCACAAGCTCTCAACAACCCTCTACAAGGCATTATGAACACATCTTTAGATAGAAAGGGATCGAGCAAAGTTCTTTCCTTCCTACAAAAGATCAACAGAAAGGTGGTATTTGCCGATAAGAAATAGAGAACGCATATGTGCCGTGGTAAATTGTGGTAGAAACAACATCCAGATCCCAGGAAGAACTGATTCACAATAACAAAGATCAGTTCTGGAATCAATCTACAATGGAGCTAAACACTTGTCCTCAGTTTCATGCGACTTTCACTAGCATAAAGCACAATAAAATTTGATATTTCTGCTTCTAGAAAGTTTAAAAGGAAAGTAAGTAGAGTTGGGAGATTATCAAGTGAAACAAAAGAACATCAAGACAAAGTTTTCAATAGACTCAAAGATCACGGTGCAAGTCAACATAGCCCAATGCCAATAAATTTCCATGCTTGGGCTTCGGGAGTGTTTGGAACAGCTTATGCTAAGCAGCTGATAGCTGAAAGCTATATTTTTGTGTTGGAATTCTAGCTTTCAGTCAGGGCTTTTCTATTTCTTTCTATATTTTAGAGAAGCTGCTTAACTGCCTCACCCCATCTTACAGCTTATAGAATTTATTAGACAAATTTTTCTTTAATATTTTTTTTATTCCAAATTTTTTTTCCATTAAATTTAATTATAATTCCACAAATAATGAAAAATTATTATATTTTAATATAAATTAAATTATAATATAAATAACAATTAAATATTTTATTTAATATATTAATTAATTTTATATTTTATAATATTGAGATGACAATTATAAAGAAAAAATAAACATAAAATAGCAACAAGTTATCAATTTTATTTATTTGTTATAAATTATAATTATGTAATAACATTAAGGATAATACTGAAATCGAAATTATAATGTAAAAAAATAACTTTTCAATTTTATTTATTTATTATAAATTATAATTGTTTAAAAACATTTGGGGTAAGATAGATATTTTATTTAAAAAATTAAAATAAAGCAAGTTATCGGCGACTTTCATATGCAGATCAACAACTTTCAGCACTTATCAATAAGCTTCAGCTACTCCAAACACCCACTTAAGCTCAAGCTAGGATTAAACAAGCTTAGGGGGTGTTTGGAGTAGCTGAACCTTATTGATAAGTGCTGAAAGCTGCTTAAAGCTGCTTAAAGCAGCTTATTTGAAAATCAGTTAGTGTTTGGAAATAAGTGCTGAAACAAAATACATAAAAATTCCTCCATAAATTTTATGAAGAATTGAGAGAGAGAAGAGAAGAGATGCGGCGGATGTGATAAAAATGTATCCTCACAAAGTATTAGGGTTAGGGATAATTCTGGAATTAGATAAAATTATTAGGGGTAGTTTGGTCCGAAAAACGCATAAGCTATAAGCTGAAAGCTAGAAGCTGGGGTGGACCAGCTTCAACAGATTCTCTATTTTCAACCCAATTTTAGAGAATCTCAGCTTTAAGTTGGGAGTTCCAAACACCTCCACACCAGCTTAAAGCTGAAGCAGCTTACAAAAAGCTGTTCCAAACACCCACTTAGTTTGACCAATAACTTTTGAAAAGGGCTCTGATCATACCTCTCAAGCAAGGTAACACATCTTAAACTCGAACCAGTCAAATCACGCTTGATTTTTCCATCTCTAAATGTCATTTAAAACTTAGAAAAGAATAGTAATGTACTAATGAGAAAGGTAGATGGATTAAAAATATTAATTAGAGATTATAGTAGAATTCCAGGGACCATTTCCATTTTCTCTCTCTCAAATCAACCCTTTTGGTATCTACCAAAAAAAAATACAGATCATAGTTCACAGCAAAGATTTTACTATGATAAGATAATGAAAATTGACGAGTGATTTAGTATCTAGAAAATTGAGTTTTTTTGAGCTAGTGACGTGATGATTCAGACCAAAACTTGCATAGAACAGCGACTAAAAAGAACTGGTTCAGAAACAAGATCAACAAGTAAGATTAGGGTTCAGGGAGATCAACTCTACGAATTAAAGTCAAGTTATACCTACCAAAATCGTAGATTTTGCCAGGGAAGGACATTGTCATTTCCATAATAGAATGGCTCCACAATGAAGACGTTAATCTGCAAAAGAGTGCCCGTTTCAATGTCTTTAAGGCCAACAGTTACAGAATTGCAAAGAAAGAGATATAGTCAAGAAGAATTGCAGCACCATAATATAGCTCTAGCAGTATTGATTTTGAACACCGGAAAGCTGTTGATATCTAAATATCAACGAGTTTACCTTTTGCTGAAGCTCTTGCAGATTCAATTGCAAATCTTTTTTTCTTAAAAATTCTATACGGTCCATGGTGTAGCTATTAGCTGCAGAAGCTTTTTGCAGATATTGTTTACCCTTCTCTCCAAGACCAGGGAACAGTGGCATCACATGTGATGTCTTGGATACATGGGCAATGGCAGCTGTCAAGAAAATGCTATCATCTGCAACTAAACACAAGGGATCTACTATCTGATGGAACTGAAAATGAAAAGGGAAAAAAAATCAAAGATAATATATATTAGAATGAACATGAGGTACGAAAATATGAAGAATAACCAAATAGTCTGTACAACCATAAGCACGTAGTTTAGTTGGTATTTATCACTCCTATAGAAAAAATATAATTAATTTAAATATGCCCTAATGGGAATTCAACACTATATCAACCACTTACGCAGAAGTGGAAATACCAACTACACCACATGTTGCCGGTTAACTCCTCCAATAAGAGTGATAGATCCAGGTTCAATCCCTTTTATCCCCAATTTAAGGTAGATTTAAACTTTTAAAAAAATACATGACCTATACACTAAAAGACCCAAGCAGTCAAATCCAAAAATCAGTTTTACTCCTTGAACACATTGCAGAAAATTACTTCAGAAAGTTTACTGGCAAAAGAAAGACTCAACATTTTTAACCATTTCAACGCGAGCTGGAAAGTGACACCCTATGGGCAGAAAAAATGGCATGTTAGCTATATGGGAAGTCTGTACATGGTGTGTCGAAAATGCCAATAGCTAAATGATAATATCATGCAAGTATTAGCTACAGCTATTATATCCACATCGGAGAATGTTATGACTTGTACCACTATAAATGAAACGTACACAAACACAAGAGCTAAGGATAAGGGGATTTATGGAAATAAGCAAGAAAATAAGTAATTACAAAAACATACTCTTGAGGTTTAACACAAGAAAAACCCAACAAAGCATGTAATCGCAAAATCAATAAGCCCTAGTCTCTCCAAATTGTTAAAATACAGGATTTATCTGTACTACGTCGAGGGACTGTCTGTGATTTAGAAACATAACTAGATTTTTCTAGGCCAACTGACAAGGACAGTTTCTGCAGTTAACTGTTAACCCATAAAAAGAGAGTGCATGTTAAGAAAAATAAGGAAGAAGAAAAAACCTAGCCATGAAGGGGCAAAACTTGTTTCCGGCAACTCATTTAATTAATTATCGTGCAGGTGGTTTTCATGATAAGCTGTGCCCTAACCCAAAATCAGAGAACAGATCGGAACTCGAACTTGGAAACAGCAGTTCTTTATTACAAACTTACTTTCGCCATGCATCAAATCCATTCATAAGCTAAGCTGTGTATTCACTTTTAGGCAACAATGGTGGATGTATTAAGTTTAAAATGATTATAATCTACTCAGGATACAAAAGAAACTTACAGCTTTCTGAATGGCATTGAGCATTAAATCTCTCCAACCACCATCTCCATACAGATCAATTCTTTCTGGTGCCAGAACAATCTGAAAATCTCGAGTATGCTCTTTCTCATCACACGAGGTCTTGAATTCATACGAGATGCTCGTTTCAGTATGAGAAGCATGTAACTGAACCTCTTTGTCTTTGAATATAGGCAAACCTGAGCCTGGGATGAACCAAACACTTTGCTTCCAATGGTCACACCAATCTCTAGAACCTAGGACAGCACAATTCAAAAAAGTTGGTTCCCACCAGAATACTTCATTGCCTAAAAACTCTCTCCCTCCTATGCTTGCTTCCCAAGGTTGCCCAGAGACACAGTTTAAATCAATTAAATGAACGATAATTCTAGATTGGTCAAACTATGCAACAGTCACTTACTAAGGAAGGATGTGTTCGATTGTTTCACGTTAGAAGGACATGGTATCCAGTTCGGCCCAGTAGAATAGAATATTGTTCCTTCACTATCAAGTTGAAGCAACCACCTGAAAGAGGAGAGGTTATTTACAACAGATGATTTGTTCAAATAAAAAAGAGAAAAGCTGGATAGCAAATCAACAACGACAGTGACCTATGAGCTCAATCATGTACCATGATATGATAGCATGAACTGTACCATCATTTGTTGCCTTTATGTTCAGCTCAGTTTGACGAAAACTATCTGGCCTTTTCCAGAATTCAAAATCAAAAACTTTGAATGGATCTGATAGCTGGATAAATGAGCCATATCGAATAGGATGCTTGTCAACATCAATTGACAGAAAAACTAGATATTTAATTCAGAAATATTTACCAATTTGATTTCATCTTTAATTGCATCACAATGCATTGCAAACTGTTGCTTTTTGACGGTCAAAAGGTCAGCCGCACCACTTGGAACTAAATGAATGCCATCTGATGCATCTGCCTCTTTATGAACTAAATCATGCATATCCCGTAAGTACGTACACTCAACCAGCTGAAACCAAGAAATGAACTTGCAAATAAAAGAACTACATTTTGAAACAGGTATATGCAGCATGCTATTAGAATAGTAGGATACAAGATATACTTTCAGCATAAGAAAGACATAGACGAATTAAATAGCCAACTATCTTATTAGAAGAGATGATAGTTAAAGGCCACGGTCAGTCAGGAAATATGCATATTATTTAGACTATGGTGCTTTGATCAACTACCTGACCGTAGGTAGTAGCCCGGTAAGGCACTGTTTGTGGATTTTCTACCAATAACTTATCATGCGCATGTTGCAGAGTTGGAATTAGCCCTTCACCCAATAATTCCGAGTCAAGAATCTCGCTGACCTGCATTTGATGTTAACAGAACTACAGAAGTCATTTTTCAACTGAAACTCGATAGAATATTAATACAGCATCTGAACTAACACCAAGATTATCACCCTGTAATACAGCAAAAGTACTCACAAGAACATGAGCACGTGATGGGATATCCAAGCCAACTTCCAACTCATCTGACCTCTTATTGAGGACACGTATTTTCCCATCCATGTTGTTGGCTCGAAGAACCTTTCTCATTAATTTTACCATGGGAAGGTATGACTCGCAAGCTGTCACAGTCCCTTCTGAATTAGAAAGACCCATAGCCCGAGCAGCCATCATCGACAGCAATCCTGTCCCTGAACTGTATACTTGAGTCTTAATATTACAATACATACTAAATGCCATTTTATTATACCTGTATATCGTAAACTAAATTCCATCTTTCGACTTCAATTAAGCAAATAGGAAATAGGAAAAAAGGAAACTAAAATTCAAAAAGAAAAGATTCAGCTGAAAATGACTCAATATCAGTAACTTTACTATGTTAAACCGAGTACCCAATATCAAGAACGTGGCAGGGTTTAGTAACGGTCTTGTCGATGGCAAGACGGTAGGCGGCGTTGCGGCGAGAGTCATTGAGCATATCGAGATACGACGTTGTAGCAAGCATTGCTTTTGGGGTTGTTTGGTTTCCAATATCTTCTTCCTCTTCAATAACGACCCACTCGGATTTTCCGGTGAGGGGGTCGGTTTTCAGCTGAAACATTCTCTGGGCAGCGGAGGAGCTCATGCTTCTGGTTGCGGCCGTACTGCGGGGGCAGGGAAAGGCTAAAACTAGGGGTTTAAGGACGACGGAGAGCATAACAAGAATTCAATCAACAATGGAAATTGAATGTGATTTACCTATACAGCATGATAATAATCCAATCTATATGTATATTAAACTTTTTTTTATATTTAATAAAAATTTTCACCAACTTTAATAGATCTAATTAATATGATAACATAGAAAAAAACTATTTTATCCAATTTTTATAATAGCAAATACAATTATGACATTAACTTTTTAGTAATTTACTTTAATTTACACAAATTCCAATATCAATATTTATCTAACTTTCGTATCATTAAATTTTTTCTTAATCTAAGTGAAAAGCAAATAGGCATATAAAATAGGGACGGAGGGAATATTGTGTAAGGATCTATATTTAAATGAATAAAATTTTGTGTTACAATTAAGACTTCATATTTATATGTGATAAATGAAAATTCTATCTTAAAGTTATTTCTCCCTCCGTCCCACAAAAATGCCCCTTAATATCCCTTATTTTTTCAACACATTATTTAAGGAGAGTGGTAGGTTGTGAGTAAAGATAGTGAACTCTTAAAAAAGAGTGGTTGGTTGTATGTAAAAAAATATTTTTTTAAAAATAAAACATTATTTGTGGAACGTGCTAAAAATGAAAGATAGACAAATCTTTAAAATATATTATGCACTGGCCAAGAGTTAGGCGAATTGTGATCTCTTAAACATTGTGATTTGCCAATTTGTTAGGACATATCGGCCGGTGTAGATTTTTCATCAGATAATTTACAAAACACTCAATAAATCAGAAAAAAAAGGCGGAAGAACTCTTTATTTAGCCAATTTGGATACCAAGATATCTTCATTGTTTTCCTTCCCTACATTAAAATTAAGGGAAAAGCTAAATGGATCATATTGATCCAGATCAATTACCTAAAATAGTTTCAATCAAATTTCAAAAAACTATTCGGTCCTTTTCCCTTTTAATTTTAAGTTTTTTTATTTTAAATATAATAAATATATAAGTATGAAGAATTTTAATACACAATTTATTCATGGCAATCCAAGAGTTTTTTATATTTAATTTTTCATTTCATTTTAACTTTTTCATTTTTTGAATTAAAAATTATTAACTTTTGAATTCTTGACTACTGAACTTTAAGTAATACAAAATTTCATTTTTTATTTTTTGAATAAATGTAATTTAATTGTACAATTTATTATATGTAATGTGATCATTTTTATTTATATAATATATAACTATTTTTAATAATGTATGTTTAATAATTTGAAAATAAAAATAAAAAGTGTACATATATTATTTTGATTGGAGATTAATTCTAAAAAAAATTAATAAAAATTATAGCTTCAATTTATCATTATGTAATAAATAAGTAAAAGAAAAATTCCAATAAAAAGCATTATAAATATTTTCATTTATTTTGTTTAATTTGCATATAAATAAAATAAATTTGTAATAAATTGAAAAAAGTAAAAAAGTAAAAAGTGTATAGATATTATTTTGATAGGAAACTAAATTTTTTTAAAAAGCGCTTTAGTTTATCATTATTTTATAAATAAGTAAAAGAAAAGTTCTAACGAAAGCTTAATAAATATTTCCATTTTTTTTAATTTTCTTATAAATAAAATAAAAAATATTAAAAATACACTTGTTGCAAAAAGGAAAGAAAGTTAAATTCGTAGAGTTAATATATTTGGAAGAAAGTTAAATTCGTAGAATTGAAATATTTATTAGCTCACATTCGGCTCAAATTTTCAAATTCAAGTCGAGCTTTATTGAACTTGAGCCCAAGTTGTTACAGATAAATTTTGGTTTGTTAAAGGCCTTAATGACATACATGTCAATAAGCTTGTATTATTATCAAATGATTAGCATTTAAATCTCAGTGATGTCTCTATTAGTGTTCAAATATGGGCATTCAAATCTTAGTGATGTCTCTAATAGTATTCAAACATGAGTGGATTTAGAGGGGGTCAAGATGGTCGGTCGACTCATCGAACACCGGAATTTTTCCATGGTAGGGTATACGATCATAATGTAACAATAACTAGAATGAATAAAATGTTTAGTTATATGTCTAGTTTAGTGGTTAGCACATCTAGAACTTCTTTAAAAGGTCTTAAGTTCAAATCCTTATTACAACATTTTTTCCCTTTCTTTTGATATTTTCAACTTGCTATAATTTCCTCTATTATAATTTTACAATTCTGAACATAACTTTTAAGAAACATTTATTTTAAGATTTTTTTTCTATTTTCTTACAATTCTTAATATTTCTTTTAATATTTTTACCAACTATATTACACTTACATATTTTTTTCAAATTCATTAAATCATGCATGAATTTACAATGGTGTACTATGCAAGATTAGTCTAAGTAGTACTCCATTCGTCCTACTCGGATGTAGGATGCCATTTGCAACGATGGGTAATTGGTTTTAGATACTACTGATTTGGTCAAGGTGATTAATGTGATTTTGATTCTTTATAGTTTATTAGTGACCTCCTTCACTAATAAACTAATAAACTATAAAAAAGTGAAAATATACCTTATAAACGAAATAATTAAATAATTAGTGTCAAATAAGTGTATTAGATACTACTTATTTATACCTTATAGTATTAGTTCGGTCAAAATAGTGTTAGGATGAAATTAATGTGATTTTGATTCATTTCATTGTATTAATTAGATTAATGGCAATAAAAGGTAGGAGTATTAAGTAGTGTTAATTAATATTTGACCAATGTTAGTTGACATATTTAAATGATCTAACTTCTTAATATATTAAACTAAAAGGATAAGATAGTCATTTTAAGTTGGACCGAAGTTATTTAGGGTAATTGATCCGGATCAAATTGATCCATTTAGCAACACCCTAAAATTAATTTATTTCCTCCCCAACTTAAAATAACACTTTAATATAATTATTGGACCTCACTAACTTTAACTACTCTACACAGAATAAATAATTTTCTTAATTTCTGTGTTGAAAATAAATAAGAAAACCTTAATAGAACAAAGGAATAATAAAGACGTGGGACCCATAAATGGCACCGATTTTTTAAAATTTTGAATCATTGAAAGCCTAATAACAATTACAATCGCAATTGTGTAGATCCCTTGTGGAAAATTTATATATAATCTTCGGACCACCCCATGATCTCATCGACAAACCCCTCACTGATTAGAAACTGCCCAATTCGTAATCGAACAACATTCGCCATGAAGCCTAAATTTTCTATCCGAAATTAAGCATGATTAGAACTTGAAAATTCCCCTCTACCAGTTTTAATATTCAAAATCGCGATTGTAAACGCTTAAAATCTTAGGCTTGTAGCGTGGCATTAGTTTCTTATATTAGCTTATTGAGAGGAATAAGAACATCAAACCATTCATTTATTCGATGTGTGGCCAAGATCTAAAGATGATTTTCTTCATTTAAAAAAAAGGGTCATTAAGGGTATATGGGACTTTTTTCTTTTATGTTCTAAAATTTAGAGACGTGCATCCATTTTCTTCAAACTTAAGATCACTCAAGAGAAAAGGCAGCAATGTGAATTATGATAGCAACACATAGTCGAAATTTATGAACTTTCTCTCTCGAATTCATTGAATATTAACGAGTTTGTTACTTTGTTCGTCGTCTCGAAATTTTTTAGAGGGTATGTTCATAAGATCTTCATTGCATGTGCATACAAAATATTGTAAATGTGCAAAAGATATTCACTGCAGCCGATGATGAGAGAGATAGAAGAGAGACGGAGGAAGAACTAACACTGACCGACGTTGTTGTTGATTAATTGTTGAAGATCTGGGTTTTTTCTTCTATCACTCATATATCATCAATTTCTCATTCGATTCCAACTTTTCAGATCGAAAGTTTCGTCAAGATTTTTTTTATGCACTTCTTTCGTATATTATATGCACATTTTATCTATAATTTATAATCGTCAATTCTTGTTATGCACTTCTTTCATGTGTTCTATGCACATTATTGGTAATTTATACACTTCTATTTTCTATTTTATATGCACTTTTTTTATATGCTCTATGCACTCAATCTATAATTTTTATGCACATTTATTGACTCATGCAAATATTTCCCCCAACGTCGAAAATCAAATTAGGGCTTCAAAATTTCCCCCCAAATCTACCAAAAATGGTAGCACGACTTCAAAATCATGAATCAAAATAATGTCGGACACTAAGTGCACCAAGATTACTGTATATGTGTATCAAATTATATAGAAAGTTGAACAAAACCATTGTCGAAAATCAGATTAAAGCTTCAAGAATTTTTCCTAAATCAATCAAAATTCAAAACTCTCAGATCTACACAGATGTAGAACGGATCTATACAGATGTATGACGGATCTATGCCGATCTGGGGTAGAGAGAGATAGAAGAGAGGAAAAGAGCAAGAGTTGTCTCCAGTGTCCCCCAGAGAGGGTGAATTGGCCGTCGGATGAAGGGGATTTTTCTGGCTAGAACCGTAAATCTAGAACATTTCTTAACATCAGTATTACAATCGCGTCGCCTCGCGTAAAAAATCATAGGATGCAGATGCTCTTGGCTGAGGCCACTGATAGTTATTTGCTGCCATCTTCTCTATGATACTCGTAGCAGTAACATGACCTTTCTCCAATATATCCCCACCTCCAGCTGCATCCAATAAATTCTTGATTTCAACATTGCATCCATTATAGAATAAACACACTTTCTCATTCGAGCTGATCCCATGATTCGGACACTTGCGAAACATCCCCTTAAATATCTCCCAAGCTTCATAGAATGACTCCCCATCAAATTAGCGAAATTGATTGATCTCGGATCGCAACCTCATGGTTTTACTTGGTGGAAAGATCTTGAGGAGGAATAAGTTCATCATTTCATCCCATGTAGTAATTATACTAGCATCCAGGGATTGATGCCAAAGCTTAGCATCATCTCGTAGTGAGAAAGAGAATAGCCGAAGTCTGATGGTGTCATCCGGGACTCCATTCATCTTAATGGTGCTGTAGATTTCTATGAATTGATTCAAGTGAGCATGAGGGTCTTCAGCAGCTCAACCACCAAATTGATTTTATTGCACCATAGAGATAAGTGCAGGTTTGAGCTCAAAGGAGTTGGCGTTGATCCTTGGGCCGTAGAGAACCCCTTGTTGAACCACTGGATGAAAAACATTCTTTTATTAGCTCTTCTCGCTGCTCCCTTTCTGCCTTAAGAGTCTCAAGCTCCTCTTGTAACTTTGCTATCCCTGCCTGATGATCAGCCATTTTAGCAGCTTGATTTTTCTTCCTTGCATTGTTGCGCCGACATGTAGCTTCAATCTCGAGATCTACAGCTTCCAAAGGAATTCTATTTGATCTTGTGATCATGCACTACCTGAAAAACACAACAAAACCAAGTAAACTAAAACTACAAAACGTAGATAAATGTCTAAAGTAGTACCAAACAACTTAAACTAATATCACTAAATAAAAATTAATCCTTGGCAACGGCGCCAAAAAACTTGTTCGCTAATTTATTGTCACGCCGCAAGTGTACGGGTGCAATTGCAGATAGAGAAGCAAGATCGATCCCACAGAGACTAATTAAACTACTGAATACTAATTCTCATTGTTATCCTCTATTTAGACTACGTAGATTAATGAGTTACTAAACCTAAAAGCATGCAATTTGAATAACCAAATAAATAAACTTAGAAGAAAATATGGGAAAGCTTATTCTAGGGATTCAATTTCAGTAGACGGTTTATCAAACTTCACTTTAGCCAATCAATTACTAACAAGACTTATTCTTTCCTAAAATGATCACAATTTAGCCTAAATAACCTTTTGGGCGTACCTTGACCATATATAACATGCTTGCAAAATTGTCTCCAAGTAATTACTAGCATGTTACTCCTAAAAGCTCTTAAGATCTATTGTTCTCACATTAACATCAAACCTTTTGGGCGTTGAATGATTAATATGTCTTGTATCCTCGATCAAGAATTAATTCTCTTATCTCGAATCTCAAATTAACACAACAAATTGTGTTTATCGATGATCAAACAACTAAACAAGCAATTAAAACTTGAACACAAGAAGGAGGAAGAAATAATGCAATTGATTCGCAAAAGATTTGTAGTTAAATCATCCACCTACTTTCTAACCCTAGAATAAAAAGATTTAGCTACTCATAGACAAAGTAACAAAATCAGCAAATTCACAAGAATTCATGTTCGTAGGCAAAAGAAAGCGTAGAAGAAAAACAAAGTCTTGATTGTGTTGAACTTAAATTTCTTGATCTTCTTCTTTCCTGTCTTCTCTTTAAGAGCTCTCCCAAAGGGTGTAGGATTTTTAAAAGTAAAAGATATGAGAAAAGATGTGTTGAGCGGCACCCCTTGAGGTTTTTATAGCCTTCAAATCTTAGCCCTAAGTAAGGGCTTTTATGTAATTCCCGCGGATTAAAACAGCAGCCGAAAAAGATCCCAACGTGGTCACGTTGGGGTAGCAGACAAGTCATTTTCCTTCGCTCTGTAACGCCTCAAACGCGGTCCGTCTGGGTCGTGTCTTACTTTCTTTGATCCCCACTGTGATGACCCTCACGCAGTCGCATCTGGGTCGTCAGCTCCAACTTCTTTTGACTCGTTCTCACTCGTTTTAAGTTCAAATCTCGAGCCGTTTTCGTCCATTTACTCGTATCGAGCTGCACTTTAACTCCATTTTGCTCAAACACCATAATTTTCACCAATTTCTTTGCAATTTCAACAAAAAGGCAAACAAATATCACATTCTACAAAATTAAGCGAATTCAATCCAAATACTTGTTCCCAAACATGATTTTCCATATAAAATCGACATCAAAACACATTATGAACTAGGAAAAACCCATGTTTGTCACATTATTCAGTAGCTACTAACTTTCGCATTTGCGTTGAAATTTGCACTCCGGTGTATTCACCCCACCCACCCACCCTCTACACCTGAAGGCTCGTTTATGGACCAACAGAGTATATGGTTTTTATTAAGTATTATTACAGTTGTTTAATTATGACCTAAAACATGAGTACGGATAAATTTAAACTAGGATATGCATTAATCGTAACATAAACATGAATGAAATTAAAATTTCAAAACATAAATGGTTAATTAACAAGTATGCATAAACGTAACACAAGCTATGCATTAATCTAAACATAAATGTGCATGAATACCAAGTTGCTTAAAAATCGAAAAAATGAGTATGCATAAATATATGGAATGAAAAATGAGTATGTATAAATACAAAACAAGCTATGCATTAATTTGAGCGTACATATACATGTAGTTAAAATGTAAAAATAAATATAGTAATTTGGTCACCAAAGTTATGCATAAACAAGTACGAATTTATGCATATTTCTAGTTAAAGTTATGCATAGCAGTAACTACCAATACTATAATACACAATGGTCGGGAAGTCAAAACAAATTCTAAAATATTCAACAAACTCGAAAATTAGATCATAACTAGGAGTGAGAAAGCTAATAGCTTCATCCAAACTTGCAAACTTCCATCCTACTTATGGTTTCAACTCATGTCCGCATTCCGGGACGAAAATAGAATCAGCATAATCAAAAGAACCATCTTCATCCAACATGAAACGTTATAGAATTCAACACAAACTCATAATAAAATATACATAAATAGATAATTAGAAAATAGGAAAACACAAAAATTGAATAAAAACATTGACAAAAATAGAATATGCATGAAATGTTAACAAGTTCAACATAAATTCATCTTAGAATTTGCATAAACATATAATACGAAAGCAAGACAATGCAAAAACCTATTCCTTGTATGAGCAAAAATTGAGCAGAACTCTAAACCCAGGAAAACATATGCATGGATACGTATACAACCTTAATCAATAAAACTCGCCAAGAACCCTAAACCCATTAACCCATAAAACTCATAAATTGAGCAAAAATTGCTGAAGACGATTTCAATTAAGCCCCAGACCCATTAACCCATAAAACCCCTTACGAAACACTTCACAACCGTTCTACAAACGTGATTTCAATTTAAGCATTGTAGCAAAGACTATTCCAATTAAGCTCTAGATCCACCGAATGCATTCTCTACGACTGAAAAAGGAGAAGAAAAAATAAAGCAACTACATAGCGACGACAGGCAGCAGCCCAACGGAAAAAGTCGCCGGACTTGAGTTGAGAGAACGATGGAGAGAAATCGAAGGATGGAAGCTTGCTAAGGAGAGAATAATAGATGCTTTTGTTTTGGGAGAAATGAATGATTTCAAAAAATAGATGGGAAAGATTACTTATTTACCCTTAATGGGCCTATTTTCTCATTTTTTGATTTATTTTAAAATGCATATGTTATGAAAAATATTAGCCATAGATCAAGGAAATGGATAGATGAAATCGGATATCATATCTCTTTTGAATTTAGGATATCAAAAGATTCATTCCCCATATATATATATATATATATATATATATATATATATATAACTATCACATTAATATAATAGTTTATGTAGATGCACTAGGCTTTTGTGAATAGAATACATCTACCCCATTATATCCGGATACATTATTAGAGAAATAGAAATAGAGGCCCATTATGTGTAGCACTGAATAAGAGGTTCAACGCGAGGCTATTTATGGGCCCAACAAGGTGTTATTTTACGGAGATAGAAAAAGGAAAATTTGAAAATAAAAAGAAAATCATGGTGAATCAATCAATTTGAGGGTTGAATCCCTTAAATCTGCACATACATCGAGAACTTAGTGTTGTTGTTGGCATCTCCAAAGAGTACTTTACAATAGAATAAAACTATATTGTAGAATAGAAAATGTCTTCAAGGATGCCCTTTAAGATAACTACCATTCTACTACTCATTCCTCGATCCTCTTTTTTGTATTTTTAACTATTTTTCATTTTTTCTTAATTGTTTATTTTCATTTTCTTCTTTACAAAGAGAAGGTATATTCGTGTATGTTTTTTTAGTTTAATTTGTTTAAAGAGTATTACTCAATATTTTTCTTGTTACGCTAAAATAAAAATAAAACTATATAATATTTTTTAAATGATTTATTTTAAAATTTATGTTTAAATGAGATTATAAGTTAATTGTTAAAAATGAATTTGAGAAAATTCTACATTTTACTTTATAATAGTGTAGAGTAAAATGCTCTTAGTCTAGAGATCTAGTATAACAATATCTAAACAAGTGGTGTAGGAGGCTTCTTTTCTTAGTACAGGTAGAATTAAAATGCTGAAGTTGTGAACTACTACTACACCTTTTGATGGTGCGACACAGCTACCCAAGAGTCAATGAGTTGGTTGTCTCCCAAAATATTGCTTAATTTGCCGAATTATTGTTTCCTAATGATGATGACAACTTGTTTAATCGTGTGATGCATATATTTTGAATTTTAATTAAAAAGGAAAATTTTACATATAAAAATATTGAGTTTCTAACAAGAAAAATATAATTAAAACTTCTCTCTTATTATAACGAAATACGAATCATACGATGTGACCATGATTTTTTTTATGATCGTTAGAAGCATTATATATCTTTAGTTACCTACTTCGCTACATAATTATTGCTACAATTTAAACAATAATATTCTTCACGGCTACATTTACGTAGAAAATGGATAAAGGTGAAGACCGCCAGCAAAGCATCTTATTATATTAAACAATTTAATAATCTATTAGGCAGAGCAAGTACTTGTTTAACATATACACGATTTTAAGCTTTTATTATATGAGGAAACAAATTAAATTAAACACTTAGTTATTATATTTTTGTAATTCTTAAATTAGGTATAGGTGTTTTTATAAAATTTGCATCAAATATGTAGATAAGACTTAAAAGTACCCTTATTTGAATTTCTTTAATTTTCATTCCAATTGGTATATCCATAAAAAAAATTCGAATTTTGTAGATCTCTCAGTCCAATTCTCTAAGGGATCTTTTGGTTCGAAAAAGTAAAGAAAAAATGAATCGAGAAAGGGAAAAGAAAAAAATAAAGATTTTAATAATCATCTTTTTGCCATTTTGTTTGGTTCGGAAAAAAAAATCGATTCCTCAGTTAATTCCATTTGTCATTGTATGGCTCAAGAAAAGAATCACTATCAATTAAAATAATATTTATATTAATCTAAATATTATTATATAAGTATCAATATTATTTTTATGGATATTATATTGTAAGTAGTTAAATTCAATAAATAATTATTATAAATATTAGATATATAATAAATACTATAAATGAATATTAATATTTATCTGAAATAATATTTTATAAATATTTACTATTATTTATATTATTATAATCAATATATATTAATTTTAATATTATAATACAAGTATTTAGACATAATATAAATATTCATTAAAAAATTTACCTAATTTTAAACATCTTTTAAATTATATCTTATTAATATTATTAGTATATAACTTTAATCTAATGATAGAAATATTTATATATGAATTTATTATAAAACTATTTATGAGAAAGATTGAAGAGAGAGGAAAAAGAATTCAAGTACTAATTAAGCATACACGAGAATGAGAATTCAAGAAAATGAGGGAATCGAGGAAAGAGATAGGGGAAATAGAATTCAAAAAAAAAAAAACACAATTAAAGGAATTAGATAATTAAGCTCGTTTTCCCTTTCCTGATTATTTCAATCAAACTGCCCTTAAAGATATTATCAAATGTACTAACTGCATTGTTTCGTAATTCGTTCCATTTTCTAAATTATTTTGGTTTTGGACTAATCCAATTCAATCTCTATCATATGCAAATCTATAACAGCATAAAATGAATAAAGATAATTCATATAGAAGTCAAGGATAAACTTAACTGTACCTATTTTATATTTTTGGACTTATTATTTAGGGATGGTTCGATGCTAATATTTTAACGGGATTAGGATAAGACATGATTAGTTGGAATAATTATGACTGACCACCATCTCTATCATATGAAAATCTAACCGATTGATAGGACTATTTAATTAACGAGGGTTGGGTGGTAGATGACTTTAATTGATGGTACTTGGCATCTACATTTATAAAAAAAAAAATGTTTGTGAGTCTATGATCGAAGATATAGATTCAAAACTCACACATACTATCATATATGAGTTTGTCACATATAATATCTAAGGTGATTTAATTTTCTTGTATGATTTGCAAACTATTGCACAAGAACAAGGTTTACTCAATACTCATCTTAACAGCTGCTAGTTGGTTTTCCTCATCATTAAAAAAAATGATATCATTCAATATAATAAGAAATTTATATACATATCCTGAAAATAGAGTACCCGGTTAAAACTAGTCAAGGTCACTATAGATCCTCTATAATATTTATTGTTTCGTATTCCATGTCGCAAAATGGTGACGTGTGTTGTTTGTCCCTAAATTACGTCTTATCCCGGTTAAGAAATCCAAATAGAACATATAATTATAAAATAAAATACATGTGCTATCATTCCATTGGTATGACATATATTGAGATACAGAAAGTGAGATAGAGGATCCTTATCAGATCAAGATATCCTCTTTTGTAGATTCAATAAATGATGAGGTTTTTAAAAAAATCACCAATTATATTTATATATCTTTTATAAATGTTGTATTTAGTGAAAGATGTTGTATAAATTACTTCAAAAATCAACAAACCACATTAGAGTTAGCAAGATGAGCCGGAAGTTGGAATGTGCTAGAAAATTAGGGGTGAAAATAAATTGGACCAGTCTTTTTAGTCAAGATAAAGAAAATACTTTTGCCAACTCTAAGTGGGTGTTTGCAATTATTTATAATTTTCAATTTACAATTTAGTTTTAGGATAAGTGCATAAATGAGTATTTGTTAACATTAAAATACCAAATAATCTCTAAATATAAGTGGAAAAAGTGTGAAACACATCTCTGCCCCATTTTTGGGAGTCCCACTACATGGCCCACCAATCATGTGGCATCATGTGTGTATTGGTGGGCCATGTAGGTAATATTATATCAATTGTTTTATTTTGAAAAATACATGGCACCACCTAATTGGTGGACCATGTAGTGGGACTCCGAAAATGGGCCAGAAGATGCGCTTTGTAAGTTTCATATGTCGGTAAGTTGTAACAAACTAACTTAAGCAGATTATGACACTTTTGTAATCTTTTAGAAGTTGCTATATGACCATGTCCCCCAAAAATTGTGTAACCCTAAACTACCCCTTAGTTATTAATAAGATTTTATGATCAATGTTTGTAAGAAAGTATTGAAGCGACAAGCATTAAAAATAATCGAACTTGTCTAAAATATAATATTTTTTAATTTACAAATGTATTTAAATAATTCTTTTATGAAGCTTAAACATTACATTAATATTGAATTCAAATATATTTTAAATTATATCATTTTAATTTTCAATATGTACTTAATATTTTAAATTATAAATCATACATAATGCCATATCTGGATCTAAAATACAATCTATCATTCCGAGAAATAATAGATAGAAAATTACTTGTAAATCATGTAGTAAATAGGATTTAATCTTAGAGGTGAAACGGACAATTTGATTCTAAATACAGTTAAACATCGATAAAGTAATAGCCTTGAGACCGGAAGAAAATATTCATTTAACGAGATTATTACTTTATCGAACATTATTTTAGTGTATTTACCTATATCAGGACCGAAAAAAATTTATTATCTAAGCGAAATTATTACTCAATCGAATATTACTTTATCGAGGTTAAAAATAATCTAAGTAGATTCTATCTATTTGCAAATACTCCCTCCCACCCATTATTAATGTCCCACTTACCTTTTTTGGTTGTCCCATTATTTATGTCCCATACCAAATAAGGAAATAAATGAGTGGATCACAATCAATCTAAGCAAGTGGACCCCACTCCTTTATACTTTTTCACCACAACTTTACACCTTTACCTCCACTATCTTAATTACCGTGTCCAGTCCCAATGGGACATAAATAATGGGACGGAGGGAGTATTAGTTTTTCAACATTTTTTTTACTCTTAACCAATATTTGTAAAAACTCTACAAATTCTTTAATAAACTATTTTTACCAACGTAGCATTTTATAATTTAAAAACTTTTAAAAAAAAAATATTGCAAATACCCCTAAGTTACATCCTATAATTAGTTGGCAAGACTAAAATAAAAATGCCTGGTACCTAAGATAAATTAAAGTTGATAATGAGTTTAATTAATTTAATTGAAATTAATATATTATATTTCATATAAAAGAACAGAGGTTACTTGTCATGTCTAATATTTACCATTTGCATATAAATATCATTAGAGTTTGGTGAGGCACCAAACTTAAGTGAATAATACTAAAACAAGCTATGAAACGTGTTGATAGGACTCCATTTCAATCTTTCTTTTCCGTTGATATGCCAAATTTTCAAATCAAGAACCTAAGCATGTCACATCATTTTCTCTTTTCTTTTAAATTTTTCATCGTTTTTCCCAATCATTAAAGTTTGGTTTTTTTGTCATGTTGGATACGTTGTTTTTTGTGCGAGTATTGTTGTCATCACGCAGGAAATTATTTATTCTTTCCTCTAAATCATGTGTGAATATGATGTCATCCTCCGTCCTATTAGTATTATCTCATTTTTTTAATTATTTCATTAGAAGTGTCTCATTTTAAAATAAATAAAAAATATGTGGATAAGAATCAATAACTCAAAAATTAAATAATATACATCACAAAACATCATTTTCTTAATAATCGTTTAAAAAAAGAATGAGACAGTACTAATGAGGAAGTATCTATCTTTCTATGGTTTCCATTTAGAATTATTTATTCATAATACTAAAATAGGGAACTGAATGTGGTGTAGAATAGACGACAAAAATAATTGCTTTAAGACAAAATTAATTTTTTTCACAATTATTTATCACCCGATTCCAAACCAATAATTTCATAAAAGGGTGCCAAAACGCGTCCAACAATAAATATTATTTCAGATTAGAAAATCTTTGTCCTCGTTAAATAAATGAAAAGAAAGAATACCCAAAGATGAAGCAACAATCTCTTAACTATCTTGGTCCCTCTACTTATATTTATATTTCTTTTTTGATTTTTTTTTTCCTCCTCTCCATCACAGCTAAGCCTATATGCTTAATATTCGAAATAGGCCCTAATCCAATCTAAGTATCCTTCACACTACGTATATAGTATTTGTTTGGAAATAAACAACAGACTAATTATGAGTGGACGTGAGAATGCATTAGACCCACATATCGATTATGGTTGAGTTATTCATTCGGTGTATATTTTTCTATTTTTCATAATTTTGCATAATTACACGTAAGGATGGATATGAGATTTAAATTTAGAGAGTAAAATATGCAATTGGGATGATATAAATCTATAATTTCACGAAGAATTTATAATTTCAGAGAGGGCAAAATAGCAAGTTTTTAAAATAAATAAAGAAAGAAAAAAAATCAGGTAAGTACAAGATTTGGAGATGGTCCCCTAAAAGCACCATATGTACACGATGAACGCATTAGTATGTCATGACAATTAAATTGTCTAAACATTTACATCGTTGGGATCATAAAGTTTTGAACGATCTCAAACCCCTTGCTGATAGAGGAACTAGTTGTGTATTTAGTTGTTCAAAAATTTGTCCGAGTTTGTATAAATAGATTGATAGTTTTTAGACTAGGTTTGTTCAGATTGAGATATCAGTTGAGTTTCAGTTTAGCTAACTGAACTCAGATCAGGACACGTTTCTCAGTTCAGATCCTAAATGTTCCGACTGACTGATTGAAGTACGAGGTACGAGACACGAAATTCAAAGTTGATGGTCAATGGAATAACCAACCACCAAATCAACACAAATTCGGTTCAAGCTATTCTCGCCTTCTTGTCTAACATAACAAGAACTAAAATAAAGGAGTTTCTCTTAAAGCTTATTCAAGTGTCAGGCAGATAGAATCATTTCGTAGTGTGACAAAGAGACTTCCTTTTAAAATAAAACATTTTCAAAACGGAATAGAATAAGAATGAAAGGCTTAATTTGAGTTCTGACTATAGCTGCAACCTACCTCATATTGGGAGATGATCAAACTAGAAATTTCATAAGAGAATAAATCTCTGATGCCTAAAACTCCCATGCCTTACTTGGTTGGACCAAGGCAAGTGACAACTTCCAAGACAAGTCTTTCTTCCTTTTTATAGGAAGAAGCGGAACTACAAGAAAGCTTTCTTTATCTTTGATTTATGGATAACCAATTCATTTTCAAATATAGTTGGGATATTTTACCCGAGAAATGGGTCCAAAAAATGGAAAGATTGTGCTAAGTAACCCTTAATTCAGAGGGATAGAATAGTAGCTAGTTGACCTATAGAAAGCGACGCGGGCTTGATACGTTTAATGCATAAGACTGTTGCAAGCTTAGAGCCAATGCGAGATTGATCTTCATCCAACAGATCTCTCTTAGCTCGCCTATAAATACAGAGGGACTCTCACTCTTGAGAGGTGACGGATTTTCAAAGCATTAAACTCACAAGCAAAGAACAAAGCTCATAGTTTTTAGAAAACCTCAAGTGTTCTTTCATAGGAAAATCCATTTATCCACATTCCAAGTGATTCTCATTCATATCACATATTTGGAATTAAGAGTGTTTCATACTCTTGTTTAGTTGGACACAACCAGACGTTTTACCCAATAGATAGATAAATAGATAAGTTGATAGTTTGATAGTTCGTTTGATTAATAGATTGTTAGCTTGTATTGATCTGATCTCGACAACCTTCGAGAACCTGATAGTGAATATCAGCAGAGGCAGAATGTAGACGTAGGATCTTGTGAATCCGAACCATTATAAATCTGTGTGTTTTTTACTATTTTGCTATCATTCAGTCATTTGCGTTAAGTATTTTAAAAGAACATTATATTCTATCAGTCTGAGTGAATCAGGTTTAACGTACAACTTGCAACACAAGATAATCAATGTTACATTGAAAAAGTTTTCTCACTAAGTTTAAAGGCTCACACTATTTTGCACACGCATTGATTGACTAAATATCAGTAAGACTCACTTTGAACCTGAGGATCTAGGAATTCTTCTATGGGACTATTGTCCAATTTCAGTCTGTTGACCGAGTCTGTGATATAAGTTCTAAATTTTTGGAATCAAGTGTATTCCCTCCCCCCCCCCCCTTACACCCCTCCACCAACCAAAAAATAAAAAAATAAAAACACGTGAGTTCATACTGAAATCAAAATAGATATCGTGTTTTAGATAAAGAAATGATGTAAGTTTAATACTTCTTAGTAGGGGTGTGCGCGGGGTGGTTTAGACATAAAAATGACCCACTTATATATAGGCGGGTTAGGAGAATTACAAACCGTGGGGGGTTAGTTTTTTTTTTCGGTACCGTAGCGAGTCGGGTACGGTGGTTGGCGGACGGTTGCGGACTGTTTGGCGGGTTGTTATTTCTCTAAATCATGTCAATAAAATTAATCATTCAATGTCAATAAAAGGTGTCCAATGCGAAAATTGAAATAATAATAATAATAATAATAATAATAATAATAATAATAATAATAATAATAATAATAATAATAATAATAATAATAAATATGACATCACTTTAGCAAATTTTGATGAACATAATTATAATCCTACAACTTGAAAATTAAAGTCCTTCAAGTAATCTGAAAATTGTATTCTGCAACCTATCGAACATGGAAAGAAAAGAAATTTTGAAAAGAATAGAAAATGGACTTGAATTGAGGACGGGAAATGAATTTAAAAAAATTTGAACTTAGAATGGAAGAGGAAGAATTATAACAAGAACGAACAAATTTTTATTTTATATTTCTCTCAATTCTAAAAGAAACATATACGAGACTATATTTTTATTATTTATGTATTTAAATATTATACTTTAGCATAAAAAATTAAGATAAATAGGAGGCGGGCGGGATAGGTGCCCTCAACTCGCAATCGCCACTCACCCGCCAAGTGGCAGTTTATTAAATTTTCAAATCGCGGTTCATTTAAAAAAAAATCACAACCAATGGGTACGGATTGAAACGGACGGTTTAAGCAGGCGGGTGACGGTTTGCAATTTTTTTCACACCCCTACTTCTTAGATTTGCTCTCGGGAAACCCCTCAAGATATCTCCCATCACCATTTTGCTTTTTGACGTTATTATAAATAAATAAATAAGTGGCTTCTATTTCTTTTTTCGTTTTCAATATATATTGAGGAGAATGAATTTATAAGTACCCGCAATCCTTTTCTGTTAATTATTAAACTCATAATTTTTCAATTAAAATTTGACGAGCGATGGTATCAATCAATATGAATATTAGTAGGAGAAATATCATCCTTGATTAGATATTGAATAATAGAGTTATTGGACCAATAATTTTTGGTGATGAATTGAGATAGCAATTCGATATTTATTATGAAACTTAAACGAGGTGTTCGATCTATATATTAATATTTGAAAAATCGAAGCATGTAAGCATGTAACTAAACAGCGTAATTGATATTTTACCCGTATAATAATGAGGAACTAGGGGTTCAATACCTACTCCATCCTCTCCAACTAGAATTTATGCATGAAATAATGAGGAACGACGGGTTTCAAAATCATACTTCCTTCGTTCCGCCCGACTCGCTCTTTGTTTACTTTTCAAGACGAAGATTAAGATGAGTGTGTGGTTGTGCGCAGGACGGATCCAGCTCGAAAAATTACATTGGGCGATCTATTTTTCTCGAACTTACCTAGAGCTAACAAGTGATATTCGAATAAAAAAATAAAATTTATACTAAAAAATTCAAAAAAAAATATGGGCACCTTGGGCTGGAGCCCTACCCAGCCTATGGATAGGTCCGTCCCCGGTTTTGCGTAAAAAAATAGATTCCATAAATAAAAAGTGGGAATTTGTATAGTTATTTTTTTCTTTTTAAAAATAAGATAAGTCAAGTGGAACGCCTCGAAAAAGAATACAAGACAAAGTTGAGCACAAAGCCTAGTCCGCAAGTTGACCGAACGAAGGAGTAAATAAGGCAAGTCAAAAATGAACGGAAGGAGTAAATATTAGTGATATAATTTTTCAAACAAGAATCATTAAATATTATCGTGTTGACTGATTTATGAATTAGTAGGGTTGGAATGGTTAGATGACGTGTGTCGAAACAAAGCCTAGTCCGCAAGTTGGGAAGGGGGGGTGGTTGCTCCACTTGCGCGTCCTCTGCTTACATTCTCTCTCTCGGAAATGGTAAGATAACGTCTGTGGAAGCTTATTGCATGCTTATAGATTTGTGAAATCTAATTTTTACTTGAAATATGATAATAAACGGTAGATATATCTTGTATTCCGTATTTATAAACTTTTAGAAATTGTATTAAAATATTCTAAATCCACTTCTAACTAGCCTACGAGGCAAAACCAAGAAACCATCGCCCGCAGTGGGTTAATTCAAAATTAAAAGATAAATTAAGGCATAACATAAGAGTAAGTATTAAAATTCTTACCTTATAAATTATAATCTTTTTTGTAAATGTGGTAAAAAGTAAAGTAGTACTCTCTCCGTCCTATAGATATATATCGTTTTGTCTTTGGTATAATTTTTAAAGAGAATTGTTGATGTGTGTAGAATTGTAAAAAAGTAGTGGGTCCTTAAAAAAAATGTGTAACAATATACTCCCTCCGTCCCATGTAAAAGTATCTTCCTTTACTTTTCAGGTGTCCCATAGAAATTGTCTTCTTTCCTAAAAAGGAAGTAGGTCCTATCAATACAATTAAATAATTGTAAGTAGCCTTATCTCTCTCGCTATACAAATCAATTCTAAATAATTTATTAATTGTGTGGAACCCACATCTTTACCAACTAAAATAATTTTTTTAAAATTCCGTGCCCTATAGAAATGACACTTTCTATAGAACGGAGAGTACCAAAAAAAAAATTAAACTATTTTAATGAAACAGTCGAAAAAGAATATTAGATTAAATCTATAGGAGGGAGGATAACACAACTTTTCAACTCATTATGAAAATTAATCCAGTAAGCGTTTTATTTAGTCAAATATTTCAAAAGTATGAAAGGCATCCCAGCTCAGAGAAACTGTCTTTATTCTCCTCCCCCTTTTAAAGCCTTCCTCAGAGGCTCAGACTCCAATTGGTAATACATATACATGTAAGTTGTAAACAAACTACACATACTCTACTCTCCGGCAATGGCGCCTCGCCCTCTTCTTCTGCTCTTATCCTTCCTCCTTTCACTCCAATCTTCTCTCTCTGCATCTCCTCTCCTCCTCCCTCTATCCCACTCCTTCTCCCCCACCCTCTTCAACTCCACCCCGCACCTCCTCAAGTCCACCGCCACCCGCTCCTCCACTCGCTTCCAACACTACCGCCGCCACGTCTCCCTCCCTCTGTCCCCCGGCGCCGATTATACCCTCTCCTTCTCCCTCGGCACCCAAATTATATCTCTGTATATGGACACCGGCAGCGACGTCGTTTGGCTCCCCTGCCACCCCTTCGACTGCATCCTCTGCGAAGGCGAGTATTCCCCGGCTTCAATTCCCCACCCCGGCCCCCCTCAATCTCACCTCCCCCCACCCCCACCCACTGCAAGTCCGCGGCCTGCTCCGCCGTCCACTCGTCCCTCCCCTCCTCCGACCTCTGCGCCATGGCCAAGTGCCCCCTCGACTCCATTGAAATCAGCGATTGTAAGAAATTCTCTTGCCCCCCCTTTTTTACTACGCCTACGGCGATGGCAGCTTCATCGGGAAACTTTACCAAGATACTCTGTTTTTTCCCTCGCTCAACCTGCCGAATTTCACCTTCGGCTGCGCTCACACCGCTCTCGGAGAGCCGATTGGAGTCGCTGGATTTGGCCGGGGATTGCTCTCTTTTCCGGCGCAGCTCGCTCGCACCTCGCCGGAGATTGGGAACTACTTCTCATACTGTTTGATTTCACACGCATTCGATGCGACGCGCGTTTTGAAGCCAAGCCCGCTGATTCTGGGCCGCCGCCAGAATGAGTTATCTGAGCTCGAAGATGAGGTTTATTATAGTTTCACGCCGATGCTGGATAATCCAAAGCATTCATACTTTTATTGTGTTGGGTTGGAGGCGGCGTCGGTCGGAAAGAGGAGGATTCCGGCGCCGGCGAGCTTGCAGAGAGTAGACCGGAGAGGCAAGGGCGGGTTGGTAGTGGATTCGGGGACAACATTCACTATGCTGCCGAAAAAGTTCTACCGATCGGTGATGAGCGAGTTCCACCGCCGTGTTGGGGCGGTGCACCGCCGCGCGAGAGCTGTGGAGGAGCGGACGGGGCTTAGCCCATGCTACTTCGGAAACAATAAGGAGAAGAAGGCATTCGATGATGTGCCGAAATTGGCGCTGCATTTTGGAGGAAATTCAACGGTGATGATGCCGCGGAGGAACTACTTTTACGAGTTCTCCGACGGCGAGGCGAATCGTACGGTGGGTTGCGTGATGGTAATGGACGGCGGCGACGAGGCGGAGGGCGACGTCGGCCCGGCGGGAGTGCTGGGGAACTACCAACAGCAGGGGTTTGAGGTGGTTTATGACATGGAGGAAAAGCGGGTCGGGTTTGCGAGGCGCAAGTGCGCATCTTTATGGGATGCTTTGAATTAGGGCTATCATGCGCGGAATTATGTGGAAGTCAACTGCGGTGAGTCGGTTGACTTTTAAGTACTTGGTCAAACGGCTGTGTAAATTTGTAAATTCTTTTGTGTAAATTTGTTGTGTGTATATATATATATGTTACCCATTTCTTTTAATTAAAAGTTAATAATATTCGCAAGTTTTTGAACTTGCTTGGTCGAACAGAGTTAGTTTTTCTTGGGTTCTTTTTACTATCAACTAATTTATTATTTCGAAGATGGAAAAGTATTAGGCCGTGACATGTGAAAATAGAGTTTAGTGGAGTATATGATTAGCTAGGAGTTCGAGACCGATAGGTCATGGGTTCAAATCCCACTGGAACGGTTATGTGTTGTCTGTCACTTATGTTTAGTCTAGGGTGGTTGAACTCTTCTGTGTGGTTTGCAGACTATTGCACAGGAGCGGAGTTTACCCAATGCGCACTTCGATAGTGGCTGTGGATTATCCTCGTCATAAAAAAAAAAGTTTAGTATATGATTATATATCATATTTCACATTTTTTTTATAATTTGCACAAAGCAGCATAAAAGTATATCTTGGTGAAAGCCAACAAATTCAATTTCCTTAACTTTGTAATACATTTATGTCAGCATTAGTACCAGATATTAAGAGTGATAAATAAAAAGGGATTGAATTCAAATCTTATTGGTGAATAGGAAGTGATGGAAGAAAGGAGGTACAAAGTTCCATTTTAGTTCGTGGAGTTATATTACACGCAACTCATCTGCCACTGTCACTGCAGCTCAGGAAAACTGCTCCCCGCCCTCATTAAATGAGATATTCCTTACCTTTGGAAGACAGCTGTAGATTTTTTGTTTTATTCATTTTAAATTTAATTAAATTTAAGGTATGATTATACGCAAAAACTTTAGTGCAACCGGTTGCAGGTGCAACCGGCTGCGTAAGGTATATATATTATTAATGTACAAGTTAACACAACCGCGCATGTAGCGCAGTTGGTGTGTTGCTGGGCTCTCATCCGATTGGACGCGGGTTCGAGACCCAGCAGCAGCACCCAATGACTGAAAAATATTAATTTAACATTAATATATAATAAATTTATTTTTTTGTTTTTTTCCTTAATATTAAAAATTTAATTTGTGTTTTTTCAAATTACATTAAGATACAAAAAATATAATAAATTTATTCTTTTATTTTCAAAAAAATAATATGATTCAAAAAATATTAATATGTACATTAGAATTTATTCTTGTTAATAAAAATATAATATATATAATTTTTTTCAACTACATCACCAACAAACCTTCTTTTTTAACATTAAAAATTGAATTTTTATTTTTAAATTACTTTATGATACAAAAAAATTAATAAATTTATTTTTTTTATTTTCAAAAAAATAATATATGACTCAAAAAATATTAATGTGTATTTAGAATTTATTCTTGTTAATAAAAATAAAATATTTTTAATTTTTTTTTCAATTACATGATAGGGAAATATGTGGAGATGATAAAAGTATCACTTTATATGAAAAATGTATCAATTATTCCGAATATATCATTAGTTACGAATAAAAATATCACTTCTTATTAACTAATGTATCACTTATGAATCAAAGTAGGGTTTAGACTTCCCCTCAGGGTATAGTAAAAACAAGGAAAAAAACCGCATGGCTTCCACGACTAAAAAGGTTTGGAAATGCTAGCGTTCCGAAGGAACGCTAGTTTTTCCAAATCCTTTAAAAATGCGAGTGTTCAAAGGGAACGCGAGCATTTTAAACCGTAGAAAAAAAAGTAGGGTTTAGACTTCCCCTCTAGGGTACGGTAAAAATAAGGAAAAATACCGTAGCAGCTTCCACGACTAAAAGGGTTTGGAAATGCTAGTGTTCGAAGGAACGCTAGCTTTTTCCAAACCCTTTAAAATGCGAGTGTTCAAGGAACGCGAGCATTTTTAACCTGGAGAAAAAGTATGGTTTAGACTTCCCCTCTAGGGTATAGTAAAAACATAGAAAAATATTATTGCTCAATATGAATGATACTTTTCTTTAGGCAGAATGATACTTTTATTTACAACATATGATACTATTACTCAATAAGAATGATACTTTTCTTAAGGAAGAATGATACTTCTGTTAACAAAATGTGATACTATTGCTCAATAAGAATATATGTAATACTATTGCTCAATAAGAATGATACTTTTCTTAAGGAAGAATGATACTTTTCTTTAGGAAGAATGATACTTTTGTTAACAACACGTGATACTATTCGTCAATAAGAATGATACTTTTCTTAAAGAAGAATGTTATTTTTCTTAAGGCAGAATGATACTTTTCTTAAGGAAGAATGATACTTTTGTTAACAACATGTGATACTATTGTTCAATAAGAATGATACTTTTATTAAGGAAGAATGATACTTTTCATAAGGTAGAATGATACTTTTCTTAAGGAAGAATGATACTTTCCAATTGGTTGGAATAAAAATATTACTTATTATAAACAAATTTATCACTTTTGTTAAATTAATATATCAATTAAAATGAAAAAAAAAGGACAAACTTGATTTGAGAAAAATATAAATTGGTTGGAATAAAAATATTATTTATTTAAAACAAATTTATCACTTTTTTAAATTAATATATCAATTAAAATGAAAAAAAATATTATTAAAAAAAAAAGACAAACTTATTCTGAAAAAATAATTATAATAAAAATATGAATTATTATGAACAAATATATCATTTTTTTAAATTAATATATCAATTAAAATAAAAAAACTGAAAATTACGCTGCTGGGACTCGAACCCGGGTTTATGGGATTTGAGCCCAGCAGCTTAGCCAACTGCACTACTGCACCTTTGTTGAATTATTGCAAAACTCGCGCGTATTTACTTTTAAACGTCCGGTTGCACCTGCAACCGGATGTACAGGAGTCCAACTCATGATTATATACTCCTCCATCATGTTATTATTATCCTTTTCATTTCAGCATGGAGATTAAAAATTTTTTGTTTAATTATTTATTTTATAAATTTTATTTTTATTAAAAAATGAATATAATTTTTAAAGAATGGTTGATGAAAGAAATGAGAATTTATTTAAATTTTTACAAGGTATAGTTGAGACAATTCATTTTTTTTTTCATATTGTATTTTAAGAAATAATTTTAAATTTTCAAAAAGTTAAAAATCATGAATTTTTAAATTCGGAGTAGAACGAAAATCATATGAAAGATAGATTTTTGGAAAGATAGACAATATAATAATATGTGGATGAGTAGTAAGTAGGAAGAACCCACTTTATTTTTTGTTTAAAAATATATTTTGCTATTTTAAGGAAGATGATAATAATAACCGGAAAATCCGATTTATAATGTATGACTAATAGTTGGATGGAGGGAATATTTTTTTTATGATGAGGGTAGTGTATCTACAACAATATAGGGGGTATGAATTTCTTGGATCAATTCAATTTTAACAACTGTAATGCATCGGGACTCGATGAAGTTGATACGCTGTAATATCAATGAGGATTTATAAATCTTATATATAATCTTATATATATATATATATATATATATTAATAATAATAACTCGTAAATTTTTTTTTTTCCAAAAAAGTAATATACAAAATTTTCTTTAGTAACTTTTCTTAACAGTATTTTCAGTTACAAGAAAATGTCGTCTTTCCGAATCCTAAAACATCAGTGATTTTTATTCCTTACAAATCTGAAAGGTATTTATCTTAATTGCAAAGCTCTCAGTGTTCCTAATCTCTATACTAATCACCTGCTAAGTTTCTAAACAAAGTAATGCTAAATTGAAATGTAGATGAATCTTAAAGTTTTAAACTATCTAGACCTTATTATTTTCAAAATTATCATGTAACTCTGCAAGGTATTTATTATAAAAGGACCCGTGAACCATCTTCAAAGGGTGCAATTCCATTTTTGGCTTTTGGACCTATCGAAACCGTCTCCGTTATTTATTTTATGATTTTCAAGTATTCAAAATGAGTAATCAAATTAACCGAAAGTAATTACTAGTAGCCCCTAAACTGCCCAAAAAGAAAAAAAAACTAAATATCATTTTTGTTATAGAGTAGGGTATATTAGAGAGAGATAGATTGAAGTGTATTATTATGAGGGCTATAAACCTCTATTTATAGAGTTATAAAGTTGGTCTTTTAGATTTCTATGATTTACATATGGTCACTATATATATGGAAAATCTTATTTACAACACTCCCTCTTCATTAACCATTCCTAGACAACGATTGTTATCTTGTTAAAACCTTACCGGAAAACTCAATGGAACAAAAACTGGTTGAAGGAAAAAAAAAAGTATAGTTGCTCTCCCTCAAAATAATCATTGTAGATCCTTGAATCGACACATGTCACGCCTTCGGAAGGGTACACATGCTTGCTCCCGCTGTTTGACTTGAACACTCCACCCTTATTGCCCCCTTTTTCTTGTTTCCACATTCCAGAGGAAAATTTAGGGCCCTAGAGGTGGAAGTGTTTAAGACATGTGCACCTTTGCCCATAACTCCCTCCGCAGCGACCAAATCATTGAATAACTCATTAAGAGTATAATCTCTCTTTGACATCACAACGCTGAGGCGAAAGCTCTCAAAGGATTTGGACAAAGTATTCAGGATGATATCGCACTTGACCTCAGCCTCGATACCTCCTCCGAGCAAGTCAAGCATATCCATGAGATTAATCATGTGTGTTGGGCATGAGATTCAGTCTGATAAGATTTGAAGATCCCAAAACCCCTAGCTGAATATGAAATCCACAGCTTAGAACCGAAGGAGTTCATTTATTGAACTGTTCTTAGTATTAAGAACTCCTTCATCGTTGGAGATACATTCAAACATTATCGTTTGACCCCATAAACCGAGACTTGCTCGCATAATCACAAGTTACGGTTTGTCCTGCGTACAAACTAACTGAGACTAACTCAGTATAATAAAATAGTGTCCTGGGTAGTTCATGATATGTGGACGTAGGATCTTGCGTATCCGAACCACTTTAAAATTATTGTGTCGTTTTAACTATTGCATTGATTAATTGCTCATACTGAAAATATCTTTACAAAATCATACAACTGCTATTTCAGTAAAAAGTCTAAAACGTTGCACTAATCTGCTGAACGACTTTAATAAACAAACGTTTTCAATACAAACTGATTTGGGCCTACATATTTCCGCACGCTATTGAACTGATGTTGAACGCTCCTGAATTCTAACTCTAGTCAGCTAACAGAGCTCAGCACTCTCAGTCACTATGTCCACGCGATCAAGAGCAGTTTGTCTAGTCTACTGAATCCATTTGGTAGACATCTTCCGTTAAACGGACTCTTCGCGTTGAGTTTGAGAAAAAAGTTTTCAGGTGTATTTAGGGATGGCAAAAGGACCCGGACCCGTCGGACCCGACCTGGACCCGCACGCAATGGGGCGGGTAATACTCGGCCCGTAGGAGTGTGGGGCGGTTCCGGACCCGACCCGTACCGGGTCCGGGGCGGTTCCGGTTCCAGCCGCGGACCCGCCCCGCCCCGTTTAGACCCGCCCGTATAGACCCATATAGACCCGCCCCGCCCGGACCCGTCCCGGACCCGCCCCGTAACAAATTAGAATTTAGAAGTGTAAAAGTGTTACTTGTGAGATTCGAACCCGTATCAATAATTTCTTTATATGCACTTATGCCGTTTGAGCTAATGTTCACATTTGTTAATATTTTACATGTATAGTTATATATAAGAATATTACATACTAAAATAAAAAAAAATTGTTACATCTAACAAAAAATTAGCTTATAAAATATAAATATTAATTTTCTAGAATTCAATATACTATATTTAAATTGTAATTATCTATGAGGATATGAACATCTTTATGACTTTATGATTTGGACATCTTTATGACTTTATAATTTGTATTTTGTTTATTTGGTATTATCCGAACATATGAAATTGTGTTTGTTTTATGTTTGTTGTAGTAGTATTGACGATAACAGGTTTTGCAACTTGATTAGTTCGTAGTGAATAGTATTTTTGTAGTAATGAGAAGCAAAAAAAAAAAAAAAAAAAAAAAAAACGGGGCGGGGCGGGTAGGACTCGCCCGTGCGGGTCCGGTCCCGGGCCAAAGGTGCGGGACCCGTACGGGTCCACGGACGGGCGGGGTGGGTCCGCAGGTCCGTTGCGCGGGACGGGTCCGGGTAGTATGATACCCGGACCCGACCTGCCATTTTGCCATCCCTAGGTGTATTCACCACCTGGACGTTTGACTTGGGACCAATACTCTATATGGTCATGAATTCATTATCATATTGGTGCTTTTTCATTTGATTTTCCCTAAAATCAACGAGATTCATGCTGTAAAGAACATTTAGAATATAATTACAATCTAATCAATTCAAGAAAATTTAAAAATGAAGCAAGGATGAGAACTTTCTGAAATTTAAATTCAAAATCGAAATGAGTGTATTAACAGATCAATTTATATGTACCATTTTTGTATATTTTTTATTTGTGAATTTTTATTAAAAGTTACAAGTCACATATGCTATATAATAATATTCTTATAACGTGGTACACGAAAGATATATTTCATCAATTTCACTAATCAAGTCTCATTGCTTTTGGCATGAGAATTTAAAAAGTGGGTGAAAAAAATGTATGGTGTAAAAATATAAAGTTGTGAGGTCCATTTGTTTAGAATGATATTCATTCACTTATATTTTTTTATTTATGGAATAGAACTTGTTTAGTAAAACACTTCGAAATTAAAAAATATGACTTGATAAATGAAGTTGAGGCGCTCAGCATCCTCTGTCCCAACATTCGGTGGCCCATTCGGTGGCCCACCAATCACGCCCCGGCACGCGTGCATTGGTGGGCCACCCTTTTATAACTAAAATAATTTTTTATTGCTAATATGGCCCACCAATGCATGCGTGACGCCGCGTAATTGATGGGCCACCGAGTGGGATACGAATTTTGGGCCAGAGGATCCGAATTGAAACTGAGGAAGTAGAATTAATGGTGCATATTTGAAGGCAGAAAATGACAAGAGTGGCCGACAGTAAATGAATATAGACAATCCAAGTGCATGGTCATGTCCAGCTGTCCGCCAACGCTCACACACCTTGCTTCGCTTTCAGTCAATAATAATATTACTATATGTAGCTGCACGTGCGATTTTGTGGTCCCACCTCCTGCTCCTCCCGCCAACTAATTTCTCAACTCTAATTTTTTATATAAGAAAAAAACCCCTCCAATTTATAATTAATTTTATTTATAACATACATTATTAAAAGTAACTGGATAGCATACGAGATTTTCTGAAATTAATGATGCTATTTTTTTCATAAATATCTTATAATTTTGTGAATGTCGATAATGTTTTTCTGTATCTTATGGGTTTGTAAATACTTATTTTAAGACTTAGGTAACTTGTTGATAACATAAACAGTTTTTTTTTTTGTATTTGAAAATTTTACTTATTACAATAACTTCTTTAAAATTAAGCAACTAAAAACTGTTTAATTAAGTTGTTTTTCTAAACATCTATTGAGATGCTTTTGGTGCTCAAACTACCATAATTTTCGAAACTACCAAATATATATAATTTTTATTAATGATACAAAAAACTATCTGTTTTTACTTAAAAGTAATTATTTTTAATTTTAGGTAAAAATAAATAAAAAAGTGCTTATAAATTTGCAAACACCCTCTTAATAGATTTTGAATATTATTATCTCATTTTAGCTTGTTGTACATGCTTCCGTTTCTTAGTTTATTTTGATAGTTTTTGTTATAATACCGTAGACAACTATACGTACATATTATATAGTATTCCGGATTTCCGGTGCTTAAATAAATACATAGAAATGATGAAATCTATTCTCTTTACATTCTCTTTAGAAGTTATGTTTTCTTCTTGTTATCGTTTTCATTATTTAATTTATTTATTTTCATTTTTTTAAAAACGGTACCAAAACCTCATTGAAAGCATTTCATTTTATTCTTTGTCCATTACAGCAATTATTGTTTTTGGAAGCCACTGCAAATAGTTACAGGGAAAATCCAAGACAATTGGACCTCCGCCGTATATAGTAACGACAAGTTAAGGAACTTTTTTTTTTTTTAATCAGAATTCATCTACAACACTAAGTAGTAAAAATATAAATAAAATTATAAATTGATTGCTTCTTATGAAGTGGTTGATCTTAACTTGATTATTTTTCAGGCTTTTATAGTTTAATACGATTATCTTGTAAACCATGAGATGATGAGAGTAAATATTACAGAATTTTAACTGATGATTTAAATTGCCTTTAATTTAGAAATATCAATTAAATTTATCTAGTCATCGAATATAATTCTTCACCCCTTTTTATTTTTACTTTTTCTAGACTCCTCTATTTCAAAGTTATATTTCATTTTCTGTTGGGTCAGCATCAAATGTACACCGATAGCATATCTAAAATATCATTAAAAACATGTGTTTGCGTAAAGTTAGGAAATACAAGATGTAAATATGAATACATATATAGTTATTATTTTAAGAGTTTTCCTATATGATTTATTCTCTGAATACATGAGAGTGAATTATCGGTTTTAAATTTTAGATTTCGTTTTTGTTCTATAACTATAAACACCTAGGAGCTGGGACGTAGGCAGGAATTTAACGTAGAGAAGGCACAATAGTACATAAAGAAAAAAAAGAAAAAAGCAATTTCAATAGGCAAATTGAATTTTTTAGTCCCCAAACTATGCATGTTTGGCCAATTTGGTCCCTTATTTATTTTTTTTAGTTAATTGGTCCCCAAACTATAGAATTTTGGATGAATTGGTCCTTCTGTTAAATTTTTGGTAAGTCAACTGTTAGTCAACGATTTTTAAAGGGTATTTTCGGTATATTATTATTGAGGACCAAAACGTCCAAATACTAAAAAATTGAGGACCAATTTGGCCAATTTTTTTTAATGAATTTTTTTTAATTTTACAAAAACCGAAAAGTATTTTAGTCGTTTTGATTTTTTTTAAGGACCAACTACGCCAATTTTAAATAAGTTGAAGACTAATCCCTAAATTTTGGGATCATAATCGTCAAATTTTATAGCTCTGTTATCAAAATTTTCGAATATATTATTATGAAAAAGAGAGATAAAAACGTAGAATATTTGATAATTAATGAATAAAACTATAGTAGATTTCCATTCAAAACATGTTTTCATTCCAATATGATTTATTCATTATTTATTCGTATATTTTATGTTTTAATCCCCTGTTTTCATAGTAATATTCGGAAAAAATTGGTTACGGAGTAATATATTTTATGTTTTAATCCATCGTTTTCATAGTAATTGCTCCTTAAAAAAAACAAAATTATTAAAATATTTTTTAATTTTTGAAAAACTTAAAAAACTTAAAGAAAAAAAATTGGTCAAATTGGTCTTCAATCTTTCAATATTTGGACGTTTTGGTCCTCAATAATATTATACCGAAAATACCCTTTAAAAATCGTTGACTAACAAAAAAAATTAACAGAAGGACTAATTCGTCCAAAATTCTATAGTTTGGGGACCAATTAACTAAAATAAATAAATAAGGGACCAAATTGGCCAAACACGCATAGTTTGAGGACTAAAAAATCCAATTTGCCATTTCAATATGTTTGAAAGTTAACATCGAACATTGTAATATTTAAATAATGGCTTCGATATGTCAAAAATTGAGTATATTATTTTTTATATGAATTTAGAGTATTAATTTGTCAACGATTCAATTATGAATTCAAGTCTGGTCACAAAATTTTAATGAATCATAATAAACTTAGAATCTAAAGAATTTTTCTTTAAAAAAGTATTGTACAATACTATCAAATTCAACTAGATTATATTTTTAAAAAAAGTTTGGTTTTTTTGGGGTGATAGTGGAAAAGTTGACAGATAAGTCACCCTTATTGTCACTCTACAGAATTGTACATGAGATTTTCACCTCATATGAGAAAGAGAATAAAATAATAATAATAATAATAATAATAATATGCATATAATATATTCTCTATTCAAACTATTCTATAGAACAAATAGTGGAAAAATGGAAAATTTGGTACTTGCTCTAACCTTTGAGTTGAAAAAAACAAAGTTAATCTATTTATGAAGATGAATGTAATGGATATATAAAAAATAAATCCATAAAGTAATATTTTTTAATAAAATAAATGGCATGAATATATTATGTATTAAATAAACCGTGGAGGGCATTTATGACATTTCACAAAGAAAAATAAGGGATGGCACCATCCCTTGCCACAATGCGGCTCCATTCTTGCCTAGGAATTTATGGTCTACCGATAAAATCGTACTATAAACTTCTAAGTATTTATAATCAAATTTATTACGGGACAGATGACTTGAGACATGGTTGTCCTTCCCTCAATATGAAATCTCACCTAATTTTACTTTTTTTTTTAAATTTCTATCTGGATTGAACTATTAACGATCTATCATATAAAAACTTGGGGCATTTGCAGGAGAGGCCAAATAGTACCAATTGAAAAGCAAATGTAGCCAACCACTAAAACAAAACACAAATCTACCAATTTTGTCCTTATACGGCGGTGGGCCGATGGGGGCCGATGTGGGAGTCAATCGGCCTTAATTGGCCCCGATGATTACAAGGCGAAATATCCCCATCGGCCGATGGATGTCCGAATTGTTGTTGTCCATCGGCCCTACGCATCGGCCCTACCCATCGGCCGAAAAGAAATGGCCGAAAAGATCCCCATCGTAGAAAAGAAATGGGCGACGGCCGAACAAGCTATCGGCCGAAGAAGGGCCGAAAAGAGGCCGATTAAGGGTGTATGTCGGCCCTACATCGGCCCTAAGCCCCTCCTTCGAGACATTATTGGACAAGACACTGCAAGACTTTTTGCCTGCAAATTTCCAATAGGGCCGATTGAGGGGCCGACGGGGCCGATGAGGGCCGATCCACGACTTTTTGCTTTGCAATCGGCTTTATCTGCAGATTTGACTAGTCGAATATTACTTGCACATGCACAAAGCGTAAGGGCCGATGGCGGGGCCGATGGGGGCCGATCGGCCCGATTGATATTTCACGTGAAATTTTGTCGAACAATTCCTTATAAGACGTAGGATAGCCGATTTGGTTGATTCACACCAAATTTTCGTCATTCCACTTCCAATCTTCTCAAACAAAATTTGGTTGATAGAAATGACGATTTTCGATCAATTATTGTGAAATTGAACGGCCAATTCGATGCGTAGTCGAATTATGTCTGGGGCATGAGTTCATTGTTTACATTCCTTCAAACAATATTTCTCTCGAATATCTTCGACAAAACATTGATCGGTGGCTCGCTCGCTTATTCCCTTCCTTTCAACTACTTCATTTATTATACCTTCGCTTCCCGACGAACCGGCCGGGATGATGAAGGCCATTATGGGCCATGATACTGATCTTCTGCGATTGTGCTCTATAGACGTAGAGCCGGTTGTTTTTGTTGTGTATCCTGAAGTGCAAAATCCTCAATTTGGTGTTCCGAATCCGAATCAATTTCCCGAAGATAATTATAATTTCGGGGGTCCTAATTGCTTTACGGGGCAAGGAAGTAGAAGTAATGATGGCGGACGGGGTCCCCAAAGGATTGTTCGTGTGGAGACGGATTCAGATGGTGAGGCGGACTTGGACTCATCATCTGATGATAATGAGGATGAATATATTCCTTCTGCCTTGACTAATTGTTCGTTACAAGATTTTGCTGCATGGATTCGGAGGGAGGGTGGTGTAAGTGAACTTATGTCTTTGCTAGTTCCGGGCCACTCGTTCTCGAACAAATGATGAGATCGTACACGACAACACGTAAGCGGCATGCAACCGGCTACTTCCTGTTGTTCCCCTTGATGTATCCGATTCAGTAGTGTCGCAGAACCTGATTACTGTTGTAGACGGAAGTCTGCAAGTGGGATTGATGTTGAGCTCGAAAGACGAAGTTTATGCTGCTGTAGCTCTATTCCATTTGGAAAACGGTGCGGATTTCAGAGTGCAACGTTCTAGTGCTTCCCGTTTGGAATATTTGTGCAGAAGAAGTGTTGATTGTCAATTCCAGCTACGGGCATACTGTAGAGGTCAGACGTGTTGGGAGGTTGTTAGATGGGTTGCGGACCACAACCGTACATAACCGATTTATCCGGACTTGGCGAACGAAATGTGAGGTCGAAGGTCGTCGGCCGCTTATATAGCCCGTAAAATGCGTCATCAAAGCAAGTTAATGAAACCGGGCCGATATTCAGCCGATCCGTTGGATAAATTTGGAATAGAAGCAACCTACGGTGTTGCCCTCCGAGCGCCAAACACGACTATATCGATGATTTACGGCGGACATGCGGATTCGTTCAAAGCCGCCAAAATATTCGCATCTGTTGGAACAAATAAATCCGGGAACATATACGGATCTTGATGTCGGTGAGGATGGTCGTTTCCGACATTTATTTATTGCGCTTGGTGTATCGCGAGCCCCTTGGTTAGAGCAACCTCCGGAAGGTAATTGTGGTGGATGGTACCCATTTAAAAGGGAGAAATAGGGGAATATTATTCGTCGCAGCTACTTGTGATGCGAACGAGCAAATTTTCCCTCTCGCTTTTGGTGTAGGTCCTATTGAAAATGATGTTTCCCGGACGTGGTTTATGATGCGGCCGAGAGCCGCATTTCCAACGGATGACAGTTTAGTGATTGTTTCAGATCAACATAAAAGCATAGCGAATGCGGTAAGAGTGGTTTTCCCTGATGCACAACACGGACTTTGTTACTACCATTTATCGAATAAGCTTGCTAGGCACGGTGAGTGGGTTATCCTAGGTCATTTTATCTAGCGAAACTTATGCTTATCGGGCAACAGAATTCCATGACGCCATGAACGCCATCCGTCATGGAAAACCTGCTATTTACGAAAAGCTCATGGAAATCGGATCGGAGAAGTGGTCCCGACTTTTTAGTAAAGGTCGTCGATACGGTTACGACATCGAATGCTTGCCGAGTCAATAAATTCTCGATCGTTGGAGGCTGACGACTACCCATTCTAGCTATGCTCGAGGCAATCCGTCATATATGATAGAGTCGTGGTTCGATACACGACGGGTAAAAGCAAGTTCCAGAAACAATCCGTTGACGGAGGCTTCTGAGTTGAGGATGCGGAATGAAGTAGAACTGGCTCGAAGGTTTACAGTTACGCAGGTCACTAACCACAAATACAAGGTCGACGCAGGTGAGCGCCAGTGGAGGGTCAATCTTGTAGACGAAATGTGTGAATGCGGAGTCTGGCAAATTGACTTGTTACCGTGTAGTCATGTTGTCGCCGTTTTGTATCATCGTCGGGAAAATTTGTACAATCATATTAATGATTATTATACGACGGCGACGTGGAAGGCAATATATGCCGGAGTGGTTAATCCCTTGCCTCCTCGAAATGAGTGGGGTGTCCCACCGGAAATAGAGGACATTGTTGTTCTTCCACCAATTATTATGCGGCAAGCCGGACGCCCGAGAAAAAGCCGTCGTCCTTCAGGAGCAGAAGCTAGTACATCTGGTACGCGCCGTAGCAAAAAATGTGGTAACTGTGGAGAAGAAGGTCACACAAGGCGGAGATGCCCTTTATCTAGAACGACAACAAACGATTAAATTTTATTGTCAACGATCGGTTTAATTATTTAGGGTTCATTGATGATCTATTAAAATTTTATTTTTTGAAAAAAATAAAAATAAAGGCCGAAACCCTAAAAGGCCGATGGTGGTAAACCCATCGGCCCTCCATCGGCCTGGGCTGAAACCCGTCGGGGCCAAAACCCTTTGGGGGCCAATAGCTACGGCTCGGCTGTATCGGCCCCAGCCGATACATGATTTTGTCGGCCTCGGGGCCGATCGGGTTGGGGCCGATAACTAATCGGCCATGTATCGGCCTCAGGGCCGATACATGATTTTCTCGGCCTCAGCCGAGAGGTATAGAATCTCGGCCAAGGCCATGCATAGGTCGGGGCCGATCGGGCCGATAACTAATCGGCTGTGTATCGGCCTCAGGGCCGATACATGATTTTCTCGGCCTCGGCCGAGAGGTATAGAATCTCGGCCGAGGCCATGCTAGCTCGGGGCCGATCGGGCCGATAACTAATCAGCTGTGTATCGGCCTCAGGGCCGATACATGATTTTCTCGACCTCGGCCGAGAGGTATAGAATCTCGGCCGAGGCCATGCATAGCTCGGGGCCGATCGGATTGGGGCCAATAACTAATCGGCTATGTATCGGCCTGAGGGCCGATACATGATTTTCTCGGCCTCGGTCGAGAGGTATAGAATCTCCAAAAAAAATGTTACGAAAATTTCCAAAATGTTACAAAATATTACAAAATGTTACAAAATGTTATAAAATTAAATTTACAAAATGTTTCAAAATGTCACTGAATACACTACTCATTGGGAGAGCTAGATCCAAAATCTCCGTAATGGCACTGCTCGAAACATTTCCAAGCCATCCACTCCCGATAGACTCTGACGTTTGATTTCAAATTACCCCATTTCGGAGTAGGGTATCCAGTTATGAGCCGTTCAATTGCCATACACGTATATGGACCACAACTATTCGAATCCTCTTGCTTGAACTGCTCCTTTTGCGGCATCAATACCAACTCAGGAGTCCGAATGCCCGGATGCGTCAGATGGTACTTGTTCATTGTCCAGTAATTAGTAGCCTACCAAAGATCGATTAAAAATAATTAGTAGCCCCAAAAAAATATTAAAAATATTAAAATACGCACATCTAGCAATCGACCGATCAGTTTGCGGAGTGGCCGCAAAACTTCTTTTCGGTACTCATATATATCCTTGTCTCCACGTCAGTTAAGTGAGTCATACAACTCCAACTTCCATGACTCGATACACAATCTGACAGCCATCCAATGACTGGCGGCCAACACCGGGAATATAACATATTAAATAAAATAAATTAGTAAATATTAATAATAATTACAGCTTAGAAAAAACAAAATTGAAAAAATTGTAAAACTTACGAATTTGGCATCGAACCACGGAATCCTATCATCACCAAATGCCGTATCCGCTCCAAAAACGGCATCCATTAAATCCTGATTTGGGATCCAATCACAATAATTGACCTCATAACGTTCATGGAAGTCGTTATCGGGCTCAACTATATTGGACGTCCAAGCTGAATGTAAGGACGTCTGTAAAAAAAAAAATACACATTAGCAGGACAATTAAAAATAAACATATTTTATATTTAAAATATAAAATAAATATATACTTACAAAAACTGACGTAGTCGCTATGACGGTATAGCGTGAATCGGGTGTACACAACACATCACGTTCTTTGAAATGAAGCCTCTGCCGGAGATAGCATATGTACAAATCGATCATTGCGTGACCCATGTCATACTTAGGATCCAATAAGTTCTTGAAAAAGCCGTAGGAGAGGTTATGCTGGGAAACAGTGACATTGGCTGAAATTTTCATTCCCATGAACTTCTCAAAATCTCTCCTCAGTGCGTCTGCCGGATCAAACATTCGTGGAGCTCCACTAGGATTTGGGAGACGCTCCAGTATGGGCTGCAAATAACATTGTATTAAAAAAATCCTAAATTATATAACTTCAAAAAAATGTTTGTACCTCACCGCTTTGTACAATTGTCTGCTCCGTCGGTTGGCTATGATACACCTGTTGTACATGCTGCGTATCAAATAAGTCATCCACGAACGACTGATGTTGCTGCATTTTGGACAAAAAATCATGGTCAAATGAAATAAAAAATATAAAACGACCGAGCTTAATTTGAATAGAACGAAAACTCGTACAAGCGGTGGGGACCGTGGAGCCGTATAAGGGAGTGGCTCCCAACGTCTTGGGACCCAAAATTTCGGTCCTCGTACATGCTATGCCGCCCCATATCAACGCGACGATTACCCATTCGAGCGACCACATCCCACGGATTTGCATCGCCACTTGTCGTATCTTCCACATCTCTCGTGGTTGTTCGCCTACTTCATTCCAAACTGGGCCACTCATGTACATTAACCATCCTCCACCGTGGTGGCTCCGGTGGTGCGAGATGTCTCCTCATCCAATTCATTACTAATTTCCTCGACATCCCACGAAGAACTGGATCGTATGCCTTTACTCTTGTCCTTGCCCTTGCCCCCGAAGATACTTTTTTATCAATTTCCCCACTTTTTTGAAGAACTTTTCCTCATTCTCCTTCCGGGTCCGATCCACTTTTTCTAATAACTCGGTCTCGCTGTCTTGAAACCGTTCATCTATCGATCGGATCATTCCTTCATAAGTGGGCAAACTTCAATCTTCATCTCTCCGAGGCCCCGGATGGCCGACCCTCCGCCGGTGCACGTTTCTTCTTCGATTTTTTCTTACGTGCTACCGGCGGAGGATCCGGTCACGCTTGCCCTCTTCATGAATAGGATTCTCTCCAATCACCCGTCTCCGATGTACGGTGGTAGGTCTAGGAAACTCCACACCGATAAGGTTCTCTCCAATCACCCGTCTCCGGTATTCCGATAGTTTGCTCCTCGGGAGTGGGCGTAAGAGTCTCAAATGGCGGTGTGTCCATCTGTTCAAAAAAATTTAAAAAATAGGTTATAATACGTTTCATAAAAGTTCATAAATATTTAAAATGTTACTTACCGGCAAGGCAAAGAAAGTAATCCATTCCGTATCCGGTGGCGTGACAAATACCCATTTCACACATCGGGGCATACCACCGTCATTAATAAGGCGTACACACGAGACTTGCCAAATGCGGTATCGCCTCATATCGCCCAATCTACAATATGATTAAAGATCGGTACAACTAAAAAATATAAAATAAAAAAAGAATTATAAAATCCAAAATTTGTACACGAAGAGCCCAAACTGGACCATAAATATTATACTTCGATTTTACGAATTTCGACTTCCTTCGGTACAAAGCTCATGTAATGCAAGAGAGCATTATACGTGTATGCTCCCCATGGAAAATCGTTCCACGCGTCTATATCGTCGGCAAGAACCCACATCCGTGTCTCGACCTTCTCCGTGTCGGCGGGTGCGAAGAAAAAGCACATCGAGCCAAGACATTGGCCACCTTCAAATAATCGTCTTCGAGAGAGGTTGCCGAGCTTGTCATTTTTCCATAAATTTAATAGCTCGCCTCCACATTCTTTGGATTCCCTTTTGTGACTCTCATGTACACTCCGGACTCTTCGGGGCACGAGCTGCCGTCCTATCGAAGGTAGATGCGCCGAAAAATAACCCGGTTACGAGTGCATACTCGTCTTGTGAAAATCGAATCTCCGTCCGGATATGTGAAAACGGGCCTCCCGGTGGTGCACTGCACCTCATAGCACATCAACGATCAAAGCTATGATCGAACTCTTGCCCTTCCTCCAACAGAGCAAATGTCCAAACCGTCCGTCTATAAATCGACGAACTAGGTCGGTACCCCCGTCTAGAAAAGACTGCTTTTTTATTAGTTCGGGTAGACCATCTCTCCAATATGTCGTGACTTTTGGGTTCTTTTGTCTAACCGATAGTCGGATATAAGCGGGATGCAAGATTTACCGAAAAACAAATGAATTACGAAGCATGAATAATTAAGGGCCGATGACGGGGCCGATTTTACTTTTATTCGGCCTTAATGTTTTAGGGCCGAAGGTATACCTTCGGGACGAAGTAGGGGCCGATTTTACTTTTATTCAGCCATTCGGGGCTGAATTTTATTCGCCCAGCCGGGACCGAAGCCTAAGCCTAAGCCTCGAAGGCCGCCGGGGCCGATGCATCAGAGGCACAATTCTGTTCGGCCATTAAGGGCCGAATTTCATTCGGCCAGACGGGGGCCGAAGCGTAAGGCTCCAAGTGCAACCGTGGCCGATTCCTCAGAGGCCGAATAGAATCGAATGGCCGAATCGGCCGATCGGGGCCGAATGGCCGATCGGGGCCGTTCAATTATAGATCGGGGCCGAATGGCCTATCGGCCAGCCGGGGGCCGAAGCCTATGCCACGAAACCCAGTCGGGGCCGAATTCTCATCGGCCAGACAGGGCAGAATTCAAGCCGCCATAGTCAGGGCCGATGGAGTTATTCTTCATCGGCCCCGAAATCGGCCCTCCAATCGGCCCCCGACTCAAGAATTTTGCACAAATTAAACACTACAATTCTCTCCAAATTCTCCACAATTTCATCAATACATGGACATTACAATGTCAACCCAACCATATTTCAACCTAAATTTCGTCTATGAATGAAAAACAAACAAAATCATGCAATAAATTACTAACCTCAATTTCGCCGGAAGACATTGAGAGCGGCGGATGTATCGTTCGACGGCGGGACGACGGCGTTGGCGTCGATTTCGGCGCGGCAGAGCGAGCGCGGCAACGGCGGCGGCGAGAGGGAGGAAGTGGTGAGAAATTGTAAAAACTGTTTGTCTACAGTTTTTAATCTATCGGCCCTCCATTATTGAAACTCGGGGCCGATGGTTGGGCCGATGGGGGGCCGATGAGTATCGGCCCTCAATTAAAACAAATGGTTTCGGCCCTCAGTAAATTTCGGCCGTTACATAACGGCTACTTAAGCGTCAGGGCCGATATCTCGGCCGAATAAGTAAGGGCCGATAGATCGGCCATATATTTATTTTTTTTTACTTAATTATTAAAAATAAATGTTTGTAAATTAAGTTTATTATTTTCCGAGGGCCGATGTCACGGCTCAATAGGGGCCGATCAAAATCGGCCCTTCAATTATAGACATTTTTCTTGTTTTCGGCCGACTGGGGCCGATAGGTCGGCCGATCACGATCGGCCCTTTCTATATATAAAATCGGCCGCAATCGGCCCTCAGAATGTTAATCGGCCCTCATCGGCCCTCCATCGGCCAGCACCCACAAGAAGACAAAATGGCTAGATTTGTGTTTTTATTTTTAGGATGGCTAAATATGTTCTTTTTTTTTTCATTTTGGCTAACAGAGCACATTTCCACTAAAAACTTCCATATGAACTTTTTAAAAGCGTCATTCAGTTATCTAAATGATTCTCCGATGACCGCAGTGCCACGACCATGGCGGCCAAGCATATAACCAAAAATCAATGTTATAGTATTTCAAGGAAAAAACATAAATTAAAAAAGTTAAAAAAATAATTAAATTTATTTTTTAATTTTTTAAATAATTTAGTTTTTACTCAAATTAACTCAAACAAATTATTCAAAAAATGTTGGTCGAATTGGTCCTAAAAAATTGTATTTCAAAAATATCCTTATAATATTTAATATATTTTAAAAAATGTTATTGACTGACATAAAAACTAACGGAGAACCAATTTTGCCAATTTCTAATCTTTTTGGGACCAATTTGGCCAATAAAATAGAATTGGGGACCAATTTGATCAAAACTCAATCTTTAGGGGACCATTTAGGCTAATTTGCCTTGTTTGAAATTACATATGTATAAAAAAATTCCCCAAATAAATTTGACGTGGCAACCAAATTTTTTATTGAATTATCAAACTAGATTCCTCCAAAAAAGTATTTTCCAAACTAATCTCTTCTAGAAAATAATTCTCAAAATAGTCCTCTTTATGCCACATAAGCAGCCTCATGGAATTATTTCATTTATTTTTCACTTTATTTTGTAATATTGCTCAAATAATTTTCATTTGGAGACTTCTCTTTATTCATTAATGATATTTTAAAATTTATAAATAATCATTAAAATGTGTTTTAATATATTTAGTGATCTCACAACCATGCCTCACAAAATTAATAAAATAAAAAAATTAAACAAAAGAAAATATAAAATATTATCAAAATATTGATTGTATTCAGTTTAAGTTTCATAAAAAATTTCTCTCCGTCCCAATAAACATGTCATGTTTGATTTGGGCAGGATTATTTAAGAAAGTGGGTAGAAAATGTTTTATTGTGTTGCCCACCTTTTTTAATCCTATACTAATCTTTTTTCTCTCCTCGCTTAAAAAAAAATCATTTCCTTATTTTGACTTGTCCATTTTGTTACTTATTTTTTTGCAAATGTTCGATTTTTTCGGAATGTGACCACGTGTTTTTTTTTTCCTTCTATATTTTTTGGAACTAGTAATGCAATTTACAAATTCAATTGAATGAAAATTGATAATCTACAATAAGATAAACAACATTAATTCCATTAAATTAAAATAAGGATTTGAATACATATTCTCCTATCCCAAACTAGAATCATAATTTAGAACCATGCTAGAAGCTGTCGGATCAGTACAAGTAAAGTGAACATCATTTCCAACCAAGATGTTGTCACATCAAATCTCCCAAGTGGGAATGTTTGGAGCCAAAACACAAATTAACTTAATTACATCAAGATAATTTATAAAACCAACAGGATCAGTTCAGATTTGAATAACATCATTTCCACAACATCCTCTCTACTTCTCTTCATCCTTCCCCACCATGACCAAAAAAGACCTCTCCACCAAGGAGATGAATGCAATAGTGCATTTCCTATTGCAAAACTTGATAGAAAAGGGCAAGCCGAAGAAGGGAAAAATGAAAGAAATGACCATTCAGTACAAGATGAGTCAACGTACAGTTATCCGACTTTGGGCTGCAGCAAGAAAGCAACAAGAGGAGCAACAAGTTATTCATTTAATATCAGCCAAGCCAAACGCAACAAGAGGTAAAAAAGTCTTTCTAGACCTCAACTTAATGCAGAGTCTAGAGCTAAATAAGCAAGCCACCATACCGAAGCTAGAAGATGGAATCAAATGCAGCAGGTCAACTGTCTGGAGATGGGTGAAAGGGGGACAGATCAGGGCTCACACAAATGCAATCAAACCAGATCTCACAGCACCTAACAAGCTTCTAAGGCTGAGGTTTTCTCTAGAACAACTTGAGTTTGATTGTATTCTAAAGATAATGAAGTTTAAGGGGATACATAACATCATCCATATTGATGAAAAGTGGTTCTACATCACAAGGACTTCACACAGATTCTACTTAACCCCTAGGGAGGCAGAGCCACACAGAACATGCCAGAATAAGGGTTTTATTACAAAGGTATTGATCATGTGCGCAGTGTGCAGACCGGTGTTTGGTTCAGATGGAGAAGTACTATTTGATGGCAACATTGGGATATTCCCATTCACGAAAAGGGTTGCAACATTAAGAACAAACAAGAATAGGGCTAAAGGTACTTTGGAGACAAAAGCAATTCAAAGTATAACCAGGCTGGTAATTAAAGACTGCCTAATAAATAAGGTAACAAGTCCAAAATAAGTATTTCCTACTTCTGCATTTTATTACAGTTCATAAATAAATATAGCATGAATGAATAGTTCAGTATGTTTTTATAGTTCATAAAACATGTAACATGAATAAAGAGTTCAACATGTATTTACAATTCATAAATAAGTCTAGCATGAATGAACAGTCAGTATGTTTTTATAGTTCATAAAACATGTATGTTGGGTATGAGATTCAGTATGATAAGATTTTAAGATCCCAAAGCCAAGAGCTTAATGATGGACCTAATAATGTAATAGCTTAGTTGAGTTCAGCATGTTAGAAATTCAGTAGACTAGCTAGAGTTCAGTAGCTGATAGGTTCAGTAGAACATCCTATGTCAGCCGGAAGGACTCGGTACTGAGGAATTCATTTAGATGTTTTCGAACCCACTGAATTAGTAAAGAAAATGGAGCCAAGTACTGAATATCTCAGAAGAATGTCAGTAGAAGAAAACTCAGTAAAAACGTTCGAGGAATTAGAGGAAGTCAACTCAGTATCCGTGTTAGAGTTTGAACAAACCTCACCAACTCTCTAACCTCGACCAATGAGGAACTGCCACCACTGTACCTGCTCTGACATAAAGCTGCTCCCTAGACTAAAAAAGAGAGAATCCACACAGTGACATTCAAAACTCAAGATAGTCGTTTCTCTTGTCGTATTCGACACGTGTCTAGACCTCTTCCAACAGATCTATTCATGAGTCGAGACTGTAAATAGAGAAAAGTCTTCCTGCAGAAAACACACCAATAGGAAAAGCATTAAAGCATTCAAACGCTCTAGCGATCAAAAAGCTTACACAACGAAGAACTCATACACAAAAAGGAGATATACTTAGTTCTTCCCTCTAAAGATCTATTATTCTCATTCTCTATTCTAAGCGATTCTTGTAATATCTTAAGCTTAGAAAATTCGAAGGAGTTCTGTTTATTGAACTGTTCTTATTGTAATAAGTCATTCTTAGTTGGAGAAAATCAAATCTCGTGTTTGAAATTGTAAAGTCACTAAGACTATAACTAGAGTATCTGTCCAGCGTACAGATCGACTGTGACTTGCTCAGTATAAGTAATCAAGAACTCATGCTTTGTTTAGGATAGTGGACGTAGGATCCAGCATAACCGTACCACTTTAAAAATTGACTGTGTTGATTTACTGTTCATACTGCATACAAACTGATCTTTAAAAATCACTTATTATAAAATGTGTTTTCAAACTGAGACGAAAATTATTTGGGCCTACCCTTCAGCACTTTATCCTATACTGAATCACTGTTCACAGGCTGAAGTTAGTAGATAACTCAGTAGACAGATACCCTCTACCCACGCAATCTAGAAAGCTTATTTGGCCAACTGACTTGTTCAGTAGCACAATTCAATAGATACTGACTTTCGCTTTTGAGTTGAAAATTTGCACTCAGGTGTATTCACATACACACCCCTCCACACGTGAAGACTCATCTATGGACCAATAATGTAGCATGCATAAAGAGTTCAACATGTATTTACAATTCATAAATAAGTGTAGCATGAATGAAGAGCTCAAAATGTAGCATGAATTACAGTTTTGATATCATGTAAATAGAAGATCTCATGTCTAGTTTAAGTCTATTATTACAGATTCTACCAGCTGTGAGGGCCAAACGACCTCCCTTTGCAAGCAAATACATTTTCATTCAACAAGATAATGCCAAGCCTCATATGAAAGACTCTAACCTAGATTTCAGACAAGCTGCATGTATTGATGGTTTTGATATTAGGCTAGTTCATCAACCCCCTAACCTGACACCAATGTTAATCATTTAGGGTGGTTTAGAGCAATTCAAAGTATTCAAATAAAGAGTGCATGCTATAATGTGGATGAACTAGTGAAGGCAGTGATATATTCTTTTGAAGACCTCTCACCCCAGATCTTAAACAAAGTTTTTCTAAGTCTACAAAGGTGTATGACGGAAATCATGAGAGTGAAATGGCAAAATTGCCAAAAAAATACCGCACATGAAAAAAGATCAACTTATTAGACAAGAGGCACTACCTAATAGTTTGCATGTCCCATAGAATCTGGTTGAAGAATGCATTGCTTACATCATTGATAATGAAGTTCTAGAATACATCAGTGAGTTGAAGAATAGGTTGGGAATCTAGGAGGTTTATGCAGCAAGTAGATAGGTTGTGAGTTGATTATCTTTTTTGAGATAGTAGCATGTTTTGTAGAATAGATTGAGAATGTAGGGTGGTTTATGCAGCAAGTAGATAAAAGCTTTTGTAAATGGTTTATGCAGGTAGTAGCAAGTAGTAACAGCTTTGTAAATGGTTTATGCAGCCTAGAGAAAAAAGCTTTTGTTTTGTGTCTGATTTATGCAATTTTCATGTTAATGCAAGTAAATCAACTAACACATTATACAGAACAAGAAACCAGCAAATGTAGCAAATAACAATCCATTTTTGGATGCCAAATATTGGTAACAACAGAATCGGCAGCAACTCACATAGTGAGATGATTATAAGCAGCAATTTCATGATTACAAAAATTTTTGTTTACAAAAAAAGGTAACAAGCAAAATTAATTGGATTTAGAAGTGTAGAATCATTCTACAACCATAATATTGCAAAATCACTTAGATTATCAAAGAGCAAGAACCATAAGAAGAAGCATACTTTGAAGAGGAACCGGAACATGACCTAAATAAGAACGAGCATAATCAAAGAGCAGAAACCATAAGAAGCACAACCATACTAGAACCTGAAGAAGCATACTTAGAATAAGAACCATAACAGGAAGCATATAAGAAGCTGAATCAGAACAAGCCCCTGAAGAAGCATACTTGCTCATTCTCACCAGAACAAGCATACTTAGAAGTAGAACCGTAAGAAGCATAATCAAAGGCCAGAACAAGCATAATTAAAAGAGCAGAATAAGCATAATAAAAAAGAACTAGAACATGTACATAATCAACGAGCAGGAACCATAAGAAGAAGAATTAGAACAAAAACCTGAAGAAGCATACCTGCTTATTCTCACCAGAACAAGCATAATTAAAAGAGCAGAATAAGCATAATCAAATAACCAAAACAGGCACATAATCATAGAGCAGAATAAGCATAATCCCCTAAACTAGAACAAGGCCTAAATTAGAATCGGACGAGGCATACGGCAATAATCTAGCAAACTAAGCCTTAAATCAGAATCATCCCTAAATAAGAAGCCCCAAATCCGAAGTAGCACAAAACCCACAATCCTACGAAGCCCTACTTCAATACCCGAATATAAACCTCTCAGATTTGCAATGAAATCATCATCGAGAACCGAAGATCTAACAACTATGAGCACAAACCATCATCTAATATCCCAACAAATCACCCAAACAGTATATCATCATGCAAAAATCGGGAAAGATCTCACCCGTTTGAATCTCGGTAAGAGGATGCGAAGCATCGCATCAACTGTTTCCTAAATCTCGAAAGCCCTCTCATGTTGACGGATCATTCTCATCACGTCCTCGGTGTCCGCCCTAAACTCCGACGGGATGGAGAAGGGGAGCGGCTTCCAGGAGTCGTCCAGATCAGATGACGGAGGCTCGCCGGCATCTGCTACAGCCTGAGTAGTATCTGAATCGGAGGTTTGTTCGGCGGCAAGTTCATAGGCGATTAAATTGCTCATCAGCATCGAGATTTCAACGACGATTAAGTCGTCTTGACTCGAGATCTAAGGTTTGTAGGAGGGGAGCGGCGAACAGGGAGAAGTCGAACAGAGAGAGAGGGTAGCGAGACAATGAGAGAAAAATGTAGGGTTAGGGGTGAAATAACGAATAAAACTCTTTAATTCTTAAGTTACTTAATTAGTCCTAAGTGTACAATTAATATCCGTTATCTATTTTCTTAATTCTTTCCATTTTTTGGAACATGACATGTTTAGGGGAACAACCCGAAAAGGAATACAAGATATATTTATTGGGACGGAGGGAGTATTATTTAATGAGAATTTTGTTTGTATGGAATAATTTTGATACTTTTTAATATTAATTCTTAAAATAAATAAAAAAATATTTAATTATTTTCTTTTAAAAAATTAGTTTAATAAATAATAATACACGAGTATAAAAATATATGAGAGGTCGAAAACTAAAAAAAGGGAGGTGGTTTGTATCTTGTGGTACATCAAGAATAATAAAATTTAAAAAATAAAAAGAAAAAGGTTATACTAGAAAATATGAAAAAATATATGCAATGTAAAATAAAGAGAAAATAAATGAAATAATTCCATGCGGTGCTTATGTGGCATAAAGAAGACTATTTTGAGAATTATTTATAGAAGAGATTAGTTTGGAAAATAAGGAGTTTGGCAATTCACTCCAAATTTTTTATTTTGAGTAGATATTAATTACTCCCTCCAAATTATACATGTATAAGTGGTTTGATTTCCTAATTGAAATGTCCCACTATAATGATTCATTCTTAAAAAAAAAATGTTGTGACATAATTTAACTATAAAAAAATCAAACAATATACACCATAAAATATAACTTGATTAATTCTCGTGCTGAAAATAAGTCAGCCACTTATAGTGGGATTGAGGAAATATTTTGTTAAGTACCACATATCAAATAAATTTTCCTAATTTTAATCCAGATTTCACCTTTTTTAATTAAGAGAGTCGATTTTTAATTTATTAATAAGTTATAAATTTTGTTAATGAAACAATATTTTGCTCTATGCTGGTTCTGATCACTTCTTCAAGGTCCAATGTTGTATATAGAGAATAATCATTTAGCAATTTCATGTAATGCTTCAAGTTTCTGCTCCTTGTTAAATTATCAGGGAGTCAGCTGCATTAATGTTGTTTGTTTGAAATCAACGCACCAAAACTTTGCGCAAACATATTACGAGATTTTACCACATAAATTACATTTAATTTTCATAATAATAGTAAATTTATACATATAATACTCATTTGGAGTGGAAAAATGAAATGTAAAGGAAATTTAAACTTTATATGGAAATTTAAATGAAATTCAAAATTCATGTACATAAGGAAAATTATTACAAATTTTGTATATTTACAAGAAATTGAAATTTTAGAATTTTGGTTCGATCTTGACTCAACCGCCACATCGGCAAACACGCCGGATTAGATTTTGCCACCTTAGATTCGAATTCATCGAAAAGTTTATTGGTCTCCAATTTTAAAACAAATCAAACATTGGTATATACTTACGCTGGAATTTTAAAGTTCATGTGCAAAATATATATATATTTTTTAAAAAATTTTGGCTCGTGCTCATGACTTGACAAACTGCCTCTAAAGATAAAATGACTTCGTTTCTAATAGCAGCTCCGCAGACCAAGAAAACACCAATAAAATGTAAAAGGTTCGAACTGGATCGAGAAGACTAGACTAATAACTCTATGATTGACATCAAGCTGTCACGACTGATAAGTAGAGACTTTTAAGTAGATCTAACCATGAATGTTGTAATATTTGATTTACACCATAATGTCCAATCATTACAAGGTGTGCCAACAGTCTGCAGAGACAAAAAAACAAAAAGGAAGTTACCAAGTTACAGAAATTGAACTCTTTCCCTTCACCTGCAATTGAACTTAAGCTTATCAAGTGCCATAACAATAACATCATTACAAAAACAAGAAAAAATTAAAAAAGAATCAAAGAATGACACTTGGGCTGGTTAAGAGATGGTACTGAAACTCTCAGTTGGTTCAGATTCTTCTAGAATGGATGCTGCTTGGAAACAGTCCACAGCATCAGCTATCCTTCCATCGATCTTGTGGACTATGCCTAACTGGTACCAAGCCATATGATTGGTCGGTTCGATCCTCAACGCATCTGAAAGAAGAGTTCTAGCCACGGGCAACATCTTGGGTCCCATTTTGCACAAAATTGAACCGATAAGAATCTTGGAAGGTACGTATTTTGGTTCCAAGAGAAGGGCATTGATATAAACAGCCAAAGCTTCATTTATACGTCCTTGTTTTTCATGCATAACACCTGCCACAAATATGACAAGGAATCTAAGCATGTTTCCTTATTTTTATTGACCTCTTGCAACTCTCCTTCAGTTATCCATGGAATCTTGGAGGCCAGAAATAGGGAATAACCTCTATCATACAGTATCATTTAACATATTTGTCTACTCTGCTATCAATATTTAACATTTATGAACAGTGTTCTAGATATGAAACCTATATGATGCCAGATCGGCTTGTATGTACCACTTTTATATACCCTTGTGTGTACCACACCACAAGGGTATTGACATGTGGCATTTCTCATTAAATCAAGTGGGCCATATTTAACACATGTCAATACCCTTGTGGTGTACCTTGGTACACACAAGGGTATATGAAAGTGATACACCATAGGGTTTTTTTGCTCTAGTCTCTGATATATTTTCATAAATGATTTTGTGTTATGTCGAAACTTGATTCTATAGTTTGACATAATTAGAGCTAAAAGATATTGTATAAAGATTAAAGACTAATGAACTAATGGATCCATGAATGTTAAACCAATATATTACTTGATGGGATCACTACAACCTTTGTCTGGCTAGTCATTTTACTTAATTGAAATTCAAAGAAGAAATGCATTAAACAAGATCCTGATTGCAGTTCAATTTTTGTATAATCTGGAAAAAATATGGATCTTGAACTTGTGCTACCACAAGTTAAATTGAAAGAACGGTGAAATTCACTTCTAGCTTAAGTTAGGATGTCTGTGTCTGTAAATATTAGCAGTCCTACTGCTGTGTAATTAGTGGCCTAGATTTTATTAGAAACCACCAAGAACCAAAGTAATATATATAACTAATAGTCACAAAAATATTTTAGACCTTTGATTTTATCTATTTAACCTTTTAAAGGTAAAGAGATTGAGTTCTAACCTTCCGTGTGCAGTATTTCTGCTGAATATTCTTTTAGCGCTCTGGCTTTCCCTAAACATACCTCGGCATCGTTCCAGTGAGCAAGGATAGAGTATAATCTTGCAAGTCCATGCCAAACTTCATATTCATTTGCATTCCCATCCTCCATCTATAAAAAAGTAAAATTCAAGTCAGGGTAACCGTAAAGATGGCACATGTTCAAGGATCATTAATCCAAACAAAAGGAATCGGGATAGGATTTTCCTGATGCAAGGAGAGATGAGTCACTTACCACGAATGGGGACATCAAACAGAAGCAAGACACGCGTGTGACCAATACAAATACGATTGTAGCATAATAATAAACTGAATGAGTATCAAAGATTTAGAATTCAACCTGATGTGCACTAGCAAGAGCTCCATGATTATTTCTTTGGGTTTGTACTAATCTAAGAAGATCACTGTAACTCTGAATTGCATCCATGTGCATTGACTGAGAAACTTTAAGTTTTGCTTTCATCCTAAGGAGTGGCAGTTGATCCCAATGCGAAGTTTCATCCAATGCGGCATCAGTAACCACTTCAGCCTCCGAAAAGCGTTGTTGGGCAGATAGAACCAAAGCAAGCAGTCTCCAACCTCTTATCATTGATCCACCTGTCGCATCTATATACAGCTTAGCGTATCGTAAAGCTGCATCGAGATTTCGGTGTTCAGCATATTGAATTCCCAACTCAAATGTGAGGTCTGAGGTTTCAGGCTCTAAGGCTAATGCACTGTCTAATGATTTCAGAGCCTCTGACTGAAGGCGAGATCTCTCAGAATCAGAAGAAGAAATTTTTGCTTGCTTTCCCAAGCAAAGGCCCAACATACGGAGGCCAACGCCTTTTAAATGTGTATTTGATTCGAGTGCATTAACAATTGCCTTTTGTGCATATTTCACTCCCTCTGCAGCAAGAAACACATCCTCACTGCATATTTTGGCTGCCAGCAGTAAAGACATTATATCATTGGGCTCCTCGTGCCGGTGTAAAGACTTCCTCAGCAAATCTATGGCAAAATTATTCTGCCCAGCTCCAGTTAAGGCCAGTGCCATAGATTTCCATCGTTCAATACGATGCATTGCCCCAGGCATGACCTCCTCAAGTTGCTTTGCTAAAACTGAAGTTTGGCTACATATAGATAGAGCAAAAGTAAGGTGCTCTAGTACCGATTGATCCCACTTGGCCTTACCAAGGCTAAACTTTCTCATAATAATCATCAAAAGTAAAATGGCCTCTTCGAGATTATTCTTAGGTACATATGAACCCTCAACTTGAACAGCTAAACTGGGTGGACTAACCTCAAACCCACTATATAGCAAGAAAACTGCAAACGCTTTTTGGACCCTTGCACAACGATCGTTGTCAAGGTTCCATTGATTTAGTAGTGCTCGGCGGTAGGCGGACATCGCTTCAGTATGGCGTCCAGCTTGCTTCCATAACTCTGGGAGAAGTTCGACAGCATGGCTAACAATTTCTTGAAGCTTATTTTCTATGAACGAATCAGGTATTCCATCAGGAAATATCTTCTCTATTGTATCAAGCACACTTTTGCACTCCTCTGCCGCCTCTAGAATATCCAAAAAAAAAAAAGTTTGTAATTAATAAGATAAACTCATTCAAATAAACAAAGTGTCTAGGATGTTTGATTTGATACAGAAAGTATATGGGAAAATTGGTCAAAATTATGATAATCTCAAATCTATTTGGATTAATTTAAATAATGTTACCAGTTAATTTTCCCAGCTTCTGAAGAGACTTCGCTTTCAGATATATGGCCTCAAGCACAAGGTTAGTTGCATTCTGAGAGACAATAGATGGTAAATCACTGCGTGTCCGGCCCTTTTTGGAAGTCGGTTTATCACCCGGAGATTGTTGCATCCTTTGTATGGCTGCTTGAAGATCGATACCATCAAAAACTCGTAAAGCACCTTCAATGTTTCCTCTTTGATATTCCAACTTTCCAAGAAGAGCTCTTGCTTCCTGAAAATAGTTTGATAAAGTGTCATTTGGGACTGATCTTTATTTAATCATGAAATAAATAGTAAAGATGGGCCAGGAATATCTGCAGCAAACAAGTCTATTCAATAATGCTACTTGGGGAATATAAGAGTAGTCATCCTACAAATGTATTCTCATGTGCAACAACTCAACAACTTCAAAACAGCAGAACATGATAAACACATACATATCACCCATTAAAGAAGAGCAAAGTGTTCAAACACGAAAATACCCAAATAAGATCATTTACTGGTAGACTGAAGCTCAAGTTTTAATACCTCATAATACTCTTATAGTGCATTTTCTCTTGGGTGAAAATCCACTATTTGTTAGAATCTATTTACAAGCTTTGTTGGCAGACTAGCTAAAGTTCAACTAGTGCAATTTTACTCACAAGATAACGTGGCAAGTCGGCTTTCATATCCAACCAAAAATATGTTACAGTAAACATGACAGAGGTGGCAACCAAATTGCTCTCTGCAGTCTGCAATAACTTCAGTTATGGAGTAGGGATATAGGTTTCTTTGATCACTTTTCATCTAGAATTTAATTTTCATACCTTTTTCATTAATCCACGAACATGATCTATGCTTCTCAATCGGAAAAGACTCAATTAAAAAAAAAAAAAAGGTTTTGGTCGTTATGAAATTACTATCGCAGGGAAGTGAAAATAGTCAAATTATTCGGGCTGTATTTGGTTGAAAGATTTGGTTTGAGGTGAGAATAGTAGCATACGGCGAACAATCACAAACCAACCAAAACCACTTGAACCATTTCAAGTTCGATATAAAATGAATTCCTACAAACAATATCAAAAGATTCCTATAGTGAAAAGTGTTATTGGGTGTTGCATAATCGAGATCTGAACAGAGGGGTTTGGAAATTAAAACAAACAAGCCGTCAGTTTCTAACTAAATTGAACACATTGAACGAATAATGCAGATACCAGATAAATCTTATACGCAAATTAGGGGATGAACAAAAGAAAATCTCGGTACCAATCATACCTCAAAATTGAGTGACAAACCATCTCGCAATGCGGATTCAGCCTCCTGAATATTGCCCTGGTCAAGCTTTGCTTCAACTTCATTTGTTTTCATGGTAACCCCATTGGCAACAAATTGTCGGCCGGAGCTCTCGGCTGCCGACCCCGATGGTTCGCCTCCTGGCATCTCTAATTGCGATCTTCTCTCACTAGATCGCACGACCACAACAGTTTCCCATCACCTGCAGTTCTACCATATCAATAAGACGACAAAAAAACAACTCATTTGAACTTCTGAGAAAATATTTTATCATGAAAGAAGATCCTGAACGAAAAAATGCACGAAAACTATTCAAATTTGCGGCGCATTTTAATCGAAATATTGAATCAAATTAGCAAATCAACGCAAACTAGATCACAAATAAACGGTACCATATTTCGTATTTGCGGCGCATTTTAATCAAGTTAATCGAAATATTGAATCAAATTAGGAAATCAACGCAAATTAGATCACAAATAAACGGTACCATATTTCGTTAACCCCAAAACGAACGCAAAATGTTTAGAATTGACAAAATTGATTTGCAACATGCTCCGCTCAACCTTTCAAAATGCGTTATTCTGCAATGTAATATGTCTGAAGAAAAAAGTCCACCAAGAGAGAGGGGGAGATCATAAGGAACAATGGATCAAAACAAAAATGGTGAAATGGTGAGAAACGGTGCCACTTGTTTAAACTTCCTTTCTTTATGTATGTAAATATTCTCCTGTCTCACTCCTCTTACAACATTATCTTTTCCGACAAAGAACATTTCCTAAAATAGAAAAAAATGAATTGGTCATAATCATTCTAAATAAGTGAATTTATAACCTTTTTACTTTACATCACTATTTTATTTTTTTATGTATTTAATAGAAAAAAATGAGTAAATCACAATCATCCTAAATACAGTTAAACATTGATAAAGTAATAAAGTAATAAAGTAATAATCTCGCTAAGATAACAATTTATTCCGATCTCGATATGGGTCAATGCACTAAAATGACGTTCGATAAAGTAATAACCTAGTTAAATGAATATTTTTTCTTGGTCCCAAGGTTATTACTTTATTGAGGTTTAACTGTAAGTGAATCACATTATCTTTTACTTTACACCACTACTTTACATCTTTACCTCACTATCTTAAAATCCGCACTTAATCCAAAATGTTGCAAGATGGTACGGATGAGTTTTATTTTTAATTTTCCATAAAATTATTAAATAAGGTTGCATAATCATAAGTTTATCGCATAACTATGGTTAGTTGGACGAACCGGCGGTTAGTAATATGCCTTGTGATTATTATGACTTCCGGTCTAGGATTTGGATTCAATAAGAACTATTGTATTTTGTAAGAACTAGGAACCATTAATATCCCTAGATTTGATTAAATCAGCGGTTAGAATCTTTTGTACGTTTAGCCTATTTCTCTAATAAGAAAAATACGTGAAAGGAGATCGGATCTAGATAATAGATAAGAAAAGGAAGGTTTTATCAAATTTAGACGGTTCCATGAATTCCTCAAACTATGATTTCATGCATCTTTTTTGTTCCTAATATATCCTTGTCCATTTAAAAAATAATATTGATTGCATTAAAATTGACCATAGATTTCAACGATGCTTATGAGTTCCTAGTTCTCATTTAATAATTGGTACCATATCCATATAGAAATTAAGAATTAATTTCACGAGTAGTTTGATGCTTCAATATATTGAAAAAATCAAAAATATATATATAATTTATATGGTGGCTGGTTTTGGGTTTTTGGGCCTGATAATTCGATGGAACGTAGAGGAGTAGGTTGGCTGGCATCTTAAATTGCTCAAATTTTTGCATTGTGCAATTCGGCCCGATTTCAAGAGCTGGCCTGATAGGCTGTATTGGCCCGATCTTGGACGCTTTGACAGATATACAGATTTATTTGATATTCAAATCATTAATTTGATCAAACATTTTAAATATAATAAGATCACTTATATTCCATTTCACAACAGAATTGCACAGAACTCTCAAACATATTAATATTAAATTGAAAACAATTTATTATACTAATAAACAAAAAAAAAAGTCTTTTAAACAATTACCAATTAATTTATATCGATGAAGATCCTCTATCCCACTTTTGGTATCTCAATATATGTCCCACCAATAAGGTGGTGACATGTGTATTTTTAATTCAAGAGAATTGTTAATCAAAATTAATTCTCTTGAATTAAAAATACACATGTCACCACCTCATTGGTGGAACATGTATTGAGATACTAAAAATGGGATAGAAGATCTTCACCGGTTTATATCTACCTAGACTCTGAATTCTACACCAAAAAAGAAATTGAGTTAGAGTAGAATACTACGAAAATCAAGCAATCATAGAGACCCACCCCCATCCATTTAGGAACATTCAACTTCTTTGGCAAAAACTCGGCTGAACTTTTCAATTTCAGTGATCAAGATTTAAGCCTCGTTCAAGTAAAATATATATATTTCTTTTTTTTTAATTTTTAATTTTAAAAGTAGTAGTAGTAGTTTTTGTGTTAAATAATAATATAATACTCCCTCCATCTCATTTAACATGATACGTTTCTTTTCGGCTCGGGAATTAAGAAAGTGGATGATAAAGTATAAGAGACAAGTAAGTGATAAAGTAGGAGATATAAATGAAAAAGTAAGAGAGATAAATAAAAAAGTAAGAGATAATTTAATAATATTTTTAAAGTTATTTTCTTTTAAAAGAACGTGTCATTTTAAGTGGGACGTCCAAAAAAAAAAAACGTTTCATTTTAAATGAGACGGAGGGAGTAGTAATTTGTATGATAAAATCGAAACTTTACTTTTGGTGGTGCAGATAAGGATTGGTGGGAGATATTGTGCGGGCGATTAAGAATGATAGCTGTACTCCTGACCATGTTAGTGAAATTTCTTTGGTATCACCAAGACTAGTGGCAGATCGAAGGGGGGCGCCCGGCGGCGGCCCCCCGAACTCATGTCGAAACGAGATTTTATATATTTAACTTTTAAGAAATTTCGTATTTCTCCCCCCGAATGTACGCTTCTCCCTATTCTTTATCAAATTTTTAAGTTTCGCCCCCTCCCTCGTAATCCTGGATCCGCCCCTGATCAAGACTTACAAGTAGCAATGTTTTTGGTTGAAATTTTGTCTGTGGTTGATTGGTTATGCTTGGATCCACCACTAGCCATTAACTTTTTAGATGAGATGATGAACTAGAAATTGAACCAAATTATGCCCTCCTACTGCATGCTAATTAATTTTCAATGTACATTATACACTTTTCCCTTATTTGATGTGATTTGTGTGAATATACAATCAGATAAATCTTATTAGTTGTTTGAATTTAAATATCTCCTTTGATTTTTTTAATTAACTTTTTCAATAAAAACTGACTTATACGTTATTTAACGGAATGCTAAAAATAATAAATTATTAGAGGATTTATTAACTAAAAAAAAAGTTTGTGGTATCTAATTCCATCAAAAATAGATAATTTAGGAATCTCTGACGCTAATTTAACAAAAATAAGAGTTCAATGAGTGCCACAGCCCTAAAAATAAGTTAAGAATTCGAATAAAGGCCAATTAAATAAACAAAAAACATCATTTTAAACAGTTGAGAAGTGGAGTAAAAAATAAGAAGAAACTGACAGAAAATGGTATAATTAATTAATAATGAGAAATCTTGATATGCACATACTAAAGAAAAATATGTGCAATTCTAAATTAATATTAATATTGTTGAGATCGAGAGATTTTATTATTTTAGATATATATTAATTTATAGAATTTTTGAATTCCAACTAAATCTAATTTTAATCAAGTTGTAATTTTATTTATATATATCATATTTAATGTCATTTTATTATTACTATATTGAATGAATTATATTAATTTTTTAAGAAATAATAAATTTATTCATTTAAAAAATAAGTACAATGGTATAATTAACATTCATATGAACATTAAAACACTAAAGATAACACAATTTGTTTGGAATCAATTACGTGCAAGGAAACACTTATTGCGTCTAATTACAATGGTATAATTATTGTACAATGGTATAATTATTGTGCGCTTCGAGAAAACAACACCAGAACTTTTTTATGCAATTAAAAAGTTAGAGATGAGATTCAATTAGATATAAGTTTTAAGAAAAAACAGGCAACACTATAATCATATTTCACAAAAATCATCTTGATGATATTGGTAATTTTAAATAATTATTAATTTTTGGTATTGAAGAGACCATATTTACATTTGAGTTTTTTGAAAATTATTTCCATAAAAAGTGTCTTGTATCTTTTCGGCGTGAGACCTATACAATTAATTAATTATTTAGAATTGGTTTGTAAGGTAAAGAAGTAGGACTCATGCAATTAATTAATTTTTGTGAATTGATTTGAGTTGGTAAAGATGTGGACTCACTTCCTTTTTTAGAAACAAGACACTTTCTATGGGACACTTCGAAAAGGAAAATAGGACATTTTTTACGGGACGGAGGGAGTATTTCTTATCATATCAAATTTGATGATTTTGTACACTAACAAGAATTAGAACTAGAGAAAAATATTATCATAAAAATATTACCCCCTCCGTCCTGCTTGACTTGACTCATATCTTTTAGGTACGGAGATTAAGAAGAGTGATTGGTTGTGTATAGGGGAGTGGATCCCAGAAAGAAAAAATGAGAGTTGATGTAGTAATTATTTTCCTTTTTAGAAAGTAGGACAAGTCAAGTGGGACAAATTCCCATTACAAAATCCACTAAATTTAAAAATAATTAAATCTTTGACTTTTGGCGATGAAAATATTTCGTCGTTAAACCGTCAGGTACAATTCTAGAAATAGATCCATATCTACTTCATCATTAATTTCAGAAATTCTTGTAGTCTATCTTTCTAAATTAGTAGATTTAAAAAAAAACCATAATAAAATAATTGAATCAAACCAAATGCGATACTCTGGATCATTTAAAAACTTATATCTATGTGTTTTATGGGAATAAATTAAACCAAATCTAATTGAATCATTCTAGAAATAATTAATGTGGAAGCTAGAGTATATCGAGTAAGCAAATTGTTGGGTGATGATTCTATCCTCAGCACTGTTTCACTCAGTGGGAAATGATTCTATCTTCTATACTGAACCAAGCTCAGTAGCCTATGTACTCTGAACTATTGAGAAGATTTGAAGATCCTAAAACCCTATCTGATTGGTGAACCATTCCGTTGTATATGTTGTTTGTCTCTGAGGTTTCAGACTCAGTAGACACTCTGCTCTGGTCAAGGCGCTCAGTAGCTTATTTGCCTCAGCACCAGTGTAGAAGAGTCAGTGATACTGGACTCAGCAGGACCAGTATACTGAGAGAGTCAGTCGAACTGAACTCAGCAGGAGTAGTTCACTGGACTCAGAACTGATCTTCAGTAGACTTATCTCAGCTGTCTATCTACTGAATACAAGGTCAGACTCAGCATCGGCAGATAGTCTTCAGGACTGTCAGAATCTTTTGAAAGACAATCAGCATTGTCATATACGAGGATGAGAGAAGTCAGCTTCAGCTTGTCTCGAAGTCTGTGCTGTCTCAACCGCTCTATCCGCCTCGACAAATGACAAACATACACGTGTCATCCTACCTACTAAAGCTGCAAGTCAACACTTCCCGAAAAAGGAGGAAAAGGCACTGTTACCTACGCCAAAAGAGCCGTTTGCTACCAAAAAAGAGAGAGAGAAGAAGATCGTCTCCAACGGATCTTTCTCAATCTCTTCTCTATAAATAGAGGGATCATTCAAGATTTGAAAGAGACACATGAGAGAGAGTTCACGAGCTAACGAAGAAACGAACACACACACGAACTTTCAAACGAGCGAATTCCAAAAGCCTAAGTCTTCCGCAAGAATCGAAAGAGTTATATCCGGCGAAAGACTACCTTTAAGCTCATAAGGGAACCAAGCTGAACCGTCAACAAAGCATCTAGTATCCAAGCGACGTAACACGAACTTAAAGCTAAACCTCAGCCGTTCGTCGCTCTAGAAGCTACATTCTTGTTCCCCATCCCTCTAACCCTAAGCTCAATCGATATATCCATAGCTCAAACGAAGGAGTTCACCTTTGAACCCAATCCTTATTGTATAAGGACTCCTTCACTGTTGGAGAAGTTTGTCAAACACTTTAAGTTTGATAGAAGTGTAAACTGGGACTTGCTCAGTATAATCCCCAAGCCACGGCTTTGTCCTGTGCACAAGCTGACTGAGACTAACTCAGTATAATAAATAGCCTCCTGATCTATCGGGACAGTGGACGTAGGATTGTTAATATCCGAACCACTTTAAAAATCTCTGTGTCGCTTACTTACTGTTACATTGATTTTTACTGTGCATACTGAACATCGTATTTAAAATCAATTAACTGTCTCGGATATCCGAACTTCTTATCTACTGAACTGGAGACTTAAAACGTTTTCTCACAAAAACTGATTTGGGCCTACACTATTCCGCGCACTGAACTCTTGCTGATCGATACTGAATTCTGACCTAGTCAGTTAGCAGATCTCGGCCGAGTCAGACTTTTAGCCTTTAAACACGATTCAGAATAGTTGTGCTGTCTCGTTGAATCATTTTAGCACGGCATCTTCTCCGAATAGGACTGTTCGTGTTCGAAGTTGAGAAATTTGGATTCAGGTGTATTCACCCTCTACACCTGAACTCACTCTCGGGACCAACAATTGGTATCAGAGCGGGAGTTCCTTAAGACTCTTGTCACTTTGAGACTGGTCTATTCGAACGGATCCGGAGGAAAACGTTTTTCACCGCATATCACTCTACATTCATATCATTATTCTTCATGGCTGATATGTCGTGTATAAGAATGGTACCCATGTTCTCGGTGGAGAATTATGGAGTATGGCGAGTCGAAATGGAAGCACATCCGACATCCCTCCATGACAAGATGATGGTGAAGTGCTTGAAGATGGACCTATCGTTCCCATGATCGATAGTGTTGTAACTCAAGTCGAAGGAGGAGGAATGGTGGCCGGGAAGAAGATCCCTAAAGGCGAAGTCTCTTCACTCCCGAAGAGAAGAAGCTTCACAATCTAGGACCGAGTCGCCAAGAATGCCATACTAACCACTCTTAGCGATTCTTATCTTGGCGGGGTTCGGGAATGCAAAACCGCTAAAGAACTCGGGATGCTCTAGCGCTACCGAGTCGAGGGACTCGTAAGATTAAAGCGAATAAACTAGCGCTGGAACTCCAAAAGCCGGGAAAGCTTGTCTCTCATGCCAGTGACAAAATCAAAGATCCGAACGTCGATTTACCAATCGATGAACTCAATCAACGGGTCCGGGAAAGACATTCAAGAACCGAGAAATGAATCTAAAGATACCGAGGGCACTACCGGACGGACACTGGACACCTTTTGCCACTCTATTGCGACATTCTGATTTAGATGTTGTCTCTCCTGACCATATCTTTTCAGAATTACAGGCGAGAGGAGTTTGAGTTCGACGAGACCTCAAAGAAAGCCGAGAGCCGAAGCCGACACAAAGATCGACCATGCTTTCAAAGCAGCAACAAGACAACATCTCCCGTGACGAGCAAGACGACGAGTAAGATTGAGCCTTCACTCAATGATCTACAAGAAGGAAGTCTCGCTCAGAAGTATGCGCTGCTCGCTGTAAAGTATCAGAAGGAGAAAGAGAGGCGTAGAAGACTGACTAAAGCGTACCGAGACATAAAAGGTAAGTCGAATATATACAAAAAAACGCTCTCCTGACTCACAATCTTCTGAATGCACAAAGAAAGATGACTCAGCACCCTCAAGGGATAGTGCAACTAAAGAAGAAAAAGTCATCACTTGCTACAACTGCAAAAAGCCGGGACATTATCAATATGATTGTCCTGAGCTCGCAGTAGTCTTGAACGCGCAAAGACGTAAGGCAAGGAGAGAGAAATTCGCCCGAAAAGACAATCCTACATAGTCGGGCGAAATCTCGGACGACTCGAAGAGGTCGACTCCTTTATGGATTCATCTGACGATGAAGCAGCCTTCATGGCCTTAGAGCATGAAGCAGATGAATCGACTAAAATGTGCATGATGGCAGGCGAAGAGGATGAGGTAAATTCTCATGAACCAATCAACTCCTCTTCACACTGCACACACGACACTGTTTCAGGTGCAGATGGGAATTTGGACATCACAACCGCATATGAAGATCTACTAGATGAACAAATTCAAATGAGTCTCACGGCTCAAGAAGACTCTTCAGGAGTTGGATACCCTGAAAGTGGAAAATCAGAGACTTTCTCAGGAGAGTCAGGTTACTACTGAGGCCGAAGGACTTGTGGTGAGACTCAGGGAGGAGATAAACTCTCTGATGGCCAAGTCTCAGCATCAAGAAGATCGGATTTCAGTTTTGACCAATGACTTGACTCAGAAAGATATTGAACCGAGTCTGCTTGAAGCAACAAAACCGTCGGGACTTCGGACCGAACATGATGCAATGAAGAAAAGTGATGATGTCCGGAGGAACCCGATGGCCGAGAGGTACATGGGCGCCGAAAAGAAATTGGAGGCTATGCTAGCAAGCAACAAGCCAAAGCACTGCAAGGAAGGACTTGGATTCAGCCAGGGAGCTTCCTCGTCTGCCCCAGTACACTCAGAAGGACGGCTTGCTGATAGGTTTGTTCGAGGAAAGACCATCAATGCTGATATACTGAACCCCCTCGCAAAGAACAAACAAAAGATGAAAGCACCTCATCCTACTCAGCAGCATTCTGACAACAAGATCAAAGCCAAAGTACCCTAGTTCAGTCAAGGGGGAACCAGCAAATCAAAATTGGCCGATCAGTATGGACCTCCAAAGCTGACACATCCAGCTCAGTATAGGTCATATTATTATGATCCTATAGTCAGAAGAGGTTCCAAAAGTCAGAAGAAACAGAAAGCCGCACAGAAGGCAAAGGTCAGCAGTCCACCAGCTTAGAAGATTAGGACTCCTGAACCTCAGAAGCCTCAGAAGTCACCGTGACCAGTCCGAGTGGTCGATATATGTTGACTCTAGTGGAAAGAAGATGTCTGAAACCACCAGGGTTGTTAGACAAATTTGGGTTATTAAAACTAACACCTAAGGACCCAAAATCAAAAATAAAGGGTACCTGAATATAATTCTGTTTTGCAGGTGCGCAGAGACCCATGGTATGTGGACAGCGGATGCTCAAGACATATGACATACCAAAGGAGTCTACTGAAGAATTATATCACTGAAGAAGGACCCAGAATTGAGTTCGGAGACAATGCAAAAGGCTATACTAGAGGATATGGAACACTCAGCATTGGAACTGCCAAAGTTCCAAGAGTATCATATGTTGAAGGACTTCAGCATAACCTTCTCTCTTGTTAGTCAATTTTGTGATAACTCAAATAGAGTGGTATTTGACGCTGGTTTCTCTGATGTTATTGATAAATCTATAGGGAAAACGAGTGTTATCGGGTTCAGCAGAAAGAACATATATGTTGCTGACTGGAACTCAGCTGAACCTGAAGCTTGTCTGTTGGCAAAGAATGATAATCGAACGGGGTGGCTATGGCATAGAAGACTCAGCCATCTCAACTTCAAGACGCTCAACAAACTAGCAAGAGACACTCTAGCAAGGGGACTGCCGAATGAAATATTCAGCAAAGACACTCAGTGTGAATCATGTCTGAAGGAAAGCAAACAAAGAATCAAAATCCAACAGTTCCATCTCCTTCCACTGATGGAATCCTTCAGCTGCTACATATGGATTTGTTCGGTCCAGTCTCCCCAGTGACGATCGAGGCAGGAAATATGCATTAGTGGTCATAGATGACTACTCGCGCTACACATGGGTCATATTCATTGCCAACAAGTCTGACGTCAAAACAGAGTTACCAACGCTTCTGAAAAGGCTCAGTGTCGAGAAGAACACCAAGATCAGAAAAATACGTTCAGACAGGAACTGAGTTCCTTAATTCCATGGTAGAGGAGTTCTGCGAAGCAGAAGGAATAGAGCATGAGACATCGGCTGCCCGCACACCTCAACAAAATGGAGTTGCTGAACGAAAGAACAGAACTCTCAAAGAAGCAGCTAGAACTCTACTCGCAGATTCAGGACTCCTATCTAAATTCTGGGCAGAAGCAACGGATACTGCATGTTACACTCAGAATAGATCTCTACTGACAAAGCAGCATAAGAGGACACCATATGAACTATGGAACGGCAGGAAGCCTTCTCTATCTTATTTCCATATCTTTGGTTGTTCATGCTTTATCCACAATAATGGGAAAGATCAGCTGAAGACTTTTGATAGCAAGTCAGATCAGGGAGTATTCTTAGGATACTCTCGGGTCAGCAAAGCTTTCAGAGTATTCAACTATCGGACTCTTTGCGTGGAGGAAAGCCCTCATGTTGTTTTTAACGAGTTTGCTATCGAAGACAGGAGCAATAACTCAAATTCCGAATCCGAGGACATCGGTAGACGCCTACGGGATCTAAGCTTAAAGGACAAACCTGAAAAGATCCAGCTATGTTGGGATGATGATTCAGACGAAGAAACTGAAGACAAATCTATTGAATCTCAACCAGCAGAGCGGGTAGGCGAGCGAGATTGATTCTCCCGAACGGAATCAATCCCGGGTAACTCAGGTCGATGAAGAAACCCAAGAGGTAATCGAGACCACTACCGAGAATAACAACTCGGGGGGAACATCTAGTAATGTTCCCGAGCCGAATGCCCCCGAACCCCGGTGACTCGGTAGACCATACTCTTATCACCGAAATTCTTCAATCTCGTAATAGTACAACCGAAATGCCTAACTCAACTACTATCTCGTGTTGAACAAATTTCGATGAAGAGCTGAAACTTCGTAGATCGTGGCTCGATGCTCACACCGCCGATCTAATCATTGGAGATCCCTCGGCTAATGTCAAGACAAGATCCAGTTCTCGTCAAGGAGAAAGCGCATTATTTTCCCCGCTTCTTGTCTACCGAAGAGCCTCAGACCATTGAGGATGCATTAAAGGATGCTGACTGGATCATAGCTATGCAGGAGGAGCTGAATCAGTTTACGAGAAACGAAGTGTGGGAGCTTGTAGACAGACCCCGACCAAATGGGTCTTCAAAAACAAGCGAGATGAAAACAACGTTATAGTAAGGAACAAAGCAAGGCTCGTGGCTAAAGGCTACTGTCAAGCTGAAGGAATAGATTTCGATGAAACTTTCGCTCCAGTTGCAAGATTGGAGGCAATTAGACTATTCCTAGCCTACGCAACACATCAAAGATTCAGAGTTTATCAAATGGATGTGAAGTCTGCGTTCCTGAATGACGTGCTGAAAGAAGAAGTCTATGTGGAACAACCGCCCGGCTTTCAGCAGGGACATCAAGTATATAGACTCAGAAAGGCTCTGTATGGGTTAAAACAAGCACCCAGGGCTTGGTACGATACCCTGTCTGAGTTTCTTCTTCAGAAAGGTTTTCAGAAAGACACAGTAGACCGCACTCTATTCAGCATTCGACTGGAAGAAGACTTATTACTTGTGCAGATCTACGTGGATGACATCATATTCGGATCAAAGAATGTCATCATGTGTCAACAATTTGAAAAGATGATGAAGGATAAGTTTGAGATGTCAATGATGGGAGAAATGAACTACTTCCTTGGTTTTCAAGTCAAGCAATCTGAAAAGGGAACGTTCATCAACCAAGGCAAATACACTCGAGACCTCATCAAAAGATTTGGTCGCACATCCGCAAATCTATCAAGATCCCGATGAATACGAATATGAAGATAGATCTTGATAAAGAGGGAGTATCAGTAGACCAAACCGAATATCGTGCTATAATTGGTTCATTATTATATTTAACAGCTACTCGTCCTGACATAACTTATGCTGTAGGTGTATGTGCTCGATTTCAGGCGAATCCGAAGCAGAGCCATATGGACTCAGCAAAGAAGATTCTCCGCTATCTCCGAGGAACACCTGACATGGGTTTATGGTATCCAGCTGATGATAATATTGAACTAACTGGCTATTCTGATGCTGACTATGCAGGATGTAGAATTGACCGAAAATCAACTTCGGGAACATGTCGGTTCCTTGGCGAGCAAGCCGATCTCATGGTTTTCAAAGAAACAGCACCGCAGCTACGTCGACTACCGAAGCCGAATACATGGCTGCCGGAAGTTGTTGCGCCCAAATCCTTTGGCTGAGACAAGCAATGAGAGACTATGACGTCATTCGGAATGAAGTGCCGATCTTCTCGCGATAGTACCAATGCCATTGCAATCACTCGTAATCTCGTACTACACACGAGATGCAAGCACGTGGACATCGACATCACTTCATTCGTGACCATGTCGAAAAGAAGGATATCGGGATGGAAAAGATCCATACCGACAAGCGACGGCCGACATACTGACCAAACCTCTAGGCCGAATCCGCATTCGAGAGAACTTTCGAAGAGCTAGGTTCTGCTGGACCCTACTGACCCCGGCCGAGTAAAAGGTTTCGTGGAGAGGACCATTTCAGTAAGGGGGGAATGTTCACTCTCGCATCGAATGTATTCGCATGCGTAGAGATTCGAAACCATCTACACGAGGTATCACCGACTACTATGTTCAGCTGACAGGTTTGCGTATCTCTACTCAGTAGTAATTTATATAACAGTACCTTGCATTTATGATAAAGATTCAGCATGATATTAATATCTCTTGGTTTGTCTTTATTATTAACGGATTTCATTTTAATGCACGACATTCCATACATAAGCTTGCTGAACTCTGCGCGCATTTAATGCATGTCTTTTCACAGTTACTACTTAGGCTATTTTTACAACTGGCTTTGACTTAGGCGGCATATGCGATCATTACCTATAATATATCTTCTAATCTTGACCGTCCATTCTATAAAGCAGTTTAAACTCAACCTTTGATCAAATAACTGTTCATCTTCACGTTTGATATATATATTTGATCATATCTTCTCAAACCGCCATTAGCATACTTCAAATCTTTCAAGTCCGAAAAATCCGAGATTTGCAAAAGCAATCCTTACTTACAACTTCATCTTCATATCTTATCTCGATTTTATTGGTATGCTTATTAGAACTGTTACTGTATTCTCTGTTTCTTCAGTATCAATATATATAAACTGTTGTATCTAAAACTGATACTAATAAGATTCTTATGTAACAGGTACCATGGCGAACATAATTGTAGATGCCCCTTATAACATGGAGGACATTCTTGCAAAAGGCCGTGTCTGGTGCGAACCAGTCATGGAATTCGATGCGTGCGACCTAGACTACATGGATGAGATCTTCGCATCTCTACGGGAGTCCGGTCTGGAGAAGTTTCTATCGAGGAAGCCAACGTTCTTCCTTCCTCGACAGGTGGCTGAAATATACCTCAATTCAGACTCCATCTCTGGAGACATCATTGGGAGGTTCAGAACTTACTCCATCAACAATGCTTCCCAACTGTTGAAACGTATATCTATCAAGGAAGCACTGAAGAACAGCTTTGACTTGCCATCTGAAGGAATCAGCACCGTAGGCTACAATGACGACTCGAGAGACGAGTACCTATCCATATTCTGTGGAAAGCCAACAACCTTCAGAGCTGCTTTTCCCAAGAACGCCATGCTACCACAATACAGAGCCTTGGCTTACATTGTCACTCAGCTGCTGACAAGCCAAGCTGGCTCATTCGATCAGGTCTCCCGACCTAAGATCCAATTAATGATGGCGATATACGATGGCGCTAAGATCAACTGGACAGATTTCTTCATCCGAGAATTCATGATCCAAGCGGCCAAGTTTGACAAGTCAACACGCATCCTGAGCGCGAAGGGGAAATTACTGTATGGGCTGAAGCTCTCAGTAATGATTGAAGACCACTGTGGTTCAGATCAAGTCACCTTTGATGATAAAGAGTACTTCAATGTGAAAAAGGTGCGCTTCCATAACAAGTCTGCTGCCCTTCAGCAGATAGGGTCAGGTCCCCAAGCTCAACCGACTAAGCCTCAAGCAGTCGCACCTTCAAAGAAGAGAACACCTCCAAAGCAAAATATCTAAGGCACTGGCTAAGAAACTGAAGAAAGCCATCCCAGACGTGCCTGCTGAATCTGAGGTATCTCCTGAAACTCCTGCTGAACGGGCTACTCAGCAACCTATTCAGCCTTTGCGGCTAATAGATAAGCCAGAGTCTTCTGAGAAGACTCAATCAGTGGAGAAGGGAGTCTCCACTGAAGAACCAATAGAGATGGAACAAGGGGAGGCTATTGAAGCTCACAGTGAAGAAATTCAACGCCTAGACAGCCCCCTCACAGTTCCTCCACTCAGCAGTATGCCACCTGCTGAACATCACACGTCTCCAATCGACTTGGAATCTGAGACGGCGTTTGAAGAAGAAACAATCAGGATGGAAGCGTCAGTGATTCTATCTAGAGCATCCCGAGAAACTCTTCAACTGATTCCGGAGCTTGCTGACTACTCCGATCTGATGTTTATTGCCAAATCAGCAAGACTCCACATGTTGCTGCGACATCAGGAGTGGCCTCGTCTACAACGCCTAGTTCTCCACTTTTCCTGTTCAGCGGCTTCATGAAGAAGAACGGAGATTGAGGGAACAAATAGGCTATTCGAGCCTGAAGACCTCAGCTCAATGGAAAATTTGAGGGCTGCAATACTGGCATTGGTACATGATCGACAACTTGCCTCAGGCCCAAGACACCCTCGGATGGGTCGACCATGACGACCCACCCAGTGATTCGAGCCCCGGAAAGCCCGATGAGGGAAATCCCCAAGACAAGGATAAACATACCGAAGAAGCTCGGCGTCCGCTCGGATCCTTGGGCTGCGAAGTCGACGGCCGGTACCTCGGCATCCACGAGCCCGCTCGGCCCTTGTTGGAGTCCGCATTCGAGGTAGCGCCCGGCCCCGCATCGTCGACGTTCCAAGTATGTGGCGAGGGCTATTAAAAGCCAAGGCACTCGAACCGTGCCCTCGCCAAGGCGATCCACAACGTGTGGAAGAAGACTGCCGAAGCCACCGCTACCGAACTTCGTGGGCCGAAATCCTCTATGTCCCAATCGCCCGCCCCCGATGTCTCTCGCCATTGTCACTCAAGCACCGGCTCACAGCGAGACGAAATTTGATGATCGGCTCGGGATCTTCCAGGGAAGGACAAGCTAAGCTTCTTGCGAGTTCAAGGCATCTTTGTCTACTCATTCCGAGTCCTTCGCCGAACAAGCCCGTGCCACCGAGATCGATTAGACAACATTCGGTTGGTCATGGAAGATAAGATCTCCGACAAGCCGAAAGAGTTCAAGGAAGCGGCTGACCTCTCACACCAGCCAGTACAAGGAAGATCTTGTCACCGAGAGGAACGAGCCGCATGAGGCTCGACTAAGATCAATGATCGTCTTGATGATCTGTCAACCTCTTACAAAAGTCTGGAAAGGTCAGTACTCATCCCAACCCCGGCTGCAATTGATGATGCCAAAAAGGGGGAAGGAAAAGAGAAGGAAAGAAAAGAGGAGAGTACCGGAAAGAAGAGTACTGAGAAGCTGACCCCCACCCAAACTGAAAAATCTAAGGGTACAAAGAACTCGAAGAAGACTCAGACTGAAATGGGTGAGGCCCAGGGTGTCCCAGCTGCGAGCACAGCTGAGACCGGCCCAAGTGGCTCAGGAACCCAAGCTGCTCATGTGACTCAGACTCCCACTGATATCATTAAGGAAGTCGCAGAGTATGCTGAGGAGGCTGCTGAAGATTCAGATGAAGAGGAAACACCTCTCCCTCCACCTGTTCAGGGCAAAGGCAAAAAGATACTGAAACTCCCGACCCCTCCAGCAAAGAAAACGAAACGATACATCTCAGCTGAAGTGGAGGCTCGGATTGCCGGATGAAAAGGCGGCAAGGGAGATTGCTTGAAAGCGTAAGCCGCAAACAAGCCTAAGCCTAAGCCTGTGAAAAGAAAATCTAAAGCTCCAAGCAGAGGAGGAAGAAAGCCTGCCAGGCTACCTCCAAGGAAGCTCAAGATCGAAGACGATGAGGACAGGGAAAAGGAGAAGGAGCGAGGAGAGCGAGAATCGAAAAGCGTGGTACATCGAAAGAAAAATCAAGTACCCCGCCGACTCGAAGATGCCTCCCAGAAACCTAAAGAGCTAGATGATGAGACTGAAGCCATATTCGCCCAGATGGACAGATACTTATATAGAGGCGAAGAGGCGAGACAGATCGAGGCTACGAGAAATAGAATCCACTTAGTTGATCTGGAAGCTCTAAGGAAGCGTACTGAGGAAGAAGCCAGGCACATAACTCCTGCTAAAGCTGACATTCCCTATCGTTACAGGAAGTTCAGAAAGAAGGCCACTGATCTGAAATCTCACAGATGGCCGAGAACAGACGAGTGGATGCCGACTCAATTCACTCAGAGATGGGAAAATTCGAAAATTGAGTTCATCAAACGCTATTATTTCTGGAGATTCTGGCCGAACAAGTCTAGAGCTGAAGCTTATGCTGAATGGATGATGCTTACTGAAGCGGATCTCTTCATCCATTTGTATAATGCCATTTCAGAAGGGAAAGAGATTCAGATTCCCGAACCCAGAATCATTCCACCTCCAAAAAGAATAGATGACTCAATTCATGTTGCGACTATTGAAGCTGAAGTGAAGGACGCTGCTAATCAAACATTCTTACAAGATGATAACCCAGCTGACTTCGCGGAATACTTGAAGCTGAGAAAGACCACGTACCGAATGTATGGTGTGCCACCGCTTGCACGACACAATCGCAAGGATTCATGGACCGGATTCAAGGCTTTAAGCGCCCATAGTCTTAGTATTCTCTCTTCATAGTCTAGCAAGATTTGTAATGTACTAAACTGAATCACTCTTATATATACAAATCTTCTTTTGGCTCGACAACAACTTGCTGTCTAAATAGCCGTGTTTGTCTTATGCTTTAACACTCAGAATCACTAAAGTGATTACTGACACACACTCACCTTCTTTATTACTTGTCAGTTTATTGCTTTGTTAGATTCTGCTAGTATTGCTTCAATGTAATGGGGGAAATTATTTTTGCCCTATTTTTCAGTAGTCTAGAACTGATGGAACATCTCCTCTGATCTTACTTGTAAAATTGTAAGGAGATTTGTTTCTGTTTGTTTAGTGTTAGCATAGATGATAGGTTTTGGCATCATCAAATAGGGGGAAATTGTTGGGTGATGATTCTATCCTCAACAATGTTTCACTCAGTGGGAAATGATTCTATCTTCTATACTGAACTAAGCTCAGTAGCCTATGTACTCTGAACTATTGAGAAGATTTGAAGATCCCAAAACCCTATCTGATTGGTGAACCATTCCGTTGTATATGTTGTTTGTCTCTGAGGTTTCAGACTCAGTAGACACTCTGCTCTGGTCAAGGCGCTCAGTAGCTTATTTGCCTCAGCACCAGTGTAGAAGAGTCAGTGATCTTTGGACTCGCAGACCAAGATATCGAGAGAGTCGATCCGAACTCAACGCGAGAGTAGTTCACTGGACTCGGAACCGATCTTCGATAGACTTATCTCATTGTCTATCTACCGAATACAAGGTCGACTCAAGATCGGCGGATAGTCTTCGGGATCGAGAATCTTTTGAAAGACAATCAGCATTGTCATATACGAGGATGAGAGAAGTCAGCTTCAGCTTGTCTCGAAGTCTGTGCTGTCTCAACCGCTCTATCCGCCTCGACAAATGACAAACATACACGTGTCATCCTACCTACTAAAGCTGCAAGTCAACACTTCCCGAAAAAGGAGGAAAAGGCACTATTACCTACGCCAAAAGAGCCGTTTGCTACCAAAAAGAGAGAGAGAAGAAGATCGTCTCCAACGGATCTTTCTCAATCTCTTCTCTATAAATAGAGGGATCATTCAAGATTTGAAAGAGACACACGAGAGAGAGTTCACGAGCTAACGAAGAAACGAACACACACACGAACTTTCAAACGAGCGAATTCCAAAAGCCTAAGTCTTCCGCAAGAATCGAAAGAGTTATATCCGGCGAAAGACTACCTTTAAGCTCATAAGGGAACCAAGCTGAACCGTCAACAAAGCATCTAGTATCCAAGCGACGTGACACGAACTTAAAGCTAAACCTCAGTCGTTCGTCGCTCTAGAAGCTACATTCTTGTTCCCCATCCCTCTAACCCTAAGCTCAATCGATATATCCATAGCTTAGACGAAGGAGTTCACCTTTGAACCCAATCCTTATTGTATAAGGACTCCTTCACTGTTGGAGAAGTTTGTCAAACACTTTAAGTTTGATAAAGTGTAAACTGGGACTTGCTCAGTATAATCCCCAAGTCACGGCTTTGTCCTGTGCACAAGCTGACTGAGACTAACTCAGTATAATAAATAGCCTCCTGATCTATCGGAACAGTGGACGTAGGATTGTTGATATCCGAACCACTTTAAAAATCTCTGTGTCTGTTACATTAATTTTTACTGTGCATACTGAACATCGTATTTAAAATCAATTAACTGTCTCAGTATACTGAACTTCTTATCTACTGAACTGAGACTTAAAACGTTTTCTCACAAAAACTGATTTGGGCCTACACTATTCCGCGCACTGAACTCTTGCTGATCGATACTGAATTCTGACCTAGTCAGTTAGCAGATCTCAGCCGAGTCAGACTTTTAGCGTTTAAACACGATTCAGAACAGTTGTCTGGTCTGCTGAATCATTTCAGTACGGCATCTTCCTGAATAGGACTGTTCGTGTTCGAAGTTGAGAAATTTGGATTCAGGTGTATTCACCCCCCCTCTACACCTGAACTCACTCTCGGGACCAACACAAACCAAATGCGATACTCTGGATCATTTAAAAACACAATGAAATATCATAGTATTCACAATCTAAATATCTATGTGTTTTGTGGGAATAAATTTTGTTTTTATGGCAAAGAGAGCAAAAATTTATGTTTAAGAATTTATACAAAATTTATATACATATAAAGAGAGGGTAGATTATATGATAACACCTTTAATGTGAGAAATATGAACATTTTATAACCATTTAATCAAGTGATTGGAAGTTCCAAATCGTATTTTTATTTAAGTTGCCTTTTTTTCATAATTAAAAGAAATAATTTGCACAAAGGTCTTTTTTTGTAAAATTATGATTCTAATTTATTTTGTAACCTCCATTTATGCTATATAAACCATTTTGTAGTACATCTTTCTAAACATGGGCGCATACGTATACAGACTCAAGAGTTTTTCTTCAATTTTGATTATCAGCATTTTTTTGATAATGTCTACGCAAGATTTGTTGTTTATTTGCTTGTTTTGCGCATAAATCTTATGTTTGATTGCATTGTGTTGTTTTGATTTAATATGTTATTGAATCAACATTTTTCGTTTTCAATTTCTGGTTCTTTTCTTTTCTTAATTTCTTTATATACTTGTATCAAATTATGTTCTAGGTTTCATTGATTTTTTATGTTTCTTAGGTTTGAATAATCAATTGGAAACCTAATTTTTCATATGATCATTTGAAATATTATTGAAAGAATATGAATAAATCGTTTATCAATTCCTATTTTTGTTTTTCGGATTATTTGGTTTTACAAATTACGTTTGTTTTGTTTTCTTCTCTAATTCATTTTATTTTTTGTTAATTTATGCTCTACAAACACTTTATTTATGCACGTTTATAGTGCATATTATGCTTATTTATGCAAGTTTTTGAATTATTAGTTTTTATTTGTTTTGTTGTTATTTCAACAAAATTTTATTTTATTTTTCACTTCTCTGACCACACGGAGGAAGAAAATGGTCGGGATACAGATCAGAAGATCTGAACAGGAGCAAAAATCAGAGCTACTACAACATACGAAGGAGGCAGGTAAATTCTATTCCTTCAACTACCAAACCTAAGTTCAAACACAACTTCTTTCTGCAAATTGTTCATTTGCTTCATACATTTCACTAATCTAGATGGCCTTGTTCGATTAACTAACCTTGGATACATCTCTGCTTCCTTAGAAGTACCCCCTTATCTTCCTTCTTCTTTTGTAGCTTTGACATTATCCTAAGAAAAAAACAGTATACCAAAAAGCAAACGTGATAATGAACAAATCAAGGAAAAGTGTACACTTTATACTCTGAAATGTGTTGTAATAATACTTAATCGTGCAATTTATCATATATTAAAAAAATTGCTAAGTAATAGTATAAAAAGTTGAACATGCAGTAAAACTAAATTCATTTTGCATGTTTATATTTTTTGTTGGTCCGGAGACGAGAGTCAGGTGTAGAGGGGGGGGGGTGAATACACCTGAGTACTAGTTCTTTTTCTCAAACGTGAAGGACAACTGAGCTGTAGGTTGCAACTGATGAACAATGCCAAATAGTAACCTTCTGATCGCGGGTCAGAGTGAGTCAGCTACTAAGTCTCTCCTACTGACTTTGTCAGTACTTGATTCTCAGTGGGAGACTTTTGTGCGGATAAGTGTGTAGGGCCCGGTAGATTTCATCTCAGTTGAAAACATGTTTTTCATAAACCAAATTGTCTTGGCTAGTGCACTTTTCGAATACATTTTATGCAAAGTATGAGTTTATAAGAGATTTGTATGCAGTGCAATAAAATAGTAAACGACACAAGCAATTTTTAACGTGGTTCAGATACGCAAGATCATACGTCCACGGTCCTGCTGAACAGGAGATCTTGTTGATTAATCTGAGCAAGCCTCAGCAAGGTATCTGTGCACTGGACAGACCCTTCTAAGTTATAGTCCTTAGCGACTTTACAGTTCAAACCTAAGTTCGAAGGGGAGGGGATTTTCTCCAACTATGAAGGAGTTCTTACAATAAGAACAGTCACGAATGTGAACTCCTTCGAAAGTTCTAAGCTATAGATATGAACGATTGAGCTTAGATAGAGAAGAGGGATCTAAAGAAAGAAACTCTAGAGAGAAGAACTAAAAATATTCTGCTAAGCAAGTTCTTCACTGGATCTTCTTGAAAGCGCTAGAGTGTTTCGAAAGCTTGAGCGTGTAATCCCTTTGATATCCCGTGCGTGGAGCTCGAAAATGCTTCTCTATTTATAGTTGTGACCCAGACATTTGCCCGTTGGAGAGGACGATGCCACGTGTTACAAGCGTCCAAGGAAAACGGCCATATGTTCGAATTGTTGCAGCAGAGTTGTTGATTACTGTGCATGAGAGCAGCTTTAGTAGGTCAGAGCAGGTAGAGCTTAGACGGCTTCTCATTGGTCGAGGTTTGTGGTAGGTGAGATCTGTCAGACATCGGTCTTCATCGGAGTTGACTCTCACTCATCCTCGTATGATCTTCTGCTGACTTTCGAATGATGTTAAAAGCTGGGTCGTTTCCTTTCGGATACAGTAGACCTGATAAGATCTCTGTCTTCTTCGTCTGAGTCTGCTGATAGTATATATTCTACTAGTGTAGTTAGCTAATGACTCTGAAGGTACTGAGCTTGAATATAGTGTTCTTCTACTGATGTCAGTCAGCTGATGAGATGTCTTCTACTGAGTGATGGTGAGCTGATGACTTGTGAACACAAGCTCTTACATTGATGACGTGGGGTTCTGGAAAGTAACTTCTTACTGAAGTTCAATCCAACATTTACCCCTAACAGGACTTAGACAAAAATGATAATAGATAAAAATAATCTGTCTAGCCTATTACATCATCTAGTCCTATCGACTATACACAAGGGATACAAGCCGGGTTTTGGGATCTTCAATTCCATAGCATGAAACACTATGATTTCCCCCATTACCAATAAACAGATAAGTCCTATTATAAGAACTACTGATAAAGTAATACTAAGTATCCTCTAAGTGGTTGTTAAGACAAGCCACTGACTCATAACCCAACATTTTTAATCACATAAAATGCACAAATCATAGCAGTTGTGTAATGGTGCAAAAAAAAAAAAAAGTAAAAACGTGCAATAGAATATGATATAAATGTGCACTTGGTTAATACCAACATATAATGCCCCCTAAAAATATTATAATTGTTCAGTTAAAAATGGAAAATAGTACATATAATATTGCAAAAGTGTACATATTTCACTTAATAATCGAACAACAACCACAAATTAGCAAAACAATGTAATATCGCCCAAAAAAAAGTGCTTAAAAGAAAAGGAATAAATGTGCATACTTCACTTAATAGTAAAAGCACAAAACCTCAAAATTATGTAGTTGTATAACATTTTTGAACCCATTCAAATATATAATCTATTACAAATTCCATACTAATGAGTTGTACTCTATTGCATAAAAAAATCACAGAAAGGTACATGTTTACAAACTAAAACGTTCAGATCTTAGCAACAAAAATAATAATAATAATAATAATAATAATAATAATATCACAATACTTAATCGAATAAATTTAGTTTTGGGAAAAATTCAACCTATTCGTCAATCAAAACATACAAATTCGTCAATTAACAGTGCATAAATAAATTAGTTGTGGGTATTTCAGAATCTTGAAAAATCAATGATTTTGGCCGAAAAAAACACTTAACAATTAAATCTGCGAATTCTTGGTAGGTTCCGGATGAAGGGACGATCAATGGTTGAATTCTCACGGATAAGTTTTGTTGATTTTCCGCAACAATATATTAATTTATAATGCATAAATATCATTTTTGGGATGTGGTGGTTTCAATGTAGATATGAAGAGGGATTGGGAACCGCTAATCATGCGGAGGAGAAACTAAACGAAAGAAATTGAAACAATGAATATGAACAGTTTAGGGCAGGGTTTGATTATTTTGTTAAAGGAATTTTCCCCTAATACTCTCTGTGCAAAGTTTTATTACTGAATAGTGCAATTCGGGAAAAGTAAAAGAAAACGAATCTGGATGTCAATTTTCATGATCTAAAAGATGATAACTGTTTATATTTCTTATTCTAAGGGGGTGTTCCTATTGGAACCCCACCCCATATAAAGATATTGATGAGAAGCTACATTTAACTTAATTATTATTGCACATATATAGATATCTAGATAATGTGTAACATGACTCATAGATACCGAAACACTTTTTCCATGCTTTGATTTTTCAAGCAAATAAGAGAATAGTTTGTTGTCTTAGATAGATAATACTCCTTCTGTCCTGCTATTTCTGTCATACTTGCCTAATCGGGCTGTCCCGCTATTTATGTCCTCTTTCCTAAAATAGTAAAAATTACTTTTAAACATAAAATGAAGTGGGTCCCCCTTAATCACTACTCAACCCCCACATTCTTATACTCTCTCTCTTCAAAAATCTATCTCTCACTCGATTATGTTCCGCTCCGAACTCAGAAAATTATAATTTTTATCTTTTTGAAAATTTTAGATTATTTCTTCAAATACAATATAAAAAAATATAAAAAATAAAAATCGATTGTCTTTCACTAGCCTTGCAAAAATTTGGATAATTCTCATTTCTTTTCACCAACTACTCCTCGAAAACTGTGTCATTTTCTTTATACAATTAAAACTCATAAAATACACACTAAATTAAAATTTATTAATCTCCGTGCCGAAGTCAACTGGGACGTTTTTAGCGGGACGGAGGGAGTATAATGGGTTGGACTACCGTGCACCCAGTTGCAATCATGTCGAACTGGACCTAATTTTGACTCAATCCAGATCCATCTGACCAGTTGACTTGTATTGTTTAAAATAATAATAATAATAATAATAATAATAATAATAATAATAATAATAATAATAATAATAATAATAATAATAATAATAATAATAATAATAATAATAATAATAACAAAACCCTACTCTATCTCTCATTAGCTACTCTCCGCCTCTGTTCTCTCATTCTCCAATCTCCGCTTCCGCTCTTTACCTCCGCTCTCTCATTCTCTGCTCCTCTCTCTTGTCTAGGTCAGATTTTTCAGTATTCAATCATTGCTTCAAAATAAGGCAGACATTACTTTCGACCCTGCTTAGTGAAGGTTTGGTCAAACTCTGGTTTGATCTATGATTTTATATTTGGCCCGAGCTAGTGGATTGCAGTATCTGGATATGCATGTAGAATTGTAGATAATTGATGTATTTGATATGAGTTGCAATGTTTGACTTGCTAATTTTGTGTATACTTGACGGTAAATAATTGTGGAACTATTTGAGAAGAATACTTTTTTCTGTTGTCAACATCTTTGATGTAACTATGTGATTTCATATGATTATCGAATTAAAGTGACACATTCCTTAATTATAATTGACACTTTACTTTAATGTGACTGACACTTTGAGATAAATAACATTTTTGTTCGTTGCAATTGACACATTTATTCATTATAAATGACACTCTATAAGAATGTGACACTTTTGTTAGAAGCAAATGAGATACTATACAAATGATATTTTTCCTCAAAAACAAATTACACTTTTGTATGAAAACAAATGATACACATTACAAATGATACTTTTGTTCAATGCAAATGACACTCTTGTTCGAAGCAAATGATACTTCTGTAAGTGATGATAGAAAGTGTTCAAAATGAAATAACACTTTTATTTTAAACAAATAATACTCAATGAATGACACTTTTATTCACAACAATGACATGTCCGTCCTTACAATAATTGAATTTTAAAAAAAAAAACGAAACAAAAAAAAAAGAACAATGACACTAGCATGATGTTTGCGGGTGCGGATTCGGGTAGAGACGGATAATTAAATTGAAATTGGGCCAAAAAAATCCATATGCACCTGTGAACAGGTACACCTGAGTTTTTGTGTAATATAATTAGAAAAAAAACATGTAAATCTTTAATAAATTAATTGGCGTGGTTTCTTGGCATTGAGATATTCTCAATATTCCAAAGCAAACTCAAAAGCCAACACCCACCTTCCCATTTCGCTAATTCCTTGATTCGATCTCCCTCTCTCGCGCTGCAGACAATAATACCGGTACGCCTTCTGCATTTAGTTTGATCAAGCCTTGTATTTCTTGAGAAGTGTGTCATCAACTCATTTTGATGATGGGTAGTAGGTAGACATGCAGAAACCAAAGGAATTGCTGAAGGAGATATTCATTTCGGCGGGAGCAGAACGCAAATCGCGTCACCCTCCCATCGAAACTCACTGGCAGCTAGCACCCATAAAAGAGCAGCGCCGGGGCCTCATGAAGACTCTGTCGCAGCCATTCAGGTACAGAGGGAGGAGGAGCCACAGTAAGATGACGATGATGGAAGGGACTCGAAATCCTAAAGATGAAAAAACAGTTGATGCGTTTCGTGAATTGCTTTTCCTGGAGGGTCACTTATCAGAGAAGCAATTGGATTATCATACTCTCTTAAGGTTATTTCTTTAATTCCCCTTCAGTTATAGTAATAGATATTCTGGTTTTTGACTATGTTACCTTGAGTTCTGTGGCTAGCAGAGAAGTAAGTGGACATCATTTTCTCTTGTATATCTTTCTATTTATCCTGCAGATTCCTTAGAATGAGAGACTTCGATCTGAACAAAGCTAAAGACATGTTTGTGCAGTATATTAAGTGGCGCGAGGAATTGCGCGTTGATAAAATCTTGCAGGTATATCTTGTTAACCAATCCGGATCTTCTGCCCCAATTTATGAGGAACACTACATGGCCCACCAATCAGGTGGTGCCACGTGTGTTTTTAAAGTTAAACAAACACTATAATATTAATTACATGGCCCACCAATACACACGTGGCACCGCGTGATTGGTGGGCCACTGAGTGGTCCTTGCAAAATTGGGCCAGAAGATTTCTGGCGCTGGTTAACTGGCTAGATAATATTTTACTATATGCACTGTTAATAATGTGGTAAATTTGATGGTACCTTAACCTATTGTAGGAACATTCGTTTCTAAGTTAAAGGTCACATTACAAACATGCAGTTTTAGGTATATATCGTGTTATGATGTGGCTCAAATCCTAATCCTTAATGGAAATTGAGTCCTATCACACATCGAATAATTAATGAAGTTTATCATTAATTTCACCTATAAATAGATAAGTTCTCTAATTGTTTTAAGTGTGCTTCTATGCATTATAGCCCACATGTTATGAGATTAGTCAGTTGTACTGATTGACCATGTTTTTGTGGGTATGTGTTTTTGGGTCTAGGACCATATTCGAGAGGCTCGTTTTGTATTATCCTCTTTATTAGTGGATTGTTTCTCCGCCGCCTGTGGATGTAAGTCGATTGACCGAACCACGTTAGATTCTCTGTGTCTATTTCTTTATCTCTGTGTTATTCTTTGTTATTTTCTCGGTTGGGTTCCAATAACTCATTCGTCACATTTTGAGGGTCCGAAGATCCTAACATATCGAGATTCATATCAAATGTTTCGGTTAAAGAACTTCTTGCATGCATTGTTCTATCACGTAGAAGCTCACCTCCACATTTGTGGCAATATATTAACTGATAAAGGTTTTGCACTGCGTGTAAACAAGAGTGTTGTTTTGTTTTCAGACAATGATGGTGGAAGATTTACATATCTCCTACTCATATGTACTGATTGAATTTCTACCGCAGGAGTTCAAGTTTGAAGAATGTGAAGAAGTAAAAAAATGTTATCCTCATGGATTTCATGGAGTAGACAGATATGGCAGGCCAGTTTATATTGAAAGAATTGGAATGGTTGATCTTGAAATGTTTCTTCGAGTAACTACCATCGAGAGATTCGTGAAGCATCACATATGTGAACAAGAAAAGACTCTGAACTGGAGATATCCTGCTTGCTCACTTGCTGCAAAGAAACACGTAGCTTCGACCATAACTATTTTGGATGTGAAGGATGTGGTAAGAGATCTTTCTACTCTTCCCTCTCTGTCAGCAACGTAGAAATGATATGCACTGTTTCTCGAAGTCTAGATCTAAATTCTATATAGGAAGAAACATATGTAGGCTTTAAGATTTCAATGGTGTTAGAAGTCTGGAACAATCGCCGGAGGCTAAGCTTAATCATGTTTATCTTGTGCAGTGCATGATTTAAAAGTTAATGTATTTTGTGTAATTTAGATAAAAGTAGAAATATCTAGAACACATGGTGCCTCATATAGCCTACATACTCAGGGGCGGATCTAGGATTACAAGGAAGGGAGAGAAATTTGAGAATTTGACTGAAAAGAGGACTAAGTGTAGATTTTGATGGGGCGAAATACAAAAAAAATCGAAAATTACACATAAAAAGTCGAGTTTCGACAATATAGTGCCTCATTAACTCCTCTAGCACCATTAGATTCGACTGGTCAAGTTTCTTCAGTTTTTCACGTCTGGCCTGGAGTTTTCGAAGACACCTTTTAAATTAAATGGGTGTTTCTTTCTTTTGTCTGAAGCAAATTTATGTTGAGTTTATGAAAATAAAAGGAGAATTTGTCTGCCTCCTGTTGCATTCAATTTTTTAACTAAATTCACATGTATATACATCTTCTTACAGGGAATGAACCATTTCTCGAAACCTGCTCGATATCTCTTCATGGAAATTCAAAAAATCGATAGCTGCTACTACCCTGAGGTGGGATTTACACTAAATTCTGTTTTAGTTTCTCATCTATCACATGCTCTCATTGTTGTTGTTCTTTATATAAAAATTGACTATGATATCGATGAGATTCTTGTTTTTCTTCGATATTCGGATTGGAATTTGATTATGTACTTGCATGATACTTTAATTACCATAACACTTCCATATATTGCAAGACAAAGTTACATTTTTCATATGGTACTGATTAATTAGGACTGTTTTGTTAACACTCAAATGTATTTGGCAATAAAATTATGGAGCGTTCACGAATAATGTCTAGAGAACAAGTTGACAGTGCGATGATTTCCTTCAGAACTGAAGCTTAATTTCTCACCTTTCGTTGTTCGTTCCCATCTGTAAACATGTGATTATCCAGCTCCAAGTTTGAGTTCATGCATCTGCATATCCATGTGGTAAATACCTTTCATTGGTGATGTTTGCAGACACTGCATATACTTTTCATAGTGAATGCTGGACCAGGATTTAGAGTAGTTTGGAAAGTAATCAAACCTTTTCTTGATGCCCGCACGTTAGCTAAGATCCGAGTAAGCACATTGGATTTTTTTCTTGCTGTTTTTATCTCGACTTTCTCCCACCGTGGAAGAGAATCAAGGGAGTTGGATTTAAGTCTCTGCAGCACAAATTTGCAGGTGTTGGGATCTGACTACAAAAGTAGCCTACTTGAAGCTATTGATCCAAGGTACAGTATTCATCAACGCTTCTGGGAGGTGAATTTTAATTTTAAGTTAAATGAAGTCTCTATCGTTTGGCTTTAAAAATCCAATATGAAACTTCATACACCTTCAAGTTCATAGGAATTGGGTAGTAAAGAACAGATCAAAAGGTCGATTGTGTGAACTAGCGAGAGCCCCGTGTTGTGTTTCCAAGCATGTTTTGTTTCGGGACTGAGTGATGTAATCGCTGCTTTTACAGTAACCTCCCAACTTTCTTGGGGGGAAACTGCTCGTGTTGTGAGGCGGGTGGCTGTCTCTTTAGCGACAAAGGACCTTGGAATGATCCTGAAATCACAACAATGCTTGAGGTTTTTTCTTTTCCTCACAAACCGTTTGTTTTTGTTATTTCGGGTGCTTTTCGAGTAAGGTGGCTTAGATTCACCACCTACTTTCTCTGCTAGGCAATGCTTTACACTGAGGATGAGGAGGAGTGTGGGCAGATGGACTGTTCAGACAAAAGGAGTGCCTTGTTTGGTGATAATGTAAGTAAGCATAAGTTGATCTAGACTCCTCTTCTTCAACTTCTCGTTTTTTCGTTTCGATACGCAGGAGAACGTAGGATATGTGGATAAGCATCTGCTGCAGAAGATCCAAGCTTTTGAGCCTGTGATTCAAGATGCTAAAGAAGTAGGTTTTCCATCTATCAATCATGCAGTTTTTTTTTAAATGCAAATTTGAATAATACATGTTTTTTTCTGCAGAAAATCAGGATGCTTGAAACTGCACTGAAAGATACCAAGTTGGTAAGTAAGCAGAGTCAATAATCTTATTTCCTTACATAAGCCTCTTTATTTTATTTTACTTTTTCTTTGTTATTTTTCTCATCTTACAGGTTTTAGAAGGACTTGCACAGCATATGGAAGAGCTGAAAAGATGAATAAAATCTCATTTACCAAGTTTTTTACTTACAAATAATATGAAAAAATCATTTGTAGAATCTACACAAACTAATGCAATTATAATCCCCCAAGAGAAAAGGTCATATTGACAACTAAGTTTTCGGTTGGACTCATGTATCTTACAATTGTACTATTTTCTATATCTTACATTTTAGTTAAATAATAAAATCATAATAAATTATAGTGGGTGTCATAAATGCTATGTATCAATACATTTATGGAATATAACATACAATGGAGTAAAAAAGTGTCACACAAGTCCTTATGCTAATTTTTATTTAATTTTGTTGGAAATTTTGTAGTTTCAAGTTGCCTTTCTAAGAATACCCGAGTAGTGTTTAGAAAACCCTTGCCATAGAATTTTCAAATGGTACTTACCATTCATCTATTGGATGGAGAAAGCCTTGCAAGGAAGGTCATGGGCGTGTGTATCTGTTGGTTCAGAGACGAGTCTTCAGGGAATGAGAATTTGAATACACTTGAATCCAAGTTTTAACTCAAACAGCAAAGTTGGTCTTTTAATAAAGTCACTTACTGAATCAGAGATTCAGCTCATCAAGTTAGCTTACTGTTCACTAACTAAAGTCACTTTACTAGCAGTTCAGTACAAGTATAAGTGCGCAATGTGCAGGCCCAAAATTTATCATCTCTTTGAAAAAAGTATTTACAAAAAATATTCAAGTTTATGCTTGCCCGCGTCTTGAGATTTTACTGAAATCCAACAGTTGTATGATTTTGCAAAACAGTTTTATCGTGAATGAACAATAAATCAATAAAACAATAAATAACACACATATTTTATAGTGGTTCGGATATGAAAAACCTTGCGTCCACTTTCTTGTTTACAGAATGACTTGTATTTTACTGAACAAGTTCAGTCGATCTATGTACATGATAGATCTCGACTTAGTTATAGTCCTAAGTGACTTTATAGGGTCCAAACACACAGGGTTTGAAAGTGTTTCCAACTAGAAGGAGTTCTTACAACAATCATAAAATGATCTCCTTCAAATCTAAGCTTAAGATATGTCTCAGGTTGTGTTGGGTATGAGATTCAATATGATAAGATTTGAAGATCCCAAAACCCCTAACTGAATGATGAACCTAATAATGTAATAGCTTAGTTGAGTTCAGCATGTTAGGAACTTAGTAGGCTAGCTAGAGTTCAGTAGCTGATAGGTTCAGTAGAACATCTTTTGTCAGCCAGAAGGACTCGGCACTGAGTAACTCAGTTGGATGTTTCAAAACTCACTGAGTCAGCCAAGAAAATCGAGCCAAGTACTAAGTATCTCAGAAGAATGTCAGTAGAAGACAACTTAACTAAAGCGTCCGAGGAATTTGAGGAAGTCAACTCAGTACCCGCGTTGGAGTTTGAACAAACCTCACCAACTCTTTAACCTCGACCAATGAGGAGCTGTCAACACTGTACCTACTCTGACACAAAGCTGCTCCTTAAACTGAAAAAAAGGAAATCCCTACAGTGAAATTCAAAACTCAAGATGACTGTTTTCTTGTCATTTTCGACACGTGTCTAGACCTTTTCTAACGGATCTATTCATGAGTCAAGACTATAAATAGATAAGAGTCTTCATGCAGAGAAGACACTGGGAAAACTAAACACATTCAAGTATTCAAACGCTCTAGCAACCAAAATGCTTACACAACGAAGAACTCATACACGGAGAGATATAATTAGTTCTTCACTCTAGAGATCTATTGTTCCCATTCTCTATTCTAAGCGATTCTTGTAATATATTAAGCTTAGAAAATTCGAAGGAGTTCAGCTTATTGAACTGTTCTTATTGTAAGAACTCCTACTTAGTTGGAGAAAATCAAACCTCGTGTTTGAAACTATAAAGTCACTAAGACTATAACTAGAGTATCTGTCTAGCGTACAGATCGACTGAGTCTTGTTCAGTATAAGTAATCAAGAACTCCTGCTTTGTTCAGGACAGTAGACGTAGGATTCAGCGTACAAACTGATTTAATGTTTCATTGATTTACTGTTCATCCTGCATACAAACTGATCTTTAAAAATCACCCAGCATAAAACATGTTTTCAAACTGAGACGAAAGTTATTTTTGGCCTACACTTCCGCACTCTATCTTATACCGAATTATTGTTCACTGACTAAAGTCAGTAGATAGGACTCAGTAGACATACACCTTCTGCCCACGCGATCGAGAAAGCTTATATGGCTAACTGATCTGTTTAACAACATTATTCAGTAGATACTGACTTTTGCGTTTGAGTTGAAATTTGCACTCAGGTGTATTTACCCCCCCCCCACCACCCCCCCACCTGAAGACTCGTCTATGGACCAACGATTGGTATCAAAGCATGTTCTTCTGTTCATCATTTTCTGAATGGTCTACTCAAACAGATCTTGAAAACCGTTTTTCTCTGCACTTGCATATCTTTCATAGCATCCTATATCAAATCTTCACTATGACTGACATATAAGGTATAAGGACAGTGCCCATGTTTTCAGTAGAAAACTACGTGGTATGGTGTGTAAGAATGGAAGCACACTTAACATTTCTGCATGACGAGTGTCCTGGAGAAATGACCTATTGTTCCCATTGTCGACAATGTCGAATATGCAGTTGTGGCAGCAATAGGTACCAGAATCGGTGAAAAGGTTCCATTAATACGTTTACACGTACCAGTACAGACAAGTAAAAAAGACAAGTCACTTCTATTTATACTATAGCCTATACCGAGAACTTGTCATAAAGTTGCCTCAATTGTGATACACTTTTATGACTCAATAGTTCATACAATCACTATAGTTTAATGTGATCTACTACACACTGTATGATTTATTTTTTGTTTGAGATAATTGACTATTTAATGCAATTATATCAATCCAGTTAGAAAAATAAGATTAATGGTAAATAGGAACATTGTATACAAGCTAAACCAATTTGCTTTCCGTACACAAATCCAACAAACTCACCTTTAAGCTCCGATTCATGTTCCTTTATTGTGTAGATTTATGTCACCATTATCTTGTTTGATTTCAACTATGAAGCAACATGCACTTCCAATTTTGATGTTATAGATGCGCAATTGCATTTTCCATTAGAAGTTAGCTAAAGAACAAAAAGTCTTCATTTTTTGAATCATTTATTTTGAATCTTGAACTGTCTTGATTCTCGTTGATATTCACTAGATAATACTCTTTAGAAACGGGTCTGTTTTTAGAGTATGTCTCTATAATCGAAAGTAGAATTCATTTTCCTTTCCACTCACTTAGATTTCTTCCACTTTATCAATTTTCTTCGGTGGACCCCTCTTGTTCTTGTTTGACCCCTTCATTTTAAAAGTTGTTTCTATTACTACATCTCTTTCTTACGTTTTTTTGAAGTTTTTTTTTTCCAATTTCTTAGTTAATAGGGTTAGCGTTGTTCTCCTTAAAAAGTAAACATATATAATAAATAAAATGATACTAAAGATTCGAGCAATAGAATTTCTCAATTATAGTACAAGTTATTAAATCGAATGTAGTTATTCAATCTAATAGAATAATTTTTCCGTATCTAGACTAACGCAAATCCATAACAATATAAAATGTGACCAATCAACCAACCCACAAAACTATTTGTTACAATTAAAATCTTGTAGAAATCTCACTCTCTCTCTCTCTCACTCTCACTATTTTCTTCCACTACGATACATCTAAAGACCCAAGTTAGAGTACAACCAAATAAGAAAAACAATCTACCAAGAAAATAGCAAGTTCATTACAATATGTGAACGCTTTAAAATTGATAACTACACAAGCTAATTTACTATTTTTACTCTTGACAATGACAAAGAAAGTTGGTACTTTATTATTATTATTATTATTATTATTATTATTATTATTTATTTATTTATATTTTATATTTTTTAATTTATGGGATTTGAATCCATAACTTATCGGTCTCGGGCTTTTAAATAAAATAAAGTTGATGTATTTGTAATTTGTCTATTACTACTATCATCTCATTTCCCTCCGCCACAATCTCAGCAAATTCTGGATCACCTCTAGAAACTTTGAATTTCTCCCACCTAAAGACCTTTGTCATTTTTAGTAGGAATTCTAGCGAACATTTTCCTTCTCTTCATTTCATGTCAAACGATTCCATTTTTTGTGAATTTACTTTTTGAAGAACACAATATGAGTGCCGGGGGGGAACTTCTCAACGTCGATCCGGTGGAAATGAAATTTCCATGTGAGTTTGTTGTTCCCATTGATCCCCATCTCTGTTTAGTTGTTCTTTGTGTTTTTGTTTTCCTTCGTGTACTCATTCTTCTTTGATTGATTAGTTGAGTTGAAGAAGCAGATATCTTGTTCTCTGCAAGTGTCGAATAAAACTGAAGATCATGTCGCTTTTAAGGTAAAAACGATCACTCGATTTGAATTTCTGCTCCAGATGCTCGATGATTTTGAGTTTGTACCACATTTAATTTTCTGTATCGCTTTCGATTGCTTTCCACATTCAGATTAAGACCACAAATCCGAAGAAATATTGTGTTCGACCCAACATTGGGATCATTTTGCCCCGTTCCAGCTGCGATATCGTTGGTAATTAAATCCCTCAATTTCCTCGTGTTTAAGATGAATTTTTGTTGCTTGGTGTCTATATGGATGTAAATGATTTTAGCCCGTTCCCCAACTTTGTTTAGTCTTGTCTCTTGCAATTGTGCTTGAAATGTAATCCCTCCCTCCCATTATCTATGTCCAATAGAGACTCGGCACGGATATTAAGGCAGGTTGTAGAAAGGTACAAAGTAGCACAAAAGCTTGTGTGTATCACTTTCGTATACCCTTGTGTGTAACACACTACAAGGGTATTGACATGTGTTAAATATAACCCACTTGATTTAATGAGAAATGTCACATGTCAATACCCTTGCAGCGTGATACACACAAGGGTATACGAAAGTGGTACATACAAGCCGCTCCGATAAAGTAGTGGTGGAAAGGTATAAAGTGGTGGGGTCCACGTATTTAGATGATTGTGGACCACTCATTTATGTTGACTTTTGAAATAGGACATAAATAATAGAACAAACAAATGTAGCAAATGAGACATAAATAATAGGACGGGGGAGTATATGTTCAAATCAACTCGCTCGTTGGAAAGTCATAATAGATTGATGAAAGGAGGTTGATCACATAAGGATATTTTTCATTTTTTTTTCCTAATATAATTATTTTGCTTATTGAATTGTGCAAAAGTTCATTTTAAAATTTAAGGTATATTAGTATGTTCTCAACTATCAATCTGAATAATGAGATTACTAAACATTTGGTTTGAACATGAAGAGCAAGTGTGTTACTATGAAAAGTGTGTAGAACAATAGGAAATTTATTTTCTTTAGTATTTTTAATACGCAGATGAAATTTATTATCATCTAACTTCATTTTTGTTAATGGGGATCCTGATATATCTCTTCTTGTAGTTACAATGCAAGCACAAAAGGATGCTCCTACAGAAATGCAATGCAAGGATAAATTTTTGCTTCAGAGTGTAATTGCGCCCCCTGGTGCAACTACAAAAGACATCACTGCAGAAATGGTTCCTCTCTCAATTAAATGCTTATCTAATACTCCCTATGTCCCGCTATTACTGTCATACTTTTCTAATCGGCTTGTTCCGCTATTATTGTCATCTTTCCTAAACTACTACTCTTAAACAAAAACTGAAGTGGATCTCTCCTACTTAATACTTCACACGATTTTTATTCCACTCCGTACTCGGAAATTTATGTAGCAAATGAGACACGCTATTACTGTCCCATTTGGTTTCGACACGGAGATTAAGAAACTTTGTTTAATTGAATATTTTATGAGTTTTAATTGTATTAAGAAATGAGCACAATTTTCGAGGAGTGGTTGGCGGAAGAAATAAGAATTTATCCAAATTTTTGCAGAGCAAAGTTGAGGCAATCGATTTTTTTCTGTTTTTTTTTTTCATATTGTATATTAAGAAATAATCTTAAGTTTTCAAAAAGTTAAAAATCATAAATTTTCGAACATGGAGTTGAACGAAAATCATGTAAGAGATAAATTTTTGGGGAGAGTATGATAATGTGGAGATGAATATTAAGTAGGAGGAACTCACTTCATTTTTTGTTTAAAAGTAGTTTTTGCTATTTTAGGAAATAGGACAGTAATAGTGAGACAACCCGATTAGAAAAGTAGAACATTAATAGCGGGACGGATGGAGTACCTTTTAATAATTTAATTGTCCCAACAACAATATGAAAGGAATGTCAGGAAACATAATAGTAGATGTCTTAGGCCTATGCTGAAGTTGAATTATGTTGATCATAAATCAGTGAGTAGTCTTCTTTTGATTAATTTGGATTGCATTAGATTTTGATACGGTTAGCTGAAGACTATGAGTAACTAAAACGATGTCTTCTTTTGTAGTTCAATAAGGACCAAGGAAAGGTTGAAGAGTGCAAGTTGAAGGTGGTGTATGTCTCACCACGCCAGCCGCCATCTCCAGTTGCTGAGGATTCAGAAGAGGGCTTTTCACCTTGCAACAACACAATGGAAAACCTCAGTGATGTTCGTGTTAATCTATCTGTCATTTTGGTTTATGCATCTTTACCACTTCATATCTGAACAGCTAAAGAGATGTACTCCCTCCGTCCCGCTATTAGTGGTTCACTTTCTCGATTGGGATGCCCTACTAAAAGTGGCTCGGATCTAATTTGACAAAAAAATTACTATCATATCTCTTATTTTATCATTTATCTCTCCTACATTATCATCTACTCTCATTATAAAATTCATTTTCTCTCTCATACTTTATCATCACTCTCTCTCTCTATATCTCACTTATCTTCTATCTCCTACTTTTTCATCTACTTCTCTCTCATACTTTATCATTTACTTTCTTAATAATCGTGTCGAAAAGTTTTGAGCCGGACGAGAGGGAGTAAGAGTTATGTCTATCCTATCATGTTTTTTTTTAAATTATTTTAATTATCAGGGAAAAACTATTGTTGCAAAATTAGCCGAGGAGGAAGCTAATGCAGTTCAACAAGGGAACAAACTTCGTCATGAATTGGTCAGTTATTCAAAGTCATGCATTTATTTGCCATGTTTGGATATATATTATTTAATCTCCAAGTATTCTTGTCCCGAAATTGTTGAAAGTAGCTGATGAGGGAAATTTTGTCACATTATAGTCATGGTGACCACTTCTTTCCCTTCAGATTTGCTTAGCAAACACGCAATTTCGAACATATTTTCGTAGTTTGGATTCAATTGAGGAGGAAATATAGCGGAAAGGTTTCTCTATCCCAAATTACGCATCCTTATATTTTGTATCCTTCGATGAATGTCATGTTGACACTTTGAAAGCCATTGTTTTTGTGATGCATAACTACCTGTGTGATTTTTCTTACAGTATGTATATGTTGCCTCTTTTCCACTTTCTTTGTAATGTCTTGGACTGGTTGTGTGTGTGTAGGATCTGTTGAAGCGTGATGGCAAGAAAAAGGGAGGAGTATCCATCACTCTGGTTATCATTATTGGCTTGGTAGGTATTGTTTTGGGATACCTTATGAAAAGATAAGGTCGGTTTGAAAATACAAACTTAGGAACCACATCATTTTTACCCCTATTTTTTGTTTTTTTACATTTTCCTGCCACCTTCATGTGTATCTCCTCCCCCTTATTTCATTCTCCATGCAAGTCATATTTGCCACTAAACGAGTGTAATAAAAGTTTTGGAGCCAATAATGCATGAAAAGGGGAGAGATTCAGTTAGGGGTTATTTCTTACTTTTATTGCAATGCTTATTTTAGTATGTGTCTCGCTGTTTTTATTAGGGGTGTAAGTGGTTCCGCTCCGAACCGCAAAACCGATCGGACTGAACCGAACCAAACCGAAAAATATGGTTTGGTTTGGTTCGATTTCGCGGTTTGGTTCGGTTTATTTTTTTAAAAACCGTTTATATTCGGTTCGGTTCGCGGTTTCAAGAATTTTTGAACGGTTCGAACCGAACCGAACCAATGTCTTATTTTTTAATTTTTTTTTATTTAATATTTGTCTTTCTTATATGAGAATATCATTGGATTAGATATTAGATATAAGTTAAGATCAATTCTAATCTATACAAAGGAAGAGAAAGGAGTAACAACTCTATACTTATGAGTTCGGAATGAGTGACATTCTATAAACTATTATTTTTGCATTATTAGGATTTAAAAAATAAAAAAATAAATAAAAAGATGAACCGATGAACCGAACCGAACCAAACCATTTATAAGCGGTTTGGTTTGGTTCGGTTCCGATATTTTGAAACACATCGAACCGAACCGAACTGAACCATTTTTATGTGTTCAGTTCGGTTCCTAAAATACATAAAAAACCGAACCAAACCGAACCGTTACACCCCTAGTTTTTATTTTAGTTTCATTTTTCAATTATCCCACTATTCTTGTCTTTGTCTGAAAAAAGAAAAATAATTTGTGGACCATAATAAATTAAACAATGGACCCCACCACTTTAACACACTTTCCACCCATTTTAAGACACCTCCACCCATATTGTTAAACTCCATGCTGAACACCACTAAGACAAGAATAGCAGAATGAAGAGACTACGATTTTAATGGGATATATTATCTTTAGGTATCCTTGTGTGCAACTGGTTGCTTGTGCAATCGGGTTGCACCAACACTGCAGGAAAATTGATTTTTAGCTAGGCGCATTTTATCGCCAAATGTATACTTTTAGCGACGAAATAGTGCATTCGCGAGGAATGTTGTTTTTTCGCCAATGTTGTGTCGCCAATGACTCTCCTCGCTAATGCCCAATTTTAGTAGCAAGGAAATAATAATCTTCCTTGCTAATGTATAACCTCAATAGTGAGAAAAAATTTCGACGCCAATGTATGATGTGAAATTACTAAAACACCCATTTTCAGTTATGTCCTTTAATGTGAAAAGTTCAATATACCCCTCATCACCAATATTTTATTTTTCTAGCCAATGTATGATAAGAAAATACCAAAATACTCTACATTTTATACCCTTCCTCGCCTATAAATAGTTTTTCTCGCCAAATGGATGATGTGAATATACCATAATACCTTCCATTAATGTGAAATGTTAAATATACCCCTCCTCGCCATTAATTAGTTTTCCTCGCTAAGTAAATGTATATATTTTTTTAATTATTAAAATACAATTGGGATAAATTTTTATAATGTTATTAAATATTATTATATATTTGAGACTAATTAGCAAGAAACTTTTAGCTGTAATAACAACGATTTAATTCTTGCAAAAAAAATCTAAAATCAATTATTATTTTATCAATGAATTGATTAATTACAACCACATTTTGCAAAAAATGAAAAAATAATTCATAAATTAAGTAATAATGGAAGTAAGAATTACAATATTAAAATTACATATTATATACGATTCGAGAAGCATTCAACTACATCGAAAACACGGCAATTCCGGAGATGTCATATCGCCCAGGCGCACGTCAAAAAAGCAGTTCGCCACGACGGCAAAACCTATGAGCGGCCCCAACTCCACGACCGAAAAGCCTTTCATTTTGGAATGAGGGGCCTTGGAACAGATACACATCGTATTCATTACACAAGATTGATATGGGCTACCAACTTACTAGGGGACAGAGTTACAGTTTGTTCTTCTTTCTTCCTCAACTGACCCTCTTGGCGTGACTTTCGTGCATCCGGACCAAAATACAGTACAAAAGCAGTACAATCACGTAACACATTGGTCCTATAAACTACTCGTGGATTTTCTCACGAGAAAAATGTTACAACGGGGTCAAAACAGTGGCTCGCAGGCCGCCCCAAACACGAAAATTAAATCCGATAATGACAAAAATATGACCTAATCATACATCTAACAGCAACAATCAGAGCCTAAACTAGGCTCTGATACCAATTGAAGGAATAATTAGGGTTAGGAACGATACCTTCCTCCTTCGTATGTTGTCGCGGCTCTGATTGTTGCTCCTGTGTCAGATCTTCTGATCTGTGTCCCAGCCTTTTTGTTCCTCTGATCTTCTGATCTGTGTCCCGGCCTTTTTGTTCCAGATCTTCTGATCTGGTCAGAGAACTGAAGAAAATAAAATTTATCGTCTCTCTCTCATACACGCTGCGTGCGTGAGTTATGTGTGGGTGTGTGTAATCTGTTTCTGAACAGAATACTGATATATATATAGGCTTCAAAAGCCAATATAATACTAATATATTTGTAATTCATTAATTTAATTATATTTCTAATGGGCTTCCACATAACCAGCCCATAATATAATTAATTAATTTACTGGGCTACTAATATTTATCAATTAATTGGCCCAGCCAATTAATTTCAGATAAATAACATTATTAAATAATGTAAAAATACATTATTCCATTAATAATGAATTCTGAGAGACAATAAATTACTAGGCAACTAATTTGGCCAGATCAGGGATCCAATACAAGAAATAAAGCTGGGCCTCCAATTAATTAATTATCCATGCTCAGCCAGAGCAAAATTAATTAATTAACACAGATTCATTCCACTAGAGAATCCGTGCTTGACTTACCCCTTTATCCCAATTTGAGCAAGGGCTTGTATTTTAAACTTAATCGATCTCCGTATTTAAGATAGAAATATCCGTTAATTAATTAAGCTCACTGACAGCTTAAATTAATTAACATCTTATATTCCTGAGTAGTACCACTCGACCTTATTAACACACCTGAACTTAATCAACCGGCCGGGTTTAGCGTGCTAATCCTTTCGAGTTCCTCAGGGGATATTATCAACCCATTTTACTAGGATACGGATGCAAGATACAGACAACCAGCCTGAGCCACAAATAACTACTAACACCCAAGATACGTAGATCCGGTCGCGATGACGTTCACCATAGTAGGTCAAAGTGATAGATAGCCAAATGCACTCAGTGAAGTCTTAACCAAGCTTAAGACCAGCAAAGTCACCGAGATCTTGGTTTTCCACTAAGGTCAGTTAGGAAAACACATCTCACTGTGATCAGTCAATACACCACCTTAAGTGTACCAGTAAAGACAAGCAGCTAAGACAAGCCACTTCTTATCTAAACTGCAGTTTAAACCGACAACTTATCCTTAAGTTGTCTCAGCTGTGATAACTGTTTATATCTTGTCAGTTCAACCAATTTGTGTTGTCTTCTGTGATACCCGACACACCACACAAATCTAACTTTTATACAAGATAAAGGATAACATGTGCAAATATACATATTTATCATATAGGAGAATAAAACAGTGGTAAGGACAAAAACACATTGTATACAAGCATAAAAAGTGCTTCCAGTATACAAAATCCCAACAGTCTCGACGTATGAATATATCCGTTGGAGGGAGTCTAGAACCGTGTCGAAAACGACAAGGAAAAAAACCATCTACATTTTGAATGATACTGTAGAGATTCCCTTTTTCAGTATGGAAGCAACTTTGTGTCATAGCAGGTACAATGCTGACGGCTTCTCATTGGTCGAGGTTAGCGAGTAGGTGAGGGTTGTTCAAACTCCAATAGCATGCTGAGTTGACTTCCTCTCATTCCTCGAACCTTTTACTGAATTGTCTCTTACTTCCATTCTTCTAAGATTTAAGCTTGTGGCTTGAATTCCTTTGTAGATTCAGTGGGTTATAACATTCCCAACTGAGTTCCTAATGCTGAGTTCTTCAGCTGAACGACAGATGATCTACTGAATCCTATCAGCTACTGAATTCTAGCTAGCCTACTGAGTTCCTAACATACAACTCAACTAAGCTATTACATTGTACAAGGTTGGGATCTTCAAATCTTATCATACTGAATCTCATCCCAACAGTAAATAATTTTTTTTACTTATTTAGGTTGTAGTAATTAAAAAAGTACTTGGTTTATAATGGATAATAATTAATTATATTAATCTATTATTGAGATCTAATAGTTCATATTTATTCATTTTTGTGGGTGTTCATTAAATAATTCTAACCTTTATATTTCTAGGTGGCAAAATGGGTGGGCGGACCTACCCAGTCCCGGGCCTATCGGGCCAAATCAATTTTTTGGCCAGTCGAGCCTGCTCGGTATTTTATCGGACCATGATTTAAGAAGTCCAACCCAACCCCGCTCATTCGGGTGGGCGGGCAGGCGGGCATAGACCACTAATTTTTTAAATATTTTTCATTATATATTTATTGTATAAAAATAAAATTAATATGTATAATTTAATTTAAATATGTTAATGTTGAATAAAGTATAAATTATGAAGTAATTAAATAAATTAAATAGATCATATTATAAATTTATATACAAATAAATATCAAAATTCAAACCCGTATACAAATAAATATCACAAAAATTCAACCTAAGACAATAAGCAACATAAAATCGCCAAGTTTCAATATATGATAATTGCATTTTGAATCTTTCTTTAATAAGTTTTTATTTCCCATCCTTTTTCATTTATATTTATATATTAATATTAATATTATCTAACAATTATGTATTTTTTCGGGCGGATATTTTAGCCCCAAAATCCCGCGCTTTTTCAGCCTTTGGGCGGGCTTTTTTTTAGCCCATAGAACCCATGGTTTTTTTGGCATGCTTTTTAGTCCCAACCCAACTCTTTTTTCGGGTACCCCGGGCTGACCATTTTGCCGGCTCTTTATATCAGGCTAAATAAATACCCCCTTCGTCTCATTATTTGTGGCCACATTCTTTTCGGCACTGGATTTAAGGAAATAGAGATCAAGTAAGAGAGAGAGAAGTAGATTATAAAGTATGAGAAAATAAGATGAGTGAAATAATGAGAAAATAAGAGAGAATAGATGACTGTGAGAGATAAAATGATAAAATAGGATTGATGATTCTAATTATTTGTCAATTTTGGAAATTAGTCACTTTTAGTGGGATGTCCCAATAGAGAAAGGTGACAATTTTAGACTACGGATATCTCTAACACCTAAATACCCAACCAAGCCAATCATTATAATATTTAATTAATTTCTCTCTCCTCTCTATACTTCATTTTACTTTCAACTCAACCATCTCTACTTTTTATCATTTATCTCTAACCACCACCATGCCCCACCAAATATACTTTTTATATATTCTAATTATTTAATATTTATATTATTATATATTAATAATAATTATTTAAATTTAAAGGCGTAAAAATTAACTGAAATTGTAGAAAAAATTATAAAGCTCGAAAATCGTACAAATTAAAATATAGGGAACATAGCACAGTAATTGAAAGACGAAATTAAAACAACGAAAAACTAAAATTACAAACAACAAAGTAAATAAAATTCAGTTATCATCGCCGAATTTACGCCAAATATGTTCAATCAAGTTGTCTCGAAGATCTCTGTGTGCTTATCTATTCTCAAGTCGTGACTTGGTTGTCATATGACTAGCTAGACTTGCAATCCTTTCTGTAGAGTATGCAAAATTATTATTTTCCACTCCATCTCCAGTCTGATGATTACTCCGACTAACCTGATCTTGTATAAATTATGTGGGATCTTGATAGTTTAAATAAGTGATTCTTTCATCTTCCACAATCATATTATGCATGATGATGCAAGCTCTCATTATTTTACCCATAACATCACGATCCCAAATAAGACATGGATGTTTGATAAAAGCGAAACGAGCTTGTAGAATGCCAAATGCTCGCTCAACGTCTTTTCGTGCAGCCTCTTGATGTATTGCAAATAATTTATGCTTTTGAATGAGAGGAGCTTTAATAGATTTGATAAATGTTTCCCATTCAGGATATATATCATCAGTGAGATAATATCACATATTCTTCTGGTGACCATTTACGACGTAACTAACCTTCGGTGCTCGACCTTCTAAGACATTATTAAAAAGAGGAGATTGATCAAGTACATTGATATCATTTCTCGAACCTGGTCTTCCAAAAAATGCATGCCAAATCCACAAATCCTGAGATGCAACTGCTTCTAGAATAATTGTGGGTTTGCCGCTTCTTCTAGAGAACTGTCCCGCCCAGCTAGTAGGATAATTTTTCCATTCCCAATGCATGCAGTCAATACTGCCCAACATGCCTGGGAAACCGCGTTGTTCTCCTAGATGGAGTAGGTACGCCATGTCTTGGGGAGAGGGCTTTCTAAGGTATTCGTCGCCGAAGTTGGAAATTACACCATCAACAAATTTTTTGAGTGATTTCCTTATGAGTTGGCCGCTCATCCGTAAATATTCATCATGCAAGTGTGCTGCTGTGTCGTATGCCAACACCCTCATAGCTGCAGTGCATTTCTGAATAGGAGACATACCGAGACAGCCAACGGCATCACGCTTTTGTTGAAAAAACTCGTCGGTGACAACCAGTTGATTCATTATATGTAGAAACAACGGCTTCCACATGCGATACCTTGTTTGAAAAGTCTCTTCGGAATAGATTGGATTTTCCGAAAAGTATTGCTCGAACACACCTTCATGGCCCTTCTCACGTCCACGTTCTATAAATCGTCTCTTTTGCCTAACAACATGATCTGTTGGTTGTAATGATAGAGCCTCTGCTTGAATGGCCACTTGTTCGACAACGTTGTCAATAATGCGATCTTCTTCAGCATGTTGTTCGTAAAAAGATTCATGATTTTCCCACCAACCATCATCTTTGAGGTAATCGGAAACATTAAAATTAGAACTTGACGCCATTTTGTTTCGGGGAGCTAGGAGAAGTTGGTTATGAGAGATTTTGTGTAAATAGTGTAGAAATAATGCAAATAATGTAGAGAGATTTGGTAAAGATGGTATATTTAAAGTAAAGAGATTCGGTAAAAAGATGGTATAATGTAACATGATGAAGATAGTGGATTGCCAGCCATTTTGTTTTGAAATCACTACGATAAAATTGCATTATTGCATCGACAAAAGTGATCACGGGTGAAGAAAAGAAGGAATTATTGGAAGCATTACGACAAAAGTGATCACGTGAAGAAAATGAGTGGAAGATAACATTTATTGCAAATAGTGTTGCACTATTTCTGAATATAGTGTAACATGGTGAAGATAGTGGATTGTCAACCATTTTGTTTTGAAAGCACTATGACAAAATTGCATTATTGCATCGACAAAAGTGATCACGGGTGAAGCAAAGAAGGAATTATTGGAAGCATTACGACAAAAGTGATCACGGGTGAAGAAAATGAGTGGAAGATAACATTTATTGCAAATAGTGTTGCACTATTTCTGAATAGTGTAGGATTTATTGCAAATAGTGTATAATTATTTCTTGAAGAAAATGTATCATCGATCAATTAATAGTAGATACGTAGTAGAAGTTGAAGACGTTAATTTTTTTCAATTGAAAATATCATTAGAGTACAACATATTAGAATCTAACACACTTGAAAGATAACACTACAGTACTGATAACGCAATAGGAAACAACATACTTAAAATTACTTAATATCAGTTTGATATTAATACTTAAATAAATAGGCCATTAGATGGTTCTTCAGTGCCTCTTCTGTTGGAGTTAATTCTCCTTTCACCATCAATGTGTTTAGTATCACCACCTTGCCCTTCCGGTCCAATTCTTCTTGACGTGCTCTAGAGTATGCAACTCTAGAGTGATTTTACTTAAATCATTAGACTTGCTCAGAGTATGCAATTCCGGTCCAATTCTACTTAAATCATTAGACTTGCTCAGTATAAGCAAACAAGACTGCATCTGTCCAGTGCAGAAATCAACTGAGACTTGCTCAGTATAAATTAATTCAAGAACTCCTGCTTTGTTCAGGATAGTGGACGTAGGATCCTGTGATTCCGAACCACTTTAAAAATTGTCTGTCATTTTTACTGTTGCATTGATTACTGTTCATATTGCATAAAACCGACTTTTAATCAATCAGCATAAAACGGGTTTTTCAAACTGAGACGAATATATTTTGGGCCTACACTTCCGCACACAATATCTAATACTGAACTAATGTTCCTTGACTAATGTCAGTAGATAGGACTCAGTAGAAGGATACTCTATCCATGCGATCCAGAAAGCTAATTTAGCTAACTGACTAGTTCAGCAGACTAGTTCAGTAGCAATCTTCAGTAGCACTGACTTTCGCGTTTGAGTTGAAATTTGCATTCAGGTATATAATCCCCTTCCCCCTACACCTGAAGGCTCATCTCTAGACCAACAATTGGTATCATAGCGGTGTTCTTCTGATCATCGTTTTCTGAAAATCGGTCTACTCGAACAAATCCTGAAAAACCGTTTTCTCTGCACTTGCATATCTTCACATCATCCTATACCATATTCTTCAAAATGCCTGATATTTTAGGTATGAGGACGGTACCCATGTTTTCGGTAGAAAACTACGCAGTATAGCGTGTAAGGATGGAGGCGCACTTAATGTCGCTGCATGACAGCATGACTGACGTCCTGGAGAAAGGATCCACTGTTCTGATGGTTGACAGCATCGAGCTTACAACCAAGCAGCAATAGGTGCCAGAACTGGCCCGAAGGTTCCCAAGGATAAGAGCCTCTTTACACCAGAAGAGAGAAAGCTGCACAATCTTGTCCGAGTTGCACGCAACGCAATACTGACTACGCTCAGTGATTCATACCTTGGTAGGGTGCAAGACTGCAAAAGAGCTATAGGATGCTCTCGCAGTACTGAGCCTAGGAACTCCGTAAATTAAAGAAAATAAACTGGAGTTGGAGCTGCAGAAGCTCGAGGCGCTTGCAATGATACCCGGAGAGTCGATTGATGATTTCAGCGTCCGATTCACGAATCAAATCAACATCATCAATGGGCTGGGAAAAACATTCAGCAACAAGGAGACCAACACTAAAATTCTAAGGGCTCTTTCTAGGCCCAAGTGGTACTCTTCTGCTACTTGTTTGTGAAGAACTAACTTAAACTTTATTACTCTTGATTATATATTTTCAGAACTGAAAGTAGAGGAGTTTGAGTTCAATCTTCCACATACCTAAAGTGTTGAGACTGAAGTGCCAATGGATCATGCTTATAAGGCAACAGTTAGCACACCTGGAGCAAGTTCCTCAGTAACAAGTCAATCAACTGGAAGTTCCATGACGAACCCTGCCATTGATAGCTTAGCTGAGAAATACGCTCTCCTTTCAGTCAAATACTAAAAGGAGAAGGACAAGCTCAGAAAGTTAAAGATGAAGAAAGCTTCAAAAAGCTATCAAGGTAAGAGAGAAAATGTTCATCCGAAAGGTGAATCTAAACCTCTACCTGAATGCAGGAACACGGAGACTGGCTCCACTAGACTTAATGAAAAACCAAGAGAAGAAGGCAGAAGCTCAACATGCTATAACTGCAAAAAGACTGGGCATTATCAATTTGAATGTCCAGAGCTCACGGCAACTGAAAGAGCAGAAAGGCAAGCTAGGTGAGACAAGTTCATCAGAAAGAAGCAATCCTACATAGCCAGAGAGTTATCCGATTGCTCGAGTGATGAAGAGTTGTTCATGGAGTCATCCGATGATGAAGCAGCATTCATGGCAATCGAAGCTGAAGAAGCTACTGAATTGTACTATCTTATGGCTGGAGAAGAGGCTAAGGTAAATTCTAATTCTAATATATGCTCCTCTTCACAATGCACACACGACACAAGCTCTATTGCAGGTGAACCTTGGATGTGGTTCTTGCATATGAAGAACTGTTGGAGGAATAGATTCAGATGAGCAATTAGTTCAGTAGAACACTTCAGGAGATGGAACTCCTGAGAGATGTGAAATAGAGACTTTCAATGAGGAGTTAGGATTCTACTGAGTCTGAAGGACTTGTTTTGAGATGGAAGGAAGAGATAAATTATCTGTTGACTAAGTCTCAACAACAAGAATGTCAGATATCAGTTCTGACCAAAGACAACTCAGAGAAAGAAACTGAAATTACCAGTCTAAAGGACAAGCTTACACTGGCCAGAGCTGAGTATGAAGCTCTGAGGAAAAGCGATGAGGTTTGGAGAACCTGAATGATTAAGCAATACTTAGGAGCTAAAGAAAAGCTTGAAAAGTTGTTGAGATCACAGACACCATGTTATACGAAGGAAGGACTTGGTTATACATATGAAGCAACTACTTCAGGACAAAATAGCTCAGATCAACTGGCTGACAGATTTGTCTAAGGGGAAACCCAATATGCCGAAACCTCAACCCTTCAGACAAAGGACAAATAGAAGATGAAAGCACCTCAGCCCAGCTACCAGAAGATGACTCATCGTTCAAGCCCCAAAACACCAAGATCCAATTCAGAGGGAACCAAGAAAGTCAGATGGGCATAACAGTATGGCCATCCACAATACACTCATCCAGCTCAGTATAGAACATACTATTATCAGCCTAGAAACAAAAGCTCAAAGGTTCAGCAGAAGAAAAAGAAACCTGAACCTCAGAAGATAAAGAAGTCAATATCTTCCAATTCAGCAGAGAGATCAGCTGACATCAAAGGCAAGAAGAAATCTGAAACCACCAGTGTTATCAGACAGATTTGGATCCCAAAATCCACTAACCTCTAAGGACCCAACCTGAACCCAAAGGGTATCCGAATTTTATTTTATTTTGCAGGTGCTAAAGGACCTTTGGATCATGGACAGCGGATACTCAAGATATATGACGCATCAAAATAATCTGCTGACCAACTAAGTTCAGCAAGAAGGAGACATAATTGAATTCGGTGACAACTCCAAAAGATAGGGACTGTCAGTTCCTAGACTATCATATGTTGAAGGACTCCAACATAATCTCCTTTCAGTCAGTCAATTCTGTGATAACTCCAATAAAGTGACTTTTGACGTAGGTTTTTGTGATGTTCTTGACAAATCTACAGAAAAAACTGTGTTATCAGGCTCGCGGAGAAGAAATATCTACTATGTTGATTGGAATATCGTTGAACCTGAAGCCTGCTTGCTAGCACACACAAAGTCAGATAACAAAACAACGTGGCTATGGCATAGAAGACTAAGTCATCTGAACTTCAAAACAATGAACAAGCTAGCTAGAGATGCTAAAGTCCGAGGACTACCCAATGAAGTATTCAAGAAACACACGTTGTGAAGCATGCCTGAAGAGAAAGCAAACCAAATCATGAAACCCACCAATTATGTCACCTTCTACTGACGGGATCCTTCAGCTGCTCCACATGGATCTATTTGGTCCAATCTCTCTAGTGACGATCAGAGGCAAGAAATATGCTCTTGTAGTCATTGATGATTATTCAAGATATACATGGGTGATTTTCATCACCAACAAGTTTGACGTCAAAATTGAACTGCCGAAACTATTGAACCGACTGAGTGTCGAGAAGGATATCAAGATTCAACGAATACGCTCAGATCGGGGAACATAGTTTCTAAACTCAATGATGAAAGACTACTGCGAAGCTGAAGGGATTCAACATGAAACCTCAGTTGCACGTACACTTCAACAGAACAATCTTGTTGAAAGAAAGAAAAGAACACTCACAGAAGCAGCATGAACTACTCGTAGATTCAGGTCTACCATCAAAGTTTTGGGCAGAAGCTACTGACACAGTCTGCTATACTCGTAATCGGTCTTTATGGACTCAGATGCACATGAAGACACCATATGAATTATGGAAAGGGGGAACACCTTCTATTTCACACTTCCATATCTTTGGTTGTTCATGTTTTATCCACGATAATGGAAATGATTAGTTAAAGGTCTTCGATAGCAAGTCAGACCAAGGGGTATTCTTAGGATACTCCAGGGTCGTCAGCAAATCTTTCAGGGTCTTTAACTACCGGACACTTTGCGTGGAGAAAAGCCCCTAAGTTGTATTTAACGAATTTACTACTAAGAACAGGAAATAAAATTCTCAGCAAGATACTGAAGAACTCGGCAGCAAGCTATAGGATCTAAGCTTGAACGATGACATAGAAAAGATCCAGCATTGTTGGGATGATGATTCAGATGATGAGATTCAGAACCAACAGACAGACAATATAGCTGAACCGATTGATTCTACTAAACATAATCAATCCCAGGTAACTTATTTTGATGAAGAAAGCCCAGTGGTAACTGAGACCTCTACTGAGAATAACTACTCAAGGGGAACTACTGATGTTCCTAAGCCGAATACCCCTGAACCTAGTGACTCAGTAGATCCTGATCTTGTTACTGAATTGCTTCAAGCACAAAATAGCACTACCGAAATTCCGCATAATCCGACTATCTGGGCAGAATAAATTTCAAAAGAAGTAACAAGGCACCGTCATTCATCGTTAGATGCTCATACTTCAAATCTTATAATCGGAGACCCATCAGCAAACGTTAAGACAAGATCCAGATTTTGTCAAGGAGAAAGCGCTCTATACTCCTATTTCTTGTATACTGAAGAACCTCAGTCAATTGACGATGCACTGAATGATGCTGACTGGATCACAGCCATGCAAGAAGAGCTCAACTAATTCACCAGAAACGACGTTTGGGAGCTTGTATACAGACCCAAGCACCAACATATAATAGGAACTAAGTGGGTGTTCAAGAAAAAGCGAGATGAAAACAACATCATCATCAGGAAAAAGCCAAACTAGTTGCTAAAGGTTATTGTCAATCTGAAGGGATAGACTTTGATGAAACGTTTGCTCCAGTTGCAAGATTGGAAGCCATTCGTGTGTTCCTAGCTTATGCAACTCATCAGAAGTTCACGGTATATCAGATGGATGTTAAGTCAGCTTTCTTGAACGGTGTGCCGAAGGAAGTAGTCTATGTAGAACAACCTCTCGACTTTCAGCAGGGACATCAAGAACAGCTCTATATGGATTAAAACAAGCACCCACGGCTTGGTATAATACCCTTTCAGACTTTCTACTTCATAAAGGTTTTCAGAAGGGAAAGGTAGATCGCACCCTATTCAGTTCATGTCAGAAAATGACATTCTACTGGTGCAGATTTATGTGGCGGTATCATCTTTGGATCTAAGAATGTGACCATCGGTCAAAAATTCGAAAAGATGATGAAAGATAAATGTGAGATGTGTATGATGGGAGAAATGAACTATTTCCTTGGACTTCAAGTGAAGCAATCAAAGAAAAGAATATTCATTAATCAAGCAAATTATACTAGTGATCTCATCAAGAAATTAGGCTACGAATCCAACAAATCAGTAAAGATACACATGAATACAAATCTCAAGATTGATCTTGATAAAGAGGGAGTATCTATTAACTCAACTGATTATCGTGCTATTATTGGTTCATTGTTATATCTAACTGCCAGCAGAGCTGATATAACCTAGGTTGTTGGTGTATGCGCAAGATTTCAGGCGAATCCCAAGCGAAGTCATATCGACTCAGCAAAGAAGCTTCTCTGATATCTGAAAGGAACGCCTGATGTTGGGTTATTGTATCCTACTGATGCTAATCTTGAAGTAACTGGCTATTCTGATGCTGATGATGCAGGATGTCGAATTGACAAGAAATCAACTTAGGAACATGTCAGTTCCTAGGCAGCAAGCTAATATCATGGTTTTCAAAGAAACAACACTCAGTAGCTACATCCACTACTGAAGCTGAATATATGGCTGTCGGAAGTTGTTGCTCCCAGATTCTGTGGCTGCGACAACAGTTGAGAGATTATGATGTATATCAAGATGAAGTGTCGATCTGTTGGTTCAGTGACGAGCCTTCAGGTGTAGGGGGATGAATACACCTAAATGCAAATTTCAACTCAAATGCAAAAGTCAACACAGCTGAATGTTGCTACTAAACTAGTCTACTGAGCTAGTCAGTTGGCCAAATAAACTTTCTAGTTCGCATGGGTACTGGGTCCTATCTACTGACTTCAATCAGTGAACAATAGTTCACTATTAGATAATGTGTGCGGAAGTGTAAGACCAAAAAATATGCTCATCTCAGTTTGAAAAACTCGTTTTATGCTGATTGTTTATGCAATATGAACAGTATACAATGCAACAGTAAAAACGATACAAAATCTTTAAATTGTTTCGGATACACAAGATCCTACATCCACTATCCTGAACAAAACAGAAGTTCTTGAATTAATTTATACTGAGCGAGTCTTAGTTGATCTGTGCGCAGGATAGATACAATCTTGTTTGCATATATTAAGCAAGTCTCAGTTGATCTGTGCGCTTGACAGATATCTACTTATAGTCGTAGTGACATTACAGCTTCAACCGTGAAGGTTTGAGTTTCTCCAACTATGAAGGAGTTATTACAATAAGAACAGTTCAGAAAACCGAACTCCTTCGAGTTTTTCTAAGCTAATGATTACAATAAGCTTGCTTAGAATAAAGAAATGGAACTGATTAAACTCTAGAGTGAAGAACTGGAAGGGATCTCTCCGTATGCAAGTTCTTCGCTGGAATTGACTTTGAGTTTGCTAGAGTTTTTGATCGCTTGAATGCTTGTGTTCTCGTATTGTTATCTTCTCTGCATGGGGACTCTTATATATTTATAGTCTCGACGTATGAATAGATCCGTTGGAGGGAGTCTAGACACGTGTCAGAAAACAACCATCTTCATTTTGAATGATATTGTAGAGATTCCCTCTTTTTCAGTATGGAAGCAGCTTTACGTCAGAGCAGGTACAGTGTTGGCGGCTTCTCATTAGTCGAGGTTAGCGAGTAGGTGAGGATTGTTCAAACTCCAATATCATGTTGAGTTGACTTCCTCTGATTCCTTGGACGTTTAATTCTGTAGAAAGCAAGCTTCAAAAAGCGACGGATCAAAGACATTTAATTCTGTATACCATTGAGAAGCTAGGAGCCAATAAGAAGTCGATCTCTATCCAATGAGTCTCTTCCTGCTTACCTACAAATACAGAAGTCCTCTCTTTCAAGAGAGGTTACGGGAATTCAAACGGGCTCAAATCTATGAGCAAGAACAAACTCTCTATTTTTCGTACTCTAAGTTCTTACTTCATAAATCCTCTTCTGTGCAGATTTCAGGCAGTTATAGTTCATATCTTGAACTTAGAAACAAGAGTTTCTTATACTCTTACAAGTTGGACAAAACGAGAACACCTTCACCTCGCATCAAATACATAGATACAAATGTAATAGCAAATAAATTTGAATTCCAACATACAAAGTTAAAAATCAACCCTAGGCCGGTCCATAAGACACACCTTATCTCTTTTGAAAAACATTAGGTGACCAATTCCTAGAAAACCTCATAATATATATAATATCCGGATGCTGAAGGTAACTCTGTTGTCGATCCTTGTGTTTTGGAAATGTAGAGATGATGGAAGAGAATTTGTATGTAGAGGATGATTTTCTTACAAAATTGAGCATATTATCATTTGACGTCAGACGTGTTGTTGTTCAAGAAAGATAGGCTGCTGAATCTAGTCAACAAAACAAAAGTTGACCAGCTCCAGTCCAACTACTCTACATAAAGATCCCATCTAACCAACAACAAGATTTAATCGGCTTAAGAAAAATAGCAGGATGTGGGGGGATTTGCTTCTGCAGGCTGCAATATTTCTGGCGTTGCTGTTAATATTCCTCTTCGCGCAAAACATCCCTCAGAAGCTCTTCACCAAGCTGCGCCTCTTCCGCCGCCGCTCCCACCTTCAAGCCAAGCGCCACTTCGTCCTCGGCGCCCAGCTTCTCTCACAAGCCGACGGCAGCGGAGCCGAGGCCGAGGCGGATCGAGCCATCGCCCTCGATCCCACCGACGCGGCCTCCCACATCCTCAAGGCGCTCGCCCTCGAGCTGCAGGGGTTCAGGACATCCGCTCTGGCTTCTCTGGACGCCGCGTTGTCTCCGCTCGCCGTGAGGACCCTCAGCGACGGCGAGAAGGCGGACGCGCTGTTCAAGCGGGCCGAGCTGCGGTCGGCGCTGGGCGGATACGACGGGGCGGTAGAAGACCTGCTGCGGCTCAAGGAGGGTAGCGCCAAGTCGTATGGTTTGTTGGGACAGTGTTATGAGAAGAAGGGGTTGGTCGCGAAGGCCCGAAACGCTTTCCAGGATGCACTTCGAGTCCAGCCCGACTACGAGCCGGCCCGTGATGCTTTGGCCCGATTGGAGGAAACTAATCCTCAAGTCTAGAGAATAACTCAATACGGTTTTTTAGTTTCAATTTTTGTATGATTCCAGAAGGCTAATTGTCTTGATCGGCAAAAGTTTTTAATTGAAGTGAAGAGGTTCGTGGGCTTGTCATTTCGGCTTGTTCGGTGGGCTTGGGACTAGATGGGCCTAGTTTTACCATTTTAATAATATTTTTTTATATGAAATTAGTTCACAATTATAAGTTTGAATTTGAATTGATTCCATATCTCCGCTTGCCTTAACCATAGTGGCTTGATAACCATGACCAATTTCGGCTTGATGACCATGATGAGGCAGCTACTAACCGACGTAGAATTGAAGGTCATCATCAAGTATTTGCTCCCTCATGTGTGGTCTTGCTACTATAAATAGAGAGTAGTAGCTCAAATCCTCGCCATCCATCCTGCTCGTCGGAATCCGATCGTTTTGCGATGCTGTCAACGCCGGACTAAAACCTCCTTATTTTTTAGGAGATTGCGTTTAAACCGAGAGCACTATAGGGACATATTTCTCTTGCGGAAAGATAGATGATCTTGACTCGACTTTTGGTTCTGTTTTTCTTTCTTGTTCGAGTTATAATTTTCTGTTTCCATTTCATGAGTTTTTATGTTCGGCAAATTATTTATATTATAACAACATTCTTATGGGATCTACTTTTGATGGGAGCAGACAAAAGAATAAATTACAAGAACACAAAAAGGTGGACGAGGAGAACAAGGAAAACAAATAAGATTGCACATGAAATCAACCTTGTAAAAGTGTTGGTATTATTTTTAAATGTGAAATCTTTTAATTCAAAACAGAAGAATATTCAGAAATCGAGTCCTAGACAGCTAGTCCTAGTTTCGAGCTGTGTTATCAAACCCGGCCCGGTTCGGCCGGTTGGCCCGGTTCAACCGTGACCCGGTGAAAAATCTGGGCCAGGCCAATTAAAAACCCCTTTTTCCCGGTGTGACTCGGAAGAACCGGTTGGTCGAACCGGCACCCGATACTCGGTTGACTCGGTAACATTTAAAAAAAATCTAATTTAATGATTTAATCCCTTATATCTGAATCTGATTTCTCTCGTTCTCTCTTCCAATTTCACTCAAATTGCCAAATCCCATCTTGGGTGGCTCCGCCGTGAGCCTGAGCAGTGAATCTCCCTGGTTCCATCGAGCTCTGCTTCTGCTAGGCTGCTCCTCTTTCTCAGTTTATGAGTTTCTCCCATCGAGTCTTAGAGCATCTTTTTCTAAAAATTGAATCTTATCTTTAAGGCTGAAGCCATTGAATAAAGATAAATAATTATTTCAATAAGCAATATTAGTAATCTTCTAGTGTTTAAGTTATTTATAATATTTATAAGTATTATTAAAAGATATTTAATACTACCTCCGTCCCATTATTTCCGACACGTTTCATTTCGGCGCGGAAATTAAGAAAGTAGATGATTAATATTGAGATATGGGTAAATGATAAAGTAGGAGAGAGAAGATGAATGAGAGTAGATGATAAAGTAAGAGAGAGAAGATGATAAAGTAAGAGAGAAAAAATGATAAAGTAAGAAAAAGTAGGAGAGATAAATGGTAAAGTAGGAGAGAGATGATAGGTAGTATTTCCAAAAAAGGAAACGTGCCAGTAATAGCGGGATGTCCATTTAAGGAAACTGTGTCAGTAATAGCGGGACGGATGTAGTATATTATTATGTTACACCGGGTTGACCCACCGGTTTGGCCGGTTGAACCACTAAAATTAATTTTTCCGTGTCAATGACCGGGCCAAGTTTGATAACATAGGTTTCGAGTCATGTTAATGTATTATTGTATAGTAGCCTCCGATTCCGGCAGTTTAAAGGTTGGAAAACTAAAACCTCACATAAAACACTCTAGTCGAGTACCCTTGGGATGGCATAGCGGTGAAAGTGGGTGGCCCAAGACCGAAAGATCATGGGTTCAATTTAACATAGAAATTTTCCGTTTGGAAATGATCGACTTCTCCAATTCTATCTGAAAACCAGTCTCCAATTCACGGTTAGAGCTAACAATACTAATTAGAACGACAGTCCCTTCTTTTCCAAATCTTAATACGAGGACCCTACAAAACCCTTTTTATTCTAAAGGACAACGATTTATATAATTGATCAAAGTGAAGAAACAACTTTCCTCAAGAAAGATTTTGGATCAAACAACTTATCCAACAAATTGTAACTTCAAGGGGATCGAACTCCTTGGTTTTTATGCTTTTCCAGGGAGACATAAAGGGGGAAACTCAAAATAAATAAATAAACCGACAAAAGAAGAGACTAGTAAACCTCTGCAACATTTACGGTAAGCTAAGACAAGTTCCATACACAATCTATTCGGTTCGAAGATCTATTTATGTATGCCAACTAATCCGATATCCACACCTACTGCCTAAATTTTACATCTGCAACGTAAGAAATTGAGCACTTGGATTCTCAAGTAAATTATTCATGGCAAATAGATCTACAGACACCAACAGGACAATTTGGTCATTTACCAGCCAGGAGCAGTCAGTTTGATGATGTCCTTGTTAACCACGATTGTTATTCCCTAGCAAGAAACAAGTAGTCAGTTTTCTGATCCTTGATAGTTGTAAACAAGAGACTCAACGGAAAAATGTACTTCCTCCGTCACATTTGAAACGACTCGTTTTAAATGGACACGGGAATTAAGAAAAATTGATGATAAAGTATGAGAGAGGAGTAGATGATAAAGTAAGAGAGAGAAATGAGTGAGGTAGTGAGAAAGTAGATGATAAAGTATGGAGATAAAATGATTAATATAATGAGAGTAGATAAAGTAGGTGAGAGAAATGATAAAGTATGAGAGAAGTTATTTCCTTTTTTCGAAAACAGGTCGTTTCAAATGGGACGTCCAGAAAAAGAAAACAGATCATTTCAAATGGGACGGATGGAGTATAATTTTACCTTTGCCTGTGTTGTGACTCTTGTGGCCCTTGTCATGTGAAGAAGATGGGATTTTTGAGACTATCAATGAACTTTGCAACCCTTCTAAAAGCTGGAGAAAACAAGATTAAACACAGAAATAGTCGATGAGTGCAGACAGACAAATGTTCACTTCCCAAGCCATCAGAAACATGGAAGATTTGCATTAAACTTCAATCATCTAATGCTTCAGTTTTTACATATTTAACTTATGATGGTCCCACGAAGGGATGATTTACAAGTTATTCACATTTGAAAGATCTATGCATGCTTTAATCCATCTCATAAATCAGTCACTTAGCAAGAAAAATTACATACACACAGTTTTACTAGCAGATTCTCTAATATACAATGGGTTGTAAAGAAGGTGCAGGAAGACTGATAGCAACAATTATTAGAATTCAAACACGGCCATATGCATATGCACACTCCAAATACGACTACAGCAAACATAATACCTTCAGGAAGTTCTCAGTAATGGTAGAATTATATCCATGTATTAGTCAGTTATTTACATCAAGCAAGACATGGCATATAATGGAGTATACGCATGAAATAAACATGCGCACAAGTATTATTGCAAGCAAAAGATGACATTACCCTTGATGTTGGCTGAATTCGACGATTTGATCGGCGGGGTTCACCTACTTCAGATATCATTTTTTCAGTTGCTTCATCTTTTGCAGATTTCCTGCCAGCAGGGGGAAGTTTCCCCTGGTTAAGGCGCTCAGATTTAATATTCCTCACTGCTTTCTTACGTTTTCCTTGTGGAAGAGCTTGGGAAGAAAATGAAATAGCTCCTCCAGTGGCCTCATCAGCTTCAGCAAGGTTTCGCTCAGATGATTCATTCTCATCATTATTTGTAGAAGTCTTTGTTATATTATCTGACAATGCATCATCACGTGCATTAGAGTGTGAAGAGGTAGAGCCATCTCTCCGTGCTAAAGTTCTACTTGGTATACTTGGTGGTTTCCCAGACTTGAGTGCTCTTGGTTTAGAATCAGCTACATTTTTCTCTTTGGAATAAAGTTTGGAACTATTTCTGAATCCTCGAGGCCCAGTTCCTTGCGGCATAAAAAACGTAGATAGTTTCACCGAATCATTAGGCACATTAGTCTTGGAGCTCCTCTCAGAAACGTAATGCTTACTTACTTCCATGAATTTTCTCTTCTTCCCAGGCTTAGGGACACCAATTACAACTCTTGATCCTCCCTTCTCCAAAACAGACCTCATTGATCGAACCCCGCTCGGCTTATTCTCTTCCCGCGTACTACCAATACTAAAAACTTTCTCATTAGCGGACAAAGGCAACTTTGGGTCTTTATTTGCCCCAACTTCCTTGGAATCAATATTTTTAGCCATCTTAGCTTTCCCTTTGGCCTCAATACTGGTGCTTCCCAGCTTGGGTCGCTTCTGAATTGGTGTATCTCCCTGAAAATAAGATGTACAGCGGAAATGGAGGACTGAAAGAGCACAGGCAAGAGAAGGTAATTATATGAACAAAGAAAAATATATGACCTCGTGAGTTCCATCCTGACCTGGCCTGCACCATTCAATCCACTCACCATCACTCCAAATCATAGATGGTCGAAGATGCCACATTTTTACCTGCAATATCTCTCCTTGAGCTGCAGATGCAAGGGAAGGCATTATGCACAATTCTTCAATCACAACTATAAAACACAGAACTGAGTAAAGACAATGATTTGCATCTGTAATAATACCTGGAAAATGGACACTCAATGAAGTTGAATCCTTTTTATTCTTTTCAGCAACTATGCCTTCACGCCAACTGAAGCAACCAGCAAAGTGATGAAGAATTAAGTAAACCTCAAAGTCATTCAAAAGATACATTTGAAGCATGATCAAGAATTGTATGATAATCTTGTTATCAACATAAATTAAATAACTATACCCTAGATTAAGACATGGTCTCCAGTAACCTCATTAAACCAAATTTTAAACATAACAGGCATAACTGATCTAGATGAACTCAAAAGTGAAGTGATATATCATGTAAATTTTTTCACAGTGTAATACCCAGCTAAAGGACTTCCCATACCAATCCCGTACATCAAAAAATGAGATCATATTGAATCTGTCATAATGGGCACTGCCCAAACTGAAATAGATATTACTATTTGTAGTTTGGTTTTGTTTCTAAATTACATAATGTAGAAAGTAATGTTAGCCTACCCACTGTGGGAACTATGTATGCACTTAGTATATTTTGGGTTTTGAGTGATATTCGGATGATATTAAATATACATTAAGGGCTCATGGAGGTGCACAAAATAGGTGTGTAGGCTACCGTCTATATATAGTTATATACATTTATCTGACTAGAAAGTTTTGCTGTTTGCTTTTCTGTCCCTAAGAGAATGTGGATGAAATAAGCCAACGAGGAATGTGGAAGTACAATTTGCCCGGTTACATAAATCTTCCACATTCCAAGTAACAAATAAAACCACAGAGCTCTCGAGCTAAATGAAGAAGCCATGCATCAATTGGCTTTTATAGCAATGAACTAATTATCGAAATTGCATATAGACAAAAAACAAAAAAGCACAATTAGACACTATTTTATGATACAGATCAAGCTTGTCAGACCAAGAGCTAGTTTGCTTACCAATCCTGCATCCATACATCAACTCGATCTCCAACAGACCAAGTGTGGTCTTTGGCAGCAGCACGGCGTCTCTTCCTTGTTCCTTCAAATTGAATACCAGTCATGGGATGGGGAACACGTATTACAGGAGTTTCACCATCTTTAGCTTCTAGTGATATCCACTCCTTCAGTTGCTCGGACCCTAAAATATGGAAAATGTTCATGGTCTTGCAAGCAATAAAATTTTATAGAGAACTACACATGCATAACATGTACTATGTACTTCTATTGTCCACAAGAAAGAACATCTCCGAGCAAAAGCAGTAAACAAGAAATAAATTGCAGTTTTCTGTTCATGGTATGATGCAAATTTTGAAAGTGGCCATTTGATCTTTTTTTTCATTTCTTTCGTAGACATCAGCTTTACTCATACACAAGTCAAAAGATCCCAAAGAAAATATACAAGTAAAAAAAAAAAACTTATTTTTTATAAAAAGTCAAGACAATAATGACTAATAGTGCTAGTAGTGAAGAAATTGCATTTTTACGGCTTCAAGTAGTCAACTACCGTATACTAGCTCCTTACTAGTTACTGTTACTGATAATACAACAACAGCGACGGACCTTTATCCGATTGTAGTCCACTGTAACAAACAAGGGCTTCACCATCCTTCAAACTCAGTACACTGGCTGAAAACCAGGCTCTTTTTGAATCATCGCGATCTTTAAGAACCTGCAGTGTCAAAAGGAGATGACATTCGTTTATCAATTGTAAACTTGAATTTCAATAAAATCAATTAGAAATATCATATGATTGCCATATTTATCTTTGGTAAATGAATAATAAGTGAAATAATTGTTCAAACATTAGGCGCAATATAAAGAACTTATTAGGAAAAGTATAGGAGATTTCAATAAAGTAAGATGGGAAACCTCAACAAGAGATCCCTCTCTCCAGCTTGTGGTTGACATGTTAGCTCTTGATTCCATATCTGGATCAGAAACAACTAACATAGTTTTAACAGAGTCAGATACTTTTCCGTCATAGCGAGATTTAAAACTGTTCACCACATGTTTGACAGAAGATATATGATCCTCTTCTCCTGTGAAACGATCACTGATGTCTTTGGATAACTCTGTTTGAATAAGAGACCTAGATGCGTCTTTATCAGATCCCTCATGTTGATGTTGGTTATAAACACTATGTACTTCCGCAGCATTATTAATGACAGATTTGATAGTATTCATGCCTTTTGATTTTGAACCAGGGAGACTAGCCACCTCTGTGACTTTCCAATAGTTACTTGGCCCTGCTTCAGCTAGATAACTCAGAGAGAAGGGATCACCCATGGCAACAACTTTTCCAGCATGTGCAACAGCTTCTGCAGCCAATTCAGCAGCTTTCAGAATGGCATCAAGGTTTTCGGCATGCCTAGTGGCAGCTGAAGCAGCCTCAATTCTTTTCCTAGCAGCCTCTCTAGCAGCAGATACCACTAAAGTGGGAGCATTACTTCGGTCCCCACCCTTTAAGATGGACGTAGGTGAAGCATTTACCAAATTCATGGAATTATAAATAAAATTAGAATCATTCTCAGTGGTATTCGATGTTCCAGACTTGCTCGATGCTTCGTCAGCCATTTGTTTTGCTCGCACAGCAGCATCTGATGCAATCTTAGCAGCAGCTGCCGCTGCCTTTGCAACAGAAGCAGCAGCCGCTACAGCAGCAGCAGCAGATGCCAATTTAGACTCAGCATCTGATGCCAAGCCAGAACTTTTATGCTGATTCAACAGGCTCCACACACTTTCACATTGACTTATGGCAGCAGCAGCATTGGCGGCAGCCTCCTGTGCTTGAAACTTAGCCTCCTCAACTTTGCTAAACCCCTCAGTAATGAAAACCCTCCTATCTGTATTTAGATCACCTTTACTGAGATGACCACTAGAAATTGATGGTGACACCACAGGAAAAGCCTGGTTGGAGGGGCCTATGGGCACAAAGCTAGAAGGTGTTGTGACAGCAACACAAGAAGAATAATAACTACCACCAACAAGTGCAGGCACCAACCCTACTTGATTCTGAGTAAAAGAGAGACGACTAAAATCTTCGGATGCAGGAGCCTTATTAGACAACTGATTTGATACTGCATGTACAGAGACAGCATCTGATAGAGGAGCAGTAGTAGCAATATGCACAACATCATCAAAACCAGAAGATTTCTTCCTCTTTCTAGCTTTTGTATCGCCAGTTGGTCCTTTAGCTATTTTCATGTCAACAGAAGAAATCCCAGCTAACATAGCAGTTGCTCCGGTATTAGTTGAATTAATATGAGAAACATGCTTTGTGGCTGAGGTAATAGGCAAGGGTGATTCTTTAACTGCAGTTAATTTTAATGATTCTGAAATTGGTAAAGCAGGATAGCTAGTACTGACTTCAAAAGGAGAACTTTGTGAAGAAGTAAACCACGGTACTGCGAAGGGGGCAGGAGGGACCTGTGCTGGCCAAGTTGAATGTGCAATGTAATTCCGTATAGGTGGAGTCTGATAAGGATTCAAGGGAGACATGGCCTGATAATCAATCCCAGCACCTCTGGCCATGCTACCTGGTGGCAGCGACTCCCCAGATGGGGTAGATATATTCCACAAGGGCGACGGGAGAGGGATCACAGGGTTAACTGGCGAGGCGAAGGGTTTGTTGCTTGGCCAGCCAGCTGTTGCGGAAAGAACTTCGCTTTGAGGAAAACCTTGTCTAATAGTTTGATCTTGAGCTTTCGCACCTGCATCTTCCAATGCAATCCATGATTAATCAAAGTTAAATATGCCAAGGAAATTATTAAGTATGATAGCATACCAGAGCGTGAGGGTGGTATTGGAGTTCCAATATTATTTCCATGTGATTTCTGACCATGAACCTTTTCTACACAAGCACGCCAAGATCGCTCCCAAGCGCTCCTGCCTCCATCTTTTTTCCAATGATTAACACACAAATTTCACTTAGCCAGCAATAGTGTGTTCATATATAAAGCGTACCACCCAAAAGAGAGAGAGAGAGAGAGAGAGAGAGAGAGAGGGAAACCGTGTAACTAACCAGACATACCAAAGGCTGAAACCATACAAGCTTCATCAGGTGCTGCACCTTGTCTACAATCAAAATCAATTTAAATTGAATTATTAGCAAAAACAAATTACCCACATAACACCCCCCCGGCGGGCCCCACAAGCAAGAAAATAAAGGACAAATTAATGTTTCATTCACTTCCATACAACGTTCCATCAGAAATGTATGTCCATAAAATGCTCGACTATTATTTTCAGATTTGTAGTGCACGGCAAACAGAACTCTTGAGAAAGAAACTCACATAAGAGATCCATAAACAAAGATCTGTGCCCGGAGTTGCACTTGTTGTAAATCTGTAAATGGCTGCTTAAAGAACGAAGATGATGGAGCAGATGTATTAAGATCGGGCAAGCTAGATGTAGGGATCGAAACTGGCCCCCTTGACTTCACACCACTTTCAAACGTCATAAGTTGACCAGTTCCTAATGGACTCAAAAAGGTTGATGACCCCTCCCCCTTCTCAGTCTGCTTCAATGGAGATGATTCCTTCACTGTACTTCCCTTTTTCAAACTTCCTTTTCCAGATTTATTGCTGCCGCGTCTTGATTTACGCTCAGAGTGAGATCCGACACCGCCAGATGGAGAGCAAGCACCAGGTGTTGAAGAACCAACATGAGAAATTTCCTTCACAATGACCGGAACTGTTTGGCAGCTAACAGATGTTGCAGGCAATCCTTCGCCAGTCTTCAGAAAAATTTCATGGTGAGAACATAGGATTTAAACAAATAGGAAAAACAAGATAAAGTAAAAGGGACGAATAAATAGTAAACAATCAGAACAAAGCCAAGAGGTAGCAGTACCTGCATTTTACAGGCTTGAAGACCAGGAAATGAGAGCAAACCCTTGTCAGCATCTTCGGTAGACTGACCCCCCAAAGTCCTGGTGTCAAAAGTAAAGGTCTCTTCTTCTTTGCATGGATCATTTAGTGCTGAAGCCTCAGATGTTTTAAGAATTTGAAAATTTTCAATGCCATTCCTCTTAAGAGGTGCCTGTTGGTTTACTTCGCATTGTGAAAGGTCAGTATAACCAGGGACAGGTACAGCCTCCTTGTTGACTTTATCAATTTCTACAGTAACTGCAATTAAGCCAATAGCATGAATTGTTTAGTTATAACTATACATCGGAAAATGAACATGCAAATAGAAGACCACTTAACCCTAAAAGCACATTGCAATATAAGTTCTTTTAAAAGAACTACCTAACTTTTCCCAGGGAAAAATAAGAAATTGCTCTCAAGTTGCAGTTTAATAAAGACAATTTATACCCCCTAGTGAAACTACATACAAATAACCTCTGTAGGTCGACATGTTGTATAACCATATAAGAAAAGGATAAAATAAAACATGGCAACCTCTTTTAGAATAATTTCTAAAATAAAACATTGCAACCTCTTTTAGAATAATTTCTTCATATTCAGGAACAAAACTAACTGGCCAGTATCGCACCACAACTTAATAGTGTTAAAATGAATGATCTCATGCTGCATCTTCAAATGACAAACGAAAAACCCCTGAAAACATTTTAATTAAATACTACCATATTTTGACAAAGGTAGTCAAGATTTACTTCAATATTCCAAGTCCATATGATTAAAAAAATAATCAATTCGATACCTTCCCGAGGGCCATCACCAGTGTCAATGCAGAAATAGAATACAAGGTAACAAATCTAAGTAAAGCACTATCCAGGTTGTTGGAGTTGTTGGAATTACTTGAATGATAAAGTTCGTTTTTAATTATGAATATGCAAAGAGCAGTAATACCAGATCAACCAAGTCATATCTGGAAACATCCCACAACAACTGTGTCCGGAAGGAAATTTTAAGCTATGATGGAATGCAACTGGTCCAAGCCAGCTGCTCAATTAGCCCAATGAGGTTTTATCAAGTCAGTATTCCCTAGCTGAACCCTCCCCCCCACTATCACCTTTGGCCCAACCCCTTGTCAGGTATTATTAAGCCTTTTATCTCATCAAATTTGGATTACATTCTTTCTTCAAATTTTCAGCCAAATCAGAGGCAGCAATAGGACACAAAGTAGATAACAGGAAAATATGTGCTTGTTAGATCTGCTAGTATGTGAAGTAAGGAAAGGGAAGCAGGAACAAGACTGGCATGGCAATGTCTCTACTCTCTGGAATCATTTTTGGAAAGAATCGCATATTTTTGTTTTATGTAGCAGGTTTATTTTCAATTTGTCAATTACTTATATTTTTCTTGAAATGTTAAAACACGGATTGCTGTTATGTTCTGTGCTTAAATGTCAACTTATTCACTCTAATTTCATGACTACTTAGTAGATCAATCAAGGATGATCTGACTTTATAGACAAATTATACAAATGATCCGAGCAGAACAATTATTATTAAGAATAGCAAAACCTTAGTTGTTATCAGTGCAATATTCTCACACTTCTAACTTATAGACACGGTTTATGCCAATGCACAAAAAGTGAAACCTCTAATAGCTCCTGGTTTATGTATGTAACCCCTGAAACCTCTGATGTTCTCAAACAATGTTCAACAGTAGGATCCTCTAAAAATCTAAACTTTTTATCAGCTACATGACTAAGTATAGCATTCAAGAGAAGCTCTTCAACTACAGGAAACATAATGAAATAGCACGCAACAAAGATGGTAATCTATACAGCACCTTCAACTTTGGAAATACATACAACTAAAACGAGGAGTCTATCTTGATAACTTCATGTGGTTCTGCCTTACTAAAGCAATATGATGTCAACAAATAAGAGATAAGTCACCTGAAAATTTTGAAGAATTTGCTCCACTGATTATTTCTGTTTCTGATACCATTGGTTCTTTAGCAGGCAAGCTTTCAACAGCATCATTTTGACCTAATAAAGCACTGGCGGGATGTTCTATTGTTTTACTTTCCGTAGAGGCTTCATCAGGAATGTTGACAGATGAAGTCTCTAACAGGGAAACCGACTGATGGCTTATATTTCTTTCTCCTGCTACAGAATCAGAAATTGCGTCTTTCTCACTTCCACCAGCAGGGGAGAGCTCATTTTTAGACTCCCCTGGGACAGAAGGACTTGGTTGTATAGAAGCTTCAGACTCAGTTTCTTTAAACTGATCATTGTGATCCATATCAGCTGAAGATGGGTTACACTCACGAGAATCAACTGACTGTTCGCTTTCAATACATGATGCTGACAACTTTGTACCTTCAACCTCAGTATTCAATGCTACAAGGCAATTTAACAGAGTAGGAATCAAGAAAGTATTGTGGATGAAATGACAAGTAAACAAATCATAATCCTAATCCTACCAATGTCGAAATGCAGTTAATATAAAACGACATTTTGGGCTAAAATACCTGGATGATTCCCATCAGAACTACCAGGTTTTGATCCAGTAGTTTTCTGAAGCCCAACTCCCCCAACAGAACGTGTAGATCCAGCTTCTTTTTCATCGGCATCAAAGGCCATCTCATTTGAATCAAGAGGCAACTTTTCACTTTCTTTTTCATGGGCTGAGACATTTACATCACTTTCATAAGCATCCACGTGCATATGATCCCCATCCTTTACATCCTCTTTTTCTGGTGCAGCAGTGTTTCTAGCATTACTGGCTGATTTCTCACAACATGCTCCAGAGACAGCGGACCCGGTAGATTTACCAGAATGACCTTCTGCATCATCAGTGTTGTGGCCATGATCCTTCTCAGAAGAATTACCTAGTAACTCATGTAACCTAGTGGGCTCAGATGTGGCACATGGAGCCTGAAGAGAGCTGTCACCTTCAGCAGAGACAGCTTCACTTCCTACTAGAGTTTCATGTGTGTCAGGTGATTGGTTAGTAAGACCCTGCTTCATTACATTATCTTCATCGATTATAGGAATGCCATAGTTGCCTCCAATATCAAGCCCCTCAATACCTTCTCCCTGAAGCACAATAGATGATCTCCCATGTAACATGATATCGTTTTCAGGCAACTGCTTAATCTCTGGGCCTGAGACACCACTATGTTGACTGCAATCTGCAGGTTCAACAACCTCACTGCACACGTTATCTTTGGATACAGATGCTCCAGTTCCATGCACAATGGATGCTTGAGCTTTAGCAGCAACGCAAGTGTCAACTGCCTGCTCTTCTTTAGGGGACTGCATACTTGAAGTGGTTTCTTGAGAACAAGGCTTATCAACCTTATCAGTTTCAAAAGAAATCCCACTCAATCTTGAATCAGTTTCATTACGTCCTCTGTCCTGCTGCTCAACGGGATTAGATGTACATTCCACTGTACAACTTGAACTGAAATCGATGCTGCTAATTTTATCCTGCTCAACTGACTCTCTAGAACTAACATCAATATTCTTCGAAGAGCTCTCCGTATTGTCAATCTCATTTCCAGGAACTGATAGATCTTCTTGCATTTGATGAGACAGGGACTCATCTGCCAAGGCATAAGTTTCTCCTTGGTTATTGTCAGCTCTCTTCACGCCAAAACTCAAGTTTTCAGTGGTCTTAGTTACAGCACTATCTTTGTTATCAATACCTACTCCATAAGAAGAAAAATTTCCCTCCTGCACCTGTAAAGTATGATCGCTTTCGGACCCTGAGGTTTGTTTCATGCTAAAAGAACTTCCGCCAACTTCGTCTGGGGGTAATGAAGGAATCCCATTGTCAACATCATCAACTCTATGAACATCCCTCAAACTGTTCTCTACTACTGTTGAGCTACCCAGCTGAGCTGGATCTGATTCTTCAATCATATTTTCACCAGGAACCATTTCTTCCTGTCCAACTGCCTTCAATAACATTTCAACAGATTCAGAGGATGTTGCCTCAGACCAGACATTGATATGCCTTGGCAAAGCACAAGATTCTGCTGCGCTCGAGCTGAACTCTATTCGATCACCACCCCGAGAAAAATCCTCAATCCAATGATTGTCTTCCTGACTTGGAATACCCAGAAAAACTTCGTTTTCAACTAAACTGTCAAATCTCAGATGCCCATGGAGACTGTCATCAAAATCAAACTTAGGAAGAGCAAAGGGTCGTAAAACTGAAATTTTAGAGCTCTCTTCACCAGCTAAGTGAAGATTCTGGCCTTCATAGTCATGGTCATTATAGTCCATCTGAGTATCCCTAAAAGACAAAAGGGGTTAAAGAGCAAGTACAAACCAATATCAAAGAAACATTGAGGTAAAGTGACTTGCAGGAAGCAGCAAACAGAATAGTAAATAATATCTCATTTGAATTAGGAAAAGTGTCTAATGGCCAGAGAACAAAACTAAGAGCAAATTTCACTAAAAACCTACGTCACAGTAAATTTAAGACTACCTAGTGCAATTTAGTCCTTTTTGAAAAATTTAATAAAATCTCCAGAAAAGGGCACCTTACAACTATATTTCTATAAATATTGCATAGTTTCGTCAAGGAAATATTGTTTCTTCTTTCTCATTTCCCTGAATTCAATAAACAATTTGCAAACAAAAAAATACACTAAGATTGATATTCACAAAGCTTACATATTGCAACGATAATGCGGAAAAATAGCAGCAGTTTTACATGTCAATGTTAACAATTGACATTCACTCTCTTAAAGTAAAAGGAACTGCCAAGAATGAAGGTATCCAACTTCGGAGGAAGTCGTCCATACACCGCTTCGAATGGCGTCGCCCCGGCTGCAGAGTGGAAGCTTGTGTTATATGAATATTCAGCCCAAGACAACCATTTAGACCATTGATACGGCCGCTCAACTACAAAACACCTTAAATAGGCCTCCAAACCCCTATTCGTCACCTCCGTCCGGCCATCGTCTCCGGATGATAAGCCATGCTCATCCAGAGCTTGGTACCCATCGCATGAGAAAGTGCTATCCAAAAACCACTAAGAAATACATGTCCTCGATCTGTGAGAATAGATTTGGGTACACCATGGAGAGGGATCACTTCACAGGCGAATAGATGCGCAACGTCACGGGCTATAAATGGGTGTCGTAACGGCAAAAAATGGGCGAACTTAGACAGCCGATCAACTACCACCAGCACGCAATTCACCCCTCCCGAAGTAGGCATCCCTTCCATAAAGTCCATACTTATATCTTCCCAAATCCGTTCTGGTATCGACAGCGGCTGCAACAACCCCGGTGGGGTGCGAGTATCGTACTTATTACGTTTACAAACCAAACATGCCGCGACGAACTGCGTTACATCCTTCATCATACCTATCCAATAAACGCTCAAGGCTAAGCGCCGATAGGTTCGGAATGCGCCCGCATGCCCGCCTTGAGGAGTAGTGTGATATTCTGCTAACAATTTGGGAAAAAACACGGACTGGTTGGCTAATACTAATCGTCCTTGGTAGTACAGGACATCATTACTGATAGAATACCGAGGCACCTCTGTAGGATTGTCCTGCATCAAATGGCGAATCTTAGCAAGATGTGGATCCTTCTTCGTTTCTTCGCAAACTGCCCTCCAACCCAACCATGCAGGCATCAAAATCACGGAGAATTCGTTGCCGTCAAAGCTGCGAGACAGCCCATCCGCTACTCGGTTCGCAGCACCCACCTTATATTCAATATCAAACTCGTAGCCTAATAACTTGGCCACCCAAAAGTGTTGCGCGGGAGTCGATACGAGTTGCTGCAATAAAAACTTCAAACTTTTTTGGTCCGTGCGGATTGTGAAGCGACGACCCACTTAGTAGGGCGCCAGTGTTGAACCGTTAGCACAAGTGCCATCAGCTCGGCTTCGTAGGTTGACTTCGCAAGGCTTTTATAGGAGAGCGCCTTGCTAAAATAGGCTATGGGGCGACCTTCCTGCATTAATATCGCCCCTAGCCCTTGCCCGGAGGCGTCACACTCGATGATGAAGGGTTGAGTGAAGTCGGGTGTGACTAAGACGGGTGTCGTGGTCACAGCTTGTTGCAATTTATCAAACGCAGATTGGGCTGCGGCAGTCCATTCAATTTTCTGCACTCGCTCCTTCTTCAACAACTCCGTGAGAGGCCTCGTCGGCTGCCCGTAATATTTGATGAATCGCCTATAGTACCCTGTTAAGCCAATAAAACCTCGGACACATTTAGCTAACTTCGGTGTGGGCCACCTTAGGATCGCCGAAATTTTCCCTAGGTCCATCTTTACTCCCCTCCCGGACACAATGTGCCCAAGTATTCTACTTCTCGCTGCCCCCACGCGCATTCCTTGGTGTTCACCACATACTTGTACTTGTTCAAAAGAGCCATCACTGTGGCAAGGTGTCGATGGTGGTCCTCGGCGCTCCTATTATATACTAGGATATCGTCGAAAAACATAAACAAATCTTCTCAAGTGAGGCCAGAGGAGATCGTTCATCGCTGACTGGAAGGTTGTCGACGCATTAGTAAGCCTAAAGGGAATTACTAAGAATTTATAGTGACCCAAATGGGTCCTAAAGGCTATCTTCGGAATGCTGCGGGGTATCTGGATGAATCGTATGATAACCCGGCCGCAAGTCCAACTTACTAAACCACTGTGCCCCATGGAGTTCATCTAACATTTCTTAAATCACCGGTATAAGATATCGATCGGGAACCGTGCGCTTGTTTAATTCTCGATAATCGACGCAGAAGCGCCAGCTGCCGTCCTTCTTTCGGACCAAGAGTACTGGACTTAAGTAAGGGATTGAGCTTGATTGTATGATTTCAGCTTCCAACATCTCTAAGACAAGTCGCTCCATCTCATCTTTGGCCGAGTGGCTATATCTATATGCCGGACGGACACCGAGGTGGCACCGAGAACCAGATTAATATGATGGTCCACGCTCATATGCGGTGGAAGCCCTTTAGGAGGTGGGAACTGCTGCCAACCGCTTGCAGAAATTGGTTAGTATCCCCTTTTTCGCCCACCTCCAGACTGCCTCAACAATTCCTCTGCCGAATTCCTCAACGCCCCTCTGTTTCAGCTAAGGCTAATAATTCTCACCTTATGAGCGAGGGTTCCTCCCGCAGTAGCACCGGTGTTCCTTGATAATAGAGATACATTACCATAGTATCCCAATTAGAAACCACAAAGCCCATAGTTTTTAACCACGACAGGCCTAATATAATATCCACACTCCCAAGTTCAAACGCATGACAATCAATGCAAAATTCCTTTCCGACTAGAATAATTGGTAGATCTCTGCACACCCCGTCTAGGTTCGATCTCCATCCGTCCCCCAGCTTCACCGCGGCATTCGTCACCGGAGCTACATGTAATTGGAGCTCCGCAACAACACCCCGAGATATAAAACAGTGGCTGGCTCCACTGTCTATCATTATCAACACCTTTACTCCCTTCAGCTCACCCCACAATTTCATTGTTCGAGGCCCGTCGATCCCTCTCGCTACTAGCTGCGATAACTCCATCATCTGATTTTCCATCATCCCATCTTTTTCCATTGTATCACACGTCTCACTCTCCTCATCATCATGATCCAACCCAATCATAACCCTCAAGGTACGATCTGATCAACGATGTCCTGGCGAGTACCACTCATCACATCTAAAACACAATCTTGCCGCCCTCTTTGCAAGGAATTCCTTATTAGATATTTGGTGAAACTGATTTCGCGGCTGATTAACACTCGTCGAGGTTTGCGAGCTTGAATGGGCTGGAAAAGGAGGCTTATTTCCTCCACTAGCTACTGCTATAAGTGCAGAAACGGGTTCTCGGGCTGATAGCAAGGAATTAGAAAAAACACCTTTGGAGTGAATCTTCACCTAATGCCCACCCCCTCCAATACTCAGTTCTTGCTCAATTTCCTTTGCTAGGTGCACCGTAGTTGATAGATCCACGGTGTCACGTAATCTGATTTTAACTCTCACCTCCTCCTTCATGCCTTGTAGGAAGAAGGCCAAATAATGGTTCTCCGATAATCCTTCAACATGGACTAAACACACTATGAATTGGTTGACGTATTCCGTTACGGTTCCTGGCGCCTCAGTGCTTCCAAGGGATTTACCATCGGGTTAGTGTCGTACATTCATCATATCCACCTTCAACTGCAGCCATGTCACTACCAGATACTTAGCCCTCGTCCATTGGCACCAAAAAAGGGCGTCTCCTTCCGTAGCTACCAGAGCCACATCGACCTTTCGATATTTTGGTGTTCCTTGTAATTGGAAGTATTGCTCCGCACATGTAATCCATGCTTCAGGGTTCTCCCCATTAAACATGGGTAAAGTCACCTTAACCATCTCCGACTGACTAGCATTCCATGAATTTGGTGTGTATCCGTAGGTGTGTATCCCGTGGTTGGAATCCACCCTCCTATGATTGATCCGGAACCCCAATCCCAATTGTGAACTTCCAGTCGGTATTCCTCCATACTCCGGGAAATTTAAACTTCCCACTGGCATCAGTCCTCTACCGTTTCCCGTCAGCCCAAACCCGCTCATTATTGCCGATATCCCTCCAGCAAACCCCCCTCCTAACTCCCCCAATCGTCTTGTCCTCCCAACATACCCGTAGATACGGTTCCTCCTCCAATTGTTCCAAATTCAGGTGGCGGTTGTCCTATAGTGACTCCTCTCGGTATCAATGGTGGTGTGACATAAGAAGTGAGGTCTAGATTCGCCCGACGAACTGCTGGTTGGAAGTACCCACGAGGCATTCCAAATTGTTGCACTCCATTATACCCATTCCCTTGAGATGGTAACAACATTCCTTCAGTTAACCCCCCTTGAATCGCCGTTACACTTACTAGATTTGAGTCGTGTTGTAAAGGTGGCGCTAATGTTAAACCTCCAACCTCACCCGTTGTTCCTCCTACGCCTTCCGAACCCCTTGAACTCTCACCTTCTTCGTGAGGCTCCCCAGAGTTCAAGGTCGAACCCACTCGCTCCGTCTCGCTGCTCATCGGAAGACAATCACGGGTCTCTCGCATCCACCTCTCGATGCTCTTCATAGTCTCCTGCATGATGTCGATAACTTGAATTTTGGTGAGTAACGGCCGTATTTCTTTGAGCTCTACTCGTATCGCTTGAGTTCCTTTCTCTAACGACTCCATGCTAGTCTCCATTTCTTCTCACGTTTGCGAATGAGTGACGGTCATACAAGACTCTCGATGAAAGCACCAATTGTTAAAGTAAAAGGAACTGCCAAGAATTAAACTAAGAAAATACTCGGACTTCAATTGAAATAGAACAAAAGAAAGATACAATCAAGACTCCGTCTTGCCAGATTCCATAATAGTCTAAAAGATGTTTAGCCCTAGTGCCCATCCTCTTTAAATATCCTCCCCCCCCTACATCATCTTAGTGATAATTTAATGAGCCCAACACTAGGCCTAAACCAAACACACATTAACACTTACCCACTGTTCATATTGTAACCTAACATTAATTAATAGAAGTCATCAATAAAGTTCCCAGCACAGTTTTAGAATAGGATCATAAATAAGTCTCTTTTTTGTTTCTTTTTGCCTAACGGTTAGTCATTAGAACCACACTGCAGGCCTAAGCTTTTGATGATGACAAAAATGATCCCTGCATTCTTAGCCGAAACTTGCAAGTAGGGAAACAGCGAAAGCAACTACTGTACTGTATGGAAATCAATAATCACATACAGCCACGTAAAAAGAATCTTAGTATGATTACCTTTGAGACACAGTCCAGCATCAATAGAAACCAGAAAGAAAGAAAATGAGATACATTTCGGATACTAATCCAGTTGTTTAGGGTGCAAATGAATCTCAAACAAAAATCCCCCAAACCTAACAAAATGATTCAAGGTTTGGAATACAAAATCGCAAGCCCTAAAAGCAAAATAAAATTAGATGAAAGTGATAGAAACCCCTTTCATTTCTTCAACGAGAATGTTCTACTAAAACCAGAGGTAAGCAACTGATTCCACCACGAGTAAAACAATTAGAGAAAATCGACAGCATAACCTCACCAGAACCCACTGCTCTCCAAAACCATAACAGCAAGAAACACAGACATCCGGGTTTCTCAAAAACTAAAAGAGATATATTATAAAAGCCTCAACTATAATTAAAAAGAACTAAACTAAAAAAGAGGAAATGAAGAGTACCAGAAGAAGTGTAGAGACGCTACCTCCCTCCATTCGGAGATGAAATCCTCACCGTTAATTTCCTTAAATCAACCCCAATCGAACGGCCACGCTCTCCTTCATAACCCTAGGTCTCGAACACTCTAAAATCTCGGGGACAGAAACCACCAACAGCCCAAACTCCCGCAAAACTCTTCAAAACTTCACACCGTCAGCTAGCAGAGCTGCACTTGTACGTAAACATTCAAAGGCGCACCGAGAGAGAGTAGAGATAGAGAGAGAAAGTGGTGTATGTGTGTTTTTCAGATGTTTGGCGAGGAAAACTGGTAAACACTTTTCTTTTTTGCTTTTTTAGCAGACGGAGTCGACAAAACAAGACGGGGGTTAAGGGCTTTTTCGGAAATTGAGAATGAAACGCTGACGCGTAAGGGGCAGGGAACATGCACACGCGTCTTCTTGTTATTGGTTGTACGAGAAAGCTAGCCAATGGCTGTTTGTCTCTTTGTTTGAAATTTCAATGCCTAATCCTCAGCCTGAGTTACTGCCTGGAGAAAGTTTAGATGACTGTCGCTGCACTCTTGTAGTAGTATTGTTATAATTATTATAATTATAAGTATTTAAATTAAATAAATTATTTTTGTGTGGATGTATTTATATATAAATATTTAATTAGATAAAAAATAAAATATAGTTATAAAAAATTGTACTTATATGATGATCTATTTTTATAAGTTTTTTAATTTATTTTCATAAGCTATATTTATTAGCAATAAGTTAAAAATAATTTATTTTTTAAAATAAGTTGTTTCATCTCAAACGCATGTTTAAGGACTTATTTTTTAAAATAAAATGAAATAAGTAGTTGATAAGCTCTCTCAAATGAGGCCTAAGTACTTATTATGATCAATAAGATGGCTTGGTAGATTTTTAGAACAAGAAAGCATTTATTTATTTATTTATTTAGATTATAATTTGTTAATGACGAGGGGACTATTGAGTTAAAATTTAATATATATTTTTTAAAATGCATGTACATTTTGAAATATATTGTATTACATGGGATTTGAATGACGTGCTAAATTTTACGATTATGGGATTATGAATGTTATGGTGCTGCCGAATTGATAATAGAATTTTATGAAATTTATTCGACGACTATTGATGCATGAATATATGCCATCATACATGATTAATTAAGAGTATTTTTTTTATATATGGGAATGGGAGACGCGGCAGTGCAGTTAACTTCAAAAGTCAACTAAGTTTTTATTACGCACATATTATTTATTATAATTATATATTAGAGTTCGACTTGTGTACAATTGAATTGCATCAAGATCCGAACATCTGTCTATTTCCATAAATGATCTGGATTCGCGTCTGATTTTATTATTATTTTTTTTAAGGATGGGAGTATTATTTATTTTGAATAAAAGTATTATTTATTGACTATCATTTGTTTCAAACAAAAGTCTCGTTTGATACATGTATTTCCTGTAATTTTCAAATGATACTTTTGTTTTAAACTATTAATACTGGATCGTCCGAGCAAAGAAAAGACTTCATGAAAGTAGTTCATGTTGGATAAATTTCATATGTCAAATAGTAGCCCTCCGTATAATATGTGTCATCTGTCATGAAATTAATCTCAGACACATTTCCAAATAGCACATTGTTGAATAAAAGGAGACAAATTTAACACATTGATATCATTCCATGGACCAACCACACCAAAAAAGGCATGTCATATCCATAGATCTTGGAAAGCGGTGACTTCTAGCACGATCATAGGAGAACCATGTGTTGGGATTTTGTATACTGGAAGCACTTTTATGCTTGTATACAATGTGTTTTTGTCCTTACCACTGTTTTATTCTCCTATCTGATAAATATGTATATTTGCACATGTTATCATTTATCTTGTATAAAAGTTAGATTTGTGTGGTGTGTCGGGTATCACAGAAGACAACACAAATTGGTTGAACTGACAAGATATAAACAGTTAACACAGCTGAGACAACTTAAGGATGAAGTTGTCGGTTTAAGCTGCAGTTTAGATAAGAAGTGGCTTGTCTTAGGCTGCTTGTCTTTCTTGGTACACTTAAGGTGGTGTATTGAAGGATCACGGTGAGATGTGTTCTCCTAACCGACCTTAGTGGAGAACCAAGATCTCGGTGACTTAGGCGATCTTAAGCTTGGTAAGACTTCGAATGAGTGCATTTGGCTATCTATCACTTTGACCTACTATGGTGAATGTCATCGCGGCCCGGATCTACGTATCTTGGGTGTTAGTAGTTATTTGTGGCTCGGCCGGTTGTACCGTATCTTGCATCCGTATCCTAGTAAAATGGGTTGATAATATCCCCCGAGGAACTCGAAAGGATTAGCACACTAAACCCTACCGGTTGATTAAGTTCGGGTGTGTTAATAAGGTCGAGTGGTACTACTCAGGAATATAAGATGTTAATTAATTTAAGTTGTCGGTGGGCTTAATTAATTAACGGATATTTCTATCTTAAATACGGAGATCGATTAAGTCTAAAATACAAGCCCTTGCTCAAATTGGGATAAAGGGGTAAGTCGGCACGGATTCTCTAGTGGAATGAGTCGTGTTAATTAATTAATTTTGCTTTCACGAAGGCATGGATAATTAATTAATTGGAGGCCCGACTTTATTTCTTGTATTGGATCCCCGATCCGGCCCAATTAGTTGCTTAGTAATTTATTGTCTCTCGAATTCATTATTAATGGATTAATGTATTTTTACATTATTTAATAATGTTATTTATTCGGAATTAATTGGTCGTGCCAATTAATTGATAAATATTAGTAGCCCAAGAAATTAATTAATTATATTATGGGCTGATTATGTAGAAGCCCATTGGAATATAATTAAATTAATGAGCTACAAATATATTAATATTATATAGGTTTTTGAAGTCTATATATATTAGTATTCTGTTCAAAAACTCACACAATTGATTCATAAAATTTCAAGAGTGGCGTGAGTTACAGAGAGAGATTTTAAATTTATTTTCTTCAGATCTCTGACCACCCAGAGGAAGAAAAAGGCCGGGATACAGATCAGAAGATCTGACACAGGAGCAACAATCGGAGCCGCGACAACACACCAGGAGGAAGGTAGCCTTACTATAAACCTATTATTCCTTCAATTGGTATCAGAGCCAGGTTTAGGCTCTGATTGTTGTTTAATTAGTTTTTTATTTCGTCGTTATCGGGCTTATTTCGTGTTTGGGGGCGGCTCGCGAGTCACCATTTTGACCCCGTTGTAACGTTTTTCTCGTGAGAAAATCCACGAGTAGTTGATAGGATCAATATGCTATGTGATTGTATTTTAATTGTAGTGTAATTGGTCCGGGTGGCACGAAAAACGAGACGACGAAAATCAGTTTTTCGCAGCGAAAAGCCCTAGTTATCTAGGGTTCCGCCGCATCTTGCGGCGGAGATTCCCGGCGTGTCCGATGTCGGTTCGACGATCGGCTTGAACCGATGGAATCCTCATCTTACGAGCTTCGCGTCGATAGGTTGCAAGGGATCATCCGATCCCGGATGCGATCGTAATCGACGTCTGAAGTTTGCTGCTCACCATGAATTCGTTCCGGCGAATCGTTTGAAATTCGGGAAATTGAGGAACTAATCTCGGCCGGAATCCGTTACCCGGTGGTCGTGAGTGTTCCAACATAATTTACCCTCTTTCAATTGATCGAATCGCGGCTCGGAAAGGTCGAATTTGGGCGGCGAACGCGCGGCGGCGGAGGCGCGATTTATCGCCCTGCACGCGACGCGGCGGCGGCTCCAGGTGTCCGTTCTTCACGCATCCGACGTCCCGGGGACGTCGGGCGGGGCCGGAGACGGTGCGGGAGGGCCGGAAGATGCTCGGGAAAGGCGGCGGCGCGGCGCTGCGCGGGGCTGCGCGTCGCGCCGCGCGCAAGCGCCGATTCGCGCCGCCGTTCCGGCGGCGTCTCGGCGTGGGGAGGCCGGTTCCGAGCATCTCCATGGTGCGGCGACCCTCCTCGGTGTAGGCGGCCGGCCGGGAACCGGCCGGGATGAAGACGGCGGCGGCGCGCGGTTGCGTGAGGAAGACGCCGACGCTGGCGCGGCGACGTGGCGAGCCACGTCGGCCACTAGCCGAGCCAAGCATCCACGTGTGCGCCACGTGGCCGTCACGTGGCGAACCACTTGATGACATGGCGACGGCAGCTTTTCCAAGCGGTTTTTGATTCGAAGATCTCGTATCATGATTGGGATATGTAATAGTTAGGAATTACGTGTTTTTAAAGCCCGATAACGATTTTATATTTCCTATTTGCGTATTTATTTTTAATTATGCTTTAGCATGCAATTGTATGATTAATTGCGCTTAGAAAAGCATGTAAATAGGATTTATGTCTTTATTAAAGCATGTTTTATTTTTCGCGAGCACGTTTTATTATGTGCGTTTAGAAATTGCATGCTTTAGGAATTATGTGTGATTGCATGATTCGTTACAAACCTTTTGAACAAAAAGACTAAGCAATTTTAAAATTAAATGTTTAATTAGATTCCATTAATTTGGATTTTAAACACTTAATCGGACCTCCATTAATTGGACTCTACACGAAAGTAGTAAGATTATGTAAGTAAACGTCCACCTGCGTGGCTTGCTTGCATTTTTGAGCTACCAGTATTTGATTATTATTGAGTAGTGGGAGCGAAGCCGTAAACGTCCACCTGCGTGGCGTGCGTGCCTAGTAAACACGAGTACTCTAGAAGATAATAATTAAATAGGATGGCTAATTAGATCAAATTGAATGCGGCATGGTTCGAGTAAGTATGTCAATTTCAAGAATTTGATTCTATTTGGTCAAATTAATGGTCAATGCTTAGATGTCACCGCAGGTACAATTCACTTCCCTCGAAGTCCCTTCCCGCGTTTTAATAGTGACATGGTCCAGAATATCGAACTATTAATTTCATTCGTCTCAAGAACCTAGACGTGGATTGAAATTAAAGAGCTAGGTAAATAGCTTGGTTTAGGGTTACGCTAGTAAACGTCCACTGCGTGGCTTGCTAGTGGAATTCTTAGAGTTGTTCGAGGTTTTTAACATCATTGTTTTTCAAAAGGTTACAATGATAGTTAATTACGAATTATGTGCAAATATTAATTCATACATGTTTTAAAATTATATTTTTTCGAATATGTCCTGTCGAAATTTTTCAAGTTCCTAAACAAGTCTCACCAATCAAACCCTAATGGGTTTAACAATTTTTTTTAAATAATTTTACAAAGTGGAAGAGATATCTTACCGCTCCCAATAAAAGCTCTGCAAAGGTCCTATAAGAACTTTTGTTTAAGGACCGCTATGTCTAAGAACGAGTTTACTATGAGTATGTCACTCAAATCTTTGGTAGCGGTCAAAGAAGTTATAGGAAAGGGCAAGAGTGCTCAAGTCTTGAATATCCCTAGTAGTTCAAGGAATCCTCCGAAAGGCGGAAACCGAGAAAAGAGCGAAAGGGTGGACAATTCAAGAAGAGCGAATGGGAGTAAGAAGACGGTCCTTATCGGCGGCATGCGAATGCCAAAGAAGAAAGGAAGGTTCTTCAATTATGGTAAGAAAGGACACTGGAAGAGTTATTATCTAGATGTCAAGGCAAAAACAGAAAGAGACGCGAGTCGCTCTTGTAACTGAAACTGTTCTGGTTTCCTCTTCTACCTACGAATGGGTAGTGGATTCGGGGCAACTGATCATGTTTGTTACACCTTGCAAGGTTTCTTGCAGAAAAGGCAATTGAGCAATGGCGAGGTGGTAGTCTCAATGGGCAATGGATCGAAAGTTCCTGCAATTGTCATTGGAGATTTACATCTATCTTTTGATAGTTCTCGTTTTTAGTACTTAAAGATGTTTAATATGTGCACGAGTTTAGGCGAAACATTATTTATGTTTCAAAACTCTGCACCATGGATGGTTATAAATCAAGTTTTGATAGTGAAGTTTCTATCATGAAAGACGATGATTTTATCTGTGGTGGACCATTAGACGGATCTTTATAAACTATTACTTGTAAACCGCGTAATTATGTTAATATTGCTTCCTCATCATCAAATCCTAAGAAGAGGAAAGAGTCTTCTAAGGTAAATCAAACTTATCTGTGGCACTTAATACTAGGTCACATCAATCTTAACAGGACTCAGAGGTTGGTGGAATATGGATCAGTGGAGTCTCTCCAAGATTGAACCATTTCCAACTTGCAAAACCTGTTTGGAAGGAAAGATGATGACTAGGCCTTTCAAGGCAAAGTGTTATAGAGCCACAGAAGTATTAAGTTTGATACATTCTGACTTGTGTGGGTCTATGTCTACACAAGCTCGTGGAGGGTATGAGTATTTCGTCACATTTACTGACGATTACTCGAGGTATGAATATGTTTACCTTCTTCACCACAAGTCGGATTGCTTTGAAACCTTTAAGGAATTCAAGGCAGAAGTGGAGAGGAAGTTAGGTAAAGAAATCAAAACACTGCGATCTAATCGTGGTGGGAAATACCTATCCAACGAGTTCAAGGACTACTTGACAGAATGTGGGATTACATCCCAGTGACAACAGACGGCACGCCTCGGCGAGAATGGTGTGTCGAGAGAGAAGGAACCGAAGTCTCTTAGAGATGGTTCGGTCGATGATGAGTTATGCAACTTTGCTAGTTTTCTTTTGGGGATATGCCACTAGAGACGCAACATACTTGCCGAATCGTGTGTCTTCCAAGTCGGTACAAAAGATCCCTTTCGAGTTGTGGAGCGGGCACAAACCCGAAGTATGCACCACTTAAGGATTTGGGGTTATCCCGCTTATGTGCTGAATAGGCGGGCCGACAAATTGGAATCACGTTCGAAGTGATGTTGTTCATAGGGCATCCGAAGAAAACGAAGAGTGGATACTTTTATGATCCTAAAGAACAGAAGATCGTTGTTAGCCCTAACGCTCGGTTCTTAGAAGAGGATTACACTAGTAACCATAAATCTCGAGTCGACATCATCCTTGAAGATTTACAAGGTGGTCGAGTTCCACTTGAACGGCCCGATGAGTGCAAGATAGTACTCCACGAGTAATCGCACAATCTGTTAACACGGCTCCTAACACTGTTCGACGTAGTGGGAGGGTGATATTTACACCTGATCGGTATGTTCACTGGGGAGACGTTTGATTATCTCCCGGCAGATGAACAAGATACCATGGATCCCTGGAAGCACTTTTATGCTTGTATACAATGTGTTTTTGTCCTTACCACTGTTTTATTCTCCTATCTGATAAATATGTATATTTGCACATGTTATCCTTTATCTTGTATAAAAGTTAGATTTGTGTGGTGTGTCGGGTATCACAGAAGACAACACAAATTGGTTGAACTGACAAGATATAAACAGTTAACACAGCTGAGACAACTTAAGGATGAAGTTGTCGGTTTAAGCTGCAGTTTAGATAAGAAGTGGCTTGTCTTAGCTGCTTGTCTTTACTGGTACACTTAAGGTGGTGTATTGAAGGATCACAGTGAGATGTGTTCTCCTAACTGACCTTAGTGGAGAACCAAGATCTCGGTGACTTAGGCCGATCTTAAGCTTGGTAAGACTTCACCGAGTGCATTTGGCTATCTATCACTTTGACCTACTATGGTGAATGTCATCGCGACCGGATCTACGTATCTTGGGTGTTAGTAGTTATTTGTGGCTCAGCCGGTTGTGCGTATCTTGCATCCGTATCCTAGTAAAATGGGTTGATAATATCCCCTGAGGAACTCGAAAGGATTAGCACACTAAACCCGGCCGGTTGATTAAGTTCAGGTGTGTTAATAAGGTCGAGTGGTACTACTCAGGAATATAAGATGTTAATTAATTTAAGTTGTCAGTGGGCTTAATTAATTAACGGATATTTCTATCTTAAATACGGAGATCGATTAAGTCTAAAATACAAGCCCTTGCTCAAATTGGGATAAAGGGGTAAGTCAGCACGGATTCTCTAGTGGAATGAGTACCGTGTTAATTAATTAATTTTGCTCGGGTGAGCATGGATAATTAATTAATTGGAGGCCCAAACTTTATTTCTTGTATTGGATCCCCGATCCGGCCCAATTAGTTGTCTAGTAATTTATTGTCTCTCGAATTCATTATTAATGGATTAATGTATTTTTACATTATTTAATAATGTTATTTATCTGGAATTAATTGGCTGGGCCAATTAATTGATAAATATTAGTAGCCCAGTAAATTAATTAATTATATTATGGGCTGATTATGTAGAAGCCCATTGGAATATAATTAAATTAATGAGCTACAAATATATTAATATTATATAGGTTTTTGAAGCCTATATATATTAGTATTCTGTTCAAAAACTCACACAATTGATTCATAAAATTTCAAGAGTGGCGTGAGTTACAGAGAGAGATTTTAAATTTATTTTCTTCAGATCTCTGACCACCCAGAGGAAGAAAAAGGCCGGGATACAGATCAGAAGATCTGACACAGGAGCAACAATCGGAGCCGCGACAACACACCAGGAGGAAGGTAGCCTTACTATAAACCTATTATTTCTTCACCATGTCCACTCGTAAAATGACATTTCCACGCGACTAGACAATTCTTCCATCTCAATGCATACAATTAAGATTTCCGAGCATTCCTTGGGATCCATGTATATCATTATGCATTTGAGTAAGACGTTGAACGTCAGCTGCATTGGGACTTCTCAAGTATTAACTACACCAAATTTCTACCATATTCTTACAGAAATTAGAGAGACATATGATTCAGTTGATTCCCCTATTCAGAGATACTCGCCTAGATGATCGGCTGGTACTCCATAGGCCAATTGACGAATAGGCGTGGTGCATTTCTATAAAGGTGACAAGTCTCTTCGATAGCTTGCATCTTTCCTCCGTTGGAAAAATGACGAGTGTTTCTCAAGGGCACCCACAATTCGGAGGAATAAGTCTCGCTGCATCCGGAATCATCATCGGAATATGTTGTTGGGATACACTAGGTTCTTAGCGAAATAATCATTGAAAAGCCTCTCGGGTCCGTCTTCACGATACTTTTTGATGTCTCTTCTCCTTTCACGCCTCCCCTGGAGACACTTTTTTTTTGTAATATTTCATTATGTTTAGAGTTCCTACTTCTGTCTTCAGTAGAAAACTCATTAAAAATGACATGATGGCTTTCATCCACGTAAAGGGCCCGGTAGTTAAAGATTCTGAAAGTTTTGCTGACCCTAGAGTTCCTAAAAATACTCATTGGTCTGAGTTGCTATAAAAACCTTTAATTGATCCTCTCCACTAGGGGTGTAAGTGGTTCCGCTCCGAACCGCGAAACCGATCGGATCGAACCGAACCAAACCGAAAAATATGGTTTGGTTCGGTTTCGCGGTTTGGTTCGGTTTATTTTTTTAGGAACCGTTTACATTCGGTTCGGTTCGCGGTTTCAATAATTTTTGAATGGTTCGAACCGAACCGAACCAATGTCCTATTTTTTAATTTTTTATTTAATATTTGTCTTTCTTATATGAGAATATCGTTGGATTTAGATATTAGATATAAGTTAAGATCAATTTTAATCTATACAAAGGAAGAGAAACGAGTAACAACTCTATACTTATGAGTTCGGAATGAGTGAAATCCTATAAACTATTATTTTTGCATTATTTAGGATTTAAAAAATAAATAAATAAATAAAAAGATGAACCGATGAACCGAACCAAACCAAACCATTTATAAGCGGTTCGGTTTGGTTCGGTTCCGATATTTTGAAACACATCGAACCGAACCGAACCGAACCATTTCTATGTGTTCGGTTCGGTTCCTAAAACATAAAAACCGAACCAAACCGAACTGTTACACCCCTAACTATCATGGATAAAGCATGAACAACCAAAGATATGGAGATGAGATATATGAGGTTTCCTGTCATTCCATAATTCATATAGTGTCTTCTGATGTTGCTTTATCAGTAGCAAACAGTTCTGAAGCATGCAATGTCAGTAGCATCTACCCAAAACTATTTTTGCTAGTCCTGAGTCTACGAGTAGGGTCCTTACTGCTTCTTTGAGTGTTCTGTTCTTTTAATCAGCAAGTCTGTTTTGTTGAGATGTTCGTGATGCGGACGTCTCATGTTCATTTCCTTCATTCTCGCAATATTCTTTTACCATTGAGTTTAGGAATTAAGTTCCTCTGTGTGACTGTATCTTTAGAATAGGTTCTTTTCGACATTGAGTCTTTAATATGAGTTCGTAAAAATTTAGCCAAGGCCTCTTAAACTTTCTCTTGACCCATGTTATTTTGAATTAACTAATCCGACTAGTAATTTAGGCCTCATCACCCTTAAGTTGCCCAGTCTGTAGCTAACTTAGTACTTCCATCATTTCTAATGGAACAAGCCTAGGTAAGTAGCGAAATTATTCGTAAGAGTAATTGGATTAAACCGATAAGAAACTATTAGATGCCCAATATATGAGTAGGTTCCTAAACTAGGCTCCCTTAGTTCGATAAAGTTGTCTAGTTATTAAATCTATTGATTGCCCAACAACGTAGATTGTAACTAGATCAGGGAAGTAGTCGTTTCGATGCCCAACATGGCGGCTACCGATTAAGTAAGTGGGAGTGAGGATCATGCAGTTTAAATTACGATGATCTGTAACTAGTTGATTCATGATATTAATTCATATTAAGTGCTGATGATTGGAATAAGTGTGTGTGGAATATTCTGCTGAACATGTCTTTCTACTGCCCAGTTAATACAATTTTAATTTCAATTCAGTTTTTAATCATTTCTTAGTTTAGTAAAATCCAAAACTTGCGTGGTTTCTAATCAAAACTCAAGATAAATAAGAAAATAATTTGTCTAGTCCTCCGTTCCCTGTATTCGATACCCTGTAGACTATATTTAAATAATTCTCAGATTTTGCCGTATTATTTGGTGTAAAACAGCGATCACCACATAATTAGCCTATAATTGATACCAAGCAATTAAAATTGGCAATTTAATGCAAAATTACATCGATATGAAGAAATAGCTTATTTGAATAAAATTAATGAAATCAGTCATCAAACTGTTTTATTTTGCTAAATATGTCTCAAAATAATTCTTCTTTTCAATTTTGGTCCATGTGGATAAAAACTTCCAGTTTTACCCTTTAGAGTTTTTAATTTTTTTTTTAAATTAATGGTCGAATTAATGAGAAAACATTTAGACTATGGGGGAAAAAAGATTGCGGATAAATGTCGCAAAATCGAAATGTTTGAGGACGAGATTTGACAATTTATTTATTGTTTAATATTCAAGATTACCCTTTATATTTAATTATTTCAGAAAAAATTATTCATTAACTGTGTACCTAACAGAAAAACTAATCTAAAATTGCTTGGTGACCAGAAAACAAAAATAGAACTTTGGGATTGTAACCACAAAATTGATTTGTTTAAGGACTAAATTTACCAATTTACCTAAATAGTTTGAGTAAATATTTTCAAAGGATTTATAAACCGACTAAAAAGTACAACTCCCTATGTCCCATTGGAAGTAGTCCAGTATTCATTTTCGGGTCGTTCCATTGAAGTTGTCCCGTTTCCATTTTTAACAAATTATTACACACACTTTATTTAAGAGACCAACAACTTTTTACAAATCTACACACAATAAACAACCCCTTAAAAAACATGCCAAAAGAAAGTAGACAACTTCGGTGGAAGGATAGGAGGGAGTACAATTAAACCTCTTTAAATTAATATACTTGGGATCGAAAAAAAATATTCATATAGCGAAGTTATTCATTTATCGTAAATGAATAAATTATTCATTTATCGATAAATAAATATTTATTACTTTAAAGAGAAGTTTACTATATAAAATAAGTTAAATGTGTGTATTAAAATTATTTTTTTTAATAACTTAGTTCGTGTAACCAAAGGTTTATTCAAGCCATAACCACCTTAAATAATTAATTGCTACAACACGAGTAAATTATTCATAAGTTGTTTATACTCAGCAGAAATTTAAGGATGATAATTTTGGTTTAGGTGGGAAGAAAAATAATAACTATGGAAGCTTATATTCATAAGAAATAATTATTGTACTACTTTAGTATTATAATTGTCTATATATATTTTCTAAAAGCATTAATTATACTTTATATTTTCATTTGGACGTTAAGAATTTAATTTTTTTTATTACTTAATGCATTTAGAGAAATTATTACTTTAGTACACTGGCCAAAATTGAGATCTGAAGAAATTATTATCTAAGTGAGTTATTACTTTATCGAACATTACTTTATCGAGATTTAACTGTACTAAAAACCAATAAATGAATAAATTCGTAAGCAGAAAAATAAAAGGAATAGTTGGTTGGAATAATAAGGGATAAGGTGCAAATATGCCCTTAAACTTTACTATGAAGAGCAAAAATACCCTTAAAGTATATTTAGGTGCAAAAATGCCATTGAACTTTAAAATAGAGATCAAATACACTCATTCAGTTAAAAATGACAAATATACCCTTTAGTTGCACAATTATATACTCTCAAAAAATTCAACAAAATGAAAGAAATAACGTTCTAGCAAAAGAAAAATATCTCGATTTTAGTGAAATTACTATCACATGCAACAAATAATTAATATTTCGTTACTTTGTTATTTGAGTATTTCATATCTTATAAATAATGATTTTGTGCCAAAAGATTAGTTTCACAATATCTATAAATAATTTCATAATCATTCTACTAATATCACCATTTATTCGAATTTGTTGTGTCATTTTTAGGAAAAATACATCTAATTAAACCATTAAAAAAAATTAATTTAAAGCTTAAAGAAAACTTGATTAAATGACCGTGTTTTATGATTTTAATTTGTATCAATTTAGTTGGAAAATATTTAAGTATATTTTTTTTGACCATCTTTACAGGATCTCCTTAGTTTTGGTAAATTTCTAGAGAAAATATATCAATTTTCAATTAAAGGGTATATTTGTCATATTATTTTGAAAAAATATGCATTTTGTCCTTAATATATATATTAAGGATATATTTACTTTCTATTTAAAAGTTTAATAATGATATTTTTGCACCTAAATATACTTTAAAGGCATTTGTTCCTCATGATAAAGTTCAAGGGTATATTTATACTTTTTTTAAAAAAATTGTATCGAACATTACTTTATCAAAATTTAACTACTAGTAGTAAAAATTACTCCTTCCGTCCCGCTATTTGTCGCTCACTTTCCCGAAAGGGGTGTCCCATTATTTGTGCCCACTTTCCTAATTTGGTAAAAAAATACTCCTATTCTATCATCTTCTCTCTCCTACTTTATTACATTCTCTCTCCTACTTTATCATCTTTCTCTCACACTCTCTCATTATCTTACTCATCTTCTCTCTCATACTTTATCATCTACTCTCTCTCTCATACTTTATCATCTACTCTCTTAATTCCCGTGCCGAAATCAATTGAGCCACAAATAACGGGACCGAGGGAATAATAAATAAAGAAATTCGTAAGCTGGAAAATAAAAGGAGTAGTTGGTTGGAATAATAAAGAAATAATCCCCTCGTATCTCGTGCCCTCCAAATTCTAAAATTTGAATTTGATTCGGAAGGAAACCCTACCAGCATCAATCCCATCCATATGCACAGCCTCAATCTATCATCCCTCCAAATCCAGCTTGAGATTCTAGGCTTCACATTTTCGGCATCTAAATCTAAATATCTATAAAAACATTGTAGTTTGTGAACACAGAAAAAGAAATGGCGAAGAAGAAAATGTCACATGCTCAGAACGATAAACCGTCGCAGAAGCCACCACATCAAGACACAACGCATTCTCTTATGGACTCGGAGAAGCTCGAGAGACTCAAATCCCTGAATCAGAAGCTGCTAATGGAAACGGTTGAGCGGCGCCAGCAGGTGGATTCACTTCTTCGGTCCAAAGGGTCTGTGGAGACGAAGCTGACCCGGTCGAACTCGGAGAGGGATGCTCTGGAGTCCGAGTTGGCACGGCTAGTTGAGCGGACTGTGGAGCTGGAGGTTGAGAGGCGGGTGGTGGCCGTTTTTGTCTCTGTTCAGGTGGGTGTGAGAGGGGAGGAGTTTGGTAGGAAAATGAAGGGTTTGGAGATGGAAATGGGGAGGTGGAAGCGAGAGAATGAGAAGAAAAAGAGTGAGATTGTGAGCCTGAATGGGAGTTTAAGGGAGATTGAAGGTGAATTGGGTAATGAGAGAGAGGTTTCGAGGCGAGTTCGCGCTGAAAGGGATGATATCAAAGATAAGCTGAATCGGCAAATTGAGGAAGATAAGTGGTTGAGGGCGAATTTGACTGAGTTGGATGGTAAAATGAGGAAGACCGAACGAGAGATTGAAGAGTTACGAACTGCCTACAATGGTGCAGTGAAAGGGAAGAAAGATATGGAGATGAGGATTCAATTGGTAACAGGAGAGAGAGATTTGTGTTTGATGAAGTCGAATAAGTTGATAGAGAAGATGAAGGAGGAAATGAGTGATGTAGTCAGCGTAAAGGAAAGGATTGAGAAGGAGAATAGTGAGGAGATGATTAAAAGGAGAGAGCTCGAGAATGTTGTGAATGGACTCAATGAGATCATTACGGACTTGCAAAAGGAGAAGATAAAGCTGCAAGTGCTTGTGTCTGAGTTGGAGAAAAAGTACATTGAGGGCGTGGGGAAGCTAAAGGAGGCAGGCATGGAGATTGATCGCTTGGTTGAAGAGATGAAGTTGAGTGAGAAAAGGATTCAATCATTGGTTGACGACAAAAGCATGGTGGAGAAGGATTTGAGTAAGGCGCTGAAGCAGTTAGCTGAGCAGAAGCTCGACATAGAAAACTTAGCTAATGAGAAGATTGTCATTTTGGATGAGAAAAACCGAGCGGATGGTGAAGTGGGAGAGTTGCGAAATCATGTAGATGAGCTCAAGTCTGCTGTTTTGAGCTTGAAGGAATTCAATCTTGCTGGTGTGGAGAAGATTAGTAGCTTAGAATCTGAAGTTGGGGAGTACAAGTGTAAGCTTGAGAATGCTTATCTCAAAAAGGAACTGAATGAAAAGATTCAAGAACTGGAAATGGAAGTCTCGGAAAGCCACAAGTCCGCTGGTGAATTGAAGTTGGAGAATGCTGCAATTATGACTGAGAAAGTAGAGTTAGAAAGGCGTTGTGAGATGCAGGGGAAAGAGATTTCTTCTCTGCGAGAATCGCTACTTAAAGTGGGAGATGGATATGATACCATGAAGGCTAAAGTAGACTTAGCAGATGCAAACTCGGAGGAGGTGCTGAATATGTTAAAGGGCACATCGGCCTTCTGCTCAAAGGACGAACACAAAAGCGGAGATGAGGATCTGGTTGTGGATGGGGAAGAGGTGAAGCCGCACGTGATGGAATTGGAGAGGATAAAGAGTGCTTTCAAGAGCAAAGCTGGGAAAGTGGAGGACATGAAGAGAGAGTTGGAATTACTGCAGAGTTGTGTTGTGGATGCAGAGAAGAAGAAGAAGGGCTTCTTGACTGTGTTCTCATCTGCCGTGACACTCGTTGGCGCCGCCTCCGTTGCGTATTTTGCTAGCGGGCATTGATGGGCGTCGTCGTGATGCTAACAATAGGGGAAGGATGGCGTAGTAGTCTTGGTTTTTGCAATAACAACGGTGGTAGCAAGTGAATGAGTAACAACTCTTCGCTTACTTGCATTTCCTTTTCATGCAGTTTTTTCTCATCTTAACTTGAGCTACTTAATTTCATTTCATGTTCTTATTTGAATGATTTGGATTACTGATGGTTATGTTCCGGTCTTATAATGTTCTCCTTTGAATGGCTTGTGGAAATATGGCTTTATATCCACTTTGGATAAAAAAATTATAAGACTCGTGTCAGAGACTCGTACGTACGTTGTCATATCAGTATGAGATTTTAACTAGTGCTATAAGACACGCCGTTCTACATTCTGACTGAATGAATTGTAATTCTAACGGTTAGATCTTGAGTTATATTTTTTCGAATTCCGCTATTGGTTTTGTGGATGTTTTACTTCTTTATTTATTGGTTTGTGATTCAAGTACCTTTATAGTTGTTGTTAAGGGTTAAATACCATATTATAGTTGTTCGATTGTACTCTCTATCTAGTGGTTTTTACCTCTTCAAATTAAATGGGTTTTTCCATGTAAATCTTGGTGTTCTCTTTTTTCCTATTGATTATTATGTTTATTTAGTGAATTAGATTTATTTTAGTATTGGTTCATACTCCTAATATACTCCTAACTGAATTGTGGTTTTCTATGATTATTGGGTTAAAGTGACACTTTACTTAATTATAATTGACATTTTACTTCACTGTCATTGACACTCTAAGATAAAATAACACTTTTGTTCGCTGCAATTGACAAATTTACACATTATAAATGAAACTCTATGAGAATGTGACACTCTCCTCCGAGACAATCGACACTATTGGGTGGTGATTTAATATAAGATTTGAAGATCCCATAATCCATAGCCGAGTGATGAACTAAGCATGTTAGGAGCTCAGTAGCTTAATTGAGCTCAGCATATTAGGAGCTCAATAGGCTACATAGAGTTAAGTAGTTGATAGACTCAGTAGTTTATTATTCTCAGTTGTTGGATGGACGCAGTGTTTAAAGACTCAGTAGGATTTCTCAAAATCTATTGAATGTGTGTGAAGTATCAGTACATAAGACTCGTCTCTGGACCAAAAGACATTTTTTTTTAAATTTCGATTGATACTTTTAGTGACATTTTTGGTTATCATGCTTATCATATTTTGTAGGCTAAATCATTGACCAGTGGTTTCGTATGATTGACACTTTATTTTGGTGTGATTGACACTTTTGAGATAAATGACACATTTGTTCACAACAAATATTTCTTTCCTAAACAAATACACTTTTTTCAAAAACAAATCACATTTTTTCAAAAATAATTGATAGTCAATTAATGATACTCTCTCTACAAATGACAATTTGTGCAAAAATCAACTCAATCCCCACTTATTTAACCGCCTACAGGCTTTATGTAACCTACCCCAACCACAACATATTCTACGCTCTCTATATTCATATAGTTCAAACATTTTCCTTCAATTGTTGTTTTTTCTCAAATTCCCCCATCACCCCATTGATCCGAGAGAAAATCGATTTTGGTCATTTAATGTGGCCTCTATCTGATTTTGGTCATCTAATGTGACAGTATCCGATTTTGGTCCTTTAACTGTATGTAGTGTATGATTTTGGTCCTCTAATGTGGTAGTGATCGATTTTGATCCTATAACTTTATAATGTGTTAGATTTTGGTCTTATAATTTACAAAGTGTTCGATTTTGGTCATCCGATAGAAATCATCAAGCATAAAAAGGCGCATGACTTTCACACATGTCGAAAGACTAAAATAAGTCATTTTGTAAAGTTTCATGATAAAAAATGAACATTATAATTATTAAAACGAATCAATTTTGGTTCTGCAATGTAATTTTCTAACTGTTTTTTGGTCTTGTAATTTTAAAAGTATTTGGTTTTTTGTCCCGGAAGTTTATAAAATGTCTTATTTTAGTCATGCACCAAAGAGTGTAGTTCATGTGTCTTTTTATGTTTCTCAATTTTAATCGGAGGACCGAAATTATATACCTTGTAAAGTTATAGGACCAAGATTAAAAACATTACAAAGTTACAGGACCAAAATCGAATACTGGAAAAATTGAGGATCAAAATTGGATACTATATAAAGTTAAAGGACTAAAATTGGACACTGCCACATTAGAGGATCAAAATCGGACAAAAGTCATATCAGAGACCAAAAACAATATTTTCTCCCATAGATCATCATCATAATTTTTTTTCTCAAATACTCAAAACTCTTCACCACCCCAAGATTATTATCATAACTTTGAGAATTTTCAAAATTCCGAAGAATTCGTGTCGTTCGAAAACTATTCCGAACTCCCAATTTTTACCAAATCCTCCTCCGACGGCTCGACGAATAAGCAATAACGATTCCAGCATCCCACAAAGTTGGACAAATCAAGAAGACATGACTGATATCCTCATGGTGTATAATTAGTGAGAATCCAATTGTTGCAAGTAATTACTACATATTGTAATAATTGTAAATAATATTTTGGTTGAGTTGTTGAATTGGTCGCTGATGAAGCATAAAAAAATCACTCTAGTTGGTTAGATGAAAATTAGTGATGTGAAAAAGAAAGAAAAATAATAAAATATTAAAAAGGTTTACTCATGTTGGATTGGTTGCTGCTAGAGTTAGTCTTAATCAAAGTTGGACTATACAAATCGTTCCTTGATTGATGATATTAATCGCATTTGCTCTATAAACTTTTTTTTTCTATATATAATCTCTGTTTAACTCTTTGATCAACGAATTATAGAATAACCATTATACAAAAATTAAATTCTCACATTACTATTCACTATTTCACTCATCTTGAGTTTAGATCTACCTTAATCTTGCTTGTGGTTCACTGTTAGAAACATGGACTCTATTCTGAAATGGTATGACGGATTACTCTTCAATCCCTTGAGTTGGTGGTTTATATTTTCCTCTAGAGATTCTAGCCACAATTAAGATCGTAAAAAAAAAAAAAAAAAAACAATTATTCTCCAATTGATTTTTCAATCATTCTATCATTTCACATGATTTATAATGGGATTTTTTTTTCTTTTTTTTCTGGTGAATATTTCATTTTTCCTTTGTAATTTGTTCATTTTTTGTTCCCCTATTTTTGATGATGCGTCCATGCTTATTCCATTTTATTTGTGTTGAATTCGTTATATTTTCATGCATGACAGGGCACGAATGGAAGAGTTCCTAGATGAAAGGGTTTCACATGATTATGTTGTCTGTTGATTCAATTTTCATTCCCAAATGCAACCATGAATTATGCACAAGCTTCTTGTATTTAATCGCTTGTTGACTGACTTCACTCACTTAACAACATTCAGTATACTGAATCACTCTGCCCACACGATCAGAAGTTTATTTAATGAGCTGAATTTCATTCAGCAAGTAAACTCAATAAAAAACCGACTTTCGTGTTTACACGAGCTCGGGTCCCAAACTATCTAGACTCCAAAACTGCTCCGTGAATGCTTGGATTGTGATTCGAGTTTACACTGGATAGCGGTCCGCCACTGTTGAAGCTCAGGACGTGATTTTTCGGCCCGAGTCATATATAAATCCTCCAAACTTCATTCTTGCAGCACACAAACCATATTTTCGAGAATTTATGACCTCCATATCTAAGAAACACCCCAAGGCATCCCGTTCGAAGATTTGTTGGAGATTCGAGGCAGAGATTGAAGACCACAACCCGGAGAATCAAGTATGAGGATCAATCATCTATATTCTAGATTGTATTTTTCCTTCTCAGTTTTGTCTAGGGTTTTAAATACTTCTTTTTCATGGATTGTTTTTGCTTCTTTTGTGACTATTTCCTACGAATATAAGTGGCTAAATTCCCTTGTGTGGAGTTTTAGCATGATCTATGTTTTGATGAATTAATTCAAACCCTAGTTTTGAATGGATGAACTACTTTATTTCTTAGTTGTTGATGTTGCTTTTAATTTATTTATGATTCTTTATTTTGATTGGCCATCATCTTAGATGATTGTATAGAATATAGGAAAAATGTAATACGGTTGATTATACTCGATTATCTATTTAGCATTACAATTAGATGTCTAGGTTGTTACCATTGGATTTGGATAATTTAGATGATTCGTAAATCGTTGAGTCCATGATTTGATGATTTGATTGATCCAAAGGAAAATAAATTAGAGACTCTTGCCATCACACAGAATCCCTAGAGCTTAATAGATGAATTAACCTCACACTCTTCATCAATCTTGTAACCTCCACACTCTTCAGAAGAACTTCTTAAGCATAATAATTGTTAAACCTCCATACTGTTCATCAATCTTGTAACCACATCCGTTAATACACTTCATTTTCACTTACTTTTACTTTCTTGTTGTTTTAAATTTAGTTTTAATTAATTAAACTAAATTTATGACCGAGTACATAGTTAAATAATTAGAATAATCATAATTAGTTCAGTCATTGTGAGATCGATATTGGGAGTTACTAAATTATGTATTATACCAATTGGTGCACTTAAGATAATTATGGTGGCGCAATATCATGGATAGGATAGGATCAGACTGAATTGATGTCTCGTGTTTCTTAGCAAGGAACCCCCTCCGGAAACTTTTATGCTAGGGGTGGGAGCAGTGCACCTCCCACCCCCAGATTTTAACATGTGTAAAGTGAGAAAAAAATCTAAGGTGGGAGAGAGTTGATTTGCTTGTGTCTTTACACTTGTCAAAATCCGGGGTGGGAGGTGCACTACTCCCACCCCTAGCATAAAAGGAACCCTTCCCTCCAATGCTTTCTTGGGAATCGAGTATTGGAATTTGCAACAGATTTCAGCTCGAGAGTTAAGTTCTTCTCGTCTCATGTACTATATTCATATACATACACGTTGTCAGCGGATACCAGAGAGGCTCTCTCCCAAATCTGTTCTGACAATGAACTTTGTTACTTCATTGACAAATATGATGAAACAATTGCGTTAAATAGAAATTTGCATTTTTTTCTTCTTCTCTATTTGAAAATTAAAAAAATAAAGAAAAAGAAAAAAAAACCCTTCAACCTCACGTCAATAAGACATTTTAAGGGAATGAGTATTAGGTAATCTTAAAGCAATTATTGGAGATCGTAGTCGAGAGAAAAATTGGAGAAAAAGGCAATTTTTCTCCGCGAACGGCAGCTCCCATCGGGAATTTCAACTCTTAATAGCACGAACAATGCCCGTAAGCTCTTCTATTTCTCCTGTCAGCGTTTTCTTATTTCCATTTTCCCAGTTCGTGTAATTGATCCGTTTGAATATGCATATCACCAGATCCAAGATTCAGGTTCCGTAAAATCTATTATCATCTGCTAATGTAGATTCGTTCGCTTGATTTAGTGTGTAGTTTGATTTGATTTGGTGATTTTGTGGATGCAGTTTAGGAAGGCCGTTGTGTTGGAGGTGGAGCCTCCGAGCGTAGTTCGATATTTGATTGGAGCGGCGATAATGATGTTGGGGGTGGTGTTGCCGGTGGGATACATGATGTTCCGCAACAAAAGAGTTCCTTCTTCTTCCTCTTACTCTAAACAGACGTAGGTGTGCCTGCCTTTCTCGTATCATTACAACTTGATTTGCGGTGTGGCTGTGTTTGTTTCTGGATTGTTAGTTTTGTTTGTTTGGTGGGATTTAGTTCCTGAACTGGAATCATGCTTATCTGATGGACTGCTCGGGATTTCCCCTCTATCTATTAGGGAAGTTTTGCTTCTAGTGTTGGGATTAGTTCCTCAAGTCGAAATAGATAGTCCATATGTGTGTGTGATGTGTTAAATCCATGTAAAATTGGTTGTCTAAGGGTTTAGTGTATAATGACTTGAGATTGGTTGGCCAATTTGATGTGTTCCTTGCAGGAACAAGGTTTTGATATAGAGTTGTCTCGGATGCCGAGGCTTAATGTTTGTGATGTGTTATAGAGTGGAAATAGATAGTCCGTATGTGTGTGTGATGTGTTAAATCCATGTAAAGTTGGTTCTCTAAGGGTTTAGTGTATAATGACTTGAGATTGGTTGGCCAATTTGATGTGTTTCTTGCAGGAACAAGGTTTCGATATAGAGTTGTTTCGGATGCCGAGGCTTAATGTTTGATTCATGGGCAAGGTGGTCCTCTTTGTAGGAAAAGGTGGTGATGAATTCTAATTCGTCGATATATTTGAAATTTCCTGTAGAGATTTCGACATATTGAATTGTTAGTTTGCTATTCATATTTCTTAGTGACTGTATGGTCAATTTCTGGTTTATGAAGATGTTTGATTCAAGTGCATTTACTCTTTGTTAGACAGCACATTTGCATTGTTTCTTATCGTGCGCCATCACTTCACGTTTTTCAGTTTGTTCAGAGTATTCAATTCTTGAAAACTGATGCAAACGTTCCGTATGGCATATTTTGGTTATTTCGGTTGTGAGGATCCCTTCTTATAGGAGCATTGATATCTTCAGCGGCTAATGTAACTGACTGCCCTATTTGCATTTGTTACCGTTGGTTATCTTCGATTTTGCTTTTCATGTTAGTTATGCAGAATGAACAGTATATATAAATTTTGACTTCTTTTATCAATGTCTTGGTCCTCATAAGCCTTCTTTCTCCCTGTTTTCTGCACCAGGGACGGAACTAAGGGGGGGTCGGGAGGGTCGGCCGACCCCCCGGCTGCCGGAATTTCGCCCTTATAGGGGTTGAAATTCTTTGTTCCGCCTTTGTTTTTTTACTTCATTCGATCCTTCGATTGACACAATTTCTTTTTTATGTCTATTTCGACCCTTCAACTGAAAAGTTCTAGTTCCGTCACTGTTCTGCACCAAATGGGTTCATTGCAAAACATAATCATTCTTCTTTCTTATCACGGTAGAGTATATGAATTCTCGAGATGAGCTGGGAAGGACATAAAGTCAATACGTCAACTTGACAAATTATTCTCTGAGACTAACTATGGAAATGAATGGAATCTGTTTGTACAGGTTGTGATGACTTTAAATTTGTGGTTGCACACGTTTTAAACCTCCTGCTTCCTATTTAATGAGTTAAGGAGTTGTATATATGCCCTTCGTTTTATGCTTATCACTTTGTGTTAATATTTCATTTTGTTTTTGGCTTTTCCTTGTTGCTTGTTTCTGCATTTTGGGTGCTTGCATTTGTTCATGCAATATTACTAGACAGAGGACTCTTTTTTTAGGCAAAATTGATTAGATGGACAGGATGGAGATACTCTGCTTTTGTTTCTTAACCTGTAATATGATGCTTCTTCAAGGCAGTATGTAGAGGTGTTGTTTCAGCACAAGCATTCTTCAGGTCAGCATTGGCTGCTTTAACCATGCTTGGGTTATATTTGCGTATTTGGATTTTTATAGACTACACGAAACTTCCATGAGACTGTTTGGTAGAGTTTTAATTTCTCGACGGGTGTTGCTTTATTCCAAGTTATATATTTTGTGTGAACTATTGAGTCTTCTTGATGGAGCGTGCGTGGATTATAGCAGCAGGCGTAGTATAGGGGCTGCTCTCCGAATTGGTTGTCATAGTCAGGGGCGGAACCAGGGGGTACGGGTGGGGGCGACCGCACCGCACCCCCCTTTCGTGTGTCGAGGCAGAAATTTGTATGTAACTTTTACGGAAAAAATATTTTCGGATCCTCCATTTTATGAAAATTTAATATGTTGAACCGAATTTGAAAATCTAGTAGTTCGTTTCACGAGAAATTCGTTATTTTTGTCGTTTTTATGATTTTTGTATTTCATTTTAGACTCGTTATTTTTGTTGTTTTTATAAGTTAAAACTTATAAGTAATTTTGGCTTCCTTTTACTCATTGTTATTTATATTTTGTCTAAAATTTTTTTTGGGGCTCTTCCCCCAAACCCCAGTAAGTTTCGCCCCCCAGTTTATAAATCCTGGTTCCGCCCCTAGTGATAGTCACCATAACTAAAAACTATGGCAGAGGACTGTCACATGAAGATGTTACAAATATATTTTTGAAAATTAGGTGTTATCTTGAACTCGAGTTGTGAAGAACTGTTCTCCGTATATCATATTTTTATGTTTTTGATATACATCCAATATTCTTCTGTACATGATCTTCTGTCTCATTTTTTTGTGTTCCATTTGTATTCCACTGTCATTTTTAACTGTAAGCATCTAGGTGTTTACGATTTGAATTTTAGAGTTATCATAAGCATTTAGATGCTTACAGTTAAAAATGACAGTGGGACACAAATGAGACACATGAAAAGTGGGACAGAGGATCCGAACTGATGTTCTTCCTGCTGCAGTCATGAAATTTATCTGCATCGTAACTTATTTGTTATCCATCCTATGATACGAAATTGGTATGAACTTTTAGTGGTTCGTACAGTTTCATTTTGAAGTATTAGGATAATCATAAAGTTCAAGAATTATTTCAGTTTCTTGAAATGAAACAATCAATTATTTGCAAAGTCGGGATTCAAACTACCGCCATCAACAAACAGTGTATACATCCATTAACGACTCTGACTAACTACTTCTCCAAGTATCAAGGGCATAAGACAATGATAAATTTGGAAAGGTCTTCATGAAAATATTCAAGTTGGTGTACGTGATCCGACATGGAATTGGATTGTTGCTAGTTGCTACCATAGGGTTCAATAAAACTTATCTTTCCATCTTAGATTTACAGTTAAACCTCAATAAAGTGATAACTTTGGGACCGAGAAAAAAATATTCATTTAACGAGGTTATTACTTTATCGAACATTATTTTAGTGCATTGACCCATATCGGGACCGGAAGAAATTATTATCTTAACGAGATTATTATTTTATTGAATATTACTTTATCGAGGTTTAACTGTAATTGAATACCAACTGACATGTAAGTACAGTATGAATCGTGTAGAGCAATAATAATATCAATAGCTTTCAGAGGAATTATAAAAATGTTGTCAACTAAGTTTATTATCATACTCAACAAAGCAAGTAAGCATAGTGTGAAGCTATGAATTTTCATTCTTAAATTTTCATTCTTAAATTTATGAAAACCAATGAATTTCCATTCTTAAATTTTCATCATCTAGCGAGTATTCGTCGAGTACTCCATTTTTATCTTTGTTAGAAAATGAAGATGAAGTGGCTGCTGCGAAGAACATCGCCAGTCGAGAAGTGTTGCTTTGACTGGGTGTGTTATTTGAGTTATTTGCTGTTGGAAATATATATATAAATACACCCATGGGGGTTATTTTGTAATAACATATAAGTAAGGGACTTATATGAAATAAGTTATATATATATATATATGATGAATGAGAAGCAGTTAAAAGAGAGGAATCATTATTTAGAAAAATCGTACGCAATATTTATCTAATTCTCATTCTTCTCTTCACTAGAAAGTTCAAGCATTTGGATTGTGTAAATAAACCATAATCTTGTGATTATTGGTGATCTGGAGTATCACGTTTAAAGTAAGAATTCATCTACTATTTAATTCTGCAGCAGATATGTATTTTATCACTAACTTCCGTCATTTGCTTTGAACGATATTTTGTTTTGACAATTATTCTTAAGAACTTTAGAGTAACAAATATTTTTTGAAAAATATTATTTTAACTAAAATTTCTAGATTTTTCTACTATTTGAAGACATCTTATAAAAGAATAGTACATTTTAGAATTTGTTCTCATGGGATGACGTATAGCTCGGTTAAGGTACTTAGTATGTGATCAAAAGTCATTGGTTCAAATCACACTGACTGCTATGTGTAGTCTATATATCTTGTGCGCATCGAAGATAGCGGCTTCGGGTTACTCATTACTAAAAAAAAAGCAACTCCTACTCCTTCCATCCAGTTTGAAGCTATCCGTTTCTTTTTGGCACGAGAACTAAGTAGTTTGTGTTTAGTTATTAATATACTCCCTCTGCCCCGCTATTACTATCCTACTTTCCTAATCGGGTTGTCCCGCTATTACTGTCATCTTTCCTAAAATCGCAAAAACTACTATTAAATAAAAAATGAAGTGGGGCACTCCTACTTAGTGGGTGTTTGGAGTAGCTGAAGTTTATTGATAAGTGATGAAAGATGTTGATTTGAGAATTTGTAGGTGTTTGGAAATAAGTGCTGAAAGTGGGGAAAATAGTGTTTGGAAAACTGTTGATATTAGTAGCTTATTTTATGTTTTTAAATAAAATATCTGTTTTTTACTCTCAATGTAATTAAATAATTATAATTTATAATAAATAAATATTATTAATTTTTAAAGTATATAAATTTATAATATATCATATTAACATAAACATATCATACTATTATATTTTAAATACTATTTATTTGCTTAAAATCCATAATAATAATATTTTTATATAATTTTATTAATTAGATAACTAAAAAATAATAATTATTAAATGAAAATAGAAAAAATATTAATTTAAGATTTTCAAAACCCACTATTTTAATTAATATATATTTAATTATATTTAATTTTAATAATAATTATTTCATTAAATTTGAAGAATTTATAAATAATAAATATAAAATAATTTTTTTCAAATTGCTAAGTAATTTATTAAAATATAATTTTAATTAAACTTGTAAGTAAGAAAAATATCAATTTTAAAATTAATGATTTTTTTAGAATTATAGAAATATATAAATGATAAAATAGTTCAATAAATTAGATAAGCTGTAAGCTGCAATTGAAAGCTGGGTCATAGCAGCTTAAGTAGCTTCTCTATCTTGACTATATTTGGTAGGAAATTTCTGTTAAAAGCTAGGTGTTCCAAACATTTCAGCTGCAGCTGAAAGCTGTTCCAAACACCACCTTAATACTCATCCCCACATTATCATACTTTCTCTCTCTAAAAAGTTATTTCTCACACGATTCTCATTCCACTCTTTACTCGAAAATTTATGATTTTTAACTTTTTGAAAACTTAAGATTATTTCTTAAATTACAATATTAAAAAAACAGGAAAAAAATTGATTGCCTCAATTATGCCATATAAAAATTTAGATAAATTCTCATTTCTTTCACCAATCATACCTCGAAAATTATGTTCATTTCTTAATACAGTTAAAACTCATAAAATACACACTTAAATAACATTTTATAATCTCCGTGCTGAAATCAAAGGAGACAGTAATAACGAGATGGAGGGAATATTTGTTTATATGTTTTTTTTTAACTGTTATGTTGACTTTTTAATTGTGAAGGAATCAAATTTGCAGTGGGTCCCACCAACCTCATCCTTTCTGAATTTCATTGATTACCTATGGTAATTAGCAGATTCAAAATTTGGAGGCACATTTGAAATTTGAAATAAAAATGAAAACATAAAAATACATTATGAAGTAATTAAAAAAGGCTCCCACCAGTTAGAATAACTACTTAGCCACCACAACCATATGAAAATTCAAAATCTTTCGGCTTTTTGCCAATAAAATGCATAACAGAATCTTTGAAGATTCACCAATTCCTCACGAAGCTAAAAATGTCAAATACAAAAAAGGATAGCAACAATAGAAGAAGATGATTCATAAAAATCTATCAACCTCCGAGCGTAATCAACTTGTGCAGTTTCGCTGCAAAACTCGAAGGATGGAAAGCCACATCGGGGGAAGGCGCAAGAAGCAATGACAAAATGGAGCTTCTCTCGTAGCACAACCAATCGCCTTTGGGCTGCTGCAAAGAAGCAACAAAATCGAGGTGAAGTAGTTTTTCTACAAAGTGCGAAGATTAGTCAAGGTAGAAACAAAAGAGTGGTTATAGACTTAGAACTAATCAAAGCTTTAGAGCTACATAAGAGAGCCACAATTAGGAAGTTAGCAAAATGAATAAATTGTAGCAAGATTACAGTTGCGAGGTGGGTGAGTAAGTGCTTGACCAAAGCTCACGCTAACGCAATTAAGCCTGACTTAATTGCACCAAACAAGTTACTTAAGGCTAAGGTTCTCTATGGAGGCTCTAGAGTTTGATAAGTTCATGAATACTTTGAAATCTAATATGCATATAGACGAGAAGTAGTTCTATATAACAAGAGCAACCTACAAATTTTATCTTACCTCGGGAGAGACAAATCCACACAGAAGTTGTAAGAAAAAAAACTTCATATCTTTGCCGAGGACAACAATGTGATATTTGATGGGAAAATAAGGATCTTCCCCATTATAGAACAAATTGCAACACTGAGGAATAGCAAAAACACAGCAGCTGGGACATTGGAGACAAAACCTGTACAGTCTATCACAAGGGAAATGACTAAGCCTGCATCTTAAATCAAGTATGGACAAGCAGTGAAGTATGCATGAATTGTAACAAGAAAATGTATGCTTTGAGGTTGAAACATTATAGTCAATCCAGTATAGATATATGATATTGTAACATTAGATTATTTTTTTCAATTTCCTATTGTTAATTTTTTTATCAGTTTCCTATGTTTAATTTGACCGTAACATTAGACTCAATTCAATCTAGGATCTTTCAACTCATGAGTTTCCTATTGTAGTTCCTTTTTTTTTTATTTTTCTTTTTTAAAAGTTTCGTATGTTTCTGTTGATTGTAACATTAGTTATAGTTCAGTGTATGATTTTGTTACATTAGACTCAAACCAACTAAGTGTAAAGATTCAATTGTTGCCTAATTTTTAGTAACAATAGATTAACTTTCTTATTTGTTTTACACAGATAATACCTATCACTAGAGCCAAATGGTCAGCCAACTGTCTCCTATGAGCTTAAACAAGATTTTCTTGTCTTTGCAAGGATGCATGATTGAGATAATGAAGTATTAAGCAGATGACCGAAAAATGTAGATCATTAGAGCATGAGAGCATATTCATTATCAAGTATAATAGAAACAACCGAACAAGAAAAAAACCATAATAGACCACAACCGTAACAATAAGAACCATAATAGACCGCTCGCATGAAATAGATGACCAAACATGTACATTATCAAACTGATGCAAGATATATCAGATCATACTAAATCCCATGACCATGAGGCTATGATCATTATCAAATTTAATAGAAACAACCAAAATAGTAAGAACCAGAATAGACCACAACCAACTCAGTATGAACCCGAATAGAAACAACCGGCTCTGTACGAACCCTTAGCCAAACAACCAGATCAATATGCCTCATACAGATGTACACAAGATCAGATCAGTGGATCATTATTTAAAGAGGCTATCATCATCAACTTATCCCAAAACAATCTCAGTGTAAGCATAATTTCTATCATCTCAAGACCCATTACCCAATTCTCCCAAAGTACTCTCACGAGATAAGCATAAAGAAAAATAACAACATGCTAAAAGGAATTCATAGAGGAAAGATCTCACAAGAACTAGGTAGAGAGGTAGATAAAGACAAAGTGCTGTCCCAATCTCTTCTTGACTGACTGTTCCTTCCCTCGTCCTCCTCTTCATCTCTTTCGGTATTAAGGAGAGGAATACATTCAGTCTTGCCATCCACTTCCCCTCTTAGAGGCCCTAGCAATCATCTTCCTTTACCCACGATAGAATGACCCTTCGTAAAAATCAACTGAAAAATGAATTACTTCAAATGGGATGAAGAAAGTACATATTAGGATCGAATAACTCAAAATCAAATAATATTTTTTATAATAAAATTAGTCGAATTAATAAGAAATTTTAAATCTTCATTTATTCGATTCAACTGAAAAAATGTAGTACTATAATTTACATAATAAACAAATTAGCCCCATGGAATTGCATCTTTTGCTTTTCCTTTCGATGAGGCCGAAAAAAGCAATATCATGTTTCTTCCGGACTATCGAGCTAATTCATAAACCCAATTCCTAAACCCTAATATCTCATATCCAAATCCAAATCCAAATCCAAATCCAAATACAAATACAAATCCAAATCCAAACTCTTTGGTGCATAATTTTCTGTCGTCGATCTGCCACAAAAATGGCGTCCAAATGCTGCAGAATTTTCCAGCGATCTTCTGTTTCTACACTCAAATCGGCCATTTCGAAGACAGCTTCTTCTTCTCTCGGAAGATCAGCTACCTCTCCACTTCCTAGGCCGTCCGTCTCTTTTAATGCAGTCGCCTCTCCCCTTCGTCGATTCTCTCTCTCTAGGTAACGTAAACTCTCTTACCTTTTTATTAGTTTTTGATCATCTATCTTGTTTGTTCTCAATAATGTTGGAATGGTTGCGGGGTGATAGGGCTCCTTCGGAGTTGGGAGGCGTTTCGTCGATGCTACCGCTACACAGTGCGGTGGCCACGGCGAGGATGACGTCGTGCCTGAGCTCATCGTCTCGGAGTTGTCGGGCTCTTTCTCAGGGTACACTCTGCTGCACTTCACCAGATCTCTAGTATGTTTCTGTTTTTCCGTTCTTTTTTAAAATATGTTTTTCGGGTTATTAGATGTCTGGATGCAGGATGCTTTTAAGATCTAATTTTGATTAGGTCTTGGTAATTCTGTTTCTTGGGGTTGTGGTACAATGTTACTTGAAAGATTTATTTGAAGGATTAGTTCTAGCAAAAAATTGTTCTGTCCATCCATGAATTTTAATGTCATGTTATTGCTGACCAAGAGAAAATGTGATTTGCAGAAAATTCTATGTGTTACCACTCAATTTCCCTATACTAAGCTCTTATTCGTCACTCTATTTTCTGGGAAAGCATTGATCTTCCCAAAAAACTTATTTTCCATTTTTTTCTTTATATTTGTTTGGGGGTTAGGGTGGTTGTCTGGAAGGAGTGGTTTCATGTTCTCATTATTTTATCTGTTAAAGATTCTGTGACTTAGGGAATTATATGTTTGAAATTTTCATTTTGTTTATTCTTGTGACTTGTGAGTAAGTTCCCTCCATTATTTTCATATTATCTCATGAGCTAGATGTGGATGACTCTGAAAGAATTATCATGCTATTTGTTTTACCTTAGAATATTTCTAGGGAGAAACCCCTTTTCCATCTCATCTGATTTCTCAGCTAGATATTGCTACAAACCCTCATTTAGATGTGTTTATAAATACAAATTGTTTAGATGTTGTGTTTGTACCTCGACATAGTTTCAGGGCAGTGACATGCAGTCTATGTTTATGCTCATTGCCATAGCTTGAATATTCACAATAGGTTTCGTAGTTTTGTTGTGTGCATTATTAATGAACTGACACAGGCATAGTTATTTAAGTATCTCCGTTATTCTGCATCTTTTCTGATTGTAAGCCATCTATGCAAAATGTTTAATGTTCTTTTAAGTTTTAAGAAAGCGTCACTTAAACAATAGGCCAATAGCACAACTCAATATCTTTTTTTTTTTTTGTGTATACTACTATTTCACATATATCTTAGAAACATGCACTTCATGATTGTAGCTTCTGTAGCATAATGTGTGAACCACAACACACTGGAATGATTGTGTTTGGTTGAGTTCTACCTTTATTACAACTCTATGTAAAACTGAGCCTTTATAATCCCAAATAAACAGCATGATGTTTATTCGATTTGCGGGAGGTGTAGACTAACTATGGGAGTTCGTTGATAGCACCGCTATATGATTTCATTTGCTTATTATACCATGTCATGAAATAATCTATAAAGCAATTTTGCAAGAAGTCTTTGCCTTACCAATTATGGAATAATTTTTTTTTTTTTTTTGAAATTGTAACATCTAAAATACTACAAATCCCTTGATGTCTGAAAGTTGCTAGAAGATTCCCCAGCCGTTCAACTGATTACCTAATTCTATTCAGTTCCTGAAATCCACCTTGATTTCAAGTTGGACGATACCTGGATCGTCCGGTCATGGTTATTCACGCCCCTCAGCTCTTCTATGACCTCTCTAGTAATAATTGAGTCATTTGTTTTTTAGTGGAAGGTAATGATGAGCTCTCTGATTGGGAAATTTGGTTCCTGCAGGCACATGAGTTTCCAATGCTTGAAAGAAACACAAGAAATTTACAAGGTCTTCCATTATGTTTCCTTGCATTACACTCATGCACATAAACTTGGATAATGTACAAACGAAACTAGTTTATTTGGATTTAAGTGAAGATATTAATTTTATTTATTTTTTATTTTTTTCTCTTAGCAATTTGAAGTACCTACAGCCCTTTTCATATCATAGTACCAGACTTTATGGTAAAATGGAGCACAATAATATGTTTTAGTAAAAAAGAAAGTTCCGATATTCTTCTTGTTGTAGTTAGTTATAGAAGCATTTGATTCTCAGAAATGTGACTATGTATGCCAATCTCATGTCTGACTTTCATGAACTAGTCTGTCTGATGCCTGAGCAATCTTATTGATGGGTTAGATTTTGATAGTTTGTGTTCCTTTGTGCTCTCCATGCATAAACCTAAGCAGTTTCAGAAAATTGTTTTCTACTTTAGGTTCCTGTAAGCATAGCCTGATACTTGGAGCCATACCTTGTTGAAATGATGTTGAATGTACTTAAAAGAAAGTCTACATCAGAAGTTCTGCCGAGCATTTTTCTCTTTCTGAATATTCAGTTGATAACTTGATGCTATTTTAATGCCCAACTTCCCATCCTGGATTCATTGTGAACGTCTATGGGATTTCTTGAATCTTGAATTGCTACTCTGGAAAATATTTAAGTTACGGGCCTAAATATCTCAACTTTTGAATTGGTCTGATTACTTTCCCTGTCAATTGTGTGCTGGGTTAACAAACATGGTGACATTAGTTCTCCTTTTTCCAGATGAAACTGATGGGACGTGAGAAATTTACAGAGGTGTGGCTTAGGCATCTGCTCTAGAGTTACTTCTGAAGATACTCCCCAATACACTTATATGTCATGTTTTCATAATCATCTAGTGACCATTGGCACACATTGCATAGCTTTTGCACGTACCCTCAACCAGAGTCTTTCTTTTTGTCACTTCAAACTGATTTTCTTATCTTTGACTTATTCTTCTTGTTAATTTTTTGCTATATCCATCCTTGCTTTGAATTTCATTGAGAAAGATTGGTAGTATGAAACAGTAATCTGATAATGATTTCTTTGTTTGTGTTTGTTGTATTAGAGCTTGGTCTGTCGGTTCCGAGGTGAGATTGTTGTTGACAGAATTGAGTGCATCTTTTTGTGACTGGGTCAATGGCAGGCTGGATATCTGTAGTTCCAAGCCTCATATACTCAGCTGAAGTTTCCAAGTCAAGACAAGCTCTTTTGAAACACCAACATTTGGTTTGACGATAAGTTTTTTATTGCTATTTTAGCACTTCTTGCTTGTTAGTTAAGGTTTTGTAGATGAGATGGATGAAATAAGATGTCATCTGAACATCTATATGTTGAAAACATAGCATGCAGTTCTTAATTCTTCTTTGTTTTATTTATCCATTTTTCTTTGGTCTACATGCATGCAGTACTAACTACAATTCGAAGTAGGAATTGAGTTATTTTAGAAATTGAGACATGAAATATGATCTTACAGTGAGCTTTTGGTGAAAATGATATGATATTTTTCAAAAAAGTATTTGTCATACCAACATCCTCTTAAATTAATTGTCAATATAGCACTATTTGTCTAGTAAGCTGCCATTAGGGTTGTAAACGAATTAAATCGAATCAATTAACACAATATTCGATTCGATATTTGATTCGTATTCGAAATAATATTCGTATTCAAATATTAAAGTTGATTCGTATTCGATTCGTTGTTGATATTCGAATTATTTGATTTGATTCCAATATTTGATTCGTTTTTTATTGAGTATTTTATAAATAATATTGTTCAAATTCGGTACATATTTAATACTTCCCGTATCATTCATTTTGTCTTATTTTCCTTTTTGGATTGTCTCATTCAATTTGTCATCTTCCAAAAATGATAATTTCTCATTTCGCAACTAACAATTCTATTTTTGTGGGATTTACCCACTTACACGTTACTATCAATTCACCTTAATAAACGCACTGAAAATGAAGACAAAATTAGCTTTAATAACCGCGCCGAAAATGAAGACAAGATCAGTGGGACGGGGGTGTATTATTCAATTCGATTTAAAATTATATATTTGAGAATCAAATTTATAATAAGTTTTAAAAAATATTTTAAATATATAAATATTTTAATAAATGTATTGTATATTTATATTTAATTAAATATTTTTGAATATTGATTTTGCATTCATAATTGAAGTACTAATCAAATCAAATCGAATATTAAAATCTCGAATATGAATATCAAAATCTCAAATACGAATATCAAAATCTCAACTAGGAATATCAAAATTCGAATACGAATATAAAATCGAGCCAAAAGTATTTATTTCGTTTACGGCACTAGCTGCAACATAGAGCCCATTTTGTTCTCTCCCTCTTCGAATCCTAACTATCTTTTTCATTTGCGCTCTATCTGCAATCCTTTTTCTTCGTTCAAGAATTAGACATTCAACGACTCAATCGACAACGTCAAAACCTGTTGGTCCGGAGACGATAGTCAGGTGTAGAGGGGGGGGTGAATACACCTGACCACAGTTTCTTTTTCTCAAACTGAAGGACAGCTGAGCTGTTTAGTGCAACTGATGAACAGTGCCATAAAGTAACCTTCGATCACTGGGTCGAGTGGGTCGGCTATCGAGCTCTCCCTACCGACTTTTGTCGGTCGTTCGAAACTCCGGTCGGAGACGTTGTGCGGATAAGTGTGGGGCCCGGAGATTCGTCTCGGTTTTGAAAACGCTTTTCACAAATCAAGTTCTTTTGGCTGTGCGCTTTTGAAACACGTTTTATGCAAACATATGATTTTGAACAGTTATGATATGCAATAAAACAGTAAAGAACACAAGCGATTTAACGTGGTTCGGATACGCAAGATCCTACGTCTATTCAGTCCTGACAATGACAGGATAATTTGTTGATTAAACTGAGCAAGCCTCAGCAGGTATCTGGGCACTGGACAGATCCTTCTAAGTTATAGTCCTTAGCGACGTTACAATTCAAACCGAAGTTCGAAAGGGATGGAATAATCTCCAACTAAGAAGGAGTTCTTACAATAAGAACAATTCACAGAAAGTGAACTCCTTCGAATCTAAGCTATAAATATGACAATGAGCTTAGTCTAGAGAAGAGAGAGATCTAAAATACTCTAGAGTGAAGAACTAAGAATATTCTAAGAAAGCAAGTTCTTCTCTGGATAATCTTTGAGTTTACTAGAGTGTTCAAAGCTTGAGCGTTTTCCCCCTTTTTTTTTATTCCGTGCGTGGAGCTTCGAATTTCTTCTCTATTTATAGTTGTGAGCTATGGCATATGTCCGTTGGAGACGACGATGCCACGTGTCACAAGCTTCCAAAGAAAACGGTCATAATTTCGAATTTGTTGCGGCAGGCGCTTAATTACGTACATGAGAGCAGACTTTATCGTATAGAGCGAGATATACGGCGTCGGCTTCTCATTGGTCGATGTTTGTGGTTGGTGAGAATGTGTCAGAGTCAAAGTTGACTATTCAAACAACGTCGTAAGATCTTCTGTTGAACTTCGAAAAGACTTGTGCGACTGGGTCGTTTTCGTCGGACACGATGACTAGATAAGTCTCTGTCTTCTTCGATCGAGTCGGCCGACAAGGAATACATCTACTGAGTAGGTCAGTGCGACTGCGAAGGTACTGAGCTTTGCATATGTTCTTCTGCTGATGGCTTATCAGCTGATGGGCTATCTCCTACTGAGGTGAAGATCAGCTGCTGGATGAAGAACCCAAGCTCTTACAAAGATGACGTGGGGTTCTGGAAAATAACTTCGTCAGAAGATCAGTCCAACAGTTTACCCCGTACAGGACTTAGACAAAAGTTAATCAAAATAAACAAGTCTAACCTATACATCATCTAATCCTATGTACACACCGCAGATCCGATATCACTGGGTTTTGGGATCTTCAATTCCATAGTACTACTATGATTTCCCCCAATATTCTTTTAACCACTAGACAGCTGAGTACCATCTACTGCCTCATAACCCAACAATTTCCCCCTAATTGATGATGCCAAAACCTCTATTTCTAACCATCTAGCCTCTATTCTAAAATAAGGAACGGAGAGCTAATCTACTGACACAATTTCCCCCTGATTCATCAGAAGACAATCAAGATGATCAATAACACATCAAGTCAGTAGGCGAGATATATGCAAAATCAGAGAACGATTATGTGAGTGTGTGTCAGATCACTTAGTGATCAGTTGTGAGAAAACACAAACAAAAGCCATGAGACAATGAGTAATTGTTTGGCAAGCAATAGGAACCAATATATATAGACAGAGAGTACATGGGCCCTATTACTATTACAACAAATATGAGATAAGAGATCAAGTCTGACTTCTGAAATTCTTCGTGCGTTTCTTAAAGTCAGCAGACTTGTCAGCTGGAGGGTCCAGGTAGTAATACTTGTAGACTCTTGAGCGTAGAACCTGGATTTTCTCATAATCATCTGGATCGTACATATTCAGACATAGATGAACAACAACTTCTCCTACTTCTCTCTCAATCTCTTTTGTGCACAGCACGCCGCGAGTAGTCCTAGGGAGGGAGGGATTCGCTCGAAGGCCGGAGCTCGAAGGGTATTTTCTCTATCTCCATGATCTGGCGGATCTGATTTCTGAAATCCATATCGAATCGACTGATAAGTCCATCAAAGTGTTGATCAGCTGATTTGTCAGTCTCATAGATACCCCAAACATAGTATCCCTTAATAAAGTCTTCTTTCAGTTCCTCCCACTGCTCGTTGAGCTCGGCTGGCATCCATTTATCCACATGAGGTGTAGGCTCCTTCTTGATATAAGGTGCCCTTCTGAACTTGGATCCTCGTGGAATCTGCTTCCTTGGATCAGCTGTTGGCTTTGCGGATAGGCTAATCATTTTAGCCATGTCAGCTATCCTCTTTTTCTCTCTGAGAGCCGATGGCCTTGTATCTCCTCTCCCGAGATTTAGTCCCCGGCAGCGTGGCTTCCCAAGTAGCTCGTCCTCTGCCTCTCGCTCGGGTGTGAGATTAGTCGGGTAATAACTCGTGCGGTTAGGCCGGACCTCGACACTAAGGCCTTGGCAAGCTCCTCCTGAGCTTTCTTCTCATCCTCAGCCTTCTTGGCCTTAGCCTTTCCAACAACTTTCTTTGGCTTCTTGCCTTTCTTAGCCTCTTCCAGCTGATGCTCATGATCAAGCTTATCCTGAAGCTGTTGAGCAATCTGAAGATCATAGGCTTCTTGCTCCACTTTTGATTTGAACTTGCGAGCTGGGGAAGATGGAGAAATGGGTTCAGTGGCGATCTCCTTCCCCGATCTCTGCGGTGGAAATACCCGAGGCTCTTCTTCTTCTTCTTGATCCAAGAATTTTGCGATTTCGTGTATGTCTTTGGCCGGGCGATGAGATGGGAACCGCCTCGCCATCGGCTCCGCCTCGTAGGGGTGTATTCCAAGCAGGAGTACTGATGAACCGGGTCCACTCGAGCGGCCGAATCTTCTCCTTGAGCCGTGTCTTGGCCCCTTCCCTCTTACTTCCTTCCTCCACCAATTCAACCACAGCCGGTTCAGCCTCAGTTTCTTCCTTTACTTCTCCTTCCCCCTTTTTGGCATCATCTGCCTTAGAGAGGTGAGAGCGGATGGCTTTGATTTCTCGTTCAACATTGTAGACTGATTCTTTAATGAGAGTGGCAAGTGGATTCGAAGTCTTTGATGAGGTCGCAAGACATTTCCCAATCTTTTCCTTGATCGGCTCCGAATTGCTTAAGGCTGGGCGTCGACTCTCGACGGAGTTTCAGCAAAGCCTCGATCGTGGGAATCGTCATCTCTTTTACGAATGGCCTTAAGGGCCTCCGCTCGTTGTTTTATAGCAGTTTGTAGGCAGGAGGTGGCCAATTTATTCCTTTCTTTCATTTCGGCCTTGACTGAAGCAAGAGCCTGAGCCAGCTGCTTAGAGAAAATCTTCTGCTGAGTTTGAAGGAGCTGCTGACTCTGTGTTTCCAAATCTACCTTCTGAGCTGCTAAGGCAGTCTCAATTATCTCCTGAATATTCAGCTGAGGAGTAGGAGCTTCTGAGACTTTCTTCACGCCTTCAGCCAGTCGGGCTACACTAGCCGTTTGGGCCTTAGTATACTAGGTCCATTTTATATGAACATCTTTGGCTAAGAGGCGATTTTTGTTCCCTTACCGTCTTATGGCCTTGTTCATCGACTTAGAGTTGACGGAACCGATTGGTTGTATCTGATACGAGCTTGTTCCGATCCTCTACTCAGAAATCCCGAGTAGTTGCTCTCGACTGCGCTTCGAGGCACCCGGGGCATCACCTGATGTGGACGGAGGTGGTGATTTGCCCTTCTCGCGGGGAGTGGGACCCTCAGCAGAGCCTCCCAACTCTACATCCTTGGGTGATGCCTGTTCCATCTCCTCATCCTTATCTCCATTATTCTCATTATCGGGGAGGAGATGGTGGCGAATGATTGTCGCCGGCACCGAGGTGCGCAAGCTCGCCAGAGATAGAGTATTACCGCCCTCAAATCTTCGAATGTTGCCGGATCAGTGGTTCCTCGAACCCAATTGCTTGATCGCAATTCTTGCTCTTCAAAGAAGTAATGAAAGAGCCGTCTCGAGTCCTTATGATCTCTTTGAGTATGTCCCAACTCGGGAACCTCAAGCAAAGATTCGAACTCTAGCCCCTTATGGCTATTTCCACCGATCTCGAATGATCGGATATCTCGTGGATCCGTGAGTGGACTTCACTTGTGGCTTGGAGGCGAGTAGAGTGGATGGTCGTCCACTCGGAGGAAGTCTCTTCGGCCGGAATCCCGACGTCCGACCGAGTCTCCTCGGAGCCGATCACTTGTACCTTATCCTTAAGTGTGGCTCCCTCCATTCCCGTGTCTGAGTCAAGAATGTGTTCTTCAAGTAGGAGGAGGAGAGGCCGGTTTAGCTTGTTCTATTGGCACCTCGGCAAGTCCAGCTTTTAGTTAGCCTTTTCCTTTTCGGAGGTTCGGCGCGAGGGGGCAAAACAACGATGATCTTTCTCTCTCTTCGATCGGGCGGCCCTCGCCCAACGGACTTCTCGACAGCTGCTTTAGTTTTGAATTTTATTAGCTTGCTGTCGAAGAATTTGGTGTCGGCAAACGAAGAATTCCTCGCTACTGATTGCTCAATCAGTATGGACATCTTGGTCCCATACAGTAGCTTCCCAAAACTAATCATCTTCCGCTCACCGGTGGGTAAGGTGGTGAACTTTGCGCCCGAGCCTTCGCTCGGCTACGTAATAATCTATCCAGCTCACTTGGACTCCGTCGTCCTATAGCCATCATCGGCCGAATACGTGGCTTAGACGGCTAATCATAAGATCTGCGTGAGCTCGTCGAGAATATGTGACACAATGTAGGCGAGCCCCACATCGAGGTAGCAAGCAAGTTCTTTGGTAGAGCAGTTTTGAAACTGATGTCCTGCCTCCTATAGAACTTCTGAACGGTCAGGATTTAATCTTTCAATGTTATCTGCGGCTGAGATTAAATGTTGTAAACTGAATGATTACAAAGCCGCCTCTACTATAGACCCACGTAGGATGATGTGTAATAAGGGTAAGTGAGAAGAAATGCATTAAATGCGCTGCATGCAGCATTAATTACCAAATCAATTTGAATGAGAACGGTATCTACTGACCATTCCTTAAAGAAATTGATGGCGGGAAATAAATGCTTCTTAACTACTGAATGCGAGCGACTGATATAATAAATGCAAGCATGGCAACAAAAACGTTAAGTATTCAATACTACGCAAACCTCTTCAGCTGAACTTTTACGATCAGCTGGTTACCGTTAAGACTTAGGAGGATGGTTGACGTGCTGAAGACCATGTTCCCCCTTGCTGTGTACAGTATGATTCTCCCAACTGAATCATTGTACTGATCATCTGACCTGTCATACTGGTTCCTTCCGTCTGATAGCAATTGTTGCCAATTGCAGTTATCAGTAGTTGTCCTCTACTGACGTGACTCAGTAGGATCCAGTAGACCTAGCTCAACTGATAGTTCTCTGAATCTGTTCTCAGCTAGTGGTTTGGTCAGTATGTCTGCCTTTGCTTGTCAGTATGGACTTTCTCCATTCTGATATCCTTCTTCTCGACATGGTCTCTGATGAAGTGGTGTCGGATATCCACGTGCTTGCATCTCATATGTAGAACTGGATTCTGAGTTATTGCAATAGCACTTGTGGAGTCACAGTAGATGGGCACTTCATTCTGAATGATACCATAATCTCTCAGTTGTTGTCGAAGCCAAATGATCTGGGCACAACAACTTCCGGCCAGCCATATACTCGGCTTCGTGAGTGGACGTTGCTGCCGAGTGCTTGTTTCTTTGAAAACTATGATATCGACTTGCTTTCTAGGAACTGACATGTTCCGGAAGTCGACTTTCGATCTATCCTGCATCCTGCATAATCAACATCAGAATAACCTGTCAGTATAAGATTATAATCAGTAGGATACTATAACCCAGCGTCAGGTGTTCCTCTTAGATATCGCAGAATCTTCTTTACTGAGTCTAGATGACTTCGCTTGGGATCCGCTTGAAATCTTGCACATACACCTACAACATAAGTTATGTTAGGTCGGCTAGCTGTTAAATATAATAAAGAACCAATAATAGTTCTATAATCAGTAGAGTTAACAGAAGCTCCCTCTTTGTCTAGATCGATTTTAAAATTTGTGTTCATGGGGATCTTGACTGGCTTGCTCGAATCGTAGTCGAATCTTTTGAGAAGATCTCGAGTGTATTTAGCTTGATTGATGAAGATTCCTTCAGGTGATTGCTTCACTTGAAATCCAAGGAAATAATTCATCTCTCCCATCATGGACATCTCGAACTTCTGCTTCATCATCTTCTCAAACTGGCGGCATATGGTCTCGTTTACGCAGCTCGAAAATGATGTCGTCCACGTAGATTTGCACCGGTAGGATGTCATCTCCTCGACTTTATGCTTGAACAGGGGCGATCTACCGTCCCCTTCGAAAACCTTTCAAGTAGAAAGTCCGATAGGGTATCGTACCAAGCCACGGGTGCTTGTTTTAACCCATACGTAGCTTTCCGAAGTCTCACACTGATGTCCTCGCTGAAAGCCGGGCGGTTGTTCCATGTAGACTTCTTCTTTCAGTACGCCATTCAGAAAAGCTGACTTTACATCCATCTGATATACTTTGAATCCTTGATGCATTGCGTAGGCTAGGAAAATACGAATGGCTTCCAATCTTGCGACTGGAGCGAAAGTTTCATCAAAGTCGATTCCTTCTGCTTGACTGTATCCCTTGGCAACTAGTCGAGCTTTGTTTCTGACGATGACGTTGTTTTCATCACGCTTGTTTTTGAAGACCCACTTAGTACCGATCACATGCTGATGTCTAGGTCTGTCAACAAGCTCCCAAACTTCGTTTCTGACGAACTGATTCAGCTCTTCTTGCATGGCGATGATCCAGTCAGCATCGTTAAGTGCGTCCTCTATCGACTGAGGTTCTTCTGTAGATAAGAAACAAGAATAAAGTGAGCTTTCTCCTTGATTTAATCTCGATCTTGTTCTTATCGTTGCTGATGGATCTCCTATTATGAGATCTGAAGAATGAGCGTCAAGCCATGAACGTCTGAGTCTGGCTTCTTCTTCGATACTACTTCGCGGAAGCGTAGGAGTGTTAGGCATTTCGAAGTAGTGCGTTCCGAGATTGCAGCGGTTCGGTAAGAAGGTTAGGATCTACCGAGTTTCCGGGTTCGGGGCATTTAGCTCGGGAACATTAATCGTTCCCCCGAGTTTATATTCTCGGTAGAGTTCTCGCTTACCACCGGGGCTTCCTCATCGACCGTTGTTACTCGTTGTTGATTACTTCGCTAGAATCAACCAGTCGCCTTACATCGCTTGTTGGTTGAGTCTGAGTTTCTTCATCATCTGACTCATCATCCCAACAATGCTGAATCTTTTCAGTTTTATCAGTTAGTCCGAGATCCTGTAGCTTGCTGCTGACATCATCAGTATTTGTCTCTGTAGTTTTCCTGTTCTCAGTAACAAACTCATCAAAAACAACATGAGGGCTTTCCTCCACGCAAAGAGTCCGATAGTTAAAGACTCTGAAGGCTTTACTGACTCGGGAATATCCTAAGAATACCCCTTGATCATATTTGCTATCAAAGACCTTCAACCGATCTTTCCCGTTATTGTGGATAAAGAACGGACAACCAAAAATATGAAAATGAGAAATAGAAGGAATTCTCCCTTTCCACAATTCGTATGGTATCTTCATGTGTTGCTGTGTAAGTAGTGAGCGATTCTGAGTGTAGCGGCCGTGTCGGTAACATCCGCCCGAAACTTAGAGGGTAGCCCGTAGTCCGCTAGGAGCGTCCTTGCTGCTTCTTTGAGTGTTCCCGTTTTTGCGTTCGGCAAGTCCGTTACGTTGAGGAGTACGAGTGTTGGTCCCGAGAGTGAGTTCGGGTGTAGAGGGGGGGGGTGAATACACCCGAATCCAAATTTCTCAACTTCGAACACGAACAATCCTATTCGGGAAGATGCCGTGCTTGAAATGACTCGGCAGACTGCATAACCGCTTCCGAATCGTGTTAAAGGCTAAAAGTCGACTCGGCCGAGATCTCGCTAACCGACTAGGTCGAATTCCGATATCGATCGGCAAGAGTTCGGTGCGCGGAATAGTGTAGGCCCAAATCGGTTTTTATGAGAAAACGTTTTAAGTCTCGGTTCGGTAGATAAGAAGTTCGATATCGAGACAAAAAATCAATGTAACGAAAAGAATGTAAGTAAACGACACGTAGATTTTTAAAGTGGTTCGGATATCAACAATCCTACGTCCACCGTCCCGATAGATCGGGAGGCTATTTATTATACCGAGTTAGTCTCAGTCAGCTTGTGCACAGGACAAAGCCGTGGCTTAGGGATTATACTGAGCAAGTCCCAGTTTACACTTCTATCAAACTTAAAGTATTTGACAAACTTCTCCAACAGTGAAGGAGTCCTTATACAATAAGGATTGGGTTCAAAAGTGAACTCCTTCGTCTAAGCTATGGATATATCGGTTGAGCTTAGGGTTAGAGGGATGGGAACAAGAATGTAGCTTCTAGAGCGACGAACAGCTGATGTTTAGCTATAAGTTCGTGTCACGTCGCTTGGATACTAGATGCTTTATTGTCGGTTCAGCTTGGTTCCCTTATGAGCTTAGAGGTAGTCTTTCGCCGGAGATAACTCTTTCGATTCTTGCGGAAGACTTAGGCTTTTGAATACGCTCATTTGAATGTTCGTGTGTGTGTTCGTTTCTTCGTTAGCTCGTGAACTCGTGAACTTCAAATCTTGAATGATCCCTCTATTTATAGAGAAGAGATTGAGAAAGATCCGTTGGAGACGATCTTCTTCTCTCTCTCTCTTTTTGGTAGCAAACGGCTCTTTTGGCGTAGGTAACAGTGCCTTTTCCTCCTTTTTCGGAAAGTGTTGACTTGCAGCTTTAGTAGGTAGGATGACACGTGTATGTTTGTCATTTGTCGAGGCGGATAGAGCGGTTGAGACAGCACAGACTTCGAGACAAACTGAAGCTGACTTCTCTCATCCTCGTATATGACAATGCTGATTGTCTTTCAAAAGATTCTGACAGTTCTGAAGACTATCTGCCGATGCTTAGTCCGACCTTGTATTCGGTAGATAGACAACGAGATAAGTCTACCGAAGATCGGCTCCGAGTCCAGGTGAACTACTCCCGCCGAGTTCGGTTCAACGACTCTCTCGCATATCTTGCTCTCGTCGAGTCTAGTATCACCGAGTCTTCTACACCGGTGCCGAGGCGGATAAGCTGCCGAGCGCCTTGACCGGAAAGCAGAGTGTCTACCGAGTCCGAAACCTCGGAGACAAACAACATATACAACGGAATGGTTCACCAATCGATAGGGTTTTGGGATCTTCAAATCTTCTCAACAGTTCGTAGTACATAGAGCTGCCGAGCTTGGTTCGATATAGAAGATAGAATCATTTCCCACTGAGTGAAACAGTGCTGAGGATAGAATCATCACCCAACAACGAGCAACTGATGTCTCGTGCTGAATTCCCTCTTTCTCGCAGTACTCTTTAACTACTGAGTTGAGAAATTCGTTCCTCCTGTACGAGCGAATTCTTTGAATCTTGATGTCCTTTTCCACACTGAGCTTTTTCAGTAGTTTAGGCAACTCAGTCATGACATCAGATTTGTTGGCGATGAAGATTACCCATGTATATCTCGAGTAGTCGTCTATAACCACAAGGGCATACTTCTTGCCTCGTATAGTTACTAGGAGAAACTGGCCCGAATAAATCCATGTGCAGCAGCTGAAGGATTCCATTCCATCAGTGGATGGTGAAGGAATAGGTGGATTGCTTTTCTTTGTCTGCTTTCCCTTCAAGCATGCTTCACAATTTCTGTCTTTGATGAACGATTCGTTGGGGAGTCCCCTGACTTTAGAGTTCTTGGCGAGCTTGTTCATAGTCTTGAAGTTCAGGTGGCTGAGTCTCTTATGCCATAGCCATCCTGACTTGTCACTGGATTTCGTCTGTGCGAGCAAGCAAGCCTCAGGTTCTGCGGTATTCCACTTAGCAATGTATATGTTTTTCTTCCGCGAACCTGATAACACTGTTTTCCCTATAGATTTATCAACAATATCACAGAAGCCAGCGTCAAAGATTACTCTGTTAAGATTATCACAAAATTGACTGACAGAAAGGAGATTATGGTTAACTCCTCCAACATATGTTACTCTTGGAACTGAAGCAGTCCCAATATTTAGCGTTCCATATCCCCTTGTGTAGCCTTTAGAGTTGTCACCAAACTCAATTCTGGGACCATCTTCTTGTATATAGTTGGTCAGCAGGCTCTTCTGGTACGTCATTTGTCTTGAGCAGCCGCTGTCTACTATCTATGGGTCCTTATGCACCTGCAAAACAGAAGCATTTTTAGGTACCCTTTGGTTCAGTTGGGTCCTTACATGTTAGTGGGTGATTTCGGAACCCAAATCTGCCTCGGAACCTTAGAAGTCCGAGACTTCTTCTTCCGAACCTTGTCGGTTTTCTTCTCCACGAGGACTCGGAGTTACTGACTTTCCGCCGATGATTTTGGGGTTCGGGAGCTTTCTTCTTCCGAGTCTTTGCGCTTCTCCCGACCCCCGGGCTCATAATAGTATGAGCCGTCTTGAGCCGGGTGCTCGTACGGTGGCTCATGGTAATGCATTCTGTCCATCCGACCTTCTTGGTTCCCCACCCGAATTTGATCGCGGTGTCCCGGGGCCGGAACCTTTGGTCACCGCTTGTTGTTGCTCGGGCGAGGTGCAATCATTTTCTCGTTTGTTCTTCGCACGAGGTGTGGTGTCGGCGGCTTGCACCTTTCCTCTAACAAACCTATCGGCCGGCGCTTCGAGCTTTTCGAGGTAGAAACTTCGTGGGTATGGCCAAGTCCTTCTTTCATGACAGTTGGCCGTTGTGCTCGAGCATACTTTCTAGCTTCTCCTTAGCTCCAAGGTGCTGTTCGGTCATCGGTCCTCGCCGGACCTCGTCACTCCTCCCGAGTGAGTCATGAATCTTTCGTACGTCCGAGAGCTTCGGCGAGCCGGGCTATTTCGATCTCTTTCTCACAATTGTCCTTAGTCGGGCGAGATCCGAGTCTCTTGAAGCCGAGACTTAGTCATAAGAGATTCGATCTCTTCCTTAAGTCTCGCAACTAGATTCTCGACTCAGTAGAGACTCGACAATCGAAGAAAGTCTCCGATTTTCAGCCTTTACCATCTCCAGTTCCCGGATCGTTCTGCGAACTCTGCTCGGTCAAGATCATTCCTCTAGCAAATCGTCGTATGCTTGTACCACATCCGGAGGATCATACGTGACCGAGCACGTGTCGTGTGTGCTTGTGTGAAGAAGAGGTTATATTAAGTTTGGAGTTTACCTCGGTCTCTTCTCCCGGCCATCGGACAGGTATTCACTGTTCCTTCAGGGAACCGTTTCTCCGACCTCAACCGCTACAAATGCAGGCTTCGTCCTCGAGGAATACATAAATGTATCCTCCTCAAGTAATTTGTCGGATATCTCTCCGGCGATGTAGCCCGCCTTCTTTGTGCAAATTTTTCTCTTCGGCTCGCCGTTACGCTCGTTGAGCGCCGAGAGTTCGGGACAGTCGTGCGATAGTGTCCCTCCTTCTTACGGTTATAACAGGTGGATGTTCTGCTTGCTTTTTCCAAACTGAAGCTTTGGATGGACTCGCAGCAGGCTCGTGTTCCCGCATTCGAGGAAGGATTAGATTCTTCCCTTTTCGATAATCTTTCTTACCCGAGGGAGAAACTCTTTTGTATTTCCTCGGCTTTCGACTCTCTCTTTTTCTCTCGATATTTGAGAGCCATCACAACCACGTGGTCAGTGCACGAAGTCTCACAAGATTTTGCTTCGATAGTGGCCACCGCCTTGCTTGAGGAAATCGGTTTGGATCCGGTTTCTTGTGACGGTTGCTTTAAAAGCATGATCGATCCGTGTGTCACCGGAGCACCTGGAACACCTTTGGGGTAGACTATGCTCAAATTCCTCCGTCTTTAGTTCTGAAAATATAACATCAGGAGTTAGAGCATTTAGATCAGAGCGACGTAAATAAGTAGCAAATGGAAGCCACTTCTGTCGAGGTAGCGCTCTCAAGATTTTTGTGTTCATCTCTTTGTTGATGAACACCTTCCCACTTACCGTTGATGACATTGACTTGGTTTGTAAATCTGACACTGAGCTCGTCAATGGTCTCACTGGGCTCCATTGCAACGGCTTCGAACTTCTGAAGCTCTAATTCGAGCTTGTTTTCTTTGATCTGCGGGGTTCCTTGGCTCAGTACATCCAAAGCATCCCATAACTCTTTTGCCATTTTGCAGTCCTGCACCCTCCCGAGATGAGAGTCACTGAGCGTTGTCAGTATTGCGTTTCGCGCAACTCGGTCGAGGTTGTGCAGTTTTTTCTCTTCAGGCGTGAAGGCTGATTTGTCTTTGGGAACCTTAGCACCGATTTGTGCTCCTACACCTCCCGCAGTAGCGAACTGAACACTGTCAATCATGGGAATGATGGGTCCAGTCTCCAGGACGTCCGTCATGCTGTCGTGCAGCGATGTAAGGTGTGCCTCCATTCTCACGCGCCATACCGTGAAGTTCTCTATTGAGAACATCGGCACCATCCTGATACCTGACATGTCAAACATTATGCGAACGGGTATAAGGATGAAAGAAGAGATGCTTGTGTAGTAAAAACGTTTTCAAGGATCTGTTCGAGAGAACCAGTAGTACAGAACCGACGATCAGAAGAACACCGATGCTCTGATACTAATTGTTGGTCCGGAGACGATAGTCAGGTGTAGAGGGGGGGGTGAATACACCTGATCACAGTTTCTTTTTCTCAAACTGAAGGACAGTGAGCCGTTTAGTGCAACTGATGAACAGTGCCAAAAAGTAACCTTCGATCACTGGGTCGAGTGGGTCGGCCATCGAGCTCTCCTACCGACTTTTGTCGGTCGTTCGAAACTCCGGTCGGAGACGTTGTGCGGATAAGTGTGGGGCCCGGAGATTCGTCTCAGTTTTGAAAAACGCTTTTCACAAATCAAGTTCTTTTGGCTGTGCGCTTTTGAAACACGTTTTATGCAAACATATGATTTTGAACAGTTATGATATGCAATAAAACAGTAAAGAGCACAAGCGATTAACGTGGTTCGGATACGCAAGATCCTACGTCTACGGTCCTGACAATGGCAGGATAACTTGTTGATTAAACTGAGCAAGCCTCAGCAGGTATCTGGGCACTGGACATATCCTTCTAAGTTATAGTCCTTAGCGACTTTACAATTCAAACCGAAGTTCGAAAGAGATGGAATAATCTCCAACTAAGAAGGAGTTCTTACAATAAGAACAATTCACAGAAAGTGAACTCCTTCGAATCTAAGCTATAAATATGGCAATGAGCTTAGTCTAGAGAAGAGAGAGATCTAAAATACTCTAGAGTGAAGAACTAAGAATATTCTAAGAAAGCAAGTTCTTCTCTGGATAATCTTTGAGTTTACTAGAGTGTTCAAAGCTTGAGCGTTTCCCCCTTTTTTTTTATTCCGTGCGTGGAGCTTCGAATTTCTTCTCTATTTATAGTTGTGAGCTATGACATATGTCCGTTGGAGACGACGATGCCACGTGTCACAAGCTTCCAAAGAAAACGGCCATAATTTCGAATTTGTTGCGAGCAGGCGGTTAATTATCGTACATGAGAGCAAACTTTTATCAGATAGAGCGAGATATAGGCGCCGTCGGCTTCTCATTGGTCGAGGTTTGTGGTTGGTGAGAATGTGTCGAGTCAAAGTTGACTATTCAAACAACCTCGTAAGATCTTCTGGCGAACTTCGAAAAGACTTGTGCGGCTCGGATCGTTTTCGTCCCGGACACGATGACTAAATAAGTCTCTGTCTTCTTCGACCGAGTCTGCCGACAAGGAATACATCTACTCGAGTAGGTCAGTGCGGCTGCACGAAGGTCGAGCTTTGCATATGTTCTTCGATGGCTTATCGGTGACGGTGGTCATCTCCTGCCGAGGTGAAGATCACTGGCTTTGGATGAAGAACGCAAGCTCTTACAAAGATGACGTGGGGTTCGGAAAGTAACTTCGTCGGAAGATCAGTCCAACAGCTTTACCCCGTCATGGACTTAGACAAAAGTTAATCAAAATAAACAAGTCTAACCTATACATCATCTAATCCTATGTACACACCGCACGACCGATATCAACCTGGGTTTTGGGATCTTCAATTCCATAAGACTACTTATGATTTCCCCCAATACTTTTTTAACCACTAGACGGTGAGCATCATCCACGCCTCATAACCCAACAAAACCCATTTACTCAAATGCCTCAATCTCTACAAATTGAAGTAGAATTATCTCAACAATTTCTTCAAAATCTCGATCTTTCTCAAATCATAGCCACGGAGACCCTCTTGAAGGCTGAACATTGTTCAAAAATTGGCTTTCGTGGCCCAGAAAATCTCGACATTGGTGTCCCTCGGAATAAAATTCAGGTTCTTTTCGTCAGTCTATGCACTATCGTTGAAGCTGCTGCACTGCGCGAAGGGTTTACTGGTTATGTTGAGTAAGAGTGGAATTCACTGCGTGAAGGCCAAGGGGGTTTTATTTAATATCGGTGATGTCGGTGAGCGTGCGACTTGAATGTGCATTTGCTACTGGAGCAGAGTTCACAAAGAGATTAAGAATTTCAGATTTGAGAATTTTTGTTTACTGCATTTCTAAACGAAAACCCGAACGAAGAGAGAGAAAGAATGGTTGCGTCTGTGTGGCAGCCGACTTGGTAGAAAAATGCTATATTGAAAATTAATTTTACGAAAATGTTATTTTGACAAATACATACCCGTTCTATTATTGTTGGTTTGTAATCAATTTTGAATTGTTTTATTATTATTGTCTAGTTTCTTAAATTAGAATAATTTATGGAGCACAATCACTAAAAAAATGTACTTTTATTACTTGAACACACTTTCATCCACTTCTTAATCTCCATATAATTTGTCCCCTTGGGATAGGGTTGAGGTGAGGTTCCTGACCGACAAGTCATGAGTTCAATCCTCCCGTGTCAGTTCTCCAGGAGGGTGGTTTAATCTCGTGTGGTTTGCGGACTAGGAGTGAGGTTACCAGAGCGCACTAAAGGGTTTAATTTCCGTGTGGTTTGCGGACAGGAGTTGAGGTTTACGCAGTGGGTTTAATCCGGTAGGCAGTGATTCCTCAAATAAAAAAAAAAAAAAAGAAATAAGCCAATAACAATGTACCTTTTCTTACGTAATGTTAGTTTTGAAAAAAAATTCTCTTACAGTATTGAAGTCATTTTTTAAATCTAACTAATCAATAAAACTCCTAATTAAATATTATTGACAAATAAGTGTAAACATATTAGCAAATCACAATATTATATCAAATGAAAAAGTCAACAGCAGCTAAATTGGCATGATTGGACTGTTCTTCAAGTTGCTTACAACGTTACCGCTTTGGTGAGAGAAAATATTGATTAGAGAATCGCTTACAAACTTGTGTCCCTCATCACCATTCTACAACAAATTCTTGACTATAATTAGACATATTGGATTCTTGGTCATAACAAACCACAACACGAATCCCTCCTTGAAAAGCTACTTCTCAAAAGCAGAATCTTGAAAAGTCTTCAAGCCCCAAGATTGGAAGCCAAAGCAGATTCTCGGAGAGCCAAATCAGAGATGCAACACATAAAGCTGAAGATACAATTGAATCCCATATGGTTGATCAAATTCATTCGAGGCCCTAACGTGCAAAGTATAATTTTGCAACACCAGATCTTACAAGTAGTGCAAGAACTTGATTCTGCAATGGAACAATCGGTGAGGCTCATGGATGGAAGGAAGATTTCAACTACTCTACCCCTGGTGAGACAGATGGATTCCTCTGGAACTATCAAATGATTGAGAACAGATTAAAGTAGATTTCATCAAGAGATTCTACTACTGACACATTTGGGGATCGTATGGAAGGATCAAGAATCCAGATGAGATCTTTACAGAGTTCATCAGACGTCATGCCTACACACTTTATCTGCTAATCAACGATCTGGTTGACCGAACTAATCAGATGATCAAGTGTCCACCTATATTCCTGAAGAGACGGATCGCATGACAAACTCTGGAATTTAGTATTGGCATTGCTAAGATAGAGAATGAATTCAGACGAAGAAGTTTAGAATCAAGCCGGAGCCCATATAGTCCAGATATCAAGACCATTCTCAGCAATAGCAACTGCTTGTACTTAATGATTATCCTAATGAAGCTTTTGCTATCCTTTTGACCTAATGACAATATCTCTTTGTCCGAGCTTATTTTACTTTAATTTTCATAAAATTTGAATTGTCTTTACCCTTTATCATTCTATCCCAACTTGTGTTGGATGAAATTAGCCTGAGTCTGTTTTCAGGTTAGTATAAGGTTTTGACATCATCAAAAATGGGGAAATTATTGGGAAATATATAAGTTTTGAATGATCTCAAACCCCTATTGATTGGTGAACCAGTCTGATGTATTTGCTAGGATTGCTTTCAGGCCGTGTCTGTATAGTTGGGCTGAGATTAGGTTGTTTAGGTTGTGACATTTCAGCTAGTGGAACAGATCGAGGTCAGCTATGTCAAGTTGATAAATACATGCTGAACTGAACATCAGATTATGATCTTCATCAGATCGTCTTGATATATTCAAATGAGAAGATCGTACAAGGTACAAGGCACAAATTTCAAAGAAGATTGTCAACGGAGGAAAATGACATTATCAGAATCAACCTTGACCAATCTCAGGCCGCTATGTCAGCCTTAGTCAAAGGGGACAGAACAGTACCTCGTACAAAATCTGCAGAAGCGAGCTAAGTGCGACACATGTCCATGCATTTAATGCATCCCAACATTGTTGACACTGAGCAAATAGGAGAGCTTTAACTCATCAGCGGTCATATCCCAAAGCTCGCCTATAAATATCAGAAGACCTCACTTCAAAAGGTTATGGAATTTCACAACGCTCAAGCATACTCAAACAAAAGAATCTATCTCACTCGCTATACTTATTATTCTCTTGCTAGAAATTTCATAGTTGTTCATACTCCAAGTAAACAAGCTTCATCATCATAAACTTAGAGTTAAGAGTGTCTAATACTCTCATTGTTGAACAACATTGTAACGCCCCAAAATTTTCAATATAAAATGCATTTCATATTTATTCATGCATGTTATCAAGTGTTTTAGTTCTATAAGTCGCGCCTTAGAATTTAAATTGTATTTAAAAAATATAATCATTTAAATATATTTTTTCTGTGTGAAATGCATTGATGAAATTATCGCGACGAGTATATGGGCACGTATGAGATTATTCTTATGATTTAATTATTTGGATGTGACATTAATATGTGATTTTCATGATTGTGATTTTATAATGTAAAGTAACATTAATTAGATAAATTATATGATAATAAAAAAATAATAATAATGTTGTGATCATGATAAATGCATAGATGTGAGTTGTAAAGGCACGTGTATATCTTTTGCAAATAAGTATAATTATTATATTTTCTCTTTATTCTTAGTAATAAAAACATAACATTTCCTTATGATAAGGACATTCAATTAACTATATAAGATCTAGGAAGTTTTCTTTTAAAACTTTGGTGAGTTCGGATTGATTAGGATTAGATGAAGACACGGATAAATAACTTATGATAGCATAGAAAAAAATAATTGAGCTTTGCAAAAATATGTTTAATTGTTAACTTAATATATATATTATTTTCTATAGAAGAGGAACAATAGAGATTCCAATCTCTCCGGGATAAGGAGTTACGGATAGCTAATAGGTTATGATATGTTAGGCAATTATATTAATATTTTAATCAATAGAAATCTATTATATTATATTAATTAATTAGGATATTAGGTTACTTCTAGGTCTCCTTTCCGTAAGAAAACTGATATTATCTAATTAGTTATATCCAAAACCTACTTTGATTAGGTTAAATTAGTATATATATGCAGTCATAATCCTCACCTCTCGGAATTTTCTTTCAAAACCCGGCTACTAATATTTTTCTCTATCCGCCTACTTAAAGTTTTTCTAAGTTGATATTTGGCTTCCATCGTCTCGTTAATTCCTGGATTTCAAGGTATTTTTTTTGTGCCCTAAATTTTAATTGCGCAGATTAGGTTGGATTTTGTGATAATAGTGAAGTTGGATTTCAAATCTCATAACTTAGTTCATGCGTGTTAATCATGAGATAGTATTATGGGTATATTTAGAAAAGCATAACCTTGTGTTGAGTACGTAATGGTGCTTGCTTAATATTGCTTGATTTATTGTCTTTATGGTGTTATAAGATAAATCATGAGGTATCAATATTCTTTTCCGTAATGCCTTCATAAATTCACAAGATATATAGAAAGAAACTTTAACCTTCAGATTTATGTTTTAATGACGTATGCCATTTTAATTGGAATATTAACTAATTGAGGAGTTTTGAAATTTATGGTGATTGTTATTATTATTATTCTTATTATTATGAAAAGGAAAATAGAGGAATTAATTTGATACTATGAACAATTATTTTAGGATTTGAATGATAGCTATAGAGTATTTGATTGAATTTTGTGATAAGATAAATATTCCAATTTAGTTTTATGTGCTAATCCACGTAAGTGTCGAGAGTGTTTTCGTTTAATAAAAATTGTCTTTATATTTTATGTTGTTGAGATTTTAATGATATGCTAAGATTTCAGAAATTTATGAAATACTTGTGGAGATGTGATTTCAATATTCATGTATATTAAAGTTAAGATTAATGTATAGGATCGGCGCGCAGGACTTAAACATTGATATCCATTATTTTTCATCAAGTCAAAGTGAAGGTGGGGAATTCTTGATGTTTATCCTTATTATATTCTTTACTTGAGTTTTTCATGTGACTATAGTACAAGATCAATGAAACTATGAACGAGGGATATAAGGTCGACGGGCCTATATCAACGAGGGACCTTCGGGTCAAGCCTACGGGCTGCTATGTCTATGGATCTTCGGATCAGCGAGGGACCTTCGGGTCAAGCCTACGGGCTGCTATGTCTATGGATCTTCGGATCAACCATGCTATGTTACCATGTCTAAGTTATCATGTTTAAATTTGGTATCGTTTATAATCTGGATAAATGCATTCCCCCCACTGAGTAGTCGTACTCAACCCACTATTTTAACATTTTTCAGGAAATGGTTCGGCCGATGCGTAGAGGTGTTGGTGGTGATGGTCACACGAGGAAGGATTTATGAAAATGAATATTGCATTAAACTATTTGATCATGAACTTTGCATTTTATTTTCGAAAAATAGTAGTCGCATGTGCTTTTATTTTTAAGTCTTCCGCTGAGTAGTAAAATAAAATTGAGTTTTTTTCAATGATTCTTTTCCATGCAAATGTTTTGAAAGAATTGAAATAAGCATGTTAAGTATGAAGTAACGTCCCTAGTTAAGTTTTGAAAATTGGGGCGTTACAAACACCTTTCAAGACCCAACCCTAATATGATAGACTGTTAGAAAGTTGGATAGTTAGATTGATAGTTTGTTTGTTGGTTAGATTGATTGATAGTTTGTATTGATTTACGCTCGTCAGTCTACGAGTATCCTTAGTAGATTCTTGGTGAGAAAGTAGAAGAGTTGACGTATGATCTTATGAATCCAAACCACTCTAAATATGTGTCTTTCACTGTTTCATTGCTCTCAGTTTACTGTTCGTTGCATACTAATCAGATTAACTGTTACATTCAGAAAAACATATTATCAAAAGGGCCTAACATATATCCGCATATTCTCTGACTGACTCACTATCAGTAAACCTCTATGATCTAAAAAAACGAAGTTTGACATCAGATGTATTCCCCTCCCTCCCCCCAATACACCTAAAATCGTACAACATAAATTCTCCAGTGGAATGGATTTATGTCCTGAAATCATACAACATAAATTCTCCAGTTGAATGGATTTATGTTTATGTAGTAATTGTACTTTAGGATAAGCACAAAGAATTATTAATTTGAGTCCAGTCTTTATTTCAGTATTTGAACCCTAAACTAACCCAATTAATAGCCCAATAACAGTGAATCTAGCCCCCTATCTAAATAATTAAAGGATTAATTTTATTTATTGAATAATATTATTTAATGATATAAATTAATTATCTAGATATAAGGAAGTAATCATTTACCTTCTTATTGATAGTAGTTAATTAATTATCAAATAGAAGTATTAAGACACAAATCGTTCACTCTACACTTGATAATTTCGAAATGAGAGAAGGAAAGGGAGAGAAATCTTGTGCTTCTAGAGTCTCTATCAATCCATAGCTGAAGCACGTGCATTGGAAAACAGTTCAGAAGATCTTTACTCGAGTCATAACAAATCAAAACCTATTACGATCCTGAGGTACATTCCTTCATATGGGAGCATTTAGCCGAATATTACGAAATTAAAAACTTCCACACTCATCCATTTGTGGGTATCAAATGGATTTTTAAAATTCAATGGAGTTAATTTTTTTTTGGAGGAAGTAGCAGAGGGTTACCTTAAAGTTCTCGTGGAACGAAAAACCAAAAAAGTGTAGGCATGAATGATCTTTTAAGGGATCTATGCACGACGAAAGCTTTCGATGATAAGTTTCTACACGTCAAGAATTGCCGAGTTTAGGATGCCACATTGCATAGCCTACGGTGTGTGAGTGCTGACATATCATAGTTGATCAGAGATATGTATGCTTGAATAGAGTTCATGTCACATGCTTGTTCTTTTCTATCCACGGGTCGTATGTCGCTTGTGATTTTCTCTCCTGTATTTTTGTGGGTTAAGACTTCGAAGGGTATGTTGGATGTATTTGACATGCAATCCCAAAAATATCTGCTCAAAATACGAGAGATGTGAGTTCACAAGTGAGGAGATTGAGGTAAAAGATAAAAAGTGGAAAGTAAAAAGATGAAGGTGAGTTGGGATTGCTGGAGTTTCTGCTACTGGAAAACATGAATCTCTGGTGCGTTGGAGAGCCGATGAGACCAACTTCCTGAAACCCTGATGCCTCGTTAGCCGGTATGGCTCTCAGCTTGAGGAAATCCCTAGTGGCATTGGAGAAATCACAACGTTACTTCTGATTGAGTTGGAAAAATGCACCGATTCAGTTGTGGCCTCAACAAAATCTGAGTACGAAAACTATATATAGACTCCAACTTCGTATATCTTAGAAGCTAAAAGGTATAAATGCTATGTTGTTTCCATATACTATAATATAACATGTCTACATTAATAATATTATCTCCGCTCCACTAAAAGCGACTTAAAATTTTCAGCACGAGAATTAAGAAAGTGGTGTTTTGTGGTGTACATTATTTGACTTTTCGGTATTAAATATGATCTATACAATCTTTGATTTTTTTTTGAATGAGCCACTTTTAGTGGAACGATTGGAACAGGAAACAAGTCACATTTAACGGGGGAAATGTAATAATCCGTCTTTCCCAACTAAAACGTCTTGTATTTTATTTCGTGTTGTATCACAAAAATGCTTGTTTTCCAAATAAGAAAAAAAAATACATTCACACAAAAATTACTTTTTTGTGGACCCCATTTACACTGTTATCTATTTTAATATACGAAAGGCATTTCATTTGGGGTGGATAGAGTATATTATAAACATCTATATCAATGGTATTTGATGATTCTACATTGGGATACGGGTGTAGAATGTGGATATATGATATATAGAGAAAGAGCTAAGCTTCACCTTCATCTATTTTAATTTGGTTAATGCTAATGAAGAGTACTACAATTAAATCTCGATAAAGTAATAACCTTGGGATCGGAAGAAAATATTCATTTAATGAGGTTATTATTTTATCGAAAATTATTTTAATGCATTAACTTATATCGAGACCGGAAAAAATTATTGTCTAAGCGAGATTATTACTCCATCGAATATTACTTTATCGAGGTTTAACTGTATTGAAATCAGAATATACGTATCTAATTATTTAATTTGGCTAATTCACAATTATCTAACATCCGTTCTTCATTATTTGTTAAAAATAAATGACTGATCACAATACAAACATCGCAGCAGAAATTTAGGTGTGCCTTTCCCACCATCCAAACGAGACTGCCGACCGTCTATTTTTGGATCCTTTTGGTTTCTCAAACTCATCAACATTGAAAAGCCATACAACTATTGATTCAAATTACATAGTGAAAAAGAGGAAGAAGCCATGGAGATTTGAAACAGTGATCCAAAATATATCATTTCAAATCCTAGAAATACAACTTAAACACCCTTCTTCCCAAAATATTTGAAAAAAAAAAAAAAAAAAAAATTAACATTCTTTTGCAATGGAAACATGCCCCTTTGGTTTCATTAAACAGATTTGAGGTTTTTAATTCTTGAGTGGAAGATTGGATAATTCGAAAGAGGAATAACAAAGAGGTGGGCGGCGACGGAGACCACCATCACGACGGCCACCAACAAATATATGCGTAGCAGGGAGGCAAATCTAGAGGGAGAAAGAGCAGCAAACCTTAATGTTTCTACGTCGGAAAAAGAAAAACAAAGGGAAAAGAAAAAAGAAAAAGAAAAAATGATAATATGGAATTATAGTAAAAGGGAATTAATCGAAGAAATTGTTGTGGTTACGGGGCTGGTTTCGGTGCAGTTTCTGTATGCATTAAATGCAATATTGCTGAGCATTATCTTGAAAACTGGAATCCAGCCTTCTACGCTAATCATCTGCTCCACATTTGCCACTTTTCTTGTTCTCGCTCCTCTCGCATGCCTCTTTGAAAGGCAAAACATCAAATTTCTTTTTTCTTTTCTTTATATGCATTCATTAATTTCAATTTCTGATATTGTGTAGTTGGTGTTCATGGTTGCAGGGAACAATGGCCTTCAAAGATCACTAACAAGCTTATCATTCAGCTACTTTTACTTTCCTTTGGAGGGTAAGTGTATTTATATTTTCACTCTATCCCTTCTATTTCCTCCTATTTATATTTTTACACCAGTTAAAACTTTTTAGTTTGGGAAAATGTATATTTCTTATCTCAAAACTCTTGTCTAACCAGCGGCGAAGCTAGGAATATATTCAGCCGGGTCAAAAGTCGAGCTAGGGAAGAAAAATGAATCAAAAAATGGGAACAAAAATAAATAAAGAGAAAAAGAATAGATAAAAGAAGAATGTGACAAGTCAGATTCAAACCCACTACCTGCTGGCTGGCTAGAGTAATGAGAAACAACCGTTGTACCATAAAACATTTACATGAAAAGTACTACTACATAATGCATATAACATATTTGAGCAGGGTCAACTGCCTTCCCTTGGTTGGCTGTGGTTTCACCACTGTGTCCAATATATGAAATGGATAGTTAGATCGTAGATAGTACCAAATTACTGGTCAATTACACGACCAAACATAAAAATATAAAAATATGCTAGTACTCTCTCCGTCATGTAGAAAGTGTCTTTTTTTTCCTTTTCGAGCCGTCCCATAGAAAATGTCTTGTTTCTTAAAAAAACAAACAATATCCGAACCAAATTAATAAACCAAAAAGTCAAACAATATACACCACACACTTCCATTTTGTAAATCTTCATACCCCATAGAAAGGACACACTTTCTATTGGACGGAGGAAGTATTAGATTTCGATAAAGCCGTGACCAGGTTATGATTAATAAAAGCTGAAATTAAAAGCTGGTTGATTCCATAAATATACAGAGAAATTAACAGATGTTGAGGCGAATCTCAGACTTTCTTTATTCAACAAACCATCAATTATAAAAAGGCATAACAACTTATATAATAAATAGATCAAAAGAGTCTCGTACTAAAAGGAACTAAGTGTCCCAAAATGACTTAAATAATGAAAAAATTTAAAAGAAATATGAAAAACTCGCTAAATTTCAGAACTTGCTTAAATTCTTGAAATGATCCATTAATGATCAAGATAAGTGAATGATTGATGCAGGGTGACAGTTTTTCAATCTTTGTTCATGAAAGGAGTCCATCTAACTTCACCAGCAGTGGCAACAGCAATGCCAAATCTGGCACCAGGCCTCATCTTCTTCATTGCCTGTGCCTTCGGGTAATTCTTACTACCAACCAAGCACATTAATTAACATGTACAGTTAAACCTCGCTAAAGTAATAACTTTGGAATCGAGAAAAAATATTCATTTAACGAGGTTATTACTTTATCGAACATTATTTTAGTACATTGACCCATATCGGGACCGGAATAAATTTTTATTTTAGCGAGATTATTACTTTATCGAATATTACTTTATCGAGGTTTAACTGTATATATAAATCGATTCTGAATTCACAACATTAACTAAGGCAGACTAGAGAGAATGGATATAAGCTGCAAGTACAGCAGAGCGAAGATTGCAGGGACATTGCTGTGCGTGTTCGGAGCATTGGTGATGAGCCTGATGCAGAGCGCCCCCGCCGAGGAGGAGGGCGGCATCTCCACGGTCTCCTTTCTCTTGCTCAAATCTGCAGCTGACTTCGACACACAAACAATCCTCGGCTGCCTCTATCTTCTTGCAGCAGTTTTTGTTCTGTCCAGCCAAGTTGTGTTGCAGGCTATGACTCTGCGGGAATTTACTGCTTCGATTTCCTTGTGTGCGATAACTTCATTACTTGGCTCAATAATTACTACAATAGTTGAGGTTGTGCAAGATCAACAGTATTGGGACTACCCTCGATGGCCTGCATCCACTATTCAAGATTTGGTTGCCTACTCCATTGTGGTAAATAACTTTCATTATTATTATTTTTTTTATAGAGACGGACCCTTTTAAATTTATGGTGGTTGATTTGGATATAAAAATGAAAATGAAACAGGCAGGCGGCATAAGCGGAATGTGTGTAAGCTTCAATGCCTGGGCAATGAAGAAAAGAGGTCCAGTTATGGTCTCCATTTTCAACCCGCTTGGAACTGTTATCTCTGCTGCCATCTCCATCTCCTTGGGTGAATCCATTGCCGGAGGAAGGTAATTAACAGCTGTTTGTCCCATAAAATTTCGAGGAATCTTACACATGTATAACTGTTTGGGGTTGCAGTCTTGTAGGTATGTCCGTGATGTTTAGCGGTCTGTATTTGGTGCTTTGGGCTAAAAGGAACGAAGGCATTGTAGAGATTTCAGAAGTAGTAGTCGCAGACGGCTCTCTTGAAACTGTGTTTGATGTTGAAAAGCCTCTTTTATCTTGATTTCTTTTTCATCACAATCTTGATTTCATGTAAATGTAATGTTGAAAATGTTGGAAAATCTGCGTTAAAGTAGAAATTAAGCTGTCGGTCAGCACACTTTAACCGAAATCTCGATCCATGTATGCTCCTAGTTTGACGAAATAAACTTTGCAGCATCGAACAACATTCTGAGTAGATGATCCTAGTATATTTCGATTCCAAATTCCGATTTTCGGTGAGTGAGAAATAACTGTTCGAAGTTTAGTGCGTAAAGTAGTAATTAATTGAAATGAAAGTGATTGCTTGTCGTTTGTACTTGTTTGGTGGGCTTGCTCAGTGGGCTTTGGGCTTGAATAGACCTTGTTTTGTTAGTTTAAAATTGTACCATTTTTTGTATGATATAAACCCATATACATAAATGGTGTATACATATTTACATGCAAGAACTTAATAATGGTGTAGTTGGATTCATTAGAAATTAAGTGGTGTGCTTTATGTATATATGGTGCAGTTCTGGTGAGAATGCTCCTTGTTGTAGGAGTTAAAAATGTTTTTGAAGTTATTAGATTGAGCCAATCTACGGTTGATATTAGATTTCAGACGCTGAAAAATTCGATGCACTTTTTATGTAAATTAAATGCACAGCGTGTATTTTGGGTAAAACAAAAATTGTATAATTAGGGCGAAAGTTTCAATTCTGATTGAAATTTATGCCGATGAGTCGCGGTTTGAGTTTTAATTTATGGTTTCTGTTGATGGTCGTATCTATTTTTTTATTTGAACAAAAGTGTCATTTTCGTTTTGAATATCTTCTACCATTAGTGATAGAAGTTTAATTTCTTGTAACATAAAGTGTCATTTGTTTGTAACAAATGACACTTTTTTCAAAACAAATGTCATTTTCTAAACAAATGACATTTTTTTCGAAACAAAAGTGTTCACAACAAATGAAACTTTTTTCTAAACAAATTACATTTTTTTTCAAAAAAATTGACAGTCAGGAAATGATAATCTACAAATGGCACTTTATTCAAATACAAATGGCACTTTATTCAAATACAAATACAAATACAAATAATATTTTTCTTCAAAATAAATGATATTTTTGTTTACTACAAATGATTCACTCCCATCCTTAATTAAAATTGGAAAAAATAAATAAAAATAAATAAAAATAAATTAAAAAACTAAAACGTAAAATTTAAATTATTAAAAAATGTTAATTAAAAAAAAAGAATTAGAAAAAATAAAAAATAAAATTGAAAATAAATAAAAAATTGAACAGTATTTTCGCTAAATAAAAAAAAATGAATGAAACAAAAAGTTAAAATTGGGATAATATAAATAGAAATAAATTATAATAAAAACAAAAATTAAAATAATAAAAAATGTTAAATAATTTTAAAAATTTTAAAATAAATAAATAATCTAACATTATTTTCTTTAAATAAAAAATGAACATGACAAAAATGCAACTAAGAGATCTCAGGTTCGTGGTTAAAAAGAACACCTCACTGGTGGACTAGGACTCCTTAATGTAATAATGTTGACACATAATATATATAGCAACACAAGTTTTTGTGTTACTAAATTCTATAATTTGTAAATTAATTTAATTGATGATTATGATTAGTATGAATAATTTTCTTTAGTAAAAATGTAAATATATACTCCCTCCATCTCAATATTTGTATCTTAATTGATTTTGGTAAGAAAATTTAAGAAGTGGTATTATGTCGTGTAAATTATTTGATGTTTTGATAATTAATTTTAAGCCTAATAATTTTTATCTTTTTTTTTAAAGTAAGCCACAAATATTAGAATATCAAGAAAAGTGGTGAATACAAATAATTTTACTGACGTAGTATTAATTAATATTTCTGTACAAATAAATATTTTGTCCAAGTGAAAGTGTGTGGGTCATCGCTCCGTCGTCGCCAGCGGGAATAGCGTCTATTGATTTTCGCATCCAGAAACAGTTACTCCTTCGCCATTTCCGATAGCCGGCTAGGGCGCGGCCGGAACTCGCCGCGGCGCCGCTTCTGATGGGAGGAGGGGCGAATCAACGCCACCAGAGCCCTCTTCACCAAATCCCCCTCCACGGTACCGATCCGCACAAGTGAATTTTTCATGGCTGAACGTCGCAGAATCAGCTGGCAGGAGTTCCCGTACGACGCCGTTTTCGAACCACTCAAAACCCGGCTACTATTGCCGGCGGCCCCTTTGTGTAAACTGCACCGAAATGAACCGGGGTGGTTTGTGGGCGAGCACATACACGTCCTCCTACGAGGAGCCGCGCCGGCCGGAGGCTGCTCGGCTCCGCTGGAGAACAGGATCGAGCGGTTTGGAGAACTGGGCCGGTTCAGAGAGAAGCTGAGCGAAGGGGCGGTGTGGTTGTAGAGGTTTACGCGGGTGGGGGAGGCGTGTCTCTGGAATGAGCTTGGCGAGGTGAAGGCGGAGGTGGTGGCGGAAGCGAAGGATGTAGAAGGGGACGGCGGCGATTGGGCGGAGAAGTTGCGGTTGAATCTTGGGGAAGGAGATATGGACCGGATGACTGGTCGGCTTGATTTACGAGCAGCATGAGCCGCCATTTTAAATGAATTTGGTGACGGCGGTTTTCTTTGGAATGATGATTGGGGGATTTCAGTGGTTATTTGGGCAGACCGGACTCTACTCGTGCTTTGTATTTATAGGGTCTGCACGAAGGGGGAATCTGTTTCCGGGGGCGGTTTGGTCGACTTTTTTATTGGGATCTTTTTCGCAGTCCTGGTTCTCTTTAATTGCAGAGTGGCCACTCATTCTAGAAGGAAAATGGTTGAATAGTATTTTGTATTTTTATTCTATAGAAATTCTTTTGAGTATTTCAAATTAGACTTGGGGTTTAAGCATTGAATTGACTTGGAAATTTGAAACCACTCTCTTATACTTTTGTAATCGAAAATGCAACCATTATGTAAAATATGTGGTGTGGAGGTAGGGAGTGGTTCACGTGTGAATAGTCTTTATCGTGTAAACGTGTGAACACTGCACTTTAAAGACAAAAGTATTGCACTTTCAAGATAAATATACTTGCACTTTACGTAATGCACTTAAAGACAAATGTACTGCACTTTAAGTACTGCACTTTAAAATGCAATATCTTTGTCTTAGAGTGCAGTACATTTATCTTTAAAGTGCAGTGTTCACACGATAACATGCTGTTCACATTTGAACCTCCCCGTGGAGGTATGCTTATATATTGTAATTATAATTTTTTATTGAATTTTAAAACAAAGAAGGTGATATTGCTATACAATATAGGATCTACAATCTATGTTGTACTCCTATGATAAAATTTTCCCACAAAAACAGAAATCAAATGTTTTTTTTTTCAAAGGGTTGCTTACAAGGAATTGGAAGATTTGGTAAGGAAACTATTAATAATTGATTTGGTTAAAAAATATACAATTTAATTTATTTTTGTTATATAGCAATAATAGAATAATGATCCCAATCCTCAATATAATTTCCATAATAAAAATATTTTAATATAAAAACATAATTTGACCGATTAAATGAAATTGTGTAAATGTGGCAAGTAATCTGAATGCTATTGTGGTCAAACATAAAATTTAGGGTTCTAGGCGTAAAAATTGACATCAAGCAAGTGGCACTCGAAATTAAAGTAGGGGGGGGGGCACAAGACTCTGACAAAAATGTCTTGGCAACCAATAAAATCAGACCATAGTAAAGAGAAAACCATAGTTAAGAGGCATAAATGAGAAAATGCAAACCATGGGCAGTCAGCCCATCACGATGGACGACCAAAACGACAAAGTACACAAGCCGTTTGATTAACTCCCGTTCTCTGGGGATCATTGGCCGAACTAGAGGGGAGTCGGGAGGGTCGACCGACCCCCGGCTGACGAAACTTCGACTAAATAGGGTATATGATTCGTATTGCTTATAAATAATTTTAGTGAAAAATATAATTAATTATTTGCTTGTAGTGCAGTTGTTAATGGTTTTCTCTCTTTTAAGAGAGATATTCTCTCTCTTTTTTCTACTAATTATATAAATATCTTTTACAACGTAACAAATATAAGAAATAATATATATTAAATCTTTCATATCGTGTTTGTGTTCGAACCATTTAAAACTATATTTAGCAACTCTTGATTTTCTCTCTGCTTTCGGCCACCGTTGTTCCTCTATTTTAACCCCCAAACTTCATAGCTCTATTTCCGCCAACAGTGCTACGTTATCACGTACGTTGGCCGTCTACTTTGGTGACTTTGGTCATAGATTCCATTTATTGTTTCAGTGGTTTTAAACGCTAATCATATTAAATATTTAAATAATAATTGACAAACAGAGAGAATATTCGGTAACATCATTTTGTGGAATAGTATGATGGGGTGCTGATAATGATCATGTGGGGTGGTTCAATTCTTTTCTAGAATATACGACTTGTTTTGGAGCCTTTCGTTTTTTCTTTTTCTTTTGGTAGTTGTATTTGGTGTGCTAATAATCAATGGTTTTCTTCTTGTTAATTGTATGAGATCTGATACTGTTTTTCAGGGACGAGGGAAATACGGCGGGTGGCTATTAAAGGAGAGCATTTGATAGATCTTGTCTCTAAATTAAATGGAAAATCTAATATTTATTAGACTAACTGAATTATTATCAAACCATGTGCCCAAGGCTGGGTCGGTACCGAGTTTTTTTTTCTTCATACCATATATCATATCGAAAATAGCGGTTTGAAGATTTATCATACTGTTACCATACCGTACCGTGCGGTATGCCGTATATTCAGTATTAAAATTGATCATACCGTATACCATACCGTCTTGTCGATATACCAATACCAATCTTCGGTAGACCGTAAAATATATAGTATACCGAACATTTACAGTATATCAAATCTTGACGATATACCTATATATAATGGTATACTGAATTTTAAAGGCATATCCCAATATTATTTATTTAAAAACACATCCAAATATACTTAAATCTACAGTATTATGAATATTATTTAATAAAATAAATATACTTAATATATATCCTATATTTAAATAAATAGATACATAATACTTGTGTAGAGTACTAGTTGTATTTTCTTTTATAATTCTAATAATATTTTTTTTACATAAATATGATTACTCGTGAATGAAAAATATTAGTTAGATACATAAGTTATTATAAAAGATAATAAATTTTAGAATTACTTAACATTATATAACAATAAATATACCGTATTCGGTATGGATCGGTATATCTCACTAAGTGAAAATTCATTCCGTTATCGTATAGAAAAAGGTCGGTATGATATCATATCATACCGAAAATCATGATATATTAATAAAGTCGGTATTTTCGGCATATTTTCAATACGATATGCACGGTATACCGATTTTTCGGTATATTTACCCACTCATTGTGCCACACATTTAAAGTACCTAAAGGCAGTTGTCTTATTTTTTAAAAATAAGATAAAGTTTTGTCAATTAATTATGCACTAACATACAATTATAAAGTCCACGATGGTGTATTTAGTGTCCCCAATGATGTTCTAATAATGAGGGTGTTGGTCCGGAGACGAGTATCAGGTGTAGGGGGGGGGGGGGGGGGGGGGGGGGTGAATCTTGATTGCAAGTTTTTCCTCAAACGCGAAGGTCAGCTAAATACTGAGTTTTGCTACAGAACGGGTTCAGTGCCAGATAAGCCTTCTGATCGCGGGGCAGAGTGATTCAGCAGTTGAGTTCTTTCTACTGACTAAGGTCAGTATGAGAAGTTCAGTCACAGAATATTGTGCGGATAAGTGTGGGGCCCGGTTTAACTTCGTCTCTTCGAAAACGTTTTATGCAAACCAAAACAGTTTTTGCTGGTGCACTTTTCAAGTCAGTTTTATTGAAAGTGTGATTTTGTAAATAGTTTGAACACAGATGCAATAAAACAGTAGACGACACAAGCAATTTTTAACGTGGTTCGGATACGCAAGATCCTACGTCCACGGTCCTGCTGAACAGGAGGTCTTGTTGATTTATGTGAGCAAGCCTCAACAAGGTTTCTATGTACTGGACGAAACCTTCTAAGTTATAGTCCTTAGCGACTTTGCAAATTCAAACCAAAGTTTGAAGGGTGATCTCCAACTATAAAGGAGTTCTTACAGTAAGAACAATTCACTAAAAGTGAACTCCTTCGAAGGTTCTAAGCTTAAGATATTACAATGAATGCTTAGATAGAGAAGGGGAACTAGAGGATTTCTAGAGAGAAGAACTAAACAAAAATAATCTTCAAGGGGCAAGTTCTTCGCTGTTTTTGGCTTTGAGTTCGCTAGAGATTTGAGCTTTGATGCTTTGGTTCCCGGTGTCGTTGTGTCTGGAGACTCTTCTCTATTTATAGTTGTGACCTAAGCATAAATCTGTTGGAGAGAATGATGCCATGTGTCACAAAACTCCAAGAAAAACGACTATATATTTTTGAAATATCGATGTAGAGTGGTTGGCGTTTTGTTCATGAGAGCAGCTTTTGTGTCAGAGCAGGTAAACTTTGCTTGCTTCTCATTGGTCGAGGTTTGCGGTAGGTGAGACTTGCTAGATATCAGTCTTCTACCTGAGTTGACTCTCTGAACCTGCTGACATTCGACTGGTAAGGGTCAGGCATTCGATTTTCCTTGTACGGTCTGCAACTGAGTTGCAGCCTTTCAGTAGATCATAGCAGATCGTACTGAGTCTTCCTGGTGAGTCGGCTAAAGAGGATCTTCTACTGAATGTAGTCAACTTCTGACTCGAAGACAATCAATGGAACTCTTCACTTAATCAGTAGATCAAGGGTGATCGTACTGGGTCTTCTTCAAAAGTCAGTTCGCAGATAAGAGATGAAAAAATTTATCAAATGTATAAGAGCTTGAGAGAAGTGGATATCTGAATGTGGTTGAAGATAAAAAAATTATGCAAGGCTCTCTTAAACGGTGATGGCGAAGATAAAGGTGAGAGATAAGCGAGAGATTATATATAGATTTGAATACCAAGAGGTTTTTCAGATCAGAGGGTTAAGATTCAATCTCGCTTTTTCAAGGAAGGTTAGGATTTAATGTTTTAAAAGGAATGATTACTAAGCCACCGATAATTTTCACCTATGTAAGATTTGCATAGTTGGAGTAAGGTGGGATGACATGGATTAAATGCGCTACAGTCATTTCTTAGGATACCACGCTTTAAATGAGAACGGTTTTACTGAGACGTATCCTTAAGAATTTATGGCGGGAAATAAATTTGCTTCATACCACTGAATGTATGTTATTGATCAAATAAATGCAAGCATGCCACTGAGTAAAATACTGCATATAATACTCAAACCTTTTCAACTAAACCTGGTGGTCAGCTGTTACCAATTGCAAATCAGGAGGATCGTCGTGATACTGAAGATTCAGTGTTTGTCTCACGTTCCCCCTTACTGAGTACTGTATGATTCACCCCACGGAATCAAGTACTGAGTTTGACTTACTGACTTGTCATACTGAATCTTTTTATTGACTCGGGTCAGTAGGATCCAGTAGATCTAGCTCAACTGAGAGTTCTCTGAACCTATTCTCAGCCAGCGGCTTGGTCAGTATGTCTGCCCTTTGTCTATCAGTATGGATTTTCTCCATCCAAATATCCTTCTTTTCGACATGGTCTCGGATGAAGTGGTGTCGGATGTCCACGTGCTTGCATCTCGTATGAAGAACTGGGTTTTGAGTTATTGCAATGGCACTGGTGGAGTCGCATGCAATAGATGGACACTTCATCTTGAATGATACCATAATCACGCAATTGTTGCCGAAGCTAAGGAATCTTGGAACAGAAACTTCCGGCAGCCATGTACTCAGCTTCAGTAGTGGACGTCGCTACTGAATGCTGTTTCTTGGAGAACCATGATATGAGCTTACTGCATAGGAACTGACAAGTTCATGAAGTTGACTTTCGATCTACCCTGTGTCCTGCATAATCAGCGGTAGAATATCTAGTTAAAACAAGAATATCATCAGCAGGATACCATAACCCTACGCCAAGTGTTCTCTTCAGTATCGCAGAATCTTCTTCGCTGAGTCTAGATGACTTTGCTTGAGATTCGCCTGAAATCTCGCACATACACCTACAACATAAGTTATGTCAGGTCTGCTTGCTGTTAATTATCATAAAGAACCAATAATAGCTCTATAGTCAGTTGAGTTAACAAAAACTCCCTCTTTGTCTAGATCGATTTTAAAGTTTGTATTCATGGGGATCTTGACTGGCTTGCTCGATTCACAGTCAAATCTCTTCAGGAGGTCTCAAGTGTATTTGGCTTGGTTGATGAATATTCCCTTATCTGATTATTTTACTTGAAAACCAAGGAAGTAGTTCATCTCCACCATCATTGACATCTCGAATTTCTCCTTCATCATCTTCTCGAATTGTTGACATATAACCAAGTTTCTGTAGCCGAAGATAATTTCATCCATGTAGATCGGCACCAGTAGAATGTCATCTACTGACTTGATGCTGAACAGAGTGCGATCTACTATCCCCTTCTAAAAACCTTTATGAAGTAGAAAGTCTGACAGGGTATCGTACCAAGCCCTAGGTGCTTGTTTTAACACATATAGAGCCTTTCCGAGTCTATAAACCTGATGTCCCTGCTGAAAGTCGGGCGGTGGTTCCACGTAGATTTCTTCCTTCAGTACGCCGTTCAGAAATGCTGACTTTACATCCATTTGATATACTTTAAATCCTTGTTGCGTTGCATAGGTTAGGAATAGATGAATGGCTTCCAATCAGGCGACTGAAGCGAATGTTTCATCAAAATCTATCCCCTCTACTTGACAGTATCCCTTGGCAACAAGTCGAGCTTTATTTCTTACTATGACGTTGTTTTTATCACGCTTGTTCTTGAAGACCCACTTTGTACCTATCACGTGTTGGTATCTAGGTCTGTCAACAAGCTCCCAAACCTCATTTCTGATGAACTGGTTCAGCTCCTCTTGCATTACTATGATCCAATCAGCATCGTTAAGTGCGTCCTCTATCGACTGAGGTTCTTCAGTAGACAAGAAACAAGAGTATAAAGCACTTTCCCTTTGACAAAGTCTGGATCTTGTCTTTACATTTGCTGATGGACCTCCAATGATGAGATTAAAAGAGTGAACATCTAGCCATGATCGTTTGCGGTTGGTCTCTTCTTTTGAAATTACTTCTGTACAGTCAACATGAGTGTTAGGCATTTCAGTAGTGTTGTTCTGCGACTGAAGCAATTCAGTAAGAAGGTTAGGATCTACTGAGTTCCTAGGTTCAGGAGCATTTCACTCTAGAACATTATTCGTTCCCCCTGAATTGTTATTCTCAGTAGAGGTCTCAATTACTACATGGGCTTCCTCATCGACCTGTGTTACCTGATGTTGATTCTGTTCAGTAGAATCAATCAGGTTAGCTACATTGCCTGCAGGATGGGTCTGAGTTTCTTCTCCATCAGACTCATCATCCTAACACTGCTGGATCTTCTCAGGTTTATCATTTAACTCGAGATCCTGTAGCTTGCTGCTGACATCTTCAGTATTTGTCTCATTCAATTTCCCGTTCTCACTAACAAACTCGTCAAAAACAACATGAGGGCTTTCATCCACGCAAAGGGTCCGGTAGTTAATGACATGAAGGCTTTACTAACCCGAGAGTATCCTTAGAACACTCCTTGATTAGATTTTCTATCAAAGACCTTTAACTGATCCTTTCCATTATAATGGATAAAGCAAGGACAACCAAAGATATGGAAATGAGATATATAAGGAATTCTCCCTTTCCATAGTTCATATGGTGTTTTCATGTGTAGCTTTGTCAGTAGTGAGCGGTTCTGAGTGTAACAGGCGGTGTAAGTAGTATCTACCCAGAGCTTCGAGGGTAATCCGGAGTCTGCTAGGAGCATTCTTGCTGCTTCTTTTAATGTTTTGTTCTTTCGTTCAGCAAGACCGTTCTGTTGGGGTGTGCGAGCTGCTGATGTCTTGTGCTGAATCCTCTCAGTATCGCAGTAATCCTTAATGATTGAGTTGAGAAATTCAGTTCCTTGATCCGAGCGTATCTTCTGAATCTTGATATCCTTTTCCATACTGAGTTTCTTCAGCAGTATTGGCAACTCAGTCTTGACATCAGATTTGTTGGCTATGAAGATGACCCCCGTATATCTTGAATAATCGTCAATAACGACGAGGGCATACTTCTTGCCTCTTATAGTTACTGGAGTGACTGGCCCAAAAAGGTCTATGTGTAGCAGCTGAAGGACTCCATCAATGGAAGGTGAGGGAATTGGTGGATTTCTTTTCTTTGTTTGCTTTCCCTTTATGCATGCTTCACAATTTTTGTCTTTACTGAATACTTCATTGGACAGTCCTCTGACTTTTGAGTCCCTTGCCAGCTTGTTCATTGCCTTGAAGTTTAGGTGACTGAGCCTTTTATGCTACAACCATCCTGTTTAATCACTTGATTTCGTCTGGACAAGCAAGCAAGCTTCAGGTTCGGCGGTGTTCCAATTTGCAACGTAGATATTCTTCCTTCGCCAAGCTGATAACACTGTTTTCCCTGTAGATTTATCAAGAACATCACAGAAACCAGCGTCAAATGTAACTCTGTTAAGGTTATCACATGATTGACTGACAGAAAGGAGATTATGTTGAAGTCCTTCAACATATGTTACTCTTGGAACTGAAGCAGTCCCAATGTTCAGCGTTCCATATCCCCTTGTGCAGCCTTTTGAGTTGTCACCGAACTCAATTCTAGGACCTTCTTTTTGTACATAGTTGGTCAATATGCTCTTCTGATAAGTCATGTGCCTCGAGCAGCCGTTGTCCACGATCCAAGGGTCCTTATGCACCTGTAAAACAAAAACAGTTTTAGGTACCCTTTGGTTCAGTTTGAGTCCTTAAGCGTCAGTCGGTGGTTTCGTGATCCAAATCTGTCTGGCGACCATGGGGGTCTCTTTCTTCTTCTGAACCTTCTTGTCAGTGCTTTTGTCCACTGAACATGGAGGTACTGACTTCTTGGCAGTTTTGGGTCCAGGAGCTTTCTTCTTCTGATATTTCATGCTCCTCCTGACCGTGGGCTCATAGTAGTAATCACCATATTGTTCAAGATGGTCGTACACTGGTTCACCGTACTGCTATGCCCATCTTACCTTTTTGGTTCCCCCTGAATTTGATCGTCGTGTTCTGGGGCTAGAACCTTTGGTCTGTTGCTTTATGTTGCTCGGCTGAGTTGCTTGGATTTTCCGATTGTTTTTCGCCGGAGGGGTGACAGCCTCAGCAGTTTGAACTTTCCCTCTGACAAACCGATCAACCAGCTTTTCTGAGCCTTTTGAGGTAAGATGAAGCTTCATGTGTGTAGCCAAGTCCTTCCTTAAAGGAGATTGGCCTATGCGCTCTAAGCATACTCTCCAACTTCTCCGTGGCTTCTAGGTACTGCTTTGTCATCAGTCCTCGCCATACTTCATCACTCTTCCTGAGTGAATCATAATCTCTTTCAACTTCTGCGAATTTCAGACTGAGCCTAGCTATGTCAGTATCTTTCTCAGAATTGTCCTTACTCAGAACGCGAAAGTCAACTTTAGCTGAAGATTGCTACTGAACTTGTCAGTTGGCCAAATATGCTTTCTCGATCTCGTGGGCTGAAAGTACAAGAGTTGTGTGCGGAAGTTTAGGCCCTTTAAAATATGTGTCTCAGTTGAAAACCCGTTTTATGTAGGTTTGATTAAAACTCAGTTGGATGCTGAATGAACAATTATATCAATGAAACAATTAAAATCAAAATCGACACAGTGATTTTAAAGTGGTTCGGACACACAGGGTCCTACGTCCACTGTCCTGAACTAAGCAGGAGTTCTTGTATTAATTATACTGAGTAAGCTTCAGTTGATCTATTCACAGGATAAATACTAACTTGTTTGCTTATACTGAGCAAGCCTCAGTAAATATGTACGCTGGACAGATATCTACTTATAGTTGAGTGACTGTACAAGTTCTTAACCGTTTAAGGTTATAGTTTCTCCAACTAAGAAGGAGTTCTTACAAATAAGAACAGTTCAAAAGATATGAACTCCTTCGAGGTTCTAAGCTATTGATTTTACAATACGCACACTTAGATAGAGAAACGGAACAATAATTCTCTAGGAAGAAGAACTAAGAAGATATCTAAAATCTATAAGCAAGGTCTTCGTTTTTATGTTGCTTGAAGGTTCGCTACAGTTTGAGCTTGTTCGCTTTGGTTCCCAGTGCTTCTTCTGCATGAAGACCTTCTCTATTTATAGTCTTTGATTTGTGAATAGATCCGTTGGAGAGGGCCTAACCATGTGTCGAATAAGACAAGAAAAATGGCCGTGAATAATTTGAACGTTGAGTAGAGGCACTGTAGAGATTTCCTCTTTCTCCGGCTAGGAGCAACTTTATGGCAGTGCAGGTAAGGCGCTGTCGACTTCTTATTGGTCGAGGAGCATCAGAGTTGGTGAGGCTCGTTCAAACTCAAAGTATAATGATGACTTTAGGTTATACCAAGTCGGAAACCAAGTGGATTTATTTTTGTCCCATACTACCTTATTATTATATACATCACGATCTAACAGAGTTGTCTTTTTCCATCGGCTCGATTTCCTTTGCAGATTCAGTTGGTGATTGACTGACCAACTGAGTTCTTCGATACTAAGTTCTTCAGCTGAGTGCTGGGTTATTTGAAGAACTCAGTATCGAAGAAGTCAATTGGTCTGTCAATCACTAAGTGAATCTACAAAGGAAATCGAGCCAGCGACTGAAGTGTTCAGACGAATGTCGATAGAGGACAATCAGGCGAAGGTCCAAGGTTTCAGAGGAAGTCAACTCATCGTACTTTGAGTTTGAATGAGCCTCACCAACTCTCATGCACCTCGACCAATAAGAAGTCGACAACGCCTTACCTGCTCTGCCATAAAGCTGCTCCTAGCCGGAAAAAGAGGAAATCTCTACAGGGCTTCTACTTAACGTTTAAATTAGTCATTGATATTTTTCTTGTCTTATTCGACACGTAGCTAGACCCTCTCCAACGCATCTATTCACAAATCGAAGACTATAAATAGAGAAGGTCTTCATGCAGAAGAAGCACTGGGAACCAAAGCGAACAAGCTCAAACTCTAGCGAACCTTCAAGCAACATACAAACGAAGAACTTGCTCATAGATTTTAGATTTCTTCTTAGTTCTTCTTTCTATAGAATTATTGTTCTCTTTCTCTATCTAAGCGTGCGTATTGTAAAATCAATAGCTTAGAACCTCGAAGGAGTTCATATATTTTGAACTGTTCTTATTTGTAAGAACTCCTTCTTAGTTGGAGAAACTCTATCCTTAAACGGTTAAGTACTTGTACAGTCACTACGACTATAAGTTGATATCTGTCCAGCGTACAGATTGACTGAGGCTTGCTCAGTATAAGCAAACAAGTTAGTATATGTCATGTGAACAGATCAACTCAGTATAATTAATACAAGAACTCCTGCTTAGTTCAGGACAATGGACGTAGGACCCTGTGTGTCCGAACCACTTTAAAATCGCTATGTTGATTTTGATTTTAACTTTTGCATTGATATAACTATTCAATCATCATCCAACTGAGTTTTAATCAAACTTACATAAAACGGATTTTCAACTGAGACGCATATTTTAACGGCCTACACTTCCGCACACAACTCTTGTGCTGAACTAATGTTCACTGACATAAGTCAGTAGGACTGTACTCAGTAGGAGAACTTTCAGCCCACGCGATCGAGAAAGCATATCTGGCCAACTAACAAGTTCAGTAACAATCTTAAGCTAAAGCTGACTTTTACGTTCTGCGTTTGAATTTGCATTCAGGTGTATTCACACCCCCCACCCTCTACACCTGAACCACGTCTCTGGACCAACGAGATCATGTAAGATTAGCTTTGTGTAGATGTTTAGGGATAAATAGGGTTAGGGGTTTAGATAGCTTGGAGGGTTTAGAGGGTTTGGAGGAGTCTAGGCGACTAGGCAAACTAGACGATCTAGGCGACCGAGGCAACTAGAGGAAACCAATCTAGACGAATCCAGCTAGACGAACCCGATCTAGATGAAACGGACTAAACGTATCTCATCTAGACGAACCGAGTAAGCAAAACCGACTAGACGAAATGTGAGCAGGTGGAATGTGACTAGGTGATTCCGACTAGACGAAATGCGAGAAGGTGAAATGCAACTAGGCGTTCCAAGCGACAATTCATTTACACATCATCACTAAGATATGCTATGATGAGATTTTCTCCATTAACTTGGATTTGAACTAGGAGAATTCGATTTGATGCATATTTAATGCGATCATCTTCCCCCATATAAATACTGGTCTTTTTGTTCACTTGAGATCACACTCCATCTTCAACCTTCAAAAAAAATCGTTGAACATTCTTCAATAGCTTACACGTGCAATAGGGCGTATGCCAGATAGGATCGTGACCTTCTATGTTGAGATCGCGACCTTCCATGATGAGATCGCGACCTTGCAGCGAAATCTCCAAGCTGGAGCTATGCAACAGCTGGAGTTGGTTCATCGACTCGATCATAGGATGCCCATGCATCTCGTTCCCAATCCTACGCTTACATTATCCCTTACACCTGGTGTTTTTGCACTAAAAGTAGCCAGGAAGATTGGCGACAAATGGCCGAAGTGGCTGGCTTTTGTTCTCATTGATTTCAGTGTAAGCCAAAACTTCATTTCAGACCATTTTTTGCCCATGTTAGGGATTAACTCTACGAAAGTAGTGCCATACCGCATTATCATGAGAAACGGTCAAACCCTAGATGGTGATACCATTTGTTAGCAGGTCGCCAGAGAAGTCGGTGGAAAGATAACGTATGTTGATTTTATTCACGTTCACGTAGAGGAATAAGACATCATTCTCGGGCTCAAATGGATAGTGAAGCTAACCCGTTCCGGTCAAGATGAGGTGGACGGACGGAGGATGCAAAGGGACAGAGGGAAGGCCGTAATTAAGGAGTATAGGGAGCTGTCGATTGTCGAGGAAGCCTTGTATGCATCATCCAGCCAACAAAAAATCATCCTAACGTTTATATTTTTATGTTGTATTTTTTTTTATGTTTTATATTGTATTTTTTCTAATGTTTAATATATGAATATTTGCTACAATCGACTAAGAAAAATAGACTCAAAATTGACTAAGAAAAACCGAGTAAGAAAAAATCGACTATCAAAATCAACTAAGAAAATCGACTAGCAAGTCGATTAGCAAAATCGTCTAAAGCAAAATTGACTAGCAAAATCGTCTTAGCAAAATCGACTCGCATAATCAACTAAGCAAAATTGATTAAGCAAAATAGACTAGCAAAATAAAAAAGACAAAATCGACTAGCAATATCGACTAAGCAAAACCAACAAAACAAAATGACTAATCGTAACGGAATATCAAAATTGCCTAATCGAATTACTCATTCTGCAAAGAGTAGGTGGGTGTGGGGACCCGACATTAATTTATGTTATATTTTTTTTCTGCAAAAAATTAAGTTTCGAGTCCCGCAAAACAAAATCAAATAAGAATGTATGTATGTCGACTAAAAGATTTAGATTTTTATATGTCTGACTAAAAAACTTATACATTTATCCTAATAGGCTAAAGAAAGAGTCTCCTTTTATTTTTTTTAATCTTGTTCGAAATTTAGGCATTTAAATTAGATTTTCTCTAATAAATTTAGCCATTGTAAATTGACGAAAATTATTAAAAACAAAAAATTGAACCGGTTCTTATGGAAATCTTGGTCAAACGGTTCCCTAACTATTCCAGTTTCCGATTAGAACTAGTTGATCCAATTTTTTTGCCTATGACTAATCGCGCTCCATGTTAGAATATAGTATTCCCTCCGTCCCAATAATATTTTCTTGTCTGTTTTAGGGATTGAGATTAAGATATTTGATTTTATTTGTGTAAATAATGTTGGCGTATTTGGCTTTTATGGACATCAAGTGCTATAATTTTTTCCATTATTGAAAACAAGACAATATTATTTGTATGGTTCAATGGGGAATGTAAGACCGTATTATTGGGACGGATGGAGATTTCCTTTTTTAGTTGGTCACTTAGATCTAACTGAATAACGCGATACATATTTATGCTGTAATGCACAACTTGCTTCTGAACCAACCACCTATTACGAGGGTCGAGCATTAGAAGGAAAAGAAAACCCGAAAAATATGGCTGTTCAATCACTTCAAAACAACCTTGAAAAGGAAAAAAGTCCCACATAAATTACGAACACTCGATCATTCTTTTCTGTCTTCTGTTTCTTCTCCCACCCCCCCAAAGGAAGATACCATAGACAAGCCTAACATTCTTAATCTCCTTGAGATCCAGAAAGAGTAGGCACAAACTGAATCAATGACGCTGATCGATTATAACCCGTGGGGAGAAAAGGACGACGTTCGGAAATCGAGCTCCGAGCCACGGAGGCTCGGCGTGCCATCGGCGAAGCTTTCTTCGAGAGTTAGCGATAAGTTCGACCGAACGAAGGAGAAGACCAAGGAGGCGGCCAAGAAAGTTAAGGATGGAGCCTCCACCAGTGTAACGTGGATTAAAGTAAAATGTGATAAAAGCAAGATTCTCCACAAGAAATAAAAATGAAAAGAATTAATCATGTATATGTAAACCTACTATCTTCGGTTATTCATGCATGATTTAATTTCTTTTTATTTTTCTTCGAGTCTTGCATAGAATAAATGCTATGTTTTTGTACTGATTATCTATATGGAATTGTGATCTTTTGATATTTCATTTACATTTAATTAGTTGCTGAATAATGAATTCAATGACATAAAAGTGCTTTTGGGGGAGCATAGATGCTTCTTCTTGTCCTTTTCATTAATTCGTAAGAGATTATTTGATATAAACGAAATACAAAACTTGTATCACACCACGGAGTACACAAGTTTTCTTTTCAAGCAGCTCTGCTCAACCAATATATTTTTTATTTAAAAAGTTTGAACTTAATTCTTATAAAAAACGTCATATTTGTACCGCGGATCCAATAATTCAAATCACCTTTTGCTAGACTGGAGTTTATTTTTGTAAGTGAAATTATTTTGGGCAACACTACTTATTTGTTTTAGTGATATGATATCCGCGTGTTCAGACAAAAACATGGCGACTCACTCTCTTGATTCTTAATTTTATGATTTTATGTTATATCACAATTCTTAAAATAAGAAAAAAGGAAATTCAACTTATGCTTTCGTGAAGGTCTGGAACGAGTGAAAACATGTGGGAGTGGGGGAATACACCTGAAGCACATTCTCGCGTAAAGGAAAATAAAGACAAGTCGGTATCTAACTAGTAGACAACTTGGCTAATATAACTAAAAAGTGTTGGTTCTGAGACGTAGGTTTAGGTGTATTTGGGGTGGCTAATATAACTTAAAAGTGTTGGTCATGAGACGTAGATTTAGGTGTATTTGGGGGGGAGGGGATACACTTGATTCCAATTATTCAAACTTTTAGAGTGGGTCTAACTAATATTGGGTCAGTCAACACGTGCAGAATATCGTGCTCTTTCAAATTTTTTTTTCAATATAACAGTGATTGTCAGTGCAGCTGTTTACATGATCAATCTCATTGATTCATATTGATAAAACAATATCCTTTTAAAGTAACAGTTTATGCAATAGATAACAAGATAAAATACAGAAACTAAATAACACGGAGAGTTATAGTGGTTCAGATTTACCAGATCATACGTCCACTTTTCTGCATCAGCAGATATACAGTACGGATACGCGAAGATGTAGGAAACCATACCGCAGGATCGTCCTAGTATATGATCTTCTTGACTTCAGAAACGGATTTCTAGACTGTTCCCGTTGCACGAGCTTACAGCTCCGAATGGACGGAGACACTTGAAGCTCTCGACAGTCTACTCTCGGACCCACACTTTAAGGCTAAAAAATCTAGGAGATGTAGTGTTAAACAAGTGGCCCTTTGTTCCGTCTTTATAGGGCTAGTCAAATAAACTCTAATGGGCCGTTGACTCCAAACTCATGCCAAATAGTAAAAGGGCCACTAGACCATTACCCATGTCTGGGTCAACTAATTGACCAAACAATTCTAGGCAATTAAATAACCTAGTGATCATACAACTGACATATATTCGGGTCAGACTAGAGACCTAATACAAGAAATAAAGTTGAGCCTCAAGTGAATTAATCTCCAATAGTAAGTCTATCAACTTAATATAATTAATACAATTAATATCTTATCCTTTGTTCCGTCTATCAACTTAATACAATTAATATCTTATCCTTGAATGGATCAATTCCAACACATATTTGACTCTATTACCATTTGCCTTAAAAGGCCCGGTCACCATGTTCCCCTCAAAACAGGATTCATAGGTTGGAACTGGTTCAACCTAGAGAGATTCTAATGATCCATCTTTCACCAACCTTTGGATCATATTTAGACTAATGTGACATAGTCTAAAATGCCAAAGATATGTGTGATTCTCCTTAGAAAATTGTTTCCTCTTCTTAGGGGGTGATGATGTATTTACAACATAAGAACAAGGTAAATGTTCGCTAGATATAGTATAAAGATCTCCGTGTAATGTTGTATCGCAAATGAAATCGTCATTTCGCATGATAGAAACACTATCATAAAAAATAGATTTATACCCATCTTGCTTAAACAGTTTGCTGACAGAAAGAATGTTCCGCCTAAAGTCTAGCACATACAAAACATTTCTTAATACTAATACTTTATCTAGAAAATGCAAAGATGAATCTCCAATAGCAAGTGCATGAACTCTCGATCAATCGCCCATGGAGACCACGACCTCGCCATCAGTTAGATCCCTTGTCCGCAGAAACCCCTACAAGGAGTAACAAACATGATCAGTTACCCCCGAATCCACTACCCATTCATGGGTGAGATCGGTCAAACTATCGTCATTAAGGACAAACATATGTTCCTCAGCGATAAGAACTATTCCAAATTTTGTTTCCACTCAACATAATTGTACCTAGTTAAGGGATTCAGAGAACTGATGATAGGAGTAAGATACATATCTGAAAATAAATGAAATAAATGTATATAAGAAATAATCGCACAGTAACCTCGTAACAAAAATAATATTGTAACCTTTTGATAAAAGAATATTGAATCGAAATCTCGAACAACCCAAAGATAACACGTGCAAGCCACGTGGGTGGACGTTTACCCGTGCAACCCATGGCCATGCTATCACCTAGCACTTTAATTCTATTCCTTGTCAAATTTATATCTATATAACAAATAGAATTAATAGTTCGATATAACTAGAACGTGTCACTATTAAACACGTGGGAAGGGACCTCGGTGAAGTGAATTGTACACGCGGTAACAATCATTGACAACTCAATTTGAGACAAGACAATCAAATTCTCGAAATTGGCATCTCAAGAAGATCATACTACTTTCAATTCGATTTCCATAGTCATCTTATTCCAATTCTATCTTCTAGAGCACTTATGAAAAATCAAGCACGCAAGCCATGTAGGTGGACGTTTACGGCTTAACTCCCACTACTCAATACTATTGGCATATTTTCGTAGAAAACCTATCTAACAATCTTATGAATAAAGAAGGTAGGCAAGCCACGTAGGCGGACGTTTACCCACGATTCTCATCACTTTGTCTAAGGTTCAATTGGTGGAAGTCTAAATTTCTTAATTTGATTAACCTTAAAATTATCAAAATTATACTTGCTTAGTCTTTTGATTCAAAAGGTTTGTCGATACGGGCTCACAAACACACGTAATTCCTAAAGCATAAATATTCTAAGCACATTTAATAAAACATGCTCGCAAAAAATAACCCATGCTTTATAATACGAGTTAAAGCCCTAATATCACGATTTCCAAGCATAATTGATAAAACAATTAATCATGCTAAAAATGTAATTAAACATCCACGACATAAAAAAGGTAATAAATGTCGTTGTCGGGCCCAAACACATAGAACTAAAAAAATCTATCTATTACATGGTCCGAACAAATACACGGCTTCAAAAAATAAAGCCCGAAGACGAAGAAACGAGACGAAACAAACTGCCCGAAGAGGAGCTACCATGTCAGCAGGCTAAGGCTGACTTCAGCACCTCACCTGCTGAATTCAGCAGGCAATGTTGAAGCAAAAAACAAGCGGGCGACGAACAGTTCCCCGCCGCCGGCGAACCCCCGCCTAGCGCACCCCGTTGCCGTTGCCCCCCCGTAATGCGGTCCAACACCCAGCGCCGTACGCTGGAGGAAGACGCCCGCTAAAGTCCGCCGACGTGCAACTCCCTTCGACGCCAGCACGCCGCCCACTACAAGGCGTTCCAAATCTAGAACGCCACTGCCTTGGACATTGGATATACTGCTCCTAAATGAGGTTGAGGCTGCAGAGAACGCCGCTAGCACCGGTAGCAGAGGACACACGAAAATAGCGCGGATCTGGAGCAGCACCACCGCGCGCCTCAACCTACCGCCCCGCTTGCCACCGCCTACATGCAACCGCTCTCTGATCTCGATTGGGCTACTCTGGTTGGCTCAAATTCGTCCGGTCAAACTCCAAAAAACTAGGGTGTTGACAAACCCTAACTTCGAGTTCTTGTCACAAAAAACGGACCAATTCAGAAAAGCTAATAATAAATCGAAGCAAATACATAACATTCACATTAACCGTAATCTACTCATGGATTCATCTCACGAGAAATATAAGTCCGGGATCAATTCAATGCGGCACGCAGGTCGTTCCACAAATAAGAACCCGGCGACGCCGAACAAGAATACAATCTTCCATAACATACCATACAATCGTCCTATGCATGATACTACAAATTTAAAGAAATGCATAGCTAGGTAATAAAATCTGGATTTGATACCAGTTGTAGGAAATCATACCGCAGGATCGTCCCAGTATACGATTGATGAGTCGTTTTTGTACTTAGTAATTTCTGGCCGAAAAGTGCTTCAATTGGCCAACCGGTGCACTCGCAGTGGTGAAAAATGCAGGTTTTAGGTGCTGATGTGACATGATGATGAGGATATTATTTGGCAATGTTTGATGACGAAAATGGCACGGAATTGATGACGTGGACGCGAATTTGTGAGAAGGAAGGTATCTTGAAGATATTTTGTGATGGATAAGGAAATATATCCCTTATCTATCCCAATCCCTTTCCTTATCAAATAAGGATTTGACCTAGCTTGGAGAGGAAGAAAAAGGAGGAGTATAAAAGAGATGAAGTAGAGGAGAAGAAGGAGTCTTCGAGTTATCGATCCTCCATTCCATTCACGTCGTTACTTCCCCAAAACCGAGAAACCTAATTTCCGCCGCCGATCATTTTCGCCGAACTGCCGACGCCGAAGACCGCCGACCGCCGTTTCCATTTCGCGAAGATTTCCGAACTTTCGAAGTAGTTAGTTGAAGAAGAAACACTCTTTTAATTTCCGTTGGTTTGATGTTTTTAAATTCGAAGTTTGAATTTTAGTTTTTAATTTCCATTCGTAGTTAATCGTTTGCGTAGGAATATTGAATTTACGTTTGGACTCCATTTCCATTTTAATTCAAGTTTTAGTTTAATTTCGTAGGTTTAATTATTCTATTAATTCGTGCTTTAGTTGTTTTAAATTTCGTTCATGCTAGATCTAGGGTTATTCATGTTTATGTTTCTATTCTGTAAACTGTCCCAATTGCCCAACCGAAGCGTCTGCATGACTAGCTAAGTCTTTTAGGGTCCGGTAGAATGTAAATGCACACGTGAACAGTACGTGAGGCCTAGGTTGCGCAGTCTGTAGCTAACTTAGTACTTCCATCGTTTCTCGTGGAACAAGGGTAGGTAAGTAGCAAAATTATTCGAAAGAGTAGTTGGATTAAACCGGTAGGAGACTATTAGATGCCCAACATACGAGTAGGCTCCTATACTAGGCTCCCTTAGTTCGATAATGTTGTTTAGCTATTAAATCTATTGATTGCCCAACAACGTAGGTTGTAGCTAGATTAGGGAAGTAGCCGTTTCGATGCCCAACATGCAGTTACCGACTAAGTAAGTGGGAGTGAGGGTTGTGTCAGTTTAATTACGGCAATCTATAACTAGTAGATTCTTAAGATTAATTCATATTAAGTGCCGAGGATTGGAATTACGTGTTTGTGAATATTCTGCTGGACCTGTCTCTCAGTTGCCCAGTTCATACAGTTTTCAATTCAGTTCAATTTTTATAATTTCTTAGTTTAGTAAAAATTAAACTTGCGTGGTTGCTAACCAAAACTATAGATAAGTAGAAAATAAAGTGTCTAGTCGTCCGTTTCCTGTGTTCGATACCCTGTGAACTATACTGATATAATTCTCAAGTTTTGCAGGATTATTTGGTGCAATACAACGATCACCAAATTGGCACCGTTGCCGGGGAACGATGTTAACTAGTTTTCTTGATTTTTTTTCTACTAATCTTTTATACTTTTAAATGTTGCATGAGTAGGTCTTCCAAACCTAATCTAATATTTGATCCTGAGATCGAGAAAACAACAAAGATGAATAGGAAGAAGACAAAGATGCAAAAGCAACATAATTTGTCCAAGGCAGCAGACATCTCAACTGCCCAACTAGGAGACAGAACAGACGCTGGTGATCAGACCAGCGACTCAGAACTAGAGACTGTTTAGTTCGATAGAACAAGGCATACTACTCCAGTAACTAGCTCAGAATCAGAGGAGGAAGAGATGGAAGAAGTGCACAATCCATAACCTTTGAGGATGAATGCCGGATCGCTTGACATGGGAGCGGACCTACCCGGTCCAATCCAAATCACAACTACCGAACAAATTGATGTAAAGCTGAACATGGTCGCTGCCATGCCGAAGTTTTATGGAAGGAGGAACGAGAATCCAAATTCCTTTTTGGCGTCGTTCAACCAAGTCTGTAACCTGCACCGGTAGGGCAACCTGGATGCGTTCAAGCTCAAAGCTTTTCCATTCACTCTCCAAGACGGAGCACAAGCGTGGTTCTCAAGTCTAAAGCCAAACACGATCACGACGTGGGCCCAGATGCGTATGGTCTTCTTGAAGAAGTATTTCCCGCAGTCAAAGACAAATGCACTTAAGAAGCAGATTTTTGGGATCTCTCAAGAAATCGACGAGACTTTTGGCGCATATTGGGAGAGATTTAGACGACTTGTCGATAGTTGTCCGAACCATGGCTACTCGAATGTGGAGCTTCTATAAATTTTCTATCAAGGGATGACAGACGAAGCAAAAGCCATGGTTGATATCAGTCTAAGAGGGAATTTCCATACAAGCCTCTACGAAGATGCAATGAACATTATTGAAGGACTTGCAGAATCCACCTCGCAATACAAATGGCCGAGACCAACAAGGAGAGCTGTCAATTGGTCTCATTCCGACTACATGGATGAGATCGATAGTAAGTTGGAGGCAAAATTCGGCCTATTGCAAGACAAGATCGACTTATTACTTAAGCATAACGCTCCTGCTTCAAGCCAATCGAATGTCGATCACGCATGTGGAGCATGTGGAGAGAAATGACATACATCATTACAATGTTCGGGAGAAGATGCTAACACAGCTGGAAATTGGAGCGGACAATAAGGGGTTCATCCGAACCTTCGATGGAGGTAACCGGAAGAGCAATTTCAAACAAGAAATCCGCCTCAACCACAATTTCAGCAGCAACAGAGTTATCAGCAGCCATATCAGGCTCCTAATCAACATAGCTATCAGCAGTCGTATAGGCCTCCGCATCAAAGGCAGTTTCAGCAGCAGAGTGCTCCGCTTGCCCAACCGGAGCAGCAGAATCCATTAGAAAAGCTTTTGGCCGAAATGGTTTCTTCACATAAGGACACTACTGCATTTCAACAACAAATGCAGAAGGAGATAATCCAAACTCAACGAGAGATGAATCAAACGAAGAAAGATCAGCAAGCTACTACGGATCAGTTGGCCAAGCAGATGAGTAAGTTGAATTCTACCATGCAGGAGATGAAGAATTCTCAAGGGCAGCTTCCAGCTCAAACCCAGCAAAATCCAAATGCCCATAACTGCAATCAGATTACACTGCGTGGAGGAAAAGAACTGCCTGGCCCGATTGTGCAACCGAGACATCCAAAAAGGTTGGCAGAGAAGAAGAAGGCCGTAGAACAGCCTGCACGACCCTACCGCCCAGCAGAACAACATGCTAAAGATGCTGAACCAGAACAGGATGAGGAGACTGTTCCGACTGGCCAATCGGAGTCTGAACCAATACTACCTCCGCCATTTCCGGAAGCTTTGGAAAGGAAGAGAACGCCGAACAAGGAAAGCATGAATTACATGAAGCTGTTCGAGAAATTGGAGATAAATATCCCTTTCCTAGAAGCCGTAAAGATTCCCAAGTTCGGGAAATTTGTGAAGGATTTCATTACCGGAAAAGTTCTCAAGTCCGGAAAAGTCTTGTTCGACCACACAATATCAGCAATCATACAAAAGATGCTGCCTGCTAAATGTGCTGACCCAGGTATGTTTACACTGCCCTATCTTATGGGTGATGTTATGATTAAACAAGCCATGTGTGATCTAGGTGCATCCATAAATGTTATGCCTTTATCCGTCTATAATCAATTGGTAGGAGTTGAGTTAATATCCACTAAGGTGATTATTCAATTAGCGGATAGGTCACGCATCGCTCCGGTTGGCCTACTGGAGAACATTTTAGTCAGAATCAATAATTTTGTCTATCCGACTGATTTTTATGTAATTGATACGAATGATAGGCAAGTTGAAGGAACCGCGGGAGTGTTATTGGGTAGGCCATTTTTAAAAACTGTAAAAGCTATAATTAATGTGGATGAGGGTTCGATAAGTGTTGCATACCATAACGAAACTTATGTTCATCTTATTGCTGAAGCACTTAAGAAACCCTATGATCATGAGAATGAGAATACTTTTTCTACTGACTCCATTGATGCTATTGTCCAAGAATATCTTGAGACGTATGTGATGCAGGATAAAATGGAAGTTACCTTGACTCAAGGATTGACCGAGGAAGATGTCGAAGATATGAGGGATGAGGAGATCAGAGAGAGCATCCTAGCTTTATACGCAGCCCCAAAACTGGAAACTGTCAGCAATGTGTCTCAGTTGCCCAAGCGAGACACCTCTGAGAAACTATTGCCGTCAATCGTCAAAGCTCCGAAGATGGAACTTAAACAACTCCCTACACATCTGAAGTATGCGTATCTCGGAGAAAATGAGACGCTACCCGTCATTATCAACAAGGAGCTTGATGACAATCAAGAAACGGCATTGCTCGAAGTTTTGAGGAAGCATAAGAAGGCCATCAGAGAGTTTAGCCGACATTACCGACATAAGTCCCGACATATGCGAGCATTCTATCCTCATGGAGCCCGATAGCAAGCCCTTTCGCGATCAACAAAGGAAGCTCAATCAGAATATGCGGGAGGTCATGTTAAAGGAAGTTTTAAAGCTGCTATCTATGGGAATAATCTATCCCATATCGGATAGCAAATGAGTGAGTCCCGTTCACGTCGTGCTGAAGAAGTCTGGATTCCAAGTGATGGAGAACGAGAAGAACGAATTGGTTCCAGTACGCTTAGTGACGGGATGTTGCATGTGCATCGATTATTGGAAGCTTAATTTGGCTACATGCAAGGATCATATCTCGCTTCCTTTCATTGATCAAATGCTCGAGAGACTTTCGGGTCAAGTCTATTTCAACTTTCTGGATGGATATAGTAGCTATTTCCAAATCCATGTGCGAGACGAGGATCAAGACAAGACAACGTTTACATGACTTTATGGAACGTTCGCCTATAGCCGAATGTCGTTTGATTGTGTAATGCGCCATACACCTTTCAAAGGTGCATGATGAGTATATTCTCGGACCTTATCGAGAATTTCATAGAGGTCTTCATGGACGACTTCACCGTTTACAGTGATTCTTACACTTCGTGCTTGAAGAATCTAGACAAGGTCGTAGCCCGGTGCGTAGAAAAGAATTTGGTGTTAAACTATGAAAAATGCGATTTCATGGTGACCGAGGGGATTGTGCTCGGTCACATCGTTTCTAGAAGAGGAATCGAAGTCGACAAGGCCAAGGTTGAGTCCGTAGCAAAGTTGTCGTACCCTACTACGCCAAAAGAAGTTCGCAGGTTCCTAGGGCATGCCGATTTTTATCGGCGCTTTATCAAGGATTTCGCGAAGATCGCTCAACCATTGACAAGGCTACTTCAAAAAGATATCAATTTCGATTTTGATGACAAGTGTAAGGAGGCCTTTACCCTCCTGAAAGACAAGCTCACAACAGCTCCGGTGATGCAGCCGCCGGATTGGAACAAGCCCTTTAAAATTATGTGTGATGCCTCTGATTGGGCAATCGGAGCAGTGCTGGGGCAGAAATCCGAAAAGGATAGCAATGTGATTTATTATGCGTCGAAGACATTGAATCCGGCTCAATGCAACTATTCCACCACGGAGAAGGAGCTGTTGGCAATAGTTTTTGCCTTTGACAAATTTCGTTCTTATTTACTCGGCTTGAAGATAATCGTTTATACCGATCATGCCACCATCAAGCATCTCCTTGCAAAGAAGGAATCAAAGTCACGACTAATTCGATGGATTCTTCTTCTACAAGAATTCGATTGGGAGGTGAAGGACAAGAAAGGTGCTGAAACTCATGTGGCGGACCATTTAAGCCGATTAAATCAAGAAGATGATGGAGAGCCAATCAATGAGACCTTTCCCGAAGAACACTTATATGCTATTCCAGAGACTATTTCTAGCCTAGCCCAGCTGCTGCCAGAACAGTGTTTTGTGATGCAAGTTCAGGAAGTGTCTCAGTTGGCCAACCGAGACACCATCGAGTCAGAACAGTTAAAAACTGTGGGTAAGACTTCTAATTTACCTTGGTTTGCTAATATTGTGAATTACTTGACATCTAAGCAGCTTCCACCCGAGTTTACTCATGCTCAAAATGCTAAGTTGAAGAGCGAGTACAAGCATTATTTTTGGGACTCCCCAATTCTTTAGAAAATAGGAGTCGATCAAGTGATTCGCAGATGCATACCCGAAGATGAACAAGAAGACATCTTATTCCACTAGCCACTCTTCTGCTTATGGTAAACATTTTGGTCCAAAAAGAACCGCACAGAAGGTGTTTGATGCGGGATTCTTTTGGCCACGCCTACACCTCGACGCCTACAATTAGTGTAAGTCTTGTACACGTTGTCAAATGATCGAAAATATATCCATGAGAGATGAAATGCCCTAAAAGCCTTTGAGATTTTTTGAAATTTTCAATGTATGGGGTATGGGTTTCATGGGTCCGTTTCCTAATTCAAATGGGAACGTGTATATTTTACTTGCCGTTGATTATGTTTCTAAGTGGGTCGAGGCGAAAGCTACTAAAACTAATGATTTTAAAGTGGTTGCATGATTTCTTCATACTAACATCTTTTGCAGATTCGGTGTACACAAAGCCATAATAAGCGACCAAGGCACGCACTTTTGCAACTGCACCATAGAGTCATTAATGAAGAAGTATGGAGTGGCTCACCGGGTCTCTACCGCTTACCATCCTCAATCGAATTGGCAAGCTAAAGTGTCTAATCAAGAAATCAAGGCTATATTGGAGAAGAAAGTCAATCCATCAAGGAAGGATTGGAGTACGAGGCTAGATGACGCCTTATGGGCTTATCGGACAACTTACAAAACTCCTCTTGGGATGTCTCCTTATAGATTGATTTTTGGTAAGCTATGTCATCTGCCTGTGCAACTGGAGCACAAAGCTTGGTGGGCTATCAAAAAAATCAACATGGACCTAACCGAATGTGCTAAGGAGCGAAAATATCAGCTTCAAGAGCTGGAGGAAATTCGGATGGAGTCCTATGACGCGACAATGCGATACAAAGATCGTACTAAGGCATGGCATGATAAGGCCATTCGTTTGAAGAAATTTGAGGCGGGGCAACTTGTCTTGCTGTATCAATCACGCCTACGGATCATGCTGGGAAAGCTTAGGTCCAGATGGATTGGTCCGTTCCGAGTACGCTCCGCTTGGCCAAGCGGAGCAGTCGTAATACAGAAACTCGATTATGACAAGGCTTTCACTGTCAATGACCATCGCCTTAAAATCTACCATGCTACCGCCATGATGGAAGATGTGGACGAGCAAGGCTTGTCCATTCCCTCTTACGTTTGACTCTTTGAAGAGGAGGTCTAGCCGAATACTCTAAAGAGAGGCGCTACCGGGACGCAACCCGCGCTTGTTATTTATTTCCATTTTTAATTTTTCGTATTTTGATTTGTTTTTGCCGTTTTTATGCTTGATGTTTTTCTTCTTATTTTTCAGATTTTTGGCTAAGGAAGGAAAATGGCTTAAGTGTAAGGAGAAACAAATTGTTGTGGTAAATCTAGAAGAGAAGAAGTTTGGGGGACCAAATTGCAATTCCGGAAAGTTTAGAGGACCCAATTGAAGTTCCCAAAGTTCTTAAGGGGCTAATTTGCAAGAAGAAAGTTTTGTTGGGGCCAGTTGCGATTTTTAAAGAATTGAGGACCTAATTGCATAAAGGTGGGGGTCATTGTCTCAATTCTGCAAATGGAGGGGTCAAAGTGAAAAGTTATCCACTATATAAGGGAGAGATCTTGAAACCCTACCCACTTGACACTATTCAACTCCCCTTCTCTCTACTTTCACGCCTCCCTTCTCCTTCTCTCTCTAAGTTCTTCAACTTCCACCACCACAACCCTCTCAACTGCCCAATTGAGCCACCATGCCGCAGAAAAAGAAGTCTGGCCTCCGTGCCGCCACCCGTTGGTTCGCCGCCTATAGAGACAACCCGGAGATACAGCGTCGTCGCTGCCCAAGCCGTAGCAATTTCCCTTTGCCGAGGCCGAAGTCTCACCACCGCTGGCGTTCACGTATGATCCAGAGCTGGAGGAAGATCCACAAGACCAACATTCTCACTTTGTCACAGAATCTTCTTCTCCTCCAAAACCGCCAAGGAGACGGTTATGTAGTTCCGCGGGTGTTCGTATTCAAGAGCCGATCCAACCGCCAAGAATGGTTTGTACCAACAACACGCCCGAAGCGAGCCCTGAGAAGTCTCCCGAGCCTATGCCGCCACCATCTCCGCCTCGCCGCTCTCGCGCACGTCGGTCGTCCGTCCGACGCCCTGATGAAGCATCATCCTCCCAACCATCTCGTTCTCCTCAAACGGTGTATGAGTGGTTGCCCTTTGTGGATGAAGCGCGGGTATCTCAACCGGCACCGCCGCCGCACTTATACGGTGACGTTAATTGGATGGAGAGCTTACGAGGAGACTTGCTGAGTGAAGAGCCAGACTCGGACTACGTGTCCGACAACCACGAAGGAATCTACGAGGGCGACTTCAATTTGAGCGGCCTTTCTCTAGTCGAGTCCGACTCCTCATCCGCCTTCCCGCAAGAGAACGTGTATGGTAACCGTACCATAATTCATTTGGACATGCCCGAAGCCATCGCCGCCCTCTCTTGTTTTGAGATCGAGAACTTGGACGACCGGAACATGGAGCGTGAAGGAAAGGAGTACCGGAGCAGACGACTTATCGACTGCGAATTTCTATGCTGAACGGGTAATATAATTCCTTTTGGTCTTGGTTGTTGCTTGCTATAAGGAATTGGCTAGAGAGTTCTTTAATACATTCCGTTTCGAGCATGATAAAGATTTGTATGTGCCATGCATCACATTTCGCTTGTTTGGAAACCACTATCATCTCTCTTTGGCCGAATGGAGTGCTCGGCTAGGCATAACTACTTTTGATCATTTCTTTGAGTTAAGGTATGAAATAGGTGCCCATTGCTTGCCGAATAGGGATCCTCAATACATCGGATATATCAATGCGTGGCGACTTTTAACCCCGAGTGATCCGGAGGATTTCCAATCCTCGGGTTCGTATGTTTGCTACATTGAGGATCTGGCTCTCCGTCTTTGCCATCAATACCTCGTCCATAACCTAACCGGTAAGAGTACGGCCTTTGATAAGGTGACGGCTAATGAACTCTATTTCTTATGGTGTATGTATGCCGGACGAAAGGTCAACTTAGGGTTTGGGATTGCAAAGAACATGTTCATCATAGCTAGTCACACCGCACGCCACCTCACGTTGTGCCACTTGCTTGCTACGTTCATTGAACGTAATTTTGTGATGTATGATGTTCAGCATTTGAGTTGTGTGCCCGTCCCACTTTGTTTGATATGTCTTTGTTGCGACATTCTCGCTTAGTGTATGAACTGCCTAACCGGGACATTCAATTTTATCCACCGGGACCTCGTGTCTCGAGTGCATCTTCCAGTGTAGGTGGAGATTCTGTGGAGCTGCTGCGCACTGACCTCAATTCCTTGGGACGCCGAGTTAACTGCCTGCGCCTACCGTAAAGAACCGACTGCCTCGCTTGCCCAAGCGAGGCGCCAAGTAACACTTCTCCCCAATTTTTGTTTTTCGTTTTTGTTTTCTATTTTGAGTCAGTTTTTGTGAGTCTTTTGTGTCCTTACACTTGATAGGGTTCAAGTGTAAGGAGGGGATGTTTATTTTCTTTTGTTTCTTTTGTCTTTTATTTTAGTTTGTTCTTACACTTGGTAGGGATCAAGTGTAAGGAGGGTGTTTATGTGTTTATTTTGTCATGCCTTCTCTCTTTGTTTTGTCTTTTCTTCTTACTGGAGGGCGAGCAAGTTTTAAGTGAAGGAGAGGGGTATTTTGTTGTGTCGAAGCATGCCAAATTTTTTGATTTTTGAAGTGTCGTTTTCTATGTTCAAGCATGTCTTATTTGTGCTTTTGTGTTTCAATATGCTTGCTTGTAGACTTTGTGAAAATTAGATCTAGGCACATATGTGTATGTAATTTGGGATGAGGAAAAATAAACTTTGTTGGATCGAAATTTTATAAACCACTCACTTAAATTAGATTTGAGCCTTAAAGTAGGACACTTCCTACTATTTCTTTTGAGTGTGTTTATCCGCAAAATCACAATATGTTTGAGTCACTTGTGATAAATGATAGCAGGCACTAGGGATTTTTAGCCACACGGCCGCGACAAAATATTTCCGACCTTAAATTATCCCTTAGTGAACCAAGTTGAGCCTTGACCAATTCTTTGATATGAGTTATTAAAAATTTAGCCAAGGGCTTTAAAACTTTCTCTTGGCCCATGTTATTGCGTGTCTTATAAATTTTATTGTGCATAATAGTTGTTGTTTAGAGGATTGTTACATATGTCCTCCGCCTGCCCAATTAAGAGGTGTTGCAGAAATTATAATGGCCGGAAGTTTGAATGTATAAGCTGCTAACGAAAAAGCAGATTATAAGTGTCCTGATTGCCCATTTGAGGCAGTCTGAACCAAGAATGTTGAAAAGAAGAAAAAAAAAATTGCCACGAAAAATACATATGAAATATTTAGAAAAAAAAGAGATGTGGCAGGAAAAAAAGAAAAAATGGGTACATAGAATAATTAAAGCATTTGTGCGAAATTGTTAAGTGGTGGGATGTTTTGAAATTCTGTATTGATTGCACAAGTAAGTGAGTTTGACATGCATAACATTGAATTGTAATTTTGATGGAGCTTAGTACCCTTAGGACCCTTACCAACATCAATTTGTCTAAGTCTTAATCCCCATTACAACCTAATGAGAAATACCTCCTTGATATTGCTATTGTGACGATCTCTTATCGTGATTGCGTGGATTGTTTTCTTGAGTGGCTTGAACCGGACCTAGACTAGTTGAGTGATGAGCGAACCTTGAGGAGATCCACATTGTTTAGATTTTGACCAAGTTGATATATGTGTGCCTAGTTTCAAAATTTGCATTGTTTACTTGCTTGATGAGAGCATAATTGCATGATTTGATTTTCTTGGCTACTTAATTGGTATTGAGATTTTCGGATTGATTGGTGCTGCTTCATGTCGTCGTTTTTCATGTTTTAGTTTAGAGTCCGTGTGTTTATTTCGTGTCTTAGTTTTGTCCGTGTCATTGTGTCCTTGTTATGTCGTGTCTTGAGTCTTTTATTTTTGTGTTTTTGTGTCTTGGGGATTGGCCAAAATGACTAAGTACTTATCTTTTGTTTCCTCTTATACTCGAGGGCGAGTATAAATCAAGTGTAAGAATATTTGATGAGTCGTTTCTGTACTTAGTAATTTCTGGTCGAAAAGTGCTTCAATTGGCCAACCAGTGCACTCGCAGTGGTGAAAAATGTAGGTTTTAGGTGCTGACGTGGCATGATGACGAGGATATTATTTGGCAATGTTTTATGATGAAAAGGGCACGGAATTGATGACGTGGTCGCTGATTTGTGAGAAGGAAGGTATCTTGAAGATATTTTGTGATGGATAAGGAAAGATATTATTTCCTTATCTATCCAAATCCCTTTTTCTTATCAAATAAGGATGTGACCTAGCTTGGAGAGGAAGAAAATGAGGAGTATAAAAGAGATGAAGTAGACGAGAAGAAGGAGTCTTCGAATCATCGATCCTCCATTCCATTCACGCCGTTACTTCCCCAAAACCGAGAAACCTAATTTCCGCCGCCGATCATTTCCGCCGAACCGCCGACGCCGAAGACCGCCGACCGCCGTTTCCATTCCGTGAAGATTTCCGAACTTCCGAAGTAGTTAGTTGAAGAAGAAACACTCTTTTAATTTCCGTTGGTTTGATGTTTTTAAATTCAAAGTTTGAATTTTAGTTTTTAATTTCCATTCGTAGTTAATCGTTTGCGTAGGAATATTGAATTTACGTTTGAACTCCATTTCCATTTTAATTCAAGTTTTAGTTTAATTTCGTAGGTTTAATTATTCTGTTAATTCGTGCTTTAGTTGTTTTAAATTTCGTTCATGCTAGATCTAGGGTTATTCATGTTTATGTTTCTGTTCTATAAACTGTCCCAGTTGCCCAACCGAAGCGTCTGCATGAGTAGCTAAGTCTTTTAGGGTCCGATATAATGTAAATGCACACGTGAACAATACATGAGGCTTAGGTTCGAATAATTAATCAAGAGGGTTTCGGGTTAATTCTGAATTAATTAATCTGACTAGTAATTTAGGCCTGATCACCCTAGGTTGCGCAGTCTGTAGCTAACTTAGTACTTCCATCGTTTCTCGTGGAACAAGGCTAGGTAAGAAGCGAAATTATTCATTAGAATAATTGGATTAAACCGATAGGAGACTATTAGATGCCTAATATACGAGTAGGCTCCTATACTAGGCTCCCCTAATTCAATAAAGCTGTCTAGCTACTAAATCTATTTATTGCCCAACAACGTAGGTTGTAGCTAGATTAGGGAAGTAGCCGTTTCGATGCCCAACATGGCGGTTACCGACTAAGTAAGTGGGAATGAGGGTTGTGTCAGTTTAATTATGGCAATCTATGACTAGTAGATTCTTAAGATTAATTCATATTAAGTGTCGAGGATTGGAATTACGTTTGTGCGAATATTCTGCTGGACCTGTCTCTCAGTTGCCCAGTTCATACAGTTTTCAATTCAATTCATTTTTTAGGATTTCTTACTTTAGTAAAAATTAAACTTGCGTGGTTGCTAACCAAAACCATAGATAAGTAGAAAATAAAGTGTCTAGTCGTCCGTTCCCTGTGTTCGATACCCTGTGAACTATACTGCTATAATTCTCAAGTTTTGCAGGATTATTTGGTGCAATACATCGATCACCAACGATCATCTTGACTCCAGAAAAGGACTTCTAGATTGTTCCATTGCTTGAGCTTACAGCCCTAGACGGACGGAGATGCTAGAAGCTCTCGATAGTCTACTATCGGACTTACACTTTACGACTCACAAATCTAGGAGATGTAGTATTAAACTAGTGCCCCTTTGTTCCCTATTTATAAGGCTAGTCAAAGGAACCCTAATGAGCCTTTGACTCCAATCTCATGCCAAATAGTAAAAGGGCCACTAGACCATTACCAATTGTCTTGGTAAACTAAATGGCCAAATAATTCCAATCAATTAAATAGTCTTGTGATTCCGAGAGAAAGTGTTGCATATAACTAGCATATGTTAGGGCGAGACCAGGGACCTAATATAATAAATAAAGTCGGGCCTCAAGTGAATTAATTTTCCATACTCAGTCCTGAGTATTATTAATTCTCAAACATAGATTCATTACACTAAATAATCTATGCCGACTTACCCCTTTATCCCAATAGTTGAGTCATTGATTGTATTTTTAACTTCAGCTAATCTCCGTATTTAAAACATTGAATATCTATTAATTGGTTAAGTTTACTAACTACTTAATGCAATTGATATCTTATTCTTGAGGTGCAACACTCAACCTCATTATTATAGTTGAACTTAATCAACTGCAGGGTTTAATATGATAAACCTTTCGAGCTGCTCAAGGGGATATCATCATCCCTTTAACAGGATACAGATACATGATGTAGATAACCAGCCTGAGCTACACACAACAACACTCACCCAAGATACAGAGATATACGGTAGTGATGAATCCCACCCATTGTAAGTTAAAGTGATAGCTAGTCGTATGCACTCAGCTGAAATCTCATCAAGCTTAAGATCAGCTAAGTCTCCGAGACCTTGGTTTTTCAGACAGGTCTGATAGAAGAGCAGGTCTCACCGCGATCCATCAATACATCAAATGTATCAACAAAGACAAGTGACTAAGATAAGTCATTTTTTATCTATATTGCAGTCTAAACCGACAACTTGTCATAAAGGTACCTTGGTATTGAATGATCCGGGCCGGTTGCTTTCCGTTCAAATCCAATTCTCTCTTGATACGTTCCTCAAAAAATCCGAAAGATTTGACCCTTTCGAACTCTGTCTGTAACTCACTAGAGGCCCGGTGCATTTCGATTAGGGTCGTATTCTATGGTTACGATTCTACCATATATGTCTTGGGAGCGAACTCCGGGCGAATATGAAGCGTACTAAGTAGCAGTCAAAAATTTGTATCCATTTTTCATGATATTATGCATGGATCAGGTATTCTTCTTACGGCTAGATCCAATCTCCTGGTCCCTACGGAAAGGAAAAAGAATTTCACGCTCTTAAGGAATAGAGACTTTACAAATAAAGCCCGAGGATTGGCATTCTATTGCGGTCATTTTATACGTATATGGTTACAATTATCTACGCTCCCTTGTAAATTATTCACATTAGCATTCCTTGCTTCATTTGGAATGTGTATTCTGAAAACACTAGTTTTCTGGAAGCTTCTTGTTCATATCTCTCATCAAAAGGCGCTATTCGATATGGCGGTAATGATTGTTTATATCTCGTTAGTTCAATCAATCACCGCAGTCTTTTGTGATCTACTACACATTGCATGATCTAACTCTAGTGAGATAAATAATTAATTTGTGCAATTATAATACTTAGATAGGAGAATAATAATAGTGCAGGTGTATGATTTAGGTTTTATATCTCAAGATGAAAATGCATTTGAATTATATGTATTTACACTTGAGAACCAAACTAGAGGAAACACGTAGTAGTTTGAAAACTAAGGAATCAGACTCTAATTTATGTATGGGATTAACTTATGATTAAATGATATTTACCATATATGAATATAAGTGTAGATTATATGAAGGGGGATGTGCAAAAATGTACAAAACAAACATGTGAAAATGCAAAAATATACATAAGATTCCATAATTACAAAAATGTACATTTTGTCCTCTAAAACCTATAAAGTTACCTACGTTAATAGGTTTCTGCTATTTCCTCCTACGTTTGCAGCAAGTGTCTCTTCCTACTTTAAATACTGTTGAGCTTGTGATTTTTTATTTTCGGAAATTATTTAACTATACATGTTAAAAATTAAGGACCATGTTAAAAAAAAAAATTAATATATGGTCCGAATATTTATTTTTATGTTAAAAAAAATATATGGTCCGATCAATCGGACAAGGCCGATCGATCGGATCATTTTTTTTTTTTTTTTAATTACTGACCATGTTTTTTAAATAAATAAATAAATATATGGTCCGATCGATCGGACAAGGTCGATCGATCGGACCATTTTTTTTTTTAATTACTGAGCATGTTAAAAAAATAAAAAATAAATATATGGTCCGATCGATCGGACCAAATTTTTTTTTTTTATTAATCAAAATTATACTTAAAAAATCAATATATTTGAAATAAACTCTTCAAAAATTAAAAATTTTAAAATAAAAATTTGATAATAAATATAGCTTTCTCTACAGCAAAGTCCAGTCTTTTTTGTCTTCATGCATGCAGAATAATTTGGAAAGATATTCACTTACCTTTTTACCTAGTCACATGCAACAATAGATGCAGAAAAAACTGAACTCTATACAAGTAGGAGGAATCTGATTCTTTTCCTCTTCACATGCAACACAGTTATACTCTTCCATGATTATTTTGACATGCAAAAAAATTGAACTCTATAACAAGGAGAGCAAGACAACGAGAGGGTGCGAGAGAGCGAGAATTTTATTTCAGAACGACAGGGAGGGAGCGAGGGTCCTTTAAACGCGAGAGAGAACGAGAGCGAGGGAGCGAGAGTGTGAAACAATTTTAAAGGTAACTCTATTCCATAAATTGTTATATTTGTTGCTTGATTTTAGGTAAATATCTATGTATATATACGTATGATTTTAGGTAAATATGTACGTATGATTTTTGCTTTATTTGAGGGTAAATATCTATGCTTGATTTGAACGAATTTTTTTGCTTGATTTTACTTGATTTGAGGAGTAAATATGTACGTATTATTAGTTATAAAATATCTATGGTTTTGCGGAGAACTAAGATACTTTTTTCTTTTTTAAATCTTTCCAGATGTCTACCTGGACACGTGTAACTGTAAAGTATGGAGGTTGTTTCTTGGGTTCAGATTACAAAGGTGGGGATGAACAACTTGCCCCACTTCGGACCGACCAATTAACATTGTTATCTTTAAGAGCAAGCATCGAAGCCCGTACACAAATTAACTCACGGCTTACCCCCTATGCGCTTTATTCGTTGGAGCATGCTCGATCTGGAAAGTTGATTAAGTCATTAATGATGACGGATGATGACTTGGTTTGACTTATCAACTTAGAGGCCGATCCAACTGTTTGCGTCGTTTTGATGGCTGATTGTGCCGGAACATCACAACAAGGACATTACGTCCCTTCATTTGATTACCAATTTAGTTTCCCAGATATTTTTGGTGATGCATATGGTCAAAGCGGAGATGCATATGAGTTTGGAAGGCAAGAACAACAACCGGAGCAAGAAGAAGAGCAACAAGAGGAGCAAGAAGAAGCAGAACAGCAGGATCAAGGTGCGGATGATAATAACGATGAAGATGATGATACGTATGACGAGGATTATACGGCAGAGGAAGAGGAAGAGGATGAGGAAGACGAACATGTTGTCGCTAAAAACTTTTATGGAACCATATATGAGTTTGCATCATGGATTCGTGGGGAAGGCGGTTTAAACCGGCTAATGACACTTCTAGAGCAGCCACAGAACAAAGCACATATCCTACAAGACGAAGATAGTGAAGTTGTCGACGAAGTCAGAAATTGGCTAGTGCCAATTATTCCGCCAGGTCAAGCAGGTGTCATTGGTTGTACGGATATAGAGAAGATTGAAGAGGGCATTCTCGGAAACGACAACATTTTTGGAAGAAGGACGCCCTAACAATAGCCGTTGGTCTCTGGCATTTAGAGTGTCGACGATCTTATAAAGTGAAGAGGGCAAGTCCTCAGTATCAGTGGTTTGAATGTCTATTGGCCGATCTTTGTCCATTCAGAGTACGTGCACGACATAATGGTATGTATTGGACAATTTACGATTTTGTGCCGGAGCACAGATGTCAGTACGACTTTGATAATGCCGGACCGATCACTGTTACTGCGAAGACTATCGGAGCCTATTTTGGGCAAAGAATGCGTATGGAGGGAACGATGTTGCGACCTCGAGACATGATCAATGAGATGCGTCTGAAATTTGGTGTGAAGGTGGAGTATTATAAAGCCCTACGTGCTAGAAACAATGCGATTCAATTGATTTATGGGAGTCACGAAGACTCGTACAAGATGCTCCCTCGATATTTGCACATGTTGAAGCAGGTAAACCCCGGAACGGTAACTAATGTTCGTGCCGACAGCGACGGGAGGTTCGAGTACGCGTTTGTTGCATGGGGCCAGTGCATCCCCGCATTTATGTGGCATTTGAGGAAGGTGATTGTAGTTGATGGAACTCACCTGAAGGGCAAGAATACCGGCATTCTCTTTGCTGCAGTTACTAAAGACTGCAACGAACAGCTTGTACCGCTCGCCATTGGCATTGGACCAATTGAGAACAATGACTCATGGGCGTGGTTTCTACAGAATCTTAAGCGAGTGTACGGTTCGAGCTGCGACCTACTGATCGTGTCTGACCAGCACGTCAGTATTAAAAATGCAGTCGAAACAGTGTTTCCTGGAGTTCCTCACTGCCTTTGCAACGTCCATCTTAATAACAAGCTCACTTCTTACAAGAATGAAGTACCCTACATGTTCCGTCAGGCAGCCACTGCATACCGTGAGTCGGACTTTAGGAAGTACATGGCATCAATCCCGGTGGCGAGTGAAGGAGCATACAACAAGCTGATAGAGGTTGGTCCCGAACGTTGGGCACGGTCGCAATGTCCGCGGCGTCGCTACAGCTTTCTATCATCAAATTGTGTCGAGTCTTTCAACGGAAGACTTTTGTGGGCCCGTCGATTGCCGATTTGCTCGATGATAGACACGATACGAGCAATTATGGAGTCCTGGTGGGATGAAAGGCGTCAACTGCTGAGTGAGAATAGCCATCCGTTGGTGGACGTTGCGAAGAGGAAGTTAAGCTCGCAGATTGACCTTGCACGCTCATATACTGTCACCTTAACCGGCAGAGGAAGATACAAAGTCAACGACAGGAGAAATCACAACTATAAGGTGGATTTGGAGAATGAAACGTGCACGTGTCACGAATTTGATATGGACCTAATACTATGCTCCCACGCTGCCGCTGCGATTCTGTATGAATTCTTTTACACTTATTATATATCTAATACATTTTTGTTTTACAAACTTGTTGTCGCTGACAGGGAGAGCGGAGACCAATTTTACAACTATGTCCACAGTATGTACACCACAAGCAACCACAGGGATATTTACGAACACCACTTTAATTCGTTACCTGCATTGGAGCTTTGGACCATTCCTGACCATATTCGAGATGCTGATCCACTGTTACCACCCCTAGCGAAGCGTCAGGCCGGTCGCCCAAAGCAGAGACGTTACCGATCGGGAGCGGAGGCCTCCACAAGCTCAACTCAAGGTCGTAGCAGAAAGTGTGGTGTTTGTCAGGAAAGAGGCCACACAAGGAGGACATGTTCAGAGAGGGAGACACAAGATTAAATTTGTCGTGTCTTAGTTATAGTTTTATTTGAAGTATGAAGTTTGTTTAACGAAGAACGTATTTTTATTAACGAACCTAGTCTAACCCCAACAAGTATTATTTTCTATATATTAAAATTGCTCAGTAATTTAAAAAAAAAATTAAATATGGTCCGATCTATCGGGCTTGTCCGATCGATCGGACCATATATATATATTTTTTTATTTAAATGGTCAGTAATTTAAAAAAAATTAAAAAAAATCAAATCATATATTTATTTTTTATTTTTTATTTTTAGACGACAGCTGTATACACAATCCGACCGATAGGATGATTAAGGGATACACCAACTACTATTCATCAAAACCCCAAATACTATTCCTCTAAACTCTCAAAACATCGAATTCGAGCAACGAAAAGTGATATAACAAGTGGATATTAAGGATATTGTGAATAACTTAGAAATATAATAATAGAGACATAATTAAAAAAAAATAAAAATTTTCGACCTCTTCTTCTATTTCGAAAAATGAGTTCATTTTTTGTATAAAGTCATAACTACTTCTATCATTCAAGAATGATTCATGTTTAATTTTTAATTTTACTAATGTATAGATATATATAAAGCTTTATTACAGCATTTCATAATATTCCCCTGAAATAAGCAATATCAAATTTTTATTTTAAAATTTATAATGTTTTAAGAGTTTATTTCAAGTTTTTTAAGAGTTTTTTATTAAAAAAAAAATTAAATATGGTCCGATCTGTCCGATCGATCGGACCATATATTTATTTTTTATTTTTTTAACATGCCGACAGCTGTATTGAAATTTGACTACAAAATTATTCGTGCCGACAGCTGTATACACAATCCGTGCCGACAGCTGTATACACAATCCGACCGATAGGATGATTAAGGGATACCCCAACTACTATTCATCAAAACCCCAACAACTATTCCTCTAAACCCTCAAAACCCTTGATCAAAACCCCAAATACTATTCCTCTAAACCCTCAAAACATCGAATTCGAGCAACGAAAAGTGATATACGAAGAGGATATTAAGGATATTGTGAATAACTTAGAAATATAATAATAGAGACATAATTAAAAAAAAATAAAAATTTCGACCTCTTCTTACATTTCGAAAAATGAGTTCATTTTTCGTATAAAGTCTTAACTACTTCTATCATTCAACAATGATTCATGTTTAATTTTGCTAATGTATAGATCTATATAAAGCTTTATTACACCATTTCATAATATTCCCCTAAAATAAGCAATATCAAATTTTTTATTTTAAAATTTTTAATTTTTTAAGAGTTTATTTAGTTTTTTAAGAGTTTTTTAACAAATTTAAAAAAAAAATTAAATATGGTCCGATCGATCGGCCTTGTCCGATCGATCGGACCATATAATTAAAAAAATTAAATATGGTCCGATCGATCGGCCTTGTCCGATCGATCGGACCATATAATTTAAAATTTTACGTGCCATCGTGCCGATCGTGCCGACATTATTTTTTTTAACATGTGCCGTAAGTTAAAATAAAAAAAAAGAATACTAAAATTCAATTACATTACATTACGTGCCACAGCTTATACATAAAATTCAAGCAATATCACACATTTCAAAATATTTTACAGCCATCCAATTACGATATTTACTAATATTTCTCTCTTCATTACCCCATACCCGAGTGGGAAAACCGGTGAGAAGACGCTCTATAGTCATGCATGTAAATACCCCGCAACTATACACATCCAATTGCAAGTACTGCTCTTCATCATCCATAAGCACAACTGAGGGCCTCTAACCTCCGGGGAATGAATAACCATATGCATTACGGGCCCAATAGTTCCCGTGCCATAAGAATCGCGCTATAAATTTCCGAAAACCTATAAGGCATTTGACGTGCCAATTGAATACACCTTGATCTCTAAATTCATTTTTCGAGTCAAACATCTCGAGCTTCCAATCTGAAATACATAACCGCAATACGAACCAATGTTGTGCTGCCAAGATTGGAAATATGATCTACAATAGATACAAATATATAATTTAGAACCTTAAAATTATTATATATAAAATAAATTAATAGTACTTAGCGGAGTACCAATCCGACAAAATCCTCCATTACAAAAATGTTATTGATTTTATGTTTTTTTATTATTATTTATGCACGAATTATTATCATATAATAATTAAAGTGTCGACGGTCTTATTTAATTGGAGTGTCGACGGTCTTATTTAATTGGATTTGTTTTTGTATTAGAGTTACGTCACATTAATTTGGCAGCAATGCTCGAGTTCAAATATTCAAACAGAACTATAACAAAGAACTCAAATAAATGAATAGTACTTACATATTTGGCGGAGTACCAATCGCTTGTCCCAAGTTCTGGATTCCCCTTCACGCACTGCACATCCTCCTCTTGAGGAACCCATTTATAATCATTATCATTCTCGTGTTTATTACTTGCTGGATTCTTCACGGAGCGGAGCCACACATTCATAATACCCATCTATAAACAATTATTCAATGCTAAAATTAAACTAAACAAATATCATATTTTTAAAAAAAATACTCAGATATGAAATATACTTACAAAGACTGTCGAGTCCGCTATGACTGTGTATTGGGCATCTGGAGTCACGGGTAGGTTACCTTGAACTAGCCTCACCCGCAGTGATTGGATGTAGCAATTTACCATCTCACAATCCATTTCAGAATCAATCTTTTTAAAATTCTTGAACCATTCTCGTTGTAGTGGAAAACCATCTGGACGTCGAAAGGCCAAAGTTTCATCGGACAAATACTGCTCAAAACTCTGAGCCAACGAGTTACTCGGCTCAAACATATCCTACAAAAGACAATTATTAAATTAGAAAAAGAAATTAAATTAATTGAAAAATTCTCTTACCAACTCGCCGCGAGGTTCTACATCCATGCCGACCTGCCGATAAAAGGTTGGTGGTGCGGGCTCATCCCACCGGGCAACCGCGTAACTCGAGCGTGCCAGCTATATCCAGACTGAAATGGCATATTACTTCTATCCAACAGCTCCTCACACCTACTCACTAGCTCCTGACTGAGAGTCCGATGATAATCATCAATTCTATTCATCATAGCTTGCTCGCAACTTTCAATTCTATTGATCATAGCTTGCTCGCATCTTTCAAAATTTTCTTGAATAGATTGACTGATCATCGCCTCTATTCTTGGGTCCCTTGAACTAGATGTCTCACCAACGGCTAATAATTATCAAAGAAGAAGACGATTATTAAAAGAGGAATTCGCTACAAATTTTTTACTTGTGAATTTAAGTTTATTACCCGATCGATCTCTCGCCGATGAAGATGCTTGTGTACGGCGGGCCCGCCTCCGAACTCTCCTACTCTCTCCAACAATGTGCTCCTCCTTTTGCTCCTCCTCCTCACCGACAACTCCTCCGCTCGAACTACGTCCCGCTCTCCTCGGTGCGCCTAATCAAGATACGCCGTCCATCTTGATCATATTGCGCCCGTCGTAGGGGGTTCAAGGGCACAGGAAAGTGTAGTCCAAATGGATTACTACCAATTGCACTCTGCCAATATGGACACCTCTCCTCAAGCTCGGTCGGTACTAACATTTCAAACACTACCGAGTCTCGAATCTGAAATACATAATATTTGTGCATTAAATATTAATAAGAAAATCCATAACATATTCATTGTGTAATTAATAATAAAAATATTTTTACCCGGCGCTTAAAAAACCTAGCTATATCACGCGATCGGCGTCATTAAATGACCATCGTAAATAACGAGGGAAACCATCACGATGTAGAAGGGTCGCACAACGAGCTCCCAAAGCAGGAATGGCCTCATATGCCCACACCTATATTACAATATAAATATATCGAGTTATTTAAACTAATAAAAAATTAAAAATTAGTAAAAACTAAGTTGTGAACAAATATTATACCTGTAGTGCCCAAATCGGCCCGTAGAGATTATATTTTGATCCTACGAGGTCCAAGGAATTTGGTACGTAACTGAGGTAGTGCAACATGGTCTCGTAGGTAAAAGCACCCCATGGGAACGCGTTCCATTGGTTGATATCATCAGCCAATACCCATATCCATGTATCAATTTTCTTAGTGTCTGCAGGAGCATAGAACCAGAAAAAAAGAGCTAAAATATTCGACAACTTAATCAAGTCATCATCTGAAATGCCACCGGGCTCATATTGTGTAAACCAGCTTAACAAGTTCTTTGCTTCAATCGGTCTCCCACCATTGAATCTGCTGTACACCCCAGATTGAGTAGACTGATAAGAGGCTGCCATGTCAAAACTACACTCGCCGAACATGAGCCCAGTAACCAATGCAAACTCCGGATGAGAGAAACGGATGTTCTGACCAACATAATTAAACCAAACCTCCGAAGGTCGTACCCAAATCTCATAGCATAATAGCTGGTGAAGAGCCCGCATAGCATTCTTACCATCTGGCCAACCCACTATGCCCCCGAACTGACCACAAATAAACCGTTGGACTAGATCCATACCACCCTGCTTAATTAATTTCTCTCTAATCAAAGTGCCTAAAGCATGCTTATAGTATATTGTAATCCTCGGAGAAACGTCTCGTAGTGTTAACCGTTTAAAATTGACCTACATATTACAATTAATATTTAATAAAATTATAATTAACACAGTTACATTAATTAAAAATAAACTCAAAAAAAAATATTACGTGCCGACCGGGCCGGACGGTTCAGACCGGCCGGACCGGGTTCAAACCGGCGACCGGCCGGCGCTGGTAACGGCCGCCGCGATTTCAAGCTTTTTTCCGGCGATTTCTACCTCAATTTCACCAATTTTCACCCAATCCAAACAAATCTATATTATACTCACTAAACTCAACATATATATTTCATAAAAAACCACTTTTAAACATGTAATTATACATTAATTTGATATCTAAAAATTTATTTAATTTCAAATAAATACTAACCTCTTCCATACGAGCGGTTTCGAGCGGTAAGCGTGCCGACGTGAGTAGCTTTCGTGCCGATAGATTTCTCGAATTCAGTGTGCCGATTTGAGTGTGCCGATTTAGTGTGCCGATGTGAAAGATTTCGGTGTGTGTGTCTGTATATATATATGTGTATGTGTGTGTATGTAGAGAGATAGATATGTGTGTATATATATATATATATAAGTGCCGATCGATCGGGCCGTGCCGATCGATCGGCACATATAATTTTTTTTTAATTTATGTATAATTTTATATATATATATATATATATATTTTAATTTATATCGCACATTTTTTTTATATATATATTTATATATATATATATATTTTTTTTTTTTAATTTGTGCCGATCGATCGGCACTGCCCGATCGATCGGCACAAATATATATTTTTTTAATTTATGTATATTTTTTTAAATATATATTTTTAATTATGCCCGATCCATTATACATATATTTTTAAATTTATGTATATTTTTTTAAATTTATATATTTTTGTTGATATCAAAATTGCCTAATTAAATTAACAAAATTGCCTAATTAAATTAACAAAATTGTCTAATTAACAAAACCGGTTCTTCTATAAATTATCAAAATTGCCTAATTAAATTTATGAAATTGCCTAAATTAAATTAACGAAATTGCCTAAATTAAATTAATGAAATTTCCAAAAATAAATTAGCGAAATTGTCTAAATTAAATTAACGAAAATGCCTAAATTAAATTAATGAAATTGCTTAAATTAAATTATCAAAATTGCATAAATTTCGTAAATTAAATTTACTAAAATATTAAAATTTCCTCAAATTGAATTCATAAATTAAATTAACAAAAAAATAAATTTTCATTAAATTAAATTAAATATACAAAAATATTGAATTTTCGTTCAGGTTTTTAAAATATTTAAACGAATATCTTCAGGTTTTTTGTTTTACTAAAATATCAATTAAAGAAGTTTTTTTTAAATAACTTTAGCATTTTTAAAAAAAATCACCAACTTTTATTTTGTTAATTTCGAGACTACTTATTCAAAGAAAAAGATTCCAACACAAACTGACACACACCTGCACACACTCTTCACACACACTTGAGATGAAGTAGGGTCATTTGTATATTATTGCATTTATGGAAAATTTGTATATTTTTGCATTTTCAAACATGGAAATGTATATACTTGACATTCCCCTCTTATATAAAATAGCAGAATAAGGTCCAATTTAGGTTGCAAAGCAAGAAGTTATCTAGAAGTCACTTTCCACCTCATGCTTAGTTTTGATAGCACCTATACTTGCCTACGCCCTTAAGAACCGTTCGCCACCACCATTTCATCATTCAGGTGGAGTTTCTGAATCTTCAAATATTATATTATAATTCATCACTCAACAATTTCCCCATATGATGATGCCTAAACCAATTAAGACAAAACAGATGTACTAAAGACTAACTGTACAGAATTAAACGAGAGGCCAATTGGATTGAGAGGAGGAATTTTACCATTGTCAGTATTTGTTGAGAAGGAATCCCCAATTCGTAAGCTCGCACAGATGGGGTTCTATGTGATTTAGCTGCAAGGATACAACAAAAAATAATATAATTAAGCGCAATTTACTCTAAACAGCGTCGTTTTTTTGGGGGATAGCAGATATAGTCACGAATCTTGGATCACCATTATGGGTTTACGATAACAAAATTTCCTTTTCCCTTCCCTATTGTAGTCGATTGGCGAAGAGAGAAGATCGAAGTCAAATGATGCTTAATAGAGGAAGCACGACTTTGAGATAAATTTGCCATTTGTTATTTCATGAATTAAACAACTTATTTTTAAGCACAAAGACAGATGCAAAGCTCATATATTAAACTGAAAACGAACTCAAATTGCTAGACTCTGGATCGACCTAGACTTCGGGTGCAAGACCCGATGACTAACTTGAAATGCAAGACTCTAAATTAAATATGGAATAAAAGATATGGTACCGATCCTAATAACATGACACGCAAGCTCAAAATCCACAAGATCATGTTTGGGAACATATCAGTAGAAATGGAACTCGAAAAATGAAGACATGTGATCCGGTCCCAATTTTATACTGTAAAAATGAAAATGAGAATATTTTAGTACTCACAAAAGAGTAATTTGGTATTTCTAGGCAAAAAACAAAGGGGTGACACTTGACACACCGCCTTAATATAGGTTAATCTATACAAATTTGAATATGTGTAGTATTTAATAAATATTGTTGATCGTGAAATACCAAATGTGATGCGGAACGGAGCGGTTTGTATGTACCACTTTCGTATACCCTTGTGTGTACCACACCACAAGAGTATTGACATGTGACATTTCTCATTAAATCAGGTGATACATGTCAATACCCTTGTGGTGTGGTACACACAAGGGTATACGAAAGTGGTACACACAAGCTTTTGTGGATACGGAAATGCAATAGAAAATCTCTCTAGGAAATGACTACATGTTATAGTGGTAATTTGATGGATATTTGCGATAACCATTTATTACAAAACAAAGACTCGTTGAATCTCGTGTGAAGTACATAGGTTCTTGTATTTTATCCTAGAGCAGCGGTACAAAACGAAATTAAAGTAAGTATTTATATGATTATTTTTTGATTGGGTGTTGATCCACCAAATCAAAGAGGTCATCTCCGATTCCGAATCCGAGCATCCTGGCCATGTCTTTAGCCTTCAATCTCGGCATCGGAATCTCGTTCTCCTTCAGCCATTCGTACACCACCATCACTTTCTGCACCACAAACAACTCCAGCGCTTCTGGATTGAACACTACTCCCATTCTTATACTCATCTACGTTCAAAACACACATATAATTAATCACTATATATTTCAACAAATTGAAATTCGTAGGTAGACACCTGGTGAGGTACAAGCATTGCAGCATAACGTGCAAGCTCCCCTGCTCTCCAGTCCAAGACTACAGGCAGCCATGGATAGACAGCATCCAGCCTGACGAACCACAGCCTTATCTCCGGGAACTCCGACAGTTCTCGAGGATCGTTCTCGTCTTCCCTAACGTAATTGATCGTAAACCCCACATTCCGCTCCAGTAACTCCTTCGGCTTCTCTGCATCACATTCATATCGTATTTCACTATTCTCAGTGTCACGTAATATAAAATTAATATCCTTTTTACCTGACAGTGGTACGGTTATTCCATGAAAGGGGGATAAGTCGAGGCGAGAGATGGCGTCGTTGTCGATGACAACCTCAAACCTGCCTTGTTTGGGAGGCATGGGTGGAGGGGCTTTCGCCGCATCTGACCGGCATCAAACAAATCAAATTAGCTTCGCCCGCGCTATCTTACTTATATATATAAAACACCAAGATTTGATTACCTTCATCCTCGAATAGAGAGAGGTCATAGTTTCCAGAGGGATTGAAGGATACAGAAACAGAAACGGAGCTGGGCTTGGGCGATTTGATGGTGTGGAATATGTTTATGGAGGAAGGAGAGGAGGAGTGTTTGAGTGGACAGGAAAGCGGATAAAGTGGTCGTATTGAAGCAGCAACTGCCATTTGATAATTTGATTTCTGCTCTTGTTTTCTTAAATTTTTTGGTTTGCCAATATTATTGTCTTTCTATGTTCCAGTTTTTACACCCTTTTCCTCGAAGAGCCTGGGCCTATCTCCATCATTTAAGAAGGCCTTACATGTACACAGGAGACCCAATAAATTAAATATATTGGGTTTACATATCCCAAGTATATAGGTCACGTTGCCACAAAGGTTTTGGTGTGCCATGTTCGTTTACCCTTGTGTGTATCAGACTTAAATGGGTATTGATATGTGTTAAATGTGACCCACGTTTTTTTAATTAAAAAGGTTACATATCAATGCCCTTGTGGTCACAAGGGTATACGAATGTGGTATACCCAAACCGCTTTGTCACGTTTCATGTTTCGTCGAATAACACGTTAATCAATATTTTAAAAAAATAAAAATTCTACCCTCGACCGATACCTAATTAAAAAAAAAGAAAATTTTCTCTGTCCTACCATCACAGACAAAAGTATCATTTTCTCTGAACAAAAATATCAATATAAATTATTATATATTTTGAAGAAAATTGTCATTTTGTTTTGAACAAATATGTCATTTTTTTAAAGAAAAGTGTCATATATTTTGAACAAAGTATCATTTATTAAGTATCAATTCTTTTGAAAAATGTGTCATTTTTTTTTAAAAAGTGACATTTCTTTAGGAAATAAATGTCAATTGTTTTGTACAAAATGGTCATTTGTTCTAAACAAATGTGCCATTTGTTTTGAATAAAAATCTCGATTTTTTAGTATCAATTGTTTTCAAGAATGTGTCATTTGTTTTGGAAAAAAGTGTCATTCGTTTAGAACAAAAGTGTTTGAGTCTAATCCCAATAACAGTGATGAGAGACGGGGCACGTCTCGATTTTGAGTTGGTGATGCAGAGAGAAAGATGGTGTAGCTTGAGAGGTGAAGAGAAAGGGCACAAAGTAGTGGAAGTAACACAATCTCATAAATGTATGCTACACAAAACTCTAACCCTTCCACCCAAACAAGCAGAAAACTATGAGCAATTTACTCGATCAAATCAGTCTAAAACATGTAAAATAACACCGAGATTTGCATGTGGAAAACCCCTCAAATCAAGGGTAAAAACCACAAAATCTAGTCCAGGCAATGTCAAATACACAGTTCTATTCCCTGTTCACAAGTAAAGGAATCACAACAAGTGGGGGGGGGAGGAGAAATACACTTGAGTTCAACTTTTGAGATTGAACATAGAAGTCAGTATTACACTTGAAACTACTTACTAAGTGAGACTTAGTTCATCAGATTGGCTTCCTGAACGTTTGATAGAGGGATATCATTTACTGAGTCTCACTCACTGACTTCAGTTAGTTCGTAATTTAAATTGCTTATATATTGTGCGAAATGTTTAGGCTTGATTTTAAATCTCGTTTGGAAATTATTTGTGTACTGAAAACTGTTCAGTTATGTGTGTGCACGTTTTAAGGTTTTACTGAAAACCAATACTTGTATATTTTTCTTTTTCAAGATTTATTCAGATGGTCAATAAACAATAAAATAATAAGTAACATAGCGAGATATAGTGGTTCGAATACTCAAGCTCATATATTCATTTTTCCTATCTACACTAGGATTACATGTATTTATATCTTACAAGTTCAGTTAGTCCATGCACATTATAGTCGTAAGTGGCTTTACAATCCAAACACATGACTACTCTTTCAAAGGGTAGGGGTTTGTCAAAGGTTTCGAACTCGAAGGAGTTATTACAATATGTCACGCCCCAATTCCCGAGGGAAGGTAAATGGGCAGGGGCGCGACTGGGGAGGGGTGAAAGAAGCGGGGAAAGAAAAGGGGAAAAAAAAACTTAACTGAACTCAGTAGCACTACTCTACTGAGCGCCACAAAGAACAGCCAGAGATCCGTATTCAGTAGACTTGGAATTCAGTAAACTCGTATTTATATAAGCAAGATCCAACTACCTCAGTAGAAACAAGAGAGGTAGTGTGTAATATACATACTGATACAGCGGAAAAGTCTCAAATAGACGGATATTTTAACAACAAAATAGCAGACCCACTCAGTACTTCATAATAGACTGACTCAACACCGCCACTCCCGCACTTCCATCTTCAGTCTGTAAAAATCATTTTTGAAAACATTTGGACTGAGCACTAGTGTACTCAGTGGGTGAAGCAATTTATAAACATTTTTATAAACAGTTTATCCATGCATAAATCGTATGACTTGGAAAGTTTTGAAACAAAAGACACTCCCAATCATACCAACATTTATCTCCTTGTGTGCGCACTGTCACGTTCTACTGTTACTCTCACTTTACCCCTTCCTTCCTTTCGGACTTTGGGTTACAACCCAGTGAGTCCCATAATCATTTGATCTCGGGTTTTCACCCAGAGATCCCAACCGTTAGACTTAAAGCCGAAGCCCATAGGTCCTCTCCCTTAGTTAGCACACAATGGAGATCAACCCATTGCACTACTAACAATGGTGTACACAATTCTTGCTAGCGTTTTAGGCCATTCAAGAATCTCGATCGATTAAGTCAGAGCATTAAACAAGTAGAACGCACAAAAACATTTTCATGGATAAACATAACATTTCATAGAGCTCAATAACTCAAAATAGTTTTGAGAAAGTAAAACCCACCTTGTTCTACTTTGCTGAATTGTTTCTATCTTTCCTCGATCTTTCAGTTGAATCTTCTTCTAAATTATATCTCAAAGTCTACTTTACTTTGCTGAAGTATGGAACTTGAGTAAAAAATTCAGCAGAGTCATCTACTATTTATAGAGCCCTTTAAGCTGCTGAGTCATGCATGCTAGGTGTAGGTATAGCTTTGCATGGTAATAGGCTATACGTTCCTGCTGAATCCATGTGGCTGTTTTAATTCTTCTTCTTATCAACTTACGTACACAAATTGACTTTTTCCACCTATTTTATTAATATATACTTATGGTATTTCTACCACATACGTATGCTTGCACAAAACTTTAATTGTACACTTCATTCATTCTAAGTGTAATGAACCTTTAGATAATTAAGAAAATTAAATGAGGGTTATTACACAATAAGAACAATTCAAAGGCTGAACTCATTCAATCTAATCTTGAGATATTACAAGGTAGCTTAGGGAAATAGATTTGTAACTAATATAACTCTAGTATGAAGAACTCAACGAAAATTCTCAACAGATTAATTATTATTGAAGATTGATAGAGCGTTTGAATGCTTTAATTGATTGTTTTCCCATTGTCTTGAACGAGACCAAAACCTCCTATATTTATGTTCTCAATTGTGAATCGATCCGTTGGAAAGAATACTTACTCCTATAGCTAGAAGACTAGAAACAGTCGTATACGAAGCTTGAATCTCACCATAGAGATTCCCAACTTCTCATAAATTTATAGCTTTTGGGTTGATTTATGTCAGAACAAGTACAATCATGGCCGTTTCTCATTGGTCGAGGTTGATTTGGTAGTTGAGGCAGGATCTAACTCCAATGTAGATACTGAATTGATTCCTCGAATGTAACTCGTACTCTTTACTGAAATGATTGACTACGGAGATTCTCTTTTCTTCAAACAAAAGACTATTTTGCTGATTTGTTGGGTGATGATATAGTATAAGATTTGAAGATCATAAAACCCCTAGCTAAGTGATGAACCTGTTGGGTTTTTTGTTTAGGCTCCCAACTTGTGGAGGAAAGCCCACTTCCTTTTGGCCCAACTTTTATTGATGAAATATCTATTAATGTTTTCCTCTTGATTGACCGAAGTGAGTGAGAGACAAAAAACGTGAGTTTTGGGCAGAGAGCAGAGAGAGTTTCAGAGAAACCAAATCTGTGCAGCAGTTTATCATTTCCGACGATCGGAACTTCATTCGTTGTCGGATTGGCTTGAAATTTTAACTGGAGAGAGAAGACTCATATTTCTTCATTCTGACCGAAGGGATCGTAAATCTGACGGTTAGATTTTGAGTTAAAATTCTCGGATCTCAGCTGCTGCTTGTGTGAGCGTTTTTACGTCTTTGCCTTCGTAGTATTGTTAAGGGCTACATATCATTTTGTACTTGCTGGGTTGTACTCTCTCTACTTGATTTTAGTGAATTTGGCTAGACCTAAGGGTCTCGTGGTTTTTAGCTCTTCATATTGAAGGGGGTTTTCCACGTAAATCTTGGTGTTCTTGTGTTACAATTATTTTTGTGCTTCATTGTTGAATTGTACACTTGGATTGATATCGGTTTATGCTCCTAACATATTCTGCAAATTGGAGGTTTGATTTGATTATCCCTCATTAGATTGGTATCAGAGCTGAGGCTAGTGGTGATCTTTATTTGTATGAATTATGGAGGTAAACACAAGTAAGATGATTCTTTTGAATGCTACAAACTATCACAGTTGGAAGGTTAAGATGAAGGATCTTTTATTTGTGAAGAGTTTGCATCTACTTGTGTTTGGTACCGCTAAACCGGAGTCAAAGACTGCCGAGGAATGGATGTTTGAGAACCAACAGGTTTGTGGATTCATTAGAATGTGGGTGGATGATAATGTCTCAAATCTTGTTGAGAATGAGACAAATGCAAGAACTTTGTGGGAAACATTGGAAAAATTATATGCTTCTAAGACTGGGAACAATAAGTTGTATCTACTGAAGCAATTGATTAATTTGAAGTTTGCTGAGGGTACTCCTATCTCTGATCATGTAAATGCATTTCAAGGTGTTGTGAATAAATTGTCGAATGTTGGAGTAAAGTTTGAAGATGAGATACTCGGCTTAGGGTCTCACATACAAATTGTGCTCCTGATGGTATGATGTCTTTCGACTATGCTAAAAATGGAATTCTTAATGAGGAGATCAGAAGGAAAACTCAAGATTCATCTCCACAGACTGAGATCTTGGCTACAGAGCATAGGGGGAGACAACAGAACAGAAGTTATGATAATAGGGGAAAGAGTAGAAGCAAGTCTAGGTCCAAGTACAAGGATGTTGAGTGTCATTATTGTCACAAGAAGGGACACATCAAGAAGAATTGTTGGAAATTGAAGAACAAAAATGGAGAGAGCAGTAACAAAGTAGAAAACAAGGCTGAAAACCTTGAAGGAAACAGTACTAATCTAGTTGTTGCTGCTTCTAGTGATGACATTGCTGATCTTGTCATTGCTTCAATTAATGTTGATGTTAATTTGGTCTCTTCTGACACCTGTTGGTTTGGTGACACTGGTGCTGGAGTCCATGTTTCTTCGAAAAGGGAATTTTTCTGCACTTACTCTGAAGGCCACTTGGGCTATTTGAGAATGGGTGACAGTGGTCTTGTTAAGGTTGTTGGAACAGGCGATATCTGTTTGAAGATGAAGAATGGTTCTACACTTCTACTCAGAAATGTTAAACATGCCCCTGGTGTTCGTTTGAATTTGATTTCTGTTGGGTCACTTGATAATGAAGGTTATGGTAACAACTTTATTGATGGGAAATGGAGACTTAGCAAAGGGTCAATGCTTTTGAATAAAGGTGTGAAGTTGAAGGAAAACTTGTATGTATTACAAGCTTCTGTCTCACTAACGCAATGTTCACCGGAGTTGTGGCACAAGAGATTGAGTCATATTAGTGCTAAAGGACTTGATACTTTGGTGAAGAAGAGTGTTCTTCCAGGAGCTAGGAGCTCTAGTTTTGATAGGTGTTCTTATTGTCTTGAAGGAAAGCAAACTAGAGTATCTTTCAAGACAAATCCTCCTCATAGGAAACCAAATCTGTTGGATTTGGTTCATTCAGACATTTGTGGTCCGTTGAAGGTAAAGACTGTTGGTGGTGCATCTTATTTTGTAACTTTCATTGATGATCATTCCAGGATGCTTTGGGTCTATGTCTTGAAGACCAAAGATCAAGTGCTTGACAAGTTTAAGGAGTTCCATGCTTTAGTTGAGCGACAGACTGGAAAGAAATTGAAGAGCATCCGGACTGACAATGGTGGTGAATACCGAGGACCATTTGAGGAATTTTATAGGCAACATGGGATCAGACATCAAAAGACGCCTCCCAAGACACCTCAATTGAATGGGTTGGCGGAGAGAATGAACATAACTTTGATGGATCGAGTTAGATGTTTGTTGTTAGAGTCAAAACTCCCACAATCTTTTTGGGGTGAGGCTCTATACACTGCTGCTTATATTGTTAATTTGACCCCTACTGTTGTTTTGCAGGGAGATGTTCCTAAGAATATTTGGACCGGCAAAAACACCTCTTATGATCACTTGAAGGTGTTTGGTTGCAAAGGTTATGTTCATATTCCTAAGGATGAAAGGTCAAAGTTGGATGCTAAGCTATGGTCAAGATGGATTTGGTTACAAGCTATATGATCCAGTTGAGAAGAAAGTCATACGAAGCCGTGATGTTGTATTCTTTGAAGACCAAACCATTGAAGATATTAAGAAAGCTGAGAAACTTGATTCTCAGAATGACCTCACAGATCCTAATCCAAGTTTTGTATCACCTTTGCCTACTAGAGTTGATAGTGATACAGTCGAGACTGATATGCAGCATGAAGATATTGCTGATGATCACTTGCATAATCCTACTGAAGATGTTAATGATAATCCACAAGGTGTTTCACTCAGAAGGTCTACTAGGGTAAGCCAACCGTCTACTAGATATTCTTCTAGTGAGTATGTTCTCTTGACTGATGGGGGAGAGCCTGAATGCTTTGATGAAGCTATGAAAGGTGTAGAAAGTCAAGAGTGGTTTAATGCAATGGAAGATGAAATGAAGTCTTTGCATGATAATCACACTTTTGAGTTGGTGCACTTACCTCAAGGTAAGAGAGCTTTGAAAAATAGGTGGATCTATAGATTGAAGCAAGAAGAGAACCCCTCTAAACCAAGATATAAAGCTAGATTGGTTGTGAAGGGTTTCAGTCAGAAGAAGGGAGTTGATTTTGATGAGATTTTTTCACCATTTGTGAGAATGTCTTCAATCCGAGCTGTGTTGGGGTTAGCTGCAAATCTTGATTTAGAGATTGAGCAAATGGATGTCAAGACGGCATTTCTTCATGGCGATTTAGATGAAGAAATTTATATGGAGCAGCCAGAAGGATTTAAGGTGAAAGGGAAAGAGGATTATGTGTGCAAATTGAGGAAGAGCTTGTATGGCTTGAAACAGGCTCCAAGACAATGGTACAAGAAGTTTGAGTCTGTGATGAGGCAACAAGGCTACAAGAAGACTGCTTGTGATCATTGTGTGTTTGTTCAGAATTTGTCTTCTGATGATTTTATTATTTTGTTACTTTATGTAGATGACATGCTTATTATTGGTCAAAGTGCTTCGAGAATCGCCAACTTGAAGAGGAAGTTGAATGAATCCTTTAACATGAAGGATTTGGGGCCAGCTAAGAAGATTCTTGGCTTTCTCGGGAGATTTTGTTACTTTAAGCATTTCTCGGGAGATATCTTCGAGGATTAAGTGTGAAATTAAGTGCTTCGAGGATTTTGTTACTTTAAGGATTTCTCGGGAGAGGAAGACGAAGAAGTTGTGGTTGTCACAACAAAGCTATATTGAGAAAGTCCTTGAAAGATTTCGGTTGGAGAATGCTAAGGCGGTTAGCATTCCATTGGCAGCACATATGAAATTAAGTGTGAAACAGAGTCCCTCTACTGATGATGAAAAGGAAAAAATGAAAAATGTTCCTTATTCATCTGCCGTGGGTAGTTTAATGTATGCAATGGTGTGTACAAGACCTGATATTGCTCATGCAGTTGGTGTAGTGAGCAAATTTCTCTCTAATCCTGGGAGAGAGCATTGGGATGCAGTTAAGTGGATCTTGAGATATCTTCGTGGTTCTTCAAATGTGAAGCTTTGTTTTGGAAGTGGGAAATCAGTTCTCACTGGTTATACCGATTCAGATATGGCTGGAGATGTTGATACCTTGAAGTCAACTTCAGGTTTCTTGACTACGTTTGCAGGGGGAGCTGTTTCTTGGCAATCTAAATTGCAGAAGTGTGTTGCTCTATCAACAACAGAAGCCGAATTCATTGCAGCCACAGAAGCTTGCAAAGAGTTGCTATATTTGAAGAGATTCTTGAAAGAAATTGGTTGCTCTCAAGAGATGTATGTTTTACTTTGTGATAGTCAAAGTGCAATTCATCTTGGTAAACATCCCACTTTTCACTCCAAGTCGAAACATATTGATGTGTGGTATCATTGGATACGTGATGTATTGGATGAGAAGTTAATTGAACTTGAGAAAGTTCATACTGATGATAATGGGGCTGATATGATGACTAAGGTTTTGCCCAGATGCAAGTTTGAAATTTGTTGTTCAATTGCCGGGATGGCAATCTCCTCCACATAGTCGGGAGGGGGGAGATTTGTTGGTTTTTTTGTTTGGGCTCCCAACTTGTGGAGGAAAGCCCACTTCCTTTTGGCCCAAATTTTATTGATGAAATATCTATTTAATGTTTTCCTCTTGATTGACCGAAGTGAGTGAGAGACAAAAAACGTGAGTTTTGGGCAGAGAGCAGAGAGAGTTTCAGAGAAACCAAATCTGTGCAGCAGTTTATCATTTCCAATGATCGGAACTACATTCGTTGTCGGATTGGCTTGAAATTTTAACTGGAGACAGAAGACTCATAGTTCTTCATTCTGACCGAAGGGATCATAAATCTGACGGTTAGATTTTGAGTTAAAATTCTCGGATCTTAGCTGCTGCTTGTGTGAGCGTTTTTACGTCTTTGCTTCCGTATTGTGATTCTAGTGCCTTCGTAGTATTGTTAAGGGCTAGATATCATTTTGTACTTGCTGGGTTGTACTCTCTCTACTTGATTTTAGTGAATTTGGCTAGACCTAAGGGTCTCGTGGTTTTTACCTCTTCATATTGAAGGGGGTTTTCCACGTAAATCTTGGTGTTCTTGTGTTACAATTATTTTTATGCTTCATTGTTGAATTGTACACTTGGATTGATATCGGTTTATGCTCCTAACATATTCTGCAAATTGGAGGTTTGATTTGATTATCCCTCATCAGAACCATTATAATGTAATAGCTTAATTGAGCTCAGCATGTTAGGTGTTTAGTAGCCTAGATAGAGTTTTGTATTTGATAGAATCTGTAGTTTGTTCTTCTCAGCTATTGACAAACTCAGTGTTTGAAAACTTAGTAGGATTCAACAAATCAACTGAATGTGTGTTGAATATCAGTACCAGAAGGATGGGCCTACAAGCTGAATTTCTTAGAAAATGTCAGTAGAGGACCACTCAGTTAAAGTGTCCTAGGTATCAGAGGAAGGCAACTCAGCATAAGTCTTGGAGTTTGAACAAACCTCACCTACCAATCAACCTCGACTAATAAGGAGCTGTCAGCATTGTACATGTCCTGACATAAAGCTACCCTCAAACTAAAAAGAGTGAATCTCTACAGTGATGTTCAAAAAGAGAGAATCTCTATAGAGCCTCAGAAGAGTTAGCTTAAAGGTTTGTCCTATGGGGAACTGAATATGCTGAACCTATCCACCCCCAGACAAAGAACAATATCAAAGCACCTCAGTTGAGCAATCAGCAGATGACCAGAGGTTCAAGCCCAAAGCACTCTGATCCAATTCAGGGGGAATCAAGAACGTCAGATGGGCTGAACAGTGTTGTCAACCACAATGGACTCATTCAGCACAGTATGGATCATACTACTATGAGCCCAAGATCAGGAGAAGTACCAAGATTCAGAAGAAGAGAACTCATGAACCTCTAGTCATATATATTTATACATCTACTATGTATAAATTTGCAGGAGGATGACTTGGGTTTCCATCTTATTTTCACATTCTAAGGAAATGATTAAAGGTTGAGTAAATCAAGTGCTTTCGGAGTTCAATTTTCTTGGGTATAATTCTCCCTTCTGAATTTTATTTTCTTAAACTATGCTCGTGTGATATTAAAACTTGGCAAAATGAAGAAATTTTAATCGTATCGATGAACTATTTTAACAGTTTTGAGGAAATTTGAAGGTTGTTCAAAATGACTAGTTGTGGTAGTATGCGCAAATTAAGATATTTAATATATATGCATGTAGACTTAAAGTGTAAAGGTTGGTTGCATGAGCTTGGGGAATAATACTAATGATTCGGTGTGCTTTCATGTGTGATAACAAGTAAGGTTAAAGTATAACTATGATATAATGATTGGTGAAATCTATTTACGTATTGGCAGTAGGGTAGTTCCCCTTGAATAAATGCTATTTGTTGTTAAATTGCCATGAGCATTTTTTGATAATTGTAGAAGTTTAGAACTAAGTGAAACTTATGCTATCACGTGAATTAATTGCTTGACGTGAGTTTTATCTTCAGAGAATATAGAATTTAGGCATTGTTAATCCATTCAGACGTTTGTGTTTTCTAAATGGATAAAGTAACAAAAGATGAATTGTTGACTGATTATGTGGCAAGCGTGTTAAAAGAAACTGCTCTTGACTAGCAAGGATACAGAATTAGGATACGGAGGTTTAGCAAGAAAAATCAAAAAAGGTTTTGGATTTCAACTAAGAGTCTAGGGTTCCTCTTGTACGACCTATTGAAGAAGAAAGGTAGCATATGGTTTCAAAGCAAGTTAATATTGTGGCAGCTTTGAGGTGGATTTTACTTTCCAAAACTATTTTGAGTCATTAAGCTCTTATATTTATGTAAGTTAAAATTATAAATGTTCATGAAAATGTTTTACTCTCTATTGGACAAGTGCATCTACGTGAATGAAATTGGCTATGTCAATAAGAAAAGAAAGAATTGGATCCTAAGCCAGACGTGACCAGGTTTAGTGTACACAAAAATTCACGAAGTTAGTCTTGTATGAATTTGTTTTCCCTAGTCTAATGAAGGGTATGGGGTTATTCTTAGGTGAATGTGTTTCCCTAAGTCTAACAACGAGAAAAAGTTGTAGAATGCACCAATAGCTGAGAAAGGAAAGGAATGGCCAACATAAATGTTTTGGTATACATAGAATGCCTTTTTGCTTTAAAAACACATTCTATGATATACCGGTTATGCATGAACATTTCATTCTCAAAGGTGTTTCAAAAGTTTATTATCAATTGTTTTACCCACTGAGTGCACTAGTGCTCATCACTTCCAAATGTTTTCAGGTTGAGAGGCGGGTGGTGACAGGCGGTGCTGAGGCGCGGTTTTTGTTATGTGTACATAATGCTTTTGTTTAAGCTTGACTTTTTCTCCACTATTTTGATAAGCTAATTATGTCTATGGTCGTCGGGCCCTATGATAAGTCATTTTATCTTTTGATATGAATTATTGATGACTTGTTTCATGCCCTACTTTATATTAAACACTTGATTAGCAGCAAAATCAGATACCTTTGTTTTGATACTCTGCGTTTTGTTTTCAATGAGGTGTTTTCCTAATTAATTGTACTCTTATATGATTTATTTAACCAATTATAATGTTTCTTTTTTCCCGTTTCTTTTCTCTAAATCCGAATTGCGCCCAGATGACCATATCCTTCTGCTGGAATCGGGGTTTGACAGTATTCATAGGGATCTTGACTATCTTGTTGGATTAAATGATGCGTTGAAAACATGATCTACTCTGCTTTTAGTTATGAAAAAATGTGATCATGTTGGGTGATGATTTAATATAAGATTTAAAGATACCAAAACCCCTACCTGAGTGATGAACCAAGATAATGTAATAGCTTAGACGAGCACAACATGTTGGGAGCCCAGTAGGCTAGATAGAGTTCAGTAGCTTCTAGACTTAGTAGTTCGTTCTACTCAGCTGTTGACGGACTCACTGTGTGAAGACTAAGTAGGATTCATCTAAATCTACTAAATGTGTGTTTAAGTATCAATACCAGAAGGATAGTCCTACAAGATGAATGTCTCAGAGAATGTCAGTAGAGGACCACTCAGTTAAAGTGTCCGAGGTATCAGAGGAAGTCAACTAAGCAACAGTCTTGGAGTTTGAACAAGACTCACCTACCAATCAATCTCAAACAATGAGGAGCTGCACGCGTTGTACTTGCCCTCACATAAAGCTGCCATCTAGCTGAAAAAGAGAGAATCTCTATAGTGATGTTCAACTTTGAGATGATCGTTTTCCTTGTTGTTTTACATGTGGCTAGTTCTTCTCCAACGGATCTCTTCATGGTCAAGAATATAAATTGAGATCTATCTTTAAGTGTTGGAGACACAACCGGGAACACAAAGTGTTGGGATGAGTGTATGATAAGATTTGGAGATCCCAAAACCCCTAGCTGAATGATAGGCCTTCGATATTGTATTAGCTTAGTTGAGTTCAGCTGTTAGAACTCAGTAGGCTAGAGTTCAGTAGTTGTGTATTCAGTAGAAGATTCTGCACTCAGCCAAAGAACTCAGTATCGAGGGAGTCAGTTGGACAACTATCGACCAACTAAATCTCCAAAGGAAATCAAGCCTGCGAACTGAATTATTAAGACGAATGTCAATGGAGGTACATCAGGTGAAGGTCCGAGGATCCTGAGGAAGTCAACTCATCGTACTTTGAGTTTTAATGAGCCTCACCAACTCTCATAACCCCTGACCAATCAGGAGCCGACAACGCCTTACCTGCTCTGCCATAAAGCTGCTCCTAGTCGGAAAAAGAGGAAATCTCTACAGTATCTCTACTCAATGTTTAAATTATTATGGCCGTTTTCTTATCTTATTCGACACGTGTCTAGACTCCCTCCAAAGGTTCTATTGACGAATCGGAGACTATAAATAGAGAAAGGTCTTCATGCAGAAAGAAACCGAGAACCAAAGCAATCAAAGCTCAAAAACTCTAGCGAACTCACAACGATATTTAAGTGAACAACTTGCATTTAGATTTAGATCTTTTTTACTTCTTCTCTCTAGAGAATTATTGTTCCCTTTCTCTATCTAAGAGTGATTATTGCAATATTAAATAGCTTAGAACGTCGAAGGAGTTCATCCTTTGAACTGTTCTTATTGTAAGAACTCTTTCTTAGTTGGAGAAATTCTAACCTTAAAAAGTTAAGAACTATATAGTCACTACGATTATAAGTAGATATTTGTCTTGCGTATAGTGGACGCTGGACCTAGCGTATCCGAACCACTTTAAAAATTGTATGTGTTGATTTTAACTGTTACATTAATTAATTGTTTATTCAGCATTCAACTGAGTTTTAACCAAAAAAGCATAAATCGGATTTTCACTGAGATTAATCTTTTTAGGGCCTACACTTCCGCACACAACCTCTGTTGTTGAACTATTGTTCACTGACATAAGTCAGTAGGACTGTACTCAGTAGGAGAATATCTGCCCACGAGATCGAGAAAGCATATTTGGCTAACTGACAAAGTTCAGTAGCAACATTCAGCAAAAGCTTACTTTCGCGTTCTGAGTTTGAATTTGCATTCAGGTGTATTCCCCCCCCCCCCTGTGCACCTGAAGCTCGTCTCTGGAACAACACAAAGCATTCAAGCGATCAAATCTCTGGCATTCTCAAAGCATACAAAGTGAAGAACTCTCTTAACCGTAGGAATCAGTTTAGTTCTTCACTTTAGAGTATCATAGTTCCCATTCTCTATACTCTAAGAAAACCTTGTTAGATTTCAAGCTTAGATATTGAAGTAGTTTATATTTGAACTGTGCTTATTGTAAGAACTCATTCTTAGTTAGAGAATCTCAAACATCGTGTTTGTACCCATTGTAAAGTCGCTATGACTAGTGATCTTTCTAGTGCACGGATCGACTGAGACTTGCTCAGTACAATCTATTCTAGACCTCCTGGTAATTCAGTACAGTGGACATAGGATCTTTCATATCTGAACCACTTTAAAAATTGTGTCTTATTTACTGTTTACTAGTAATTGTCATCCTTCATTAAACTATTTTGAAAACTTAATATTCAAGATATTTAGTAAAACCTCTTAAAACACACAAGCATAAACTGAACAATTTTTACTATAAACAATTTTCACAAAGAAACGACTAAAATCATGCCTACAATATTCCGCACTAGTTCTTGTACTGAGTCACTTGTGGACTGATTAAAGTTAGTAAACAGTGCTTAGTATCTTAAACCATTCTACCCACATGATTGGAAAGCTTAACTGGCGAACTGAACTACTCAGTAAGCAAACTCAGGATCAGACTGACTTTCGCGTTTATGTTAAAACTTGGATTCAGGTGTATTAACCCCCCCCGCGACACATGAAGACTCATCTCTGGGCTAACAATTGGTATCAAAGTGGTGTTCTTCTAATCACCATTTCTTGAGACTTAGTGGTCTACTCAAACATATCCTAAAAAGTGCATTTCATTGAATTTGCATTTCTTTCATTCATCTTATACTCTCTTTCCACCATGTATGATATGTCAGATATAAGGATGGTCACGATGTTCTCCATAGAGAACTATGGTGCATGGCATGTCAGAATGGAGAGGTACCTGACCTCGCTTCATGACAAGATGATTGAAGTCCTCGAATTTAGACCCATTGTGCCCATGATTGACAGCGTCAAATTTGCTGTTGTGGGAGGCCGAGGAGCTACCACAAGGGAGAAGGTTCCTAAGGAAAAAAGCGAGTTCACACAAGAAGAAACAAAGTAACACAAGCTCGGTTGGTTTTAAAGAAACAACACTCAGAAGCAACGTCCACTACTGAAGTTGAATGTGTGAATGTCGGAAGTTGATGCGCCCAAATCATATTGCTTCAACAACAACTAAGAGATTATAATATCAATCAAGATAAAGTGTTCATCTACTACGACAATACCAGTGCTATTGCAATCACTCAGAATCCCGTACTTCATACGAGATTCAAGCACGTGGATATCAGACATCACTTCATCAAAGATCATATCGAGAAGAAGGATATAAGAATGGAGAAAATCCATACTGACAAGCAAAGGGTTGATATATTGACTAAACCTCTAGCTGATGTAAGAAGAACAACTGTGAGGAGAAATAGGATATCGAGAGCCTGCAAATATTGCCTCTATGGACGATCTCAGGTCCACTATGTTGTTTCTTCTCAGTGAAAAGAATAACTTAAGCTTGACTTTTTCTCCACTATTCTGATAAGCAGATTACGTCTATGGTCGTCAGGCCCAATGATAAGCCACTTTAACTTTTGATATGAATTCTTGATGACTCGTTTCATGCCCTACTTTATATTAAACACTTGATTAATGGCAAAATTGGATACCTTTGTTTTGGTACTTTCTAGGTTTTTTTTCAAGGAGGTGTTTTCCTAGTTAATTGTACTCTTATATGATTTATGTAACCAATTATAATGTCCCCTTTCTTTCTCGTGTCTTTTCTCTAACCCCGAATCGTGCCCAGATGACCTTATCATTCTGTGGGAATCGGGATGTGACAGTATTCATAGGGATCTTGACTGGCTTGTTGGATTAAATTCGCATCCGAATTTCTTGATGAGGTCTCAAGTATATTTATCTTGATTGATGAATTCTCCCTTCTCAGATTGTTTAACTTGAAGTCCGATGAAACAGTTCATATCTCCCATCATGGAGATCTCGAATTTATACGTCACCCATATTCTCGAATCGTTGAACATTTGTGACATTCCTTTATCCAAAGATAACCTCGTCTACCTAGGCATAATATATCGTCTCCCAGACTGATTGTGGATAGCGTACTATCTATTGTGCCTTTCTGAAGGAGAAACTCAGATAGGGTATTGTACCAAGCCTTGAGTGCTTGTTTTAATCCATACAAAGTCTTCTTGAGTCTATGTACTTGCTTTCCATACTGAAAAATAGGTGGATGCTCCACATAGACTTCTTCCCTCAGTACCTTGTTCAGGAAAGCACACTTCACATCCATTTAATATACTCTCAAGCATTGGTGTGTTGCGTGTACTAGGAATAGGCGGATAGCTTCCATTCGTACAAACGGAGTGAATGTGTCTTTAAAGTCTATTCCCCCAACTTGATAGTAGCCCTCAGCAACTAGTTAAGCTTTAATCTTGGTGATGATAATCTCTCTTGTTCTTGAAGACTCATTTTGTTCCTATCACATGTTGGTTCGATGGTCAATCAAAGCCCTTAACTGATCTGACTTGATATGAAAGGCCTTTAATGGATATTTCCCATTATTGTTGACAAAGCACAGACAACCAAAAATATTGAAGTGAGAGATAAGAGGTTTCATGTCGCTTTATAGTTTATATGGCTTCTGAGTGTAACTTACAGTATCAGTGGATTTTGCCCAGAACTTTGGTGGTAATCTTGAGTATGCAAATAAGGTTCTTGCTGCTTTTTTGGGTGTCCTTTCAGTAGGTCAAGTTTTTTTAACTGTCCTCGCTTCTGAAGTCTCATGTTCAATTCCTTCTACCTCGCAGCAATCCTTTCCCATTGAGTTTAAAAACTCGCTCCGTTGTTTGACCGGATTTTCAAAATATTTGTATTCCTTTCCACGCAGAGTCTTTTCAAAAGTTGCGGCAATTCAGTTTTAACGTTATGTTTGTTGGAGATAAAAATCACACAATTTTATCTTGAATAAACCTACAGTAGAATATTGTTTTCCTTTGATTGTCACTGGAGAGACTGACCCGAATTGGGCTATGTGAAGAAGCTAAAAGATTCCATTAGTGGAATGTACCAATACTGGAGGGTTTTTGGACTTGGTCTGTTTCTCTTCAGGCAAGCTTCACATTGTTCTTACTTGTTGAATACTTCATAGGGCAGCCCTCTGAGATTTTCTTGCAAATTTGTTCATGGATTTGAAGCTGATGTTGGGTTATGAGTCACTGATTGATTAGATCATCACTTAGAGGGTACTTTGAACTTTCATCAGTAGTTCATGTATTATTGCTTATTTTGGTAATGGGGGAAATTGTAGTGCTTTATAGCCGTGGAATTGAAGATCCCAAAACCCCGTCCTGTATCCTTAGTGTGTTGTCTTTCGGACTAAATGATGTAATAGGCTAGACTATTCGTATCTTCGTTATCTGTTTTTGTCTAAGTCTTGTAAGGGGTATTTGTTGGTCTGAACTTCAGTAGGAAGTTAAATTCCAGAACCCCATGTCATCAGTCTGTAAGAGCTCGTGTTCTCAGGTCTCCAGCTGACCCTTATCATTAGAAGATTTCTATCAGCTGACCTCCAGTGAAGACACAGTATAGAGCTCAGTACCATCAGAGTCACCAGCCGACTGCTCACAGTAGAAGACTCTTATCAGCCGACTCAGATGAAGAAGTCACTACGATCGTGCTAGATCTACTGTATCCGACAGGAAACGACTGCCCGACTTTTAATGTCATTTGAAAGTCAGTAGAGGATCATACGAGGATGAGTGAGAGTCAACTCAGGTGAAGACTGATGTCTGACAAGTCTCACCTACCACAAACCTCGACCAATGAGAAGCAACCAAAGCCTTACATGCTCGCGTTTGAGGAAAAACTTATAATCAGGTGTATTCACCCCCCCTCTACACTGATACTCGTATCCGGACCAACAATTGGTATCAGAGCACACAGTGTTCTCCTGATCATCAGTTCTGAAACTACTGGTCTACTCGAACAAATCGTGAAAGTGTTTTCACTGCACAAGCATCTCTTCATACATCCTTATACTCTCATCTATAATATCTGATATGTCAGGTATACGGATGGTGCTGATGTTCTCTGTAGAGAACTACACGGTATGGTGCGTGAGAATGGAGGCGCACCTTACATCGCTGCACGATAGCATGCTAGATGTCCTTGAAACAGGACCCATCATTCCCATGATCGACAACGTTCAATATGCCGCTGTGGGAGGTGTAGGAGCACAGACTGGTGCTAAGGTTGCTAAAGATAAATCTGCCTTCACGCCAGAAGAGAAGAAGTTGCATGACCTCGACCGAGTAGCGCGGAATGCAATCCTGACAACGCTCAGCGATTCACACCTCGGGAGGGTGCAAGACTACAAAACGGAAAAAGAACCTTGGGATGCCCTGGCGGTACTGAGCCAAGGAACCCCTCAGATCAAAGAGAATAAGCTCGAGCTAGAGCTTCAAAAGTTCGACACCTTTGCCATGGAGCCCAACGAAACCATTGACGAGCTTAGCGTCAGATTCACCAATCAGATCAATGTGATCAACGGGCTGGGGAGAACGTTCACCAATAAAGAGATGAACACCAAGATCTTGAGAGTGCTGCCTCGACTGAAGTTGCTTCCTTTTGCTACTTATTTTCGTCGCTCAGATCTTAATGCTTTAACTCTTGATGTTATCTTTTCAGAACTGAAGACGGAGGAGTTCGAGCATAGTCTACCCCAAAGATGCTCAAGTGCTCCAGCAGACACTCAAATAGACCATGCTTTCAAAGCAACAGTCAGTACATCTGGAGCCAACCCCATTTCTACCAGCAAGACAGTAGCTGCTTCAGATGCTAGTCTTCTGAGACTCCTGCTACTGACCGTCTTGCGCTTATGGCTCTCAAATATCAAAGGCAGAAGGAGAGAGTTAGAAAGCTGAAGAAATATCATCGAGATTCTCCCTCAGGTAAGAAAGATCATCGTAAAAGGGAAGAATCTAAACCATCTCCTGATTGCAGGAACACAGAACCTGCTGCTAGTCCATCCAACAGCTCAACTGGAAAAGGTGGCAGAGTGACTGTGTGCTACAACTGCAAGAAAGAAGGACATTTCCAGTAGATTGTCCTGAGCTCACAGCTGCTCAGCGAGCAGAACGACAGGCCAGACGAGAGAAATTTGCCCGAAGAAGGCAGGCCTACATTGCCGGAGAGCTATCCGACGACTCAATCGAGGAAGATACTTTCATGTATTCTTCTGAAGACGAAGCTGCATTTATTACCGTTGAGGTCGAAGAAACAGGTCCTGAATCAACGACTGAATACTGTCTGATGGCCGGAGAAGAAGCTGAGGTAAATTCGAAACTTATTATAACCTCCTCTTCATAGAGCACACACGACATGTGCTCAGCTACAGATGAACCTCTAGACGTGGTGCAAGTATATGACGATCTACTAGAGGAGCAGATTCAGTTAAGCAGAGAGTTCAGCAGAACTGTTCAGGAACTGGAGCAGGTAAAGGCTGAAAATCAGAGACTTTCTTCTGATTGTCAGGTCTCTACTGATTCAGAGAATCTAGTTGCGAGATTGAAGGAAGAGATTGAATCTCTTATGACTAAGTCTCAGCTTCAAGAAACTCAAATATCAGTTCTGACTAAGGACAATTCTGAGAAAGATACTGAGATACCCAGACTCAGTCAGAAGCTCGCAGAGGTTGAGAAGGACTACGAATCACTTCGGAAAAGTGATGAGGTTTGGCGAGGACTGATGACTGAACAGTACCTAGGAGCCAAAGAGAAGTTGGAAAGCATGCTTAGAGCTCAAAGGCCACCAGTCATGAAAGAAGGACTTGGCAACACTCACGAAGCTTCCACCTCTACTTCAAAAGGCTCAGAAATGCTGGCTGATAGGTTCGTCAGAGGAAAAGTTCATATCACTGAACCCACAACTCAGGCGAAAAACAAACAGAAGATGATTGCACCTCAGCCGAGCAACAAGAAGCAACTGACCAAAGGTTATAGCCCCAGAACACCACGAGCAAATTCAGGGGGAACTAAGAAGCTCAGGTGGCAAAGCAGTATGGCGACCCACTGTATGAGCACCCAACACAGTTTGATTTGTACTATTATGAGCCTAGGGTCAGGAGGAGCACAAAGCCCCAGAAGAAGAAAGCTCCTGAACCCAAAACTACCAGAAAGTTAGTATCTCTAGGTCCAGTGGAGAAAAGACTGACAAGGTTCAGAAAAAGAAGATGTCTGAGACTCCTAAGGTCGCAAGACAAATTTGGGTCGTGAAATCATCGACTAATGCTTAAGGACCCAAACTGAACCAAAGGGTACCTAAAAATGTTTCTGTTTTGCAGGTGCATAAGGACCCTTGGATCGTGGACAACGGCTGCTCGAGACATATAACTTATCAGAAGAGCCTGCTGACCAATTACGTGCAAAAAATGGTCCCAGAATTGAGTTTGGTGAAAACTCTAAAGGCTATACAAGGGGATATGGAACACTGAACATTGGGACTACTTCAGTTCCAAGAGTAACATATGTTGAAGGACTTCAACATAATCTCCTTTCTGTCAGTCAATTCTGTGACAATCTGAATAGAGTTATCTTTGACGCTGGTTTCTGTGATGTTGTTGACAAATCTACAGGGAAAACCGTGTTATCAGGTTTGCGGAAGAAGAACATATACGTTGCTAACTGGAACACCGCTGAACCTGAAGCTTGCTTGCTTGCTCAGACGAAATCTAGTGATAAAACAGGATGGTTGTGGCATAAGAGACTCAGTCATCTGAACTTCAAGGCAATGAACAAGCTAGCCAAAAACTCTAAAGTCAGAGGACTGCCTAATGAAGCTTTTAAAGGTCTTTGATAGCAAATATGATCAAGGAGTATTCTTAGGATACTCTCGAGTCAGTAAAGCCTTCAGGGTTTTTAACTATCGGACCCTTTGCGTGGAGGAAAGCCCTCATGTTATTTTTGATGAGTTTGTTACTGAGGACAGGAAAACTGAGAAGACAAATCCTGAAGATGTCAGCAGCAAGCTACAGGATCTCACACTAAATGATAAAGCTGAGAAGATCCAACATTGTTGGGATGATGAGTCAGACAAAGAAGAAATCCAGACCCATCCCGCAAGCACTGTAGCTGACCCGGTTGATTCTACTGAACAGAATCAACATCAGGTAACAATGGTCGATAAGGAAGCTCTAGTGGTAATTGAGACCTCTACTGAGAATATAAACTCAGGGGGAACGACTAATGTTCCTGAGCTAAATTCCCCTGAACCTGGAAACTCAGTAGATCCTAACCTTCTTATTGAATTGTTTCAGTCACAGAACAACACTACTGAAATGCCTAACACTCCTGTTGACTGTACAGAAGTAATCTCAGAAGAAGAAGCCAAACTCAGACGTTCGTGGCTACACGCTCACTCTTCAGACTTAATCATTGGAGATCCATCAGCAGCAGTAAGGACAAGATCCAGACTAAGCCAAGGAGAAAGTGCTCTCTACTCCTGTTTCTTGTCTACTTAAGAACCTTAGACGACAGAGGACGCTCTCAACGATGCTGATTGGATAACTGCCATGCAAGAGGAGCTGAACCAGTTTGTCCGTAACGAAGTTTGGGAGCTTGTTGACAAACCTAGACATAAATTTTTAAGGATTAAGTCAGTAGAAACCGTTCTCATTTAAAATGCTTTATCCTTTAATGCTGTCTGTAACGCATTTAATGCATGTCTTCTCACCTGACTCTAACTGGGCATATCTTACGTGGGTCTAGTTTAGAGGCGGCTAAATAATCATTCCTTTTATAAAATCAAATCTGAGCCGTCCCAGAAAAGCGAGATTTTATACTGACCGTCCGATCTAAAAACCCTTAATATTCAAATCTTATAAAATCTTACCCTTTTCTCTCTAAACGCACTTTTCCACATTTTTGCATCTTAGAGCTTCCGATCATCCCTGTCTAGTGCATTCTATTGACTGCTCATATATCTCTCAAGCTCTTCGATTACGGTAAATTTTCCTGTTTATCTGCAATCTCGAACTAACTTACTCTATTTTCGAGTGCTAACATGCTTTTTGCAGAGTCCTGTTTTAATGGCGATCGTTTTGACTCCATCAAACATCGAGGAGATCATATTCTCCAGGGTTCTGTTCGAACCTACGATGGTTTTCCACCAGGCGGAGCTTCCATATATGGAGCCGGTTTTCTCTACTCTTGAAGCGTCGGGATTAAAGCTTCTGTTGAAGCACCCGAAGGCGTACCTGCCCCGATAGGTGGCCGAGTTTTACTTCAATCTGCGTTCGATGGAGGATACGGATGCAGAGGTAACCGTCATCGGTTACATGAGGGAGGTTGCCCCCCAGAAGTGGGAAGCCAGCCATGTCGACATCTGCGTAATGGAGGCTTTGAAGTCAGTTTTTGAGTTGCCGGACTCAGGGATATCTCCAGTTGGATACAAGGAGAATGAGCTCAATGATTATGTCCATCGTTTCTGCGGACGCGACGACATCTCTTTTAAATCCGCCCTACCGAAGAACCAACTCTTTCCGGAGTATTGGGGCCTCGCCTACATCGTCATCCACATTCTGACGAGCGTCGCTGGTTCTTTTGATTAGCTATCTAAGCCTCGACTCCAAATCATGATGGATATAGTCGATGGAGTCCAGGTGAACTGGGCAAAGTTCCTTATGACTGAGCTGAAGGCTCAGGCTCAGAAGTTTGCGTCCACAGAGTCAGGAGAGAGGAGACTAATTAGTGTGGGCAAGCTACTGTATAGGGCGAAGGTGTCCATCATTATTGAGGATTCCATGATGAATCATGTCTCATTTGTGAATCAAGGTACTTCGACCGCAAGCTGATAAAATTCAAGACGAAATCAACGGTCGGAAAGTCTATTGGACGTGGAGCTACTGAGCTCAAACGATCATCTACTGATCTGCCTCCACGTGCCGATCAGGCAAAGAAAAAGAAGCTGACTAAGGCTGGAGCTTCTAAGGTTGCTTCCAAGCCTGCTTCCCCTCCACCCCCTCAGGAGGAAGAACTACTGGACGCTGACACTGGCATATAAGGTGCCACGTTGAAGGACAAAGTGCAGCGGGTCTGTACTGAGGAGACTCAGCCGGAAGAAGCTGATGAACCGGCTGCAGAGGTTTCCTCAGAACAATCATCGACAGTTCAGATGAACCATCTCTGTGCTATGGGAGAGGTCGCAGAACATATTCCTGAGATTGCCCAGCATCAGGATTTAGTCGGCATTGCGATAAGGGCGAGGACACAGATGCTGCTGCGTTTCCTCAACTGGGATATTCTTGCAGACCTTATCCAGCAGCACTCTGCATTGTCCCTACTGGCCGAGGAGTAGAGTCTTCAGTCGGCGATCGGGTTTGGGGAACCCGCCGACATAGCATCCTTCGAGGACCTACGCTCAGCCATGCTATATCTTCTGGAGCTCAGGTCCTCCCCGCAGGCCGCCAGGAGCCCATCGCCGCCTTCTCATCACGATGATGGTGATGATGATCAGGCACCCAAGGATGTAGGGAAAGTCTCCCAGCGAGAAGGGTGAATCACTATCTCCACCTCCAGAATCAGGTGCCGCCCTGGTTGCTTCATCCTCCAGGAAGCAACAACTCGCTGCCTCTTAGCAGAGGCTCGGAACCTCATCCTATCAGATAAAACCTATAGGTTCTGTGTCCTCTAAGTCCGTTAACCGAGCGATAAGGAAGCAAGGAGACAAGAATCGTCTCCTGGACAAGGATGTCCATATCAAGTAGGCACAGTATACAAAAGCTCAGATGGAAAAGGTTGACGAATAGGATGGCGCAGTCAAGAAAGTCTCAGACGCTCCAACTCCCAATATTTAGGAGATAGTCGAGACTGAGCTAGCAGCTCAGAAGGCGGACTTGGCCGCTCAATGTCAGAAGTTGCTCGAAGCCCAATAGAAGATGTTTGCTGAGTAACTATCTGCGAGCCTGGCCACAATCCAGAAGACAATAGATGAGCGGAACAGGATGGCCACCTCCAATGTCCAGAACGCCTTAGAAACTCAGGCCGCCGCCCTGAAGCTTATTCAGAAAGAGATGACTGACTCCCACGATGCATCCCTTCAGAAGTAGAGGAGTGAAACAGAGGCCCAAATCCGCCAAATCCGCAAGGACCAGGAGGAGGACTGGGTCCACTACTGCGATGCCGTTGGAGATTTCAACACCGCCTATACTTCTATCAAGACTGCTGTCTACGAACTTCAACGTGAAGTAGCAGCTATCAAAGCTCTCTTGTCCTTGGCTGGTGATGATGCCAAAAAGGGGGAAGGAAGAGCTGAGCAGGTGGTGGGTCAGTCTGCTGAGAGGGAAACAATTAAGGGGGAAAGTTCAACTCAGGCTGGAACAAGCTCTGTCCCCCCTGCCGAAGTCCAAATCCCTTCTGTCCAAACTCAGCTGCCCGAGCAGGTCGGAGGATCAGGTGAAGGATCCTCGGCTCAGGCGCAACACATAGAAGAGGTCGCTCAATTCGTCGAAGGCTCTGATCAAGAAGATGAGCCTTTGCCGACTCAAAGGCCTGTGAAGGAGAAAGCCACTGAAAGCACTCCACCTCCTTCCCCGACGCCCAAATTCAAAACAAGAGAAGAGTAGGAGGAACATGATAAGAGAATTGCTCAACAGCTTCAAGATCAAATCGACTATGAACTGAGATTGGAAGAAGAAGTTCAGAAGCCGAAGAAGAAGAAGAGAGTGACTGTTGCTAGGATGTCCAAGAGTCAAGCGAAGCTGATATTGGATCGGCAGAAGAAGAAGGCTCAGCAAACTGCTGCTACGGAGCCTGCTGATGACTCGGAAATGGACACATTGCCACTTGCTCATAGGATGAAGAATCTTCCCAAACTTACACCTGAGCAGGAGGTAGAGGACAAAACAACATGGGATGCTGTGCAGCAAGGGCTGAACCTCAGGTCGAGGGATAAAAGAGCTGCAACATTAAGGGAGAAGAAAAAGCAAGATGATCTGGCTAAAAATTATTGATCTTACTGAACGAATTGCTAGAGAGCCAATCCTCGATAGGAGCAAGCAGATACCCAGGACATCCAAGTTCTTCCGGCGTGGTGCCCAAAAGCCTCATCTCAAGAAGACTCCGCACCGCCGCGTAGACAAGTGGATTCCATGGAATCTGAACGAAGAATGGGAGGAGCTGAAGATAGATTTTATCAAAGCATATTACGTATGGAAATGCTATCCTACTGAAGTGTCGCCCGCCGAGCTTTTTGATGAATTCATATATCAGTACAACACGAACTTCAGGGCGCAGATCAAGCTCTTATTATTCAAGGAAAAGCTGCCCTTCACTGCTCCTGCCTACCGACAGGTTGAGACTGCTGCACGCCACAACGATCTGGATCTTATGTAGCCAGGTGATCTCATCCCCATCCAAGCCCTCAGAGAGAGAATCTACAAATCATATGGGTTGGATGCTCCAGCTGCTAAGTCTGCAGATTTCAAGGCAAAGATCAAGAAGTTCAGACGCTAGTAGTATTTTTTTTCCTTATCTTCTGATGTATATAGCTTAGACGGATGTAATCTCACTTCCATATATAATATGAGTTCTTTGCTTGGCCAGACAACTACTCATTGTCTTATGGCTATGTTTTTTGTTTTATTTACCACAACTGATCACTGAAGTGATCTGACACACACTCACATAACCTCTCTTTCTTCTGATATGCCTATCTTTTATCTGCTGATTACCCTGCTATCACTGCCCAGTTTTTACTGAATTCTCCTGGGTCAGTAGTTTAGTACTTAGTGGTTTTGGCATCATCAATTAGGGGGAAATTGTTGGGTTATGAGTCAGTGATTGATTAGATCATCACTTAGAGGGTACTTTGAATTGTCATTAAAAGTTCATGTATTATTGCTTATTTTGGTAATGGGGGAAATTGTAGTGATATATCGCTATGGAATTGAAGATCCCAAAACCCCGTCCTGTACCCTTAGTGTGTTGTCTTTCGGACTAGATGATGTAATAGGCTAGACTGTTCGTATCTTCGTTATCTATTTTTGTCTAAGTCCTGTAAGGGGTATTTGTTGGTCTGAACTTCAGTAGGAAGTTAAATTCCAGAACCCCATGTCATCAGTCTGTAAGAGCTCGTGTTCTCAGGTCTCCAGCTGACCCTTATCAGTAGAAGATTTCTATCAGCTGACCTCTAGTGAAGACACAATATAGAGCTCAGTACCTTCAGAGTCACCAGCTGACTGCTCTCAGTAGAAGACTCTTATCAGCCGAGTCAGTACGATTGTGTTAAATCTATTGTATCCGATAGGAAACGACTGCCCGACTTTTAATGTCATTCGAAAGTCAGTAGAGGATCATACGAGGATGAGTGAGAGTCAACTCAGATGAAGACTGATGTCTGACAAGTCTCACCTACCACAAACCTCGACAAATGAGAAGCAACCAAAGCCTTACCTGCTCTGACCGCTAAAGCTGCTCTCATGGACAGTGACCAACCACTCTGCGACGTTACTTTGAAACTTATGGCCGTTTTCTTTGGACGTTTGTGACACGTGGCATCGTCTTCTCCAACGGACAAATGTTTGGGTCACGACTATAAATAGAGAAGCTTTTCCGAGCTCAACATATGGGAAATCAAAGGGAATACACGCTCAAGCATTCAAACTCTCTAGTGCATTCATGACGATCTAGCGAAGAACTTGCTTAGTTGAAAATCTGTAGTTCTTCTCTCTAGAGTTTCTTTAGTTCCCTCTTCTCTATCTAAGCTCAATTGCTACATCCATAGCTTAGAACCTTCGAAGGAGTTCACTTTCTGTGACTGTTCTTATTATAAGAACTCCTTCATAGTTGGAGAAAATCCCCTCCCCTTCAAACTTCGGTTTGATTTGTAAAGTCGCTAAGGACTATAACTTAGAAGGGTCTGTCCAACGCACAGATACCTTGCTGAGGCTTTCTTAGACTAATCAACAAGACCTCATGTTCAGCAGGACCGTGGACGTAGGATCTTGCGTATCCGAACCACGTTAAAAATTGCTTGTGTTATTTACTGTTTTATTGCATAGTTCTCAAACCGATTTACAAACTCATACTTTGCATAAAACGTATTTAAAAGTACTCCAGCCAAAACTGATTTGGTTTGCGAAAACATGTTTTCAAATCGAGACGAAGTCTATTGGGCCCTACACTTCCGCACAAAAAAATCTCCGACTGAGTTCTTAACACTGACAAAGGTCAGTAGAACAGACTCAGTAGTTGAGCCACTCTGTCCCGCGATCAGAAGGTTACTATTTGGCACTGTTCATCAGTCGCAACATACAGCTCAGCTGTCCTTCGCGTTTGAGGAAAAACTTGTAATCAGGTGTAAGTCTCCTGTGCCAGAGCTATCTTGTTCTACTCACTCTTCACGAGCAAGCAAGCTTCAGGCTCTATGCTAATGCCAACATGAAAGTGATTACAAAATTTACTAATAGAAAGAAGATTATATCGAAGAACGTCGACATAAGATACTTTCTGAACTATAACAGTTACAATTTTCAATGTGTCCTATACCCTTGTATAGCCTTTTGCACTATCTCTAAACTATATCCTAGGTCCTCCTTCTAGAACGTAATTTGTTAGTAGGTTTCTCCGGTATATTATATGCCTCCTGCAGCCACTATTCCAGAGACTTAGTCACATGCATCGTTACGAGCTTCGTTTAAACTCCAAGTACTATTCAGATATCAGTACTCTGCAGACCTTTTCACTCTTCCTGAGTACTTCGTGCTCCATCTGAAGTTTTGATAGTATTTATTTTAGCATACTGAGTTCGGTCTCTTTTTCAATAATGTCTTTGGTCAGTACTGAGATCTGACCTCCTTGTTCTAAAGACTTAGTGTTCAACAATTGAATCTCTTCCTTGAGTCACGAAACAAATCCTTCTGACTCAGCAAAGGACTGACTTTCTGAGAAAGTCTCTATTTTCGTCCTTCAAGATGTCCATTTCCTGAATAATCTTGATGAACAACATGCTCATCTGAATCCGCTCTTCTAGCAGTTCTTCATATGGAAGGACATCGTCAACAGAGTCACCTGTAGTAGAGCATGTGTCTTGTGTGTGCGGTGAAGAAGGGTTAGCTGGTGGTGGAGAACTAACCTCAGCCTCTTCATGTGTCATCAAACACTCTTCTCTTTTATCAATATCTATGAATGCTAGCTCATCATTTGATAAACAATGAAGGATTCAACTTCTGTTGAGCCGTTTGATAGTCCTCCAGCTGTATAGGCTTGACGCATCTTTTAGAGTTTCTCTATACGAGCTTCAATGTGTGCTCTTTCTTTTGTAGGCAGATCAGGGTAGTTGTATTGATAGTGCCCAATGTTCTTACAGTTGTAGCAAGTAGACACTCTTGTTTCTTTTCTGACCGCATCCTTGGACAATGATGTAGTCCTCATTGCGATTCGTGCGTTCATAGAAACTCCTATTATTATTAGAATTACTAGTGTTACCTTTTGAACCTCTAAGGGTTCTCTTCAGGTTCCTGATTTAGTCTTTCTTATGTTAATACTTCAGAGTTATCACAACAAATCAACCAACGACGTTCTCAATTGGCTGATTGGAAGTAGTGGTTGCCACTGAGTTGCACATAGTAGATGCTGGTGTGCTGACTGATGCACTGAAGGCATGATCTACTAAATTGTCAGCCTCAGTTCTTTTGCTTTATGTAGATTGATCCCGAACTCCTCTACTTTTATTTCTGAGAAAATGAGATCGTGTTGGGTAATGATTTAATCTAAGATTTAAAGATCCAAAACCCCCTACCTGAGTGATGAACCAAGATAATGCAATAGCTTAGAAGAGCACAATATTTTAGGAGCTCAGTAGGCTAAAAATAGAGTTCAGTAGCTGTTAGATTTAGTACTTTGTTCTACTCAGCTGTTGACGGACTCACTGTGTGAAGACTTAGTAGGATTCATCCGAATCTACTGAACGTGTGTTGAAGTATCAGTACTAGAAGGATCGATCTACAAGCTGAATCTCATAGAGAATGTCAGTAAAGGACCACTCAGTTAAAATGTCTGAGGTATCAGCGGAAGTCAACTCCGCATCAGTCTTGGAGTTTGAATAAGCCTTACCTACCAATCAACCTCAACCAGTGAGGAGTTACAAGCGTTGTACTTGGCCTGACATAAAGCTAAGCTCAAGCTAGAATCTCTACAGTAATGTTCAAAATTAAGATGGTCGTTTTCCTTATCGCTCTTGACACGTGGCTAGCTCCTCTACAACGGCTCTCTTCATGGGTCAGGACTATGAATAGAGATCGATATTCAAGCGTTGAAGACACAACCGGGAACACAAAGCATTCAAGCGACCCAAGCTCTAGCATTCTCAAAGCATTTAATCGTGGAAATCAGTTTAGTTCTTCATTCTAGAGTACCATAGTTCCCATTCTCTATACTCTAAGAAAACCTTGTTAGATCTTAAGCTTAGATATCGAAGGAGTTCATATTTATTGTAAGAAGTCATTCTCAGTTGGAGAATCTCGAAATTCGTGTTTAAACTCATTGTAAAATCACTATGACTAATAATCTTTCTAGTGCACAGATCGACTGAGACTTGCTTAGTATAATATATTCAAGACCTCCTAGTAATTCATGACAGTGGACGTAGGATGTTGCGTATTCGAACCACTTTAAAAACTGTGCGTCTTATTTACTATTTTATGGGTTATTGTTCATTGTGCATAAAACTACTATGTAAAATTCATAAGTCTGGATTTTCAGTAAAATCTCTAAAAGATGCACAAGCATAAAGTGAACAGTTTTCAATAAAAACGTTTTTCACAAAGAGATGACTAAAATCGGGCCTATACTATTCCGTACAACTTCTTGTACTTAGTCGGTTGTGGACTGACTGAAGTCAGTAAACAGTGTTCACTATCTTGAACCACTTTGCCGACGCAATCAGAAAGCTTAATTGGCGAACTGAACTATTCAGTAAGAAAACTTAGTATCAGATAGACTTCACGTTTGAGTTGAAACTTGCACTCAGGTGTATTCCCCCCGGCTACACATGAAGACTCATGTTTGGACTGACATATCAGGAGTGGTGTCATCAAGTTCTTATACACTCTTCAGTAGAGTGGTGAGGTGCTTCCACTCCTGCCTTGATCTTTTGAGTTCCTCGGCACAGAACAACTAGAGCATCTCAGAGTTCCTTTACAGTAGTACTGCAATCCTGGACTCTCTCAATATAAGCATCACTCAGAGTTGTTCAGATAGTCTAGATCTTCAAACGGTGATAAGAAGAACGTCGCTGTAATAGCAACTGTTGGTCCAGTAACGAGACTTCAGGTGTTCGGAGGGTCGGGGGGGGGTGAATATACCTGGGTTCGAGTTTCAATATCAAATGCGAAAGTTAGTATATTACTGAATGTACTTATTGAATCTGAGATTCAGTTCGTCAGTTAAGCTTTTTATTCGCGTCGGCAGAGTGATACTGTCTACTAGGTACTGTTTACTTATTGATGTCAGTGCATGAGTAATTCAGTGTAAATATGTGTGGAATTTGTAGGACCAATTTTTAAAGTCTCGTTTGAAAAACGTTATTTTTTCAAAATCGTTTAGATTTATGCTTGTGCTTATTTTGAGGTTACTGAAATCCAGTACATACGATTATCTAAGTAGGGTTTGATGCAAATGGTCCTATTGCAATATATAGTAAATAACCAGGAATTTGTAGTTTTTCGGATAGACTTCTAGGAGAGACTTGTATTTATACTGAACGAGTTTACATGATAGACTGCGACTTAGTTATAGTCATAAGCAACTTTACAAGGTTCAAGCACGCTGGGTTTGAAGGATTTCCAACTTGAAGCAGTTCTTACAATAAGAACAGTTCAATCTATGAACTCCTTCGAATCTATGTTTATAATGTCTCTCAATTAGTTTAGGGAAATAGGAAGGGGAATTAATTCACTCTAGAGTGAAGAACTAATGGTTGGTTAAATCTATTCTAAGTTCTTCGTTGTTTATGCTTTAATTGTACTAGAGCATATTCGCTTGTTTGTTTGTGTTCCGAGTATCTTCAACACAATTAAGATTTTCTCTATTTATAGTCCTCATCAGGTAAATAGATCCGTTGAAGGTTGACGTACTCATTGTAGCTAGGCGACTAGCAAATGGTCTTCTCTTTACTTTGAATTCCACTATAGAGATTACGTGCTTTACAACAATTTATAGCTTTGTAGCAGCTTTATGTCACAGTGGGTATAGTGTTGGCACCTTCTTATTGGTCGAGGTATGTCTGGTAGGTGAGGCTTGTTCAAACTCCAAGATTGATATTGAGTTAACTTCCTCGGATAAGAATCCTCATACGCTTTACTAAACCAATAACTCTAGTAACATTCCTTTTGACTTCAGTTAGTGAGACTGTTGCTTTCTGACTTCACGACTTATATCCAGTATAGGTTTTCTATACTGAGTAGGACCATACTTAGTCTTCAGATAATCAATCTTCAGAAGCAGCTGAGCAAGTCTTCTACTTAGTCCTTGCAACAACTAAAAACAACTTATCTAGTCTATTGAGGTTTCCTAACATATTGAACTCAACTAAACTGAATCATTTTTTACATTATGTGGTTCATCATTATATGAGGTTTGTGGTTCATACAAATCTTATTATCAAATCTTCACCTAGCAAAGCCACTTACAACAACAGTTAATTTTTTTTTTTACAACGGTTGGTAACATTAATGACAACCACCTACGAAAACAGTTGCTAGAATTTATGATAATGGTTGAAAACCATTAACACAACGGTTAACCATCTATTACATTATGTGTCAAAACAACCTACAACAACAGCCTAAAAAAAGTTAAGACAACTATTAAAAAATCGTTGTAAAAAAATGCATACGACAACAGTTAAAAACCGTTGTCTATAAGTAAGACTCTACGACAATGGTACCTACGACAACGCTATGTCTTGTCAACCAATGTCCATGAGCGTTTTTCTTATAGTGTTCGGGAAGAATACATATATTGCATTCCGACTTTGTCGAGTGGTTTGTCTTCCGAGCTTATTTTGCTTTGATTGAGCCAAGATGCATCTTCTTTAAACAAAATAAACTAAAAAATAACTAGAAATAGTAATGGATAATGATTTGTTACAATCTTAAAAATTGAATCAATGTTGATTCGGTCTTCCTGGCCTTTTCTGCCGACTGAGGAAAAATGACTAAGTCACCTCTAATTTCAGAAAATCACCATGTAATAATAATAATAATATGCCGGCTTCAGCACAATTTAAATCTCATCATATGCCATCGCTAAAACTTACCTACGGCGTCAAGAAAAAAAATCCACAGAATCTTTTAGTTGTAATACACATAATGGGAGGAGCCTTTATTGCCATAACAATTATGTTTGCTGGAGGCTGGTCCAGTTTCTGCTTTTGTTTCAAGTCGTGCTTGAAGCGCAAAGGTTAGTGATCTATACTATGATATATCCAACTGCATGGTCAATAAAACCAAATGGTAACCTTCTTACAATTACTGCATTCCAAATTGATGAGTGAGTTTGCATCAATTAGGAAAACTCAATGCAGAGGAAATGAAGTTGAGGCGCTTCAATTTGGAGGAGCTACGGAAGGCAACCAACAACTTTAGCCAAGACTGCTTGATCGGTTCGGGTGCGTTTGGCGACGTTTATCGTGGCATCCTCGACGGGGAAGGGACCTTTGCAATCAAGAAAGCTCGTGATGGATCATACACGAGCACAGAAGAATTCAGAAATGGTAATGTAAAGTTATACATATACAGTTAAACCTCGATAAAGTAATATTCGATAAAGTAATAATCTCGCTAAGATAATAATTTCTTCCGGTCCCGATATGGGTCAATACACTAAAATAATGTTCGATAAAGTAATAAGCTCGTTAAATGAATATTTCTTTTCGGTCCCAAGGTTATTACTTTATCGAGGTTTAACTGTAGATCACTGCACAAGTGTGTTATTAATCTGATTCAAATTCGGGTTTTGTCGAAGCAGAGGTGAGGCTGCTATCAAGAGTGAAGCATGACAACCTTGTTGGACTAGTGGGATTCTGTGAAGAAAGAGGTGAAGAGATTAATGACAAACTAATACTATTATTGGATAATGATAATGATTTGTGAGTGTTTGAGAGATTAATTGGACTGAATTTTACACGAGAATTACATTCTTGAGTGCTGAATTATATTCATGAGATTATATTCTTGATTGCTGAATTTTGCATTCGAATTATATTCAAAATGGTGATCCTCTTGTGATGCTTCCAACAGGGGCAAATGCTGCAAACATTCTTGTCTATGAATATGTGAGTAATGGTTCACTACATGACTACATCGTGGCGACGGGTACGTACTTCTAACTCTACGACATTGTTAAAATGTTAGAATGTGGAGTTGTACATCAACATCAACATTAAAAAATAACTATTTTTTTTAAGAAATAAAAATTATTTTAATGGAGTTGTACATCAACATTAAAAAATAAACCTTTCATCAAATCATATTAATACTCCCTCCGTCCTATTGATAATGACCCCTTGGCTTTCCGGCACATGAATAAAGAAAGTAGAGTAAGTGATAAAGTAAGGGAGAGAAGATGAGTGAGATGGTGAGAGAGTGGATAATAAAGTAGGAGAGATAAATAAAAATATAAGAGAATATAGTATTTTTTTTCTTTTTTTAGAAATGAGTCATTTCAAATGGGACAAATCGAAAAGGAAAAATGAACCATTATTAATGGGACGGAGGGAGTAACATTATTCTCCACTAGAACAACTATGTCCACCCATTAGTTATATCCATTATCATACGTAGTAAAAAATATCATTATATCTAACAACTTATATCCTTATATCCCACTATTTTATACATATAAATGAGTAAATACAAAATTAATTTCTTAATTATATAACATTATAAAATAACCTGTCATATATATATATGCAGGGAAGGAAGAGATGAGCTTAACTTGGAAAGAAAGAGTAAAGATAGCCATTGGAACAGCTAAAGGTCGGTGTGATATTCGCAACTCTTTCCATCGTAACACATTATTTACTAGCTAGTGTTTTACAATAGGAATAGCTCATCTTCACGAAGGGACTAATCCGAGCATAATCCATCGTGACATCAAACCAAGTAACATCTTACTCGGAGAAGGATTCGAGGCAAAGGTTTCCGATTTCGGACTTGTTAGGTTCGGTCCAGTCGGAGACCAGTCGCATGTAAGCAGTTTCGTCAAGGGGACACCAGGCTATCTCGACCCTGCCTACTGTTCGAGCTTCCATTTGACCCCATTCGCTGATGTCTATAGCTTCGGGGTCATACTCTTACAACTTGTTTCCGGTAGGCCTGCATTCGAGTCCACAAAGAGAAATGCTAGTTTTCACATAGTTGATTGGGTAAGTTATTACAATGCTTTGTCCTAATTAATGTTATATGTTCATGTTCAAGAGAAATGGACAAAGGTTAATATATCCGGTTATTTAAATCTAGGCGAGGCCTAGCATCGAGAAAGGCAATGTTGAAGAAATCTTGGATACTTGTCTTCTTATGGAGGAATGTAACACGCGAGTGATGTTGAAAATGGCACAACTTGCTCTAAAATGTGTGGAGGAAGAGCCCAAGAAGAGGGGTACCATGACTCAAGTTTGGAAAGAACTCGAAGCCGACTTCATCCGCGACGATTTGCCGGAGAAGCTTCCGGGAGATGACTCTCCAAGATTGAACGGCGGATCTAGTCGATGTGATTTATCGCAAAGCATAGATGGTATTGGACTTGAGAAGTTTCATGTGGAGATGGATAGCTTTTCTTTTCAAAGTGCTAGTTTGAGGTGCTTGGAAATTAGCACGAGTATGGATCATGCTTAGCTTGGGGGATGCACCCCTGCATGCATATTGACCAATCACATAGTACTAGATTTGGTTACTTTATTCAAATAGGTTCAAACAAAAATTAACTCCTTTTATATGTAAATAAGATAATATCAACAAAATTGAGAAAGTAAGCAAATTAAATACTAAATTATTTTTAAAAAATGGTTCTTTTTATATAGATTTTTTCTTAAGGAATAAGAATATCTGAAAACTGGAAGTATTTTGTTGCGTGGAAACTTCATTAAACCACCTACAACCGTTTCAAGCAAACTGCTTGATTAAGGAACAATTAGTTTACCGAATAAACAAGTTTCCTTCCTAAATGCCTCTTAATCGAGACCATCATATATATAAAAGTTGGCTAATTAATTTCACGGCCTAGATGTATTTATTTCGAAAAACTCTCTTTTCCTGCCAAACAAGCGAGATTACATGTTAGGTGATGATTGAGTATAAGATTTGAAAATCTCAAAACCCCTAGTTGAGTGATGAACCAATATAATGTAATAGTTTAGTTGAGTTCAGCATGTTAGGAACTCAATAGTCTAGATTGAGTTCAGTAGTTGATAGAATCAGTAGTTTATTTATTCTCAGTTGTTGGATGAACTCAATGTTTGAAGACTCAGTAGGGTTCCTCAGAATCTACTGAACGTGTGTTTGGATATCAGTACAGAATGATCGACCTACAAGCTGAATCTCTCAGAAGAATGTCAGTAGAGGACAACTCAGTTAAAGTGGCTGAGGTATTAGAGGAAGTTAACTAAGTATCAGTCATGGAGTTTGAACAAACCTCACCAATCAATCAACCTCAACCAATGATGAGCTGATAGCACTGTACTTGCACTGGCATAAAGTTGCCATCAAGACTGAAAAAGAGATAATCTCTACAGTGATTTTCAAAACTTGAGATTGTCGTTTTCTTTTTCGTTTCTGACACATAGCTATGTCCTCTCTAACGGATCTTTTCAGGAGTCAAGACTATAAATTGAGATCGATCTTCAAGTGTTAAAGACACCAGAAAAACAAAGCATTCAAGCATTCAAAGCTCTAGAAATCTCAAAGCTCACCCAGCGAAGAACTCTCTTAAGCGGTAGAAATTAGTAAAGTTCTTCACTCTAGAGTACCATCATTCCCATCCTCTATTCTTTAACCAAACATTGTTAGATCATAAGCTTAGACATCGAAGGAGTTCATTATTGAACTGTTCTTATTGTAAGAACTATTTCTCAGTTGGAGAATCTCAAACCTTGTGTTTGAACCTATTATAAAGTCACTAGGACTATTGTTGGTCCCGAGATAAACATTCAAGTGTAGAGGGGGGGGAATATACCTGAAAACTTTCTCAACTTAAAACGCGAACAGTCCCTTTGAGGAGAGTGCCTTGCTGAATAAATTCAGTAGACTAGATAAGTTGTTCTGAATCGCGTGGCAGAGTGACTGACTATACTGAGGCCTGCTAGCTGACTGAAGTCAGAATTCAGTACCGTTCAGTAGGGTGCGAAAATGTGTAGGCCCAATTAGGTTGAGTTAGAAAATATTTTTATTAAAACTGTTTCAGTATGTTAGTGCAATCTTTTAAGCTTTGCTGAAACACAGTTGAATGATTTTGAAAGATATTTTCAGTATGAACAGAAATCAATGCAGCAGTAAAACAGAGCACACAGAACACAACGATTTTAAAGTGGTTCGGATATCAACAATCCTACGTCCACTGTCCCGAAAAGATCAGGAGACTATTTTATTATACTAAGTTAGTCTCAATCGGTCTGTGCACTGGACAAACACTGGTTTGAAGATTATACTGAGCAAGTATCAGTTTACAAGAATTATTGACAAATTCCCCCCCCCCATTATCGGATCTAAGAATTTGAATATTTCTCTGAAATTGAGTTTGAACCATGGTATAGAAATGGGTGAATTTGTCAAAAACCTGAGATTTATGTTGTAAAAAATACACCCATGTCATCCTAATGCAATCATCAACAAAGAGCAGAAAATATTTAAAACCCTGACCTCCCACAACAGGTGAATGACCTCAAACATCAGAGTGCACCAAAGAAAAAATAGAGTTTACTTGTGTATTATTGGGTTTAAAAGATTGTCTGTGACTTTTAGCCAAAACACAAATATCACAAGACAAAGTCTCAGTTTTCACTAATTTAGGGAATAAAAGTTTAATATAACCCATGGAAGGATGTCCCAATCGTCGATGCCAAAGCCAGGCTTCCCGGTCTGTAGTTCCGTGAGCAAGCATCACTTTGCCTTGTTCAGCTATCTCATCCACATAGTATAATCCGTTTCGCTCAGTGCCACGCCCAATAATCTCCCCCGTCCTGATATCCTACCGAAAACAGAAGTGAGGATGCATTAGCATGGTACAGTTAAGCTCTTTTGTAACATGGCTAATTGACATGAGCTTATGGGAAAGAGACGGAACATATAGACAATTTGAAAGTTGTAAAGTGGGAGAAATTTCTATAGTTCCGGCGCCCTCTACTCGAGTTAAGTCACCACTGGCGATCTGAACGTGTGTTCTTAATGGTCTTGATGAGTCAAGGATATCAGATTTGTCAAAAGTCATAGTATCAGTAGCCCCACAATAAAAAATCCACCCCCTATCTTTATCCCTTTTTTTACATTAGGTTTGGCAAACAGTGGAAATATTACTACTAGGCAAAGGTTCGTGGTGGTTCTGCAACAGATGGGGTCAGTTTTGTAACTTGGCATACACTGGGGGACTAACCTGCAAATAAGAAGGTGAGGGAGGGTTTAGTGGTAAACCACCAAACCCTATACCTGTTGTTCCTTCTCCCTCGCGATTAACCGCCGCACTCCCCTGTTCATTCACCTTTGGACTGCTCACCGCCACCGCTGCGCCGGCCACTTTTTGCCTATCAACTCCGATAGCTGACTTCCCCTTCGCCTGTGGGACCTTGTGGTTGTCCTCCCACCAATCGTGATAACCGACGAGTTGGAAGCACGTCTCCTTGGTATGTTTCTGCATCCCACAATGAGTGCAGTGGAGTTTCGATTTATCCACTTTTCCTCGCGATGTCGGGTTTCCAGAGAGAGTTTGGGCTCCTTTCTGCGTCGGCGGTCGATTGCTGTCCGAACGTGGTGCAGTGTTGCGGGCTCCGAATCCGGTCCCTATGCCTCTCGATGATGTGGTTCCCGAGTCGGTAGGGTTGGTTGCCGGTTGCAGAATCTATAGCCGGGAGGCCTCCCGTCTCACCTTCGAGAACGCCGACTCGGCTAAGGGAATTGGGGATTCTTTGAGGATGTCTGCCGGATACCATCGTATTTGGTATCTAAGCCGGAGAGAAATTGGTAGAGTCGGCGATTAGAAATTAACTTTCGGTACTTATTGATTCCTTGCTCACAACAGCCGAAAGGGTTCGGCTCTCTTCGGTCGATGTTTAGCCATATGGCTTGCAATTCATTCCAGTGATCCTCCAGTGTAAGTTGAACTTGATTAACCTTGTTGGCTTTAACCTCCAAATCGTAGATTTGGAACGGGTCGGCCCCACTCCCGTAAGTGATTGTTAGGCTATCCCACACAGCCTTGGCGGTCTAATGTGTGCGAAGCTTGTTACGAGTTTCCCTTCCATGTTTTGTATGAGCCATGAGAAAACAGAGATATCTGTTTCCTCCCATTCATAGTAGTTTGGGTCTGATTCGGCAGGCGGTGGTGGTTGTCCAGTATTATGTCTGGATTTACCCCTGTTTCTGACTGCTACCCTCATGAGACGAGCCCATAGTGGGTAGTTGTTCCCATCGAGTTTAAAACCAAGTGTAACATTATCGGAGCTTCGCACCAGATTTGCAACCTGTAGCGTTAACTCATTCTGTGCCGTTGGATTTGGATTGGTTGACTCGTCTGGCATTGTTGTGTTCTTTTTGCAGGGAAAAGAACAAGGATTTCTGCCTTGATCGATGTTTAGATTGGATTGGGAAAGGTATTGGAACGATGATGATCTAGTTTTGAGTTCCTAGAATCATCGCCTGCTCTGATACCATGTTAAAACATGGTTCAACATCATTTGTAAGGTGTTTGGTGTTTGTGTTGTATGAGGAATTAGAATTGATCAATCAAAGATTACTGCTATAATTTTTATTTATGTATATTCAACTATTGTACAAACCCTTTTCTTATAAGGTTAAACGATATACTGTACAAGGAAATAGAAATCATAAACATGTATTACGTATCTTGACTGATTCTAATCTCCTTAACTCCTGATGTGATTTGTGATCTACTTTCCTTGCGGTGATTTGATCTACTTTCCTTTCCAACATGATTTGATCTACTTTCCTTGCGGTGATTTGATCTACTTTCCTTTCCAACATGATTTGATCTACTTTCCTTGCGGTGATTTGATCTACTTTCGTTTCCAACATCTTTACAGTCTTTGGCTAGACTGTATTCCAAGATCAACTTTATGATAGTGTGCTTAGTGGAGTCTCATTCACTACCTTGATCACCCGGTTCAATCTCTTCCCATGGTATTCATACCATATGGAATCATCATAGGCCTCTCTCAAAAACTCTTTTTCACAGTTGGTTGACTGCCTATCCACTTGTCAAACGATGATAGTTTGTTCTTTTTATGCCCCTTTCTTGCCCCTTTGTGGTTGGGTCTTCAGTTTTGAAATGCATGACTGATCATCAGAAGATAACAAGCTGCTGTAAACGCTCTACCTGGGAAGGTGAAGCACATTCTGTACAGATGCAGAATAATAAGCTTTATCGGGTGGTTTCCCTTTAGATTGTAAAATTATGTCAGAATCCGCCTACTTGGGCAAGTTGGCGATACTGCCGACAGTGGCAGTTTCGGGTGAGGCATAGAGTGCCATGATGTTCTCCTTAATCTCTTTATCCCTCGTGTCTTTGTAATTCGCATCAGTCAGTCCATGCGGCATAGTGAGCTCCATCTTATCCTACAACAAATGCGTCTCAAGATATTCTTGGATGAAGCTCTCAATCTCGTTATTAGATAATGCAACTTCATTCTCATAATCATAAGGATTCTTAAGTGCATTGGCTATATGATGAACATAAATCTCATTATAATACCTAATACTTATTGAACGTTCATCAACATCAATCATAGTCTTAACAGTTTTCAAAAATGATCTACCCAACAAAAAACTACAGTACCCTCAACCTGCCTATCATTTGCATCTATAACATAGAATCCGCAGGATAGACAAGATTATTAATTCTGACTAGAATGTTCTCTAGTAAACTTACTGGAGCAATGCATGACCTATTAGATAGTAGTATAATAACCCTAGTAGACACCAACTCAACTCCAGTTAATTGATTATACACAGATAGTGGCATGACATTAATAGATGCACCCAAATCACACATAGCTTGCTTAACCATCACATTAACCATGAGACAAGGTAAAGTAAACATACCTGGGTCTACGCACTTGGCGGGTAACATCTCTGGATGATAGCCGATACCGAAGTATCCATCAACACTTTCTCGGACAGTTGAATTTTACCCGCTATGAAGTCTTTGACAAATTTCCCAAATTAGGGAATTTTCACGGCCTCTAAGAAAGGTATGTTTTTCCAGCTTCCCAAACAACTTCACATAGTTCATGTATTCTTTGTTCGGTGTCCGTTTCCTCTCCAACGCCTCAGGAAATGGTGGAGGAATCACAGCTTTAGGCTTTGGTCGGGCGGATCGACCACATGTCGTCGATCGCCGCTCTTCAACTTCAACATTCTGCCTTGCGGCAAATTCTGCCTGCTCTGCTTGGCCAGTCCGTTGGTCTGCCCTGTTTCAGATTGATTCTTTTGAGGGCTCGCCTTCGGTGTTGGTTCGGACAACTCCTTTTCACTCCTCGACATGATGTGACTGCAATTATGGTAGTTCGGGTTAGGCTGGCTTTTAGAGGGTAATTGCCTTTGATTTGCCTTCATATCATTAAGCGAAGTGGCCAACTTAGAAATTTGCTTGGTCAGATTTTCCAAGATATGTTGTTGCTCCCACTTTGATTGTTGCATTTCTCTCTTCATGGATTGGATCTCATCATGATTTGAAGTTACTTCCTTCTGCATCTGCTTTTGATATGAGATTGCTTCCTTTTGAGAAGCAATCATCTTGCCCATCAATTCTTCAAGCGAAGAGGATCCATGGTCGGCTTGGCTAGTTGGAGGCATGACTGACATATTTGGCTGGAAGGTCATCTGATGTGAAGTGCACTTGCGGGTTGACAATGCCCTTTGAACCCCAAATATGTTCAATTAATAATCTTCTTTATATTACAAAAAATATTTTCGAATGCACTTATACCACTTGCGAACTGCACTTACAATATCACCGAAACTCTCAAATATGTTGAATTAACATAATCCTTATAACACAAAAATGTCACCGCCTCTTAAATTTAACGTTAGGAAAATAGCCCTTAAGTGCATTGTGAATATACTCTAAAGGGCAGTTCGCTGGCTTTTAATGACGAACGAAATCCAACCGTTGGATGAAATTGATCAAATGCCAACTTCCGTTCTCACATTTACACTCTAAAGGAGTGCTCTCACTCGAACCAACCCCTATATAAGCATCAACGTCGTTGAAGAAAACTAACTAAACCCACTCAAATGAGACTGCTCCTTAACACATGTTGTATATTAATGATATTCAAATAAAAGAGAGAAATCATTGCGTAGAAAATCAGCTCGTGGTTCCTAGCTGTTCCCATAAAAATCAAAAAAGAGGACAAACGCCCCTGGTGACGGGGGTTGATAAGGCTACACATAAAACACACACACTTCCCCACATTATAGTTTTTTTATATTTTTGGAACAAGATGTTTAGTTAGGGGTGTTCAAATCTCGAATAATTCCTAGTTTCAAGAATATGGAGCCTCATTCTCAGTTTTCTTGTTCCCCACTTCTACTGATGTTGAAACCCCATTGAAGCATTATTTAATTATACTTCCACTAAAAAGTGCCTAATCATTTCGAAAAACAACAAAATAAATATTATTTCTTTATGGAGAGAGAAGAGAGACAAAGTTTCTTTATGGAGAGAGAAGAGAGACAAAGTTATATGCCAACTTAAAAACAATTAATATCGTTCCATGTTCAAGAACTAAGATGGGCCCTCCTGTATTATGTGTGTAGATATATATAGCAAGGCCATTTTCGAGTTGAAGATCATTCGCTAGCCAAATCTCCTCTTTGTCAGTGAAGCTTATTCCTCTTCTCAGTCTTCTACCACAGAAAAACTCACACTTTTCATAATGAGGTCATGGCTACTTATGTTTCTACTACTTTCGTCGATTCTGATTCAAGATGCTCAAGGTAACCCTAAACCCTAAACCCTGAACCCTAAACCCTAAACCTTCTAATAATATCAATCAATGATCCTCAATAGCATGCAGTTTCCTCGTTATTAATTTATCGTTTAATTTCTCTATGCAGGTATAAGGTTAATCAGTAAAGGATCTGCACCATCTGATATTGAGCAACATAGCCTTCATGTAAGAATGATGAGAAGTGAAGGAGGCATTGATGAGAACAAAAGCAAGAAAGATAAAAAGAAGAGAAAATTTTCTTCTAGAGTGAGAAAGGAAGCCCACCACTGGTTACCTAGAATCCATGAAGATTACTACGGACCAAGAATGCATCGACCAAAGCACCACTGAGTTATTACATACCTTCATCAACACGGTTTCCACCTCTTTTTCTTTCACTAATTGCAGACAATTACTATCATTCTTTGAGGTTTACTGTAACACCCAGCATATGATAAAGAACATATTATAACCATTTTTGTACCCTCTGCAACACTTGTACTTCCTTAACATAGAAATCAATTGCAGACAACTATTAGCATTCTTTGAGGTTGCAACACCCAGCATATCATTTCTTTCGATTGTAACATTTTTTGGATTTAATGGAACTCACTATAAGTTCAAATACTCCATCCGTCCCATAGAAAGTGTCTCCTTTCTATGGGACATGGAGTTTTAGGATAGTTGATTTTAGTTGGTAAAAGGTGGGATCCATACAATTAATAAATTATTTAAAATTGGTTTGTGAGGTAGAGAGGTGGGATCCATGCAATTAATTAATTGTTTTGAATTGATTTGAGTTGGTAAAGGTGTAGGATCCACTTCATTTTTAAAAAATGAGACACTTTTTATGGGACACCCCGAAAAGGAAAGGAATACACTTTTTATGGGATGGAGGGAGTATATTGCAAGATTCCAACATATTTAAATTTGCCAATTTGTTCTTCCCCTAAATCTGCAGATTGCCCTCTAAATTGAAAATTACAGATTCGTCCCGTAACCATGCTCAATTGGTCCAGACATTTTAGGCATAGCTGCGATGGATTACACCCTGGCAAGAAGAAAATCGCCAATACACAATAACAGACATTTTTGAAAGTAAAATAAGAAGATTATCTGAGATAAAGGTTGCAGCACTGCAGGAATGCTGCCACTTACGAAGATTTTGTGTATAATAAATCGTGACTACTAATTGTTATAATTATTAGATTCTGTCAATTATTATCAAATTATAAGCACTGGAAAAAGGCTTTGTTAGCTTTTGTAATATAAAACAGCATATACATGATCAGTACTTACGAAAAAGTACATGTAGCTTTTCTTATGTTTGTCTACAACGTCATCAAACCTATTAGGTGTTCATGTATAATAATCTGTAATATATATATATATATATAGGGTGTGGATCTAGGGAGATCCAACATTCAAAAGAGATATAAGAACCAATCCCTACCCTACATTCTTTCCAAATCAATGGCCTAGATTAGATCACTTATTTATATTAAAATAAAATAAAAAGGGAGGAAATGACAAAATTGGGAAAGAAAAAAAATACTAATATGAATGTCATTTAGAAAGTTTTAAGCGGTTTATTTCTCATTCTCACATTTTGCAATCAGTGAAAGGGGGAGGGGAGAACGGACGATTTCTGCAAAATCTGAAGAATTGACAGCTCAATTTCGTAAATTAACAGGTAGGGTTCTATAAAATTTGTTGCCCATTAGAAACCGAGGCGTGTTCTCCAAATTCGCAGTTCTTGAGCTTCGATTGGAGTGGGTTTAAATTTTCTTCATCAATTTCTTGAGTTTTGTTCTTCAGTTTCTGTAGTTTCGTCCTTCGATTTATAGTATTCGTCTCGATTTGAGGGATTTGAGTTATTTTTTCGGCATACACCATTAAATTTTTCTGGTTTTGAGTACGATTTCTGGTTTTTAAACATAGATCTACGATTTTTAACCTTAGATCTATGGGTTTTATCCCTAGATCTGTGATTTGTTTTCGATTCTTGTTAATCTTGATGTGTTTTTCGATCTATTTCTAGAGATATACATCGAGTTCCGCAATTATTGCTCTGTTTGGAATGCCATTTCGTGATTCTTGCCCTTTTTGGAAAAATATGCATACGTAGCAGTAATATGCATAAATTTGTAGAATGGTATGCATAATTTAGATGTTATATATGCATGAAAAAATGAATGCATTGTGAGTATGTGACGGACTGCGTTTCATTTTGGGGTTTGAAGTAATATGCATGAATTTGTAGAATGGTATGCATGAATTAGACGTTATATATGCATGAAAATGAATGCATTGTGATGTGACGGATTGCGTTTCTTTTTGGGGTTCGAAGTAACATGCATGAACTTGTTGAGTCATATTATATTTCATATTGTATTCGAAGTAATATGCATAAATTTGTAGAATGGTATGCATGGATGAGATGTTATATATGCATGAGAATGAGTGCATTGTGAAACATGTGACGGACTGTGTTTCATATTGCGTTCGAAGTAATACGCATGAATTTGTATAATGGTATGCATGGATGAGAGGTTATGTATGCATGAAAATGAGTGCATTGTGAAGCATGTGACAGACTGCGTTTCATATTGAGTTCGAATTAATATGCATAAATTTGTTCGATGGTATGCATGAAACTGTGAGTAAGTATACATGAAAATGAGTGGCGATTTACATGAAACTGTAAATTGTCATGATTGAATCTCAATGTTCTTTTGCAGGAGATATTCAAAGGTGATGGAAAGCCTTAGAGACTTACATCCAACTTAATGGTTTCGATTTATGTGGGCATTCGAGGACGAAAATAGAATCAACATAATGAAAAGAACTATATTCATCTAACGACTCGGCCATTCGTGTTCTGTCATGCATGAAACGTTATAAAAATCTGCATAAATTCACCTAGAATATAATATACATAAACAGATAATCAGAAAATAGGAAAATACAAAAATCGAATAAAACAAACAAAATGAGCAAAATTGCCCAAGAACAATAAACGCCCATCCAAAATCAATCTTTATGCGTACACATCAGATTCATTATAAGAAAAGAAACAATCGGGTCAAAAAGAAATATTGATTATAACGACTCTGCCATTCTGATTCGGAAATGCATGAAAAGTTCACAAGATGAGCATAAACACAGTTCACAAGATGAGCATAAACACATAACATCATGAGCATAAAAGTGTAAAAGTCAAACATGACAGCGAAATTGATGGAGAGAGAAAATATGAAGTTGAATTAAAAGAAGAGAAGCTTACAAAAATACCTTTAATGAGCTAGATTTTCTCCTTTTTGATTTATTTTTAATGCTACCTAATGAAAAATGATGGTCATAGATCAACGAAATGGGCGGACGAGATCGGTTCTCGTATCTCTTTTGAAATTAGGATCTCATTTGATCTATTTCCTATATATATATATATATATATATATATATATATATATATATATATATATATATGTATATATGTATATTGATAATAATAATCATAGTAGACTTATTTATGCAACAAGCTCATTCTAATGATATTTGCACAAGCTAGTGCTCAAGAATTTAAATATTTTATTTTAAAAATTGAAATTATTACATCTTTTACTTTGTGGAAGATGAGAGTTGATCAAGAAATCTATCAGTGCATAACTGAAGATGAACAAGGTAAGATCTTACACTATTGTCATTCGTTCGCTTTTGGTGGACATTTTGGTCCCAAATGTACTACAAGAAAGGTTTTAGATGTAGGTTTTTTTCGCCGAGCCTACACCTCGACTTTTAAAAAATTTGTAAGTTTTGTCCACGTTTCCAAATGATCGAAAACATATCCAAGAATGATGAAATGCCTCAAGAGCTACTTTGGTTTTGTGAGATATTTATGTGTGGGATGGATTTGATGGGGCGTTTCCTAGCTCATGCGGGATCATCTACATCCTACTCGTTGTAGACTATGTGTCTAAATGGGTCGAAGCTAAAGCCACGAGAACTAATAACTCTTTAAGTGATCCAAGAGACCCATTTTTGCAAGTAAGTTGTGGGATTGGAGCAGAAAGCATGTTGGGCTGTTAAGAAGCAATCATGAGGTACAAAGATCGTACTAAAGCTTAGCACGATAAAAACATCCGTGTGAAGAATTTTGAGATGGGCCAACTTGGGTTGTTATACTAATTTCGCCTCCGAATCATGATAGGTAAACTTCGATGTCGATGGATTGGTCTGTTTTGTGTATAGTCTTTGTGGCCAAGCGGAGCAATGGTGATACAAAAGCTTGATTCAAATGAAGTTTTCACCGTCAATGATACAAGTTGTGAATAAGCAAAGCTAGCCCATTCCCTAGCTCTTACGTTTGATCTTTGAACATGAGGTCTAGCCGGAAAATTTAAAGAACGACACTTACAGGAGGCAACCTGCATTTCTTTCCTTTGTTCTTTTGAAATTAAAGTATGTTATTTTCGTTTATTATGCCATTGGAGAAGATGTTAAAAAGTTAGAAAATCAAATCCAACTCGTTCAGATAAAAGTTGGTTTTTTATTGAAACTATTGTTAGACACGCATGGCGCGTGCAATGCACGCTTGTTGCTATTGGTTCATCTATGCACGAACGAGTGAACACCCAACCGGAGAAATTGAAGAAATGTTTGTGCTTATTGTGGGGCCCAGACGCTTGTATCTTTTAAAACATAATTGTTGGTTCAGAGACGAGAGTCAGGTGTAGAGGGGGGGGGTGAATACACCTGAGTACTAGTTCTTTTTCTCAAACGCGAAGGACAGTTGAGCTGTAGGTTGTAACTGATGAACAGTACCAAATAGTAACCTTCTGATCGCAGGTCAGAGTGAGTCAGCTACTGAGTCTCTCCTACTGACTTTTGTCAGTACTTGATTCTCAGTCGGAGACTTTTGTGCGGATAAGTGTGTAGGGCCCGGTAGATTTCTTCTCAGTTGAAAACGTGTTTTTCGTAAACCAAATTGTTTTGGCTAGTGAACTTTTCGAATAAGTTTTATGCAAAGTATGAGTTTGTAAGAGATTTGTATGCAGTGCAATAAAATAGTAAACGACACAAGCAATTTTTAACGTGGTTCGGATACGCAAGATCCTACGTCCACGGTCCTGCTGAACAGGAGGTCTTGTTGATTAATCTGAGCAAGCCTCAGCAAGGTATCTCGCGCACCGGATGCACCCGTCTAAGTTATAGTCCTTAGCGACTTTACAATTCAAACCTAAGTTTGAAGGGGAGGGGATTTTCTCCAACTATGAAGGAGTTCTTACAATAAGAACAGTCACAAAATGTGAACTCCTTCGAAGGTTCTAAGCTATAGATATGAACGATTGAGCTTAGATAGAGAAGAGGGATCTAAAGAAAGAAACTTTAGAGAGAAGAACTAAAAATATTCTGGTAAGCAAGTTCTTCACTAGATCTTCTTGAAAGCGCTAGAGTGTTTCGAAAGCTTGAGCGTGTAATCTCTTTGATATCCCGTGCGTGGAGCTCGGAAATGCTTCTCTATTTATAGTTGTGACCAAGGCATTTGCCCGTTGGAGAGGACGATGCCACGTGTCACAAGCGTCCAAGGAAAATGACCATATGTTCGAATTGTTGTAGCAGAGTTGTTGATTACTGTGCATGAGAGCAGCTTTAGTAGGTTAGAGCAGGTAGAGCTTACACGGCTTCTCATTGGTCGAGGTTTGTGGTAGGTGAGATATGTCAGACATCGGTCTTCATCGGAGTTGACTCTCACTCATCTTCTGTTTGTTCTTCGCCTGAGGTGTTGATTCAGTGACCTGAGCTTTTCCTCTGACGAACCTATCAGCCAGCATTTCTGAGCTTTTTGATGTTGAAGTGGAAGCCTCATGAGTGTAGCCAAGTCCTTCTTTCATGGCTATTGGCCTTTGAGCTCTGAGCAAGCTTTCCAACTTCTCTTTAGCTCCTAGGTACTGTTCAGTCATCAGTCCTCGCCAGACCTCATCACTTTTCCGAAGTGATTCATAATCCTTTTCGACTTCTGCGAGCTTCTGACTGAGTCGGGCTATTTCAGTATCTTTCTCAGAATTGTCCTTGGTCAGAACTGATAGCTGAGTTTCTTGAAGCTGAGACTTAGTCATAAGAGATTTAATCTCTTCCTTGAGTCTCATAACTAGATTCTCCGAATCAGTAGAGACCTGACAATCAGAAGAAAGTCTCTGATTCTCAGCCTTTACCTGTTCCAATTCCTGAATAGTTCTGCTGAACTCTCTGCTCAGCTGAATCTGCTCCTCTAGTAGATCATCATATGCTTGTACCACGTCTAGAGGTTCATCTGTGACCGAGCATGTGTCGTGTGTGCTATGTGAAGAAGAGGTTATATTAAGTTTCGAGTTTACCTCAAGCTCTTCTCCGGCCATCAGACAATATTCAGCTGTTGATTCAGGATCTATTTCTCCGATCTCAACGGCGACAAATGCAGCTTCGTCTTCAGAAGAATACATGAATGTATCTTCCTCGATTGAGTCATCGGATATCTCTCCGGCGATGTAGGCCTGCCTTCTTCGGGAAAATTTCTCGCGTCTGGCCTGCCGTTCTGCTCGTTGAGCAGCTGAGAGTTTGGGAAAATCGTACTGATAGTGTCCCTCCTTCTTGCAGTTGTAGCACACAAAGGTTCTGCCGCCTTTTCCAACTGAGTCGTTGGATGGACTAGCAGCAGGTTCTGCGTTCCTGCAATTAGTAGATGGTTTAGATTCTTCCCTTTTTCGATAATCCTTTTTACCTGAGGGAGAATCTCTGTGATATTTCTTCAGCTTCCTGACTCTTTCCTTTTCTCTTTGATATTTGAGAGCCATGATGGCAAGCTGATCAGTGACGGGAGTCTCTGAGGACTTAACATCTGACATAGATGCTGTTTTCCTAGAAGAAATAGGATTGGATCCAGTTTTGCTGACTGTTGCTTTGAAAGCGTGATCTATCTGTGTGTCAGCTGGAGCACTGGAACATCGTTGGGGTAGGCTGTGCTCAAATTCCTCCGTCTTTAATTTTGAAAATATAACATCAGGAGTTAGAGCATTAAGATCTAAGCGGCGTAAATAAGTAGCAAAAGGAAGCCACTTCAGTCGAGGCAATGCTCTCAAGATCTTTGTGTTAATCTCTTTGTTGGTGAACGTCCTCCCCAGCCCGTTGATCACATTGATTTGGTTAGTAAATCTGACGCTTAGCTCGTCAATGGTTTCATTGGGCTCCATGGCAAAAGTGTCGAACTTTTGTAGCTCTAGCTCGAGCTTATTTTCTTTGATCTGTGGGGTTCCTTGGCTCAGAACAGCCAAGGCATCCCAAAAGTTTTTTTGCCGTTTTGAATTCTTGCACCCTCCCGAGGTGTGAATCACCGAGCGTAGTTAGGATTGCATTCCGCGCAACTCTGGCCGAGGTTGTGCAGGCCGTTTTCTCTTCAGGCGTGAAGGCTGATTTATCTTTGGTAACTTTAGCACCGGTCTGTGCTCCTACACCTCCCACAGTAGCAAACTGAACACTGTCGATCATGGGAATGATAGGTCCTGTCTCTAGGACGTCAGTCATGCTGTCATGCAGCGATGTAAGGTGCGCCTCCATTCTTACGCGCCATACCTTATAGTTCTCCACAGAGAACATCGGCACCATCCGAATACCTGACATATCAGACATTATGGGTGAGAGTATAAGGATGTATGAAGAGATGCTTGTGCAGTGAAAAACGTTTTCAGGATTTGTTAGAGAAGACCAGTAGTTTCAGAATCGATAATCAGAAGAACATCGTGCGCTCTGATACCAATTGTTGGTCCGAAGACGAGAGTCAAGTGTAGAGGGGGGGGGGGAGGGGGGTGAATACACCTGAGTACTAGTTCTTTTTCTCAAACGCGAAGGACAGCTAAGCTATAGGGTGCAACTGATGAACAGTGTCAAATAGTCACCTTCTGATCGCAGGTCAGAGTGAGTCAGCTACTGAGGGGGTGTTTGCAATAGCTTTTGCAAACAGCTTATAGCTTTTAGCTGCCTCGATAAATGAAATAAGTATTTGCAAAATCCAGCTTATAGAGGCAGCTGAAAGCTATTTTGGTCCGAGATAGAGAATTTTCGTAAGCTGGTATTAGGCAGCTGAAGCTGATAGCTTATAGCTTTTATAATTTTTAACCTTTTTAATTAATAAATTATATTATAATTTTATAATTATTTTTTTTAATTAATGATCGATATTGCTTATTTATATGTATAATTTTTATTTATCATTTAATAAAGAATAAGTAAATTTTTTTATTAATATAATTTATAATTTTTTTTTCTTGATTTTAATTAATAATATTAATTATACTTAATTTTTTTTCTAATTTTTATTTTAATATTTTTTATTAAAATACTATTTTATATGAGTGGAAATAAATTTTAAATTTTATTTGTATAAAAATTCGAAATTTATTTAATAAGTGAGAAATAAATAACATTTTCACTTTATAAGATACTACTTTATTAATATTTTTAAATATTAATTTTTGACTTTCAAAGACTTTTTGCAAACACTTACAAATTATCAAAATCAACGACTTTCAATGCTTTCACTACTTTCAAGCACTTTCGAAGACTTATCGATAAGCTACAGCTACTGCAAACACCCACTGAGTCTCTCCTACTGACTTTTGTCAAGATTTCTGATTCTCGCGGAGACTTTTGTGCCGATAAGTGTGTAGGGCCCAGTAGATTTCGTCTCAGTTGAAAACGTATTTTTCGTAAACCAAATTGTTTTGGCTAGTGAACTTTTCGAATACGTTTTATGCAAAGTATGAGTTTGTAAGAGATTTGTATGCAGTGCAATAATATAGTAAACGACACAAGCAATTTTTAACGTGGTTCGGATACGCAAGATCCTACGTCCACGGTCCTGCTGAACAGGAGGTCTTGTTGATTAATCTGAGCAAGCCTCGGCCAAGGTATCTCGCACCGGATGCACCCGTCTAAGTTATAGTCCTTAGCGACTTTACAATTCAAACCTAAGTTTGAAGGGGAGGGGATTTTCTCCAACTATGAAGGAGTTCTTACAATAAGAACAATCACAAAATGTGAACTCCTTCGAAGGTTCTAAGCTATAGATATGAACGATTGAGCTTAGATAGAGAAGAGGGATCTAAAGAAAGAAACTCTAGAGAGAAGAACAAAAAATATTCTGGTAAGAAAGTTCTTCACTGGATCTTCTTGAAAGCGCTAGAGTGTTTGAAAGCTTGAGCGTGTAATCCCTTTGATATCCCCTGCGTGGAGCTCGGAAATGCTTCTCTATTTATAGTTGTGACCCATGCATTTGCCCGTTGGAGAGGACTGTAACAATCAAGATTGTTAGATATATTCTGGTGTTGTAGTTGTAGTTGTACAGAAGATATAAAGTGAGAAGGAGATATTGTAGAAGAAGAAGATAGAGTAGGTAGGAGAGAATTGTAAGAGAAGATAAGAAAGGAGTTGGTAAAATTCTGCTTAACATTTCAGAACCCTTCTTCAGTACAAATAGACTGGCATACAAACACGTTAATAGAAATACGATTACTAGAAAACGTAAAAGATAATTGGACTATCTGAACCGTCTATCAGCTCATTCTCGATCTCTCTCTCTTCAGCCACTTCTTGACTCAAATTCACAGCTGGCATCCACAAATGCCATATCATCTTCTTTCATCTCCGATCCATCCTCCTCTTCAATTAAATATATTTTTGCCATCATCAAATTACCTTCGTCTTCAACTTTCCCACCGCAAAGAACGAGCATTTCTCGTTCTCATCGATTTCTCCCAATATTGGGGTTGTTACAGTACCCATCCCTTCAATTGAGCCTTGACCCCAAGGCTGTAATTCGGGAATCAACTTTGTCAGGTAAATCTCTTCATCCCATCGCTCCATCCTTGCTTCTCCAACTTCCCATTCCACCGAATATGTGTGAATCTCTACCCCTTTTTGATTGAGCTTACTCCTTTTTCCTATCACATGCGGCGTCAGTTTGAATTCTCCGGAAGATTCAACTTCGACTAGTGTATCTCTCATGAGTTGAGATTCTTCAAGGACAGCTGCATGGGAAACAACTACAGTAACTCGATCAGCAACCACCCATACTATCTCAAGCTCTTGCTTTGTCCATGATCCTCCCTGTGTTAGCATCCTAACATGCAAGCCATCTTCTTTCTGCTTCTTTATAACAATCGAATTTTCAAGCCATTTGAAAAACTCTAGGCAAGGTGAGATATCTCTCCCATTGAAGAAGTCTTGCAAAAGCTGCTGCACTTTCGGGATTTTAGTCCAGTCACCGACAAGAACAACATCGTGGACTGAGCTCTTACCCATCTTTGCATCCCTCAAACACTCCTCAACCGGCTCCTCATTGATATCAACATCAAGAAATGCATCACTCTTCTCTACTATGCTTTCACTCTCCACAACCAATGTCTCTCTATCTTCACCAAAGTTCACAATATCAAGAGCTACACTATTCTTTTTCAACTTTTTTCCAATTAATTCTAACGCCCTCTTGTCATATTTAGTCGGACTTCCCTCAAACACAACTATCCTTTTGTGAGCATCACTCAGCTTCTGTTTCTTCTCACGGAAGCAATGTTTATCTTCCTCATGTCTATCCCTATCACGATGGCCCGATCTCTCATGTGAACGTCCCGCTTTTTTCTTGTTCGGATCGACTTCTCTTCTTTAGAATTAGCAGTTGATATATGCTTCACAAATTCAGCAGCCGCAGCCATATTAGCAGATGGGGATTCCATGGAAGATAGAATAGCTTGCTGCTCCTCAGTCGAATAATCAATTGGAACTAGAGGCCTCATCTTTTTTTCCTTATGTGCATCTTCTTCCTCATCCTCATTAAAAACGTAAGGTACAACGGCTCCTTTCCCCCGATCCCGAAAGCCCAAAGCCCAACTTTTTGGCTTGCGGGATGCTATTTTGTCGAACATCCGAAACAGAGTTAGATGAATCAATGGGTGCCATTCGTCAGAACCCCTTCACCTTCATAAGTCCCGTGGCTTAGTTTATGCTCGGAGGTCCGATCGCCTTAGCATGGTTTTCAACATTGGTTTCGTTCGGTGGAGATATCCTTCTCGAGTCCATAAGTCGGTGGAATAATTGCGGTTTTCGGACTTCAAGTCGTTTCTTTGATTCTTCTTCACTCTAATTTTAGCTTCCGCAATCTCTTCCTCCTCTCTCGCCCATCGACAAGGTCGTCCTCCTTTTCCCCTTGTCTTCTTTTCCTCTCTTCATTACTGACCTTGTATTTACTCTTTTTTTCATACCCATCATCACCATCATGTTCTTGTTCCTCAATTTTGCCAATAAGACCAGGTTTATAACCAAACTTGCCTCCGTAGTTTACCAAAAATTTGTCACAGCCAACTACTTTAGCCGAGTTTTGCTCCTTAGCAGCTGGCTTGGATTTCGCCGCTGGCTTCTTCTTTGAGGCAGAAGCTAACTTGTCTTTGGCAGAAGAGACTTTAGCCTTCGGTTTGGCTTTCGCCGGAGCAGCCTTCGGTTTGGCTTTCCCCGGAGCAGCCTTCGGCGCCGACTTTGGCTTCGCAGAGGGTGCAACCTTCGTCTTATAAGGCACGGTGATGGCGGTGGCTTTCGACGACGTTTCGTCTTCCTTGATTGGCTCCTCAACGGCCGGAGCCTCCACCTCAAGCTCGACTTCAGCAGTTGGCTCCTCAGCGGGAGCTGTTTCTTCCTCAACTTCTTTCTTAGACTCGGCTGTTTCCTCAGCGCTTTCACTTGCTTCGGGAGCTGGCGAGTCCTCCACTTTCTCCTTGGAAAGAGATTTAGGTGGTGGGAAAGGGTATGATTCAAGAGATTTAGAATTGATGAAATTTGAGGTTTGTTGGCGGTTCTGCTCTCGTTGATATGGGTAGGGTTGTGGTGGTTTAGGTGGAGTGATGGGAAAGGTAGACTGTGGAGTGGGATAATTGGGGTTTATGAAGTTTGGGTTCTGGAAGTGTGGGTTTGGGTACCAGATTGGAGCTTGGGAGTATGGAGAAAAAAGATAATGTGGATAGGCCATGGTGTTAGCCAGGTTATTCACAACATGGACTAGAGTTTGATATTGAGTGTCCAAGGTATTAAAACCTTGTTGAATCCAATCGGGTGGTTTTGCGGGTGCATTGCCGGTGAAGATTTCGGGTTGGGAGGTGGCGGCGTCCCGTGGTTGCTTGGGCCGATACCAATCGAACTTTTGTTGGAGTGCTTGCCCATTGTCGAAAGATCGTTGCTCGATACCATTGTAACAATCAAGATTGTTAGATATATTCAGTGTTGTAGTTGTAGTTGTACGAAAGATATAAAGTGAGAAGGAGATATTGTAGAAGAAGAAGATAGAGTAGGTAGGAGAGAATTGTAAGAGAAGATAAGAAAGGAGTTGGTAAAATTCCGCTTAACATTTCGAACCCTTCTTCAAGCACAAATAGATCGGCATACAAACACGTTAATAGAAATACGATTACTAGAAAACGTAAAAGATAATTGGACTATCTCGAACCGTCCATCGCCTCATTCTCGATCTCTCTCTCTTCACCACTTCTTGACTCAAATTCACACTGGCATCCACAAATGCCATATCATCTTCTTTCATCTCCGATCCATCCTCCTCTTCAATTAAATATATTTTTGCCATCATCAAATTACCTTCGTCTTCAACTTTCCCACCGCAGCAACGAGCATTTCTGTTCTCATCGATTTCTCCCAATATTGGGGTTGTTACAAGGACGATGCCACGTGTCACAAGCGTCCAAGGAAAACGGCCATATGTTCGAATTGTTGCAGCAGAGTTGTTGATTACTGCGCATGAGAGCAGACTTTAGTAGGTCGAGCGTGTAGAGCTTAGACGGCTTCTCATTGGGTCGAGGTTTGTGGTAGGTGAGATCTGGCCGACATCGGTCTTCATCGGAGTTGACTCTCACTCATCCTCGTATGATCTTCTCGCCGACTTTCGAATGATGTTAAAAGCTGGGTCGTTTCCTGTCAGATATAGTAGACCTGATAAGATCTCTGTCTTCTTCGTCTGAGTCTGTTGATAGTGTATATTCTACTGAGTATAGTCAGCTGATGACTCTGAAGGTACTGAGCTTGAATACTGTGTTCTTCTACTAATGTCGGTCAGCTGATGAGAAGTCTTCTATTGAACGATGGTCAGCTGATGACTTGAGAACGCAAGCTCTTACACTGATGACGTGGGGTTCTGGAAAGTAAACTTCCTACTGAAGATCAATCCAACATTTACCCCGTACAGGACTTAGACAAAAATGATAATGAAAAATATAATATGTCTAACCTATTACATTATCTATTCCTATTGACAAAACACAAAGGATACAAGCCGGGTTTTGGGATCTTCAATTCCATAGCATGAAACACTATGATTTCCCCCATTACCGATAAACAAATAAGTCATATTACAAGAACTACTGATAAAGTAATACTAAGTATCCTCTAAGTGGTTGTTAAGACAAACCACCGACTCATAACCCAACAAAAACTTAATATCAAGCTTCGCCTTTGAAATTAAATATCATGTTTTAATTTTAATTACATGTACAATTTATATACACATAATTTTAATTAATATTTTTTTAAAATTATATACTCCCTCCGTCCCGCTATTATCGTCCTACTTGCCTAATCTGACCGTCCCGCTTATTATCGTCATATTTCCTAAAATAGTAAAACTTACTTTTAAACATAAAATGAAGTGGGTCCCCCTTACTCACTACTCAACCCCACATTCTTATACTCTCTCTCTTCAAAAATATATCTCTCACTAGATTATGTTCCGCTCCGAACTCGAAAATTATGATTTTTATCTTTTTGAAAACTTTAGATTATTTCTTCAAATACAATATAAAAAATAAAAATCGATTGCCTTTTACTAGCCTTGCAAAAATTTGGATAATTATCATTTCTTTCCACCAACCACTCCTCGAAAACCGTGTTTATTTTCTTTATACAATTAAAACTCATAAAATACACACTAAACTAAAATTTCTTAATCTCCGTGCGAAGTCAACCTGGGACGAAATTAGCGGGACGGAGGGAGTACTTTTGAAGGTGTGCATGCAAATTAAATTAAATTGTACATAAAATAAAAATATGGTATTTTAAGTTAGATTCTATATGAATTAAAAACTTATAAACATTATTTACTTTTTTCAAATGGCAATCAATTTGGAGAGATAAAATAAGTGTAATAAATAATCACATTTGGGAGCAGAAGTTAATGTACATAATAAATGACTATAAATAAATCGAATTTTTAATTATGTAATTTTATTCTTTAACGTGTCTTTGATTGAGGATGAATTGTGTTATGCATTTTATTAATTATGACAATTTAATTGTCAATGCATTTTATGCATAGGCTTGAAATTAGCTGTTGGAGACATGTTACCGTTAGTGGCCGTTGAATTACATATGACCGTTGCAAATTGGTTTTGATGTATATAAATACAAGTATTTGATAGAAATCAACACATTCAATCTCATTCTCCATTTATTTTCTATTAAAATATGGCTGAAAATTCTAGCTCTGAAAATTCGGATTCTAAAAAATCTTAGTCATCACATAATTCTCAATTTAAAAATTATTATTAATATAATTCTCAATTTCCTTCGAATTTTCAAGTTCCCTATAGTTATCCATTTCCTCCTAATTTTTGATTTTCGTCGCTTTATGGGATGCAATTAAATATATACATTTATGGGATCTATCCAGAGTGGGCTTCATTGGTCAAGAGTTTTTCGGTACCACAAGATGCTAAAAGAAAGAAATTCAAAGAGAGACAAGAATCTGCGAGAAAATATGTGGAACGACTGTTCGGAGTACTTCAATTTCGGTGGGCAATAATTAGAGGTCCTACAAGATCTTATTTCAAAGAAGATCTAAACAATGTAATGTTTGTGTAAATTATTTTGCACAACATGATCATTGAGAATGAGGGGAGAGAAGCAACGATCAATTGGTCTGATGAAGATACACCTCCTGTGCCCGACATAACTATGGGTTCAAATAATGAATATGTGGATTATCTTCAAAATTACAATAATTTGACCAATATGACAGCTCATTTTCGCCTTCAAGCTGACTTAACGGAGCACATTTGGCAGAACTACACATCGATGTAGTTTCTTTATGTATTATGCATATTTAATTGTATTTTTTTGGTTTCGTTTATGTAATTTAAGTTTAACCATGTACTTTCTAATTTTATTTATGTAATTTTGATTTCTTAAAATAAATTAATAATTAAATTGCATATGAATTTAAAAAAAACTTATATAAATTAAAATTTCATATAAATTCAAAATTATTATTATATATTAATAATACTATGAATAAAAAATAGAGAATATTCTCATATATAGAGTTGTGTGTACATATTGGTGGGTCGCATAAAAAAGTTTAGTTTATAAGGACATGGTTGGAGTGAAAAATGTTAAGAAGTTAGTGGGTTTTAAGAGCTGACGTGGCGAGTAAAAAGTTGGTTTTTTTTATTACTACTAGTGGAGTTAGCCTAAGGATCGTTCTTATATGCATAGAGAGTCCTCGCCCCTGGTGACCCTCAGGATTTTGCTACCTCGGGTTCGGATATTGGCTATGTAGAGGATCGGGTTCTTCGTCTTTGTCATCAATATATTGTCCATAAACTCACCAGTCGTATTACTTGTTTCAACACGGTCACGTCTAATGAATTCTAGATTTTTATGGTGCATGCATGTTGGTCGTCGTCTGCATTTGTGTTACTTGATAGCTAAGGGCATGCTTGTCATTTCTATCCACCGGACCCCCGTGTCCCGATTGCTACTCCCGCTGCAAGTGGTGATTCTATGCATCTGTTGCGGACTGACCCGAACTGCCAGGAAGCGCCTACCCTAGTGGGGCGATTGGTGATTCCATTCCCCCTTTTTTCTTTCATTTCTTTTCTGAGTTTGTGTTTTCTTTTTTGTTTTTTGTCTTTTTGGTTGTGTTCTTTATACTTGTATTTTCATCTTCTTTTTGTTTTGCGTCTTTGCTTTGTCTTCACTTGATCCTAGGGTAGGGATAGAGTGTAGGAATAGGAAGGATAGGGATAGAGTGTAAGGAGGTGCAGTTCTGCAGAACCTCAAGTTCCTGCTTCAAGGGTAAGACCGACAATCCATAACTTGTTACAGGTACAAGTATGATAGATAATATGATGTCTTGAGCAACTTCTAAATATATATGCCTAATGCTAACCCGGCCTACCCTCATTCTTCGTTTCCATTTCGTTGTCGAGTAGATGCCTAAACCGGGAATAGAAAACGCATGAGAATGCCACAGTGCATAAAACGTATGCCCATTTTTGTAAGAGAACCACTTCATCAACTTCCATTACTTAGAGTGCAAGTTTTACGGTAAAAGCTATGAAAAGGCTCAGCAGAAAAAGTAGATTATAAAGGAGTAACTGCTGAACAAAATCATCAGATCTATATTACAATATCTTTGCAAAATAATCAAATCTATATAATACAACATTTCTGCATAAAACTGCATGACATCTATAGGACATGGTTTCAGATTCTGACCTCAAAAGAAAGCCGATTCAGATATCGGCTTGTTGATACCCTACGGACCCCTTACATGTCGAAGAATGGATTATATTTAAAGCCCTTATCGATACTAGTATTATTAAAAGATGCGCGAACGGTCTTTGAGGAAGAGAACCTGGCTTGCTTCATAGTGTATGACTCATCTTGGGGAGCAAACAGATTTGGATGTGAGTTTTCTTCGTCATCGAATGTGGTCCATCTTTTCGAGTTGCGTTTCTCTCTACCTTCAGAAATTTGTCTCTCCTCAATGTGATCCTTGGATTCTTGTTTAACCACATCTAACACTGCATTGCCATTCCTGTCACACAAAAGAGAAGAACTGTTAGACCATGTTAGCTATAGTGTTCTGAGGATTTTGACTGACTTTCTATCTAGCATTAGATTGAAACTGATACTCCCTCTCTCTCATTAATACTGTCATGTATACTTAATTGGGATGTCCCAATAATACTATCTTGTTTCCAAAAAAGGCAATAAAACAACACTACAAATCACAAAAAGTCATGTGGACCCACATCATTTACACACAAAAGTCAAGCTTCTTAAATTCCATGCCGAAACCCTACATGACAATATTAATGCCAAATAATGTACGCAAACATCTTCTCGAAACCCTACATGACAATATTATGAGCCGCCTCTCATTCAAAGCTCTCAAGTTTGTCTTGACAAATGCATATATCTTAGTTAAGGAACCTCACTACCAATGCCAAATATGAAATGCTTACGATGAACGGAAATGTGGAGTTCTTGAGGTAAGTTCAGATTGAATTCGAGACACTTCCTTACTTATATTCTCCCCGAATTCCTGAAAAAGATTCATTCAAGAAAGAAGCAGAAAGTTAGGCCACCATTTGGTAGTGAAGATAAATGAGTAGTGTGTAGTGTGTTAATAAATTACCTCATCTAAAATGAAATCGGCTTGTGAACAATGCAATTTCTTCTTTATTTTCTTGGTTTCAGGTTCTTTCCCAGCAACCCCTCGATTGTAACTTGCATCATGTGATTTATCACATGGGGAAAACGGAGTTGTTTCATCCTCAACATTTGTTTTCTTCCATTTCTTAAATCCATCAAAACCCCACGTTTTCTTCACTAACTTTGCATTTTCTTTGTTGTCAAGAGCTGGAACATCATTCTCCTCCTTTGGCTCTCTCTGAAAGAGGGCCTTGAACGGTTTCCTCTTCCCTCTCTCACTACAAGTTTCCTTCTCAGGCAAACTTTCCATCAAGAAAACGGATTTCGATCCACTTTCCTTCTCCTTGAAACCACTATTCCAGAAGGGATTTTCAGTAGAATTCATCAGCTCATTCCCTGCACACCTAGCAGTGCCTGTATATCGATCTTTCGGTCTCGCATTCACGCTATAAGAATCACTGGCATCCTTGTCCTCCTTCAACTTTCCATACTTATTGGGTGATACAAAAGCCAACATAGAAGCCCCTTTTGTCTTCTTGAATGTAGAACCCAAGCATTTCTCTTCCTCCAGATCTATTGCAGACCACTCTTCATTTGGAATCGTATTATTCTGTGCCCCCCGAACTACCACGTCTGTTTCCTTAATCTCTGCTCCCTGAACTGCTAACCTCTGCAACAATGGCCTCTTTGAGGCGTGGTACACATCTTCTGATATGCAATTTGCATAGAGTAACTCCTGAAAATCAAATTATATGTTCAGCCACAATTGTTACATTAAAGTCTTTACTATATTCTAACAACTTTGATAAGAAAGATCATTTTTCTGATCCCACTCTTTATCGTTCTTTAGTTGGTGCATTACAATATTTGACTATCACTCGCCCTGACCTCTCCTAAGCTGTGAATCTTGTTAGTAAGTTTCTTCAGCAGCCAACTATTGATCACTTTCTTGCTGTGAAACGTATTCTTCGTTAAATCAAGGGGATTTATCTTTAGTCTATTCCTCATAAATTCAGTTGGCTAATCTATCCCAAATTGAAACAATCCACCCCAGATACCATATTACACAATTATGCTGAAATCATCCTGCTAAATTGGTTGCTTCAAATCAATTGATGGGTGAATAATAATTTTCTCCAACAACCAATCAGATTGGTAAAAGAAATCAAAGTAATACTCCCTCCGTCTCATTGATAATGTCTTGTTTCCTTTTCGGGATGTCCCACACATCTTGTCACTTACCTAATGGTAAGAAATGAGTGAACCACAATCATCTACACAGTGGACCCCACTATCTTTTACTTTTACACCATTACTTTAAACCTTTACACCCACTATCTAAAACTCTGTGCCGAAACCGAACAAGACATTATCAATGGGACGGGGGGAGTATGTTATAGTAAGCAAAAAAGAAGTTAACGACACAAATAAGTGAAAATTCGGAGAAAAGAAAGATGTTAATCAAACTCAAAGTTATATGTAATGGTTGAAAATTCAGAGAAAAAAATAAAAATAACGACAAATTCTTTATTGATGCAAGCCTATTAAACCAACAAGAAAGAAGATTAAACCAACAAGAAAGAAGTCTTGAAGTCTTTTAGATACCAATTAAAAAGCAATAAAAAAGTTGAGTTACCTGTAAGAAGATCAGCTTATCCCTTAGAATGAGAGGCGGCTCATAATCGAGAGGCGATGCAATGAGAGTTTCGAGAAGATGTTCTCTGAAAGAAGACACCTCATCTTCACGAAGAATCCCCTCTTTACAGAGGCCCATCAGATTGTGAATCTGGTGGAACGATTCCTGCTGCCATTTCAAATTATCCGACTGCTGTTTCTCCAGGAGATGCTCCGCCGCAGCTATCGCCGGTAGCCGCTTCTTCCTGAAAGGAAACGGGAGGATTGTCTTGCAGATGGAGGTGATGGAGTCGTGCAGTGACGTGTAGTATGTGGGCGTGTACGTGTGCGACATGATTTTCTGATCGAAGAAGGAAGATAAACTCTTTGATCTTCTGCTCGGTTTCAAATATGTTTTGGAGGTCTCTAACAGAGATTTATTTATAGCTGAGTTGTTACAGTGTTTGATGATGAGGTGAGGCTTTTTGAATTATTGGGTTCCTTGTTAAAACGGTAAGCTGGAACTAGCCGTTGGGTTTTAAACGTTGGTTGACGTGGAACGACGGCGTATCGTCCTTTCTTCGATCTTTTTCCTTTAGTAGGCTCGACGAATGGGCCATAAATCTGGGCTAATTAAATTTCTTGTCTGAATGGCCTTGCTGCTAAAATCTTTAAATTCTGGAATCATACATTTCATGTCATCTGAGTACATGACATGTGTACTTGGAAAAAAAATAAATAAATAACTAGTTTCTATATTTAATTTTGTAATTTTTAAAAAAGTATCACAATCTTTAAAAAATATAATCTGATCCAATCTTTGAGGTGGCAGCTCAAGTTTTTATTTAAGATATATTCCTTCAATCCCTATTTTATGTGATCGTTTGTTTTTTCACATAAATTAAGAAAAAAATTTAATAATATAAAAGTTAAATAAATATTGGTATTGAAATTTTAATGAATTAAAGTAAATTATTATAAATTAATGACAGAATTGTGTTTGCTTATTATAAAAGTTGCACAACCTAAAGCATAGGCGGATTTAAGGGGGTGTTCGATCCCCCCACCCCACCCCACCCCACCCCACCCCAAAACTTTCGTGTAATATTATAAATTGTTTTCGATTTTTAATAATTTAAATCTTTGCCCCATTTAAATTTTTGAATTTGCCCACCAAAATTTTTGAATTTGTCAACTTAATCCAAAGTAAAAATTAAGAATTAGTGTGAATGTGACTAATTTTAGTGGAGGTCTAGAATTTGAAGTTTTGGACATCTATTTTGATAGCTTATACAATTATGCATTATGTTTGTGTTTTCATTTTTTTATACTTAGATTGTTCTTTGAATAAAATATCAACATTTAAAGCATGAAAAACTCTTATCTTTCAAATATTTGATTGATTCATAAGTTAGAGATTGTTATTCTTCGGAATATCCTTCAACTAAATTTAGGCGTCGTCAAAATAATGTTTTGTACTATATTTTTCAAATAAATTACAAACAATATATAACTGGCTATTCATGTAAGAAAAATATAATATCACTAAATAAGCCTTAATTAATAAGTATATTTAGACCAAAATTGAAATGAACGCCCCCAAAAAAAATTCTCAGTGACTCCGCCCCCGGACAAATATAATTCATCCTCGTAAATTCTCCCCCCCCCCCCCCCGATAAATTCTGGATCCGCCTCCTGTAAACTAGTCTTTTTCTATATTATGTATTTATTAGACCTATTGAAATTAGTGAAACATTTATGTAAGTACTAAAAAATTACTAATATGTATATAAATTTAGGACAAATAAAAAAGAAAAGTAGATATACATAATTGAGACGGAAGGAGTATTTTGTAAAGAGTATTTTGTCATGTAATGAGGCAGACATTACAAAAATCTAAGATTTTTATAAAATCGGGAATTGTGAGGCTGCAAGACAGATGTATGTACACTGTGCATCAAATTCTCAATAATGCTGGTACTTTTGTCGATTACTATATGATATATATATATATATATATATATACATTTAATTGTAAAAAAATATTTGAAAGTTTATATTATAATTGTACAATTATAATAGGATATATAATTTTCAATTTTACCGAGTCCGTTCATATTATTTTGTAAAATTGTTCGGTTGGCATATGTATTTAATCTCCTCCTTCAGTCTTAGCGCCGCCCCCTTCTCCTGCTTCAATCTTCAAACCCCACCACCTCCTTCTCCTGCTTCAATCTTCGCGCCGCACCCGACCATCTCCTTCTCCTGCTTCAATCTTCCCGCCGCCCCCGACGCCGCCAATACCCCGAATTGAATGGAATTCTTAATTTCAATCGCCATCTCCTTCTCCTACATTTCCCGGTGAGTTAGTTCATTCTATTTCTTCTGTTCTGCATCCACCGATTCATGCATTCTTCGAATTCTCGTTCTTGCTCTGTGTTTTTTTTTTGGCATTTTATTTCGTGTTGATCTGAATTAGGAATTAATTATGAGTTGAATGATTGATTACCATGCTTATTTGAGTGATATCGCCTCCATTGACGATTAGAGGCATTTTTGTTTAAACGAACCTTTGATGAATTTGTGCCTAGTTATCTATAGCTGAACAGAAAGGGGCAGTATCATTGCAGAGATTTGAAAGGATTTTGTCAATCAGTGTAGGAGATAACTACATTAATACCAATCCGGATCTTCTAGCCCAAAATTGGTGTCCACTCGGTGGTCCACCAATCACGTCATCGCCACGCGTGCATTGGTGGGCGTGTTAGCAATAAAAAAAATATTTTAATTTTAAAAAGGTGGCCCACCAATGCACGCGTGGCGGGGCGTGATTGGTGGCCCACCGAATGGGCCACCATTTTTGGGCCAGATGATCTTCTGGCCATTAATACCATCAGTCTTTCAACCTTTCTTCTGAAATATTCATCTTCTACCTTCGTTTCTGTAATAGGCGAAGCCTATTTGATGTAACAGTTCTTATATTTGTAATTTGTGTAGTTTGTTGTGAAGTGTAAAGGACGAATTTCCAGATCTAACTGCAACAAAAGGGAATTTTCGAGAGGGAGAGAAAGGGAGGAAGAGTGAGAGAGAGTTGAGCAGAAAAGAGTTGAGAGAAATAATTAAGAGAGAGAAGATTTTTTCCAAGCATGCCGATCCCATGGCCTTCATTTCTATTTAAAGGAAATATTCAACTTACAGCTAATAAGGGAATTAACCGATAAACATGATATACTAATATTACTAAGATAATGTGTGGATGTCTCTCAGCCGTCCCACGTGCGGCCCGATCCTCGCTCTCATCGACTTTAGCCACCTTTAATTCCCATCGTAGGATCTCGTCTCTTTATCATCAACGGTAGGGAAATGGTCAAGAGTACCACAAAAGTCCATTCCCTCTTCTTCGACCTCATTTGCCTTCTTGTCTGAAAAAGAATCAACAGTAAACCCTTATCCTCCTCTGTCATGGAATCGTTCCCCTTTGCCATAGAACCTCCCATCTTTCGCCTTCATTGTGTCGTGCACCGTCACGGCCAAGCCGGGTCATGACAATACCCCTCCTTTTTCGAGACCTTGTCCCCAAGGTAAAAGATCCGGGTGCCGACGCTGAGATAAGTTTCCTCCACCCAGCACTCTGCTTTTAAATCTTTATTAACCCACTCAACCAAAAATGAGTGGATTTCTCGCCCTCGTCTGTTTGTCTTACTTCTTCGACCTTTGATGGCAGGAGTCCAGGAAACTTGGCCATCGGATGTGAACTCGGGAAGATCTGAAGATGTCGTCTTTCGGGGATTATGGAACGCTTCGTGAGGGAGACATGGAAAACGAAGCCATACCTTGCTCCGGGGGGCAACCCAAAGATGGTACGTTACTTCGCCTAGCTTTTCTAGAATAAGATAGGGTCCATAGTACCTGAGCGAAAGCTTCTGGCTTTTGCGCAGGGCTATGCTGCTCTGCCGAAAAGGTGGAAGCTTTAGATAGACCATGTCGCCTACTGCGAAACTCTTGTGTATTCTGAGCTTGTCTGCATGTTTTTTTATCTTCTCTTGGGCTAGGATTAGGTTTCCTCTGAACTTCTGTTGCATCTTAAGCCGCTCCTCAGCTATTTCCAGTGAATCGGTTGAATGAGTGTAAAGGAACGGCCCTATAGGAAAAATAGGGGTCGTGAATTCTCTCGGCCTTGCTCTGAGAGCAGACTGTACAAGCTTTAACCATTTCCAAAACTTGAGTCTTGAGTCCCTTCCAGGTAAAATACTTCTTAACTCCTTGGTATGTTCCTCCTTCTCCCGAATGGCCACCAATGGCTGAGTCATGTAACTCTTGTATAATGCTAGCTTTGAGGTTGTCATCCTTGCCAATCACAATTCTGCCCTTCTTTCTCAAAAGCCCTCTTGTTAGACAAGACTCGGGGAACGAGGTAGTGTCAATTATCTTAGCCGCCACAATGGTAGATAGGAGAGAGTCTTGGGGCATAGCTGTCACTTATTTTCTGTACCCATAGGGGAGTGGCCAAGCTAGTTGCATGACAGTGGTGGGTATCTCTTCTTGACAGAGCATCAGCTGCTAAATTCTCCTTCTGAGTCTTAGCAGCTTGTATAAAGACCCTTTTTCCCTTGTGTTGCACTGAAAAATACATTTGGTTGTAATCAAGGTGGATAGGAGAACACTTCTTAAGCCAATCACTCCACTAGAATCAAGTCATATCCAGTGTGGCCGCAGCGTGGGTATCATAGTCAAAGTCCTCGCCTCGCGTGTTCCACTTAAACCCCCCTCGGTTTATGGGCCGCTAGTCATCACATTACCATTAGCAACCACTACCTTAAGCGGCGATATCGGGTTCTATAACCCCCGGCAGATTTTTGCCACTTCGTATTTAAGAAACCGAGTGAGCTCCCGAGATCAATTAGGATCCTCGGTTTCTTGCTACCCGACTCACCCACCAATCTCATGATATGTTCTCCGTATTCCTCTCCCATGGATCCCAATGAGATCATGGCCATGCCTATCTCCTCCTTGGCATCCCTGAACTCTTCATCATCTTTTCCTTCCTCAAGACTGTTTAGGAATTCCCCTTGTTCTTCCACATCCATTACCATGAAATGTATCTTGTTACTGCACTTGTGCCCTGTAGTGAATTTTTCATCACAATTATAAGCATGGACCCCTTGGCCTCCTCTGATCCATTTCAGCAGGAGTTAGATGTTTGAAACTTAGTCTTGCAGCAGGTTCAGGTTTGGTAATAGGCTTCTGGTAAGGTTTAGTTTCAGGTTTCTTGGAATAAGTTGTTTGGGAAAGGCCCTTAGTGTATTCCTTGATTTTCCTGAGGAAGGAGTCATTTAAGTGCACTCCGCTGCCTACCCAAGTGGATTGCGATTCTGGGGTATTAGGACGCAACATGTCCAAACCCGCTTGTATGTCCTTATCCAGCCCACTTAGGAAAGCCGCCACCCAATATTGCTCATCAAAATCCCCACACCTACTATGAATGATAAAGGCCTTGAGTTCATCAAATCTTGATACATATTCATCATAACTACCCTCATGCACAAGCTTATGCAGCTCTGCAATGGCCTTGCTAGTCTGCAAGTCCTGAAATATGGTAGAGATCATCCTCACAAACTATGACCAGACCAGCTCTTCCCCCTTAAGGGGAAGATTATCATACCACTCAAGGGCCTTGCCTTCAAAATGCATGGAGGCAACGGACACCTTCTGCTCCTCAGGAATAGTGTTCACCATAGAGAAGTAACTTTGACACCTCATAAGCCAAGATCTATATCGGGTGCCATCAAACTTAGGGAAGTTTATCTTAGCAACTGTTGGCACAATCCCAGAATTAGTGTTCCTAGATCCTCCAGAAAAGTTTCTGGATCCACTACCCCGAGTAATTCCCCCCATAGATCCAGTAGAATACTGTGGAGCTATTCCATTCCCACTGCCTTCGACCCACTGACTTCTACCAGGCTCCCACTGCTCTTTCCCAACGTCTTCCACACCCCTAAACCCATCCATAAACATAGATCCATAACCCTCCTCTATTCCTTTTCCCAGATTTCTGAACCCCGGAGGGGTGCGGGGTGACATCCTAGGGTGTGAGTGATTAAAATGTGAAGTAGGGAGAACGGGTGCTGGGGTAGGAATTTGCTTAGATCCATGGGAAACTTGAGATTCCAGTAAATCCAAACGGTTAGAGAGATTACCTAGCAACCCAAAGAAAAGTGTTGGTGAGTGAGCGGTTGTTCAACGCCATTTGTTGGAACATGGCGTGAGTAATATGATCCGATAATTCCCGAGTTTTGCATCCAATTTTGCGGGTTGCGAGCACGGGTCTTCTTCCTCCACACACCCCTCCTCCGTGAGTGGAGAAAGCCCCGAGGTAGCCATGATCGGAGCTCGATACCACCGTAATAAGCGGCCTATTTGATGTAACAGCTTCTTATATTTGTAATTTGTGTAGTTTGTTGTGAAGTGTAAAGGACGAATTTCCGGATCTAACCGCAACAAAAGGGAATTTTCGAGAGGGAGAGAAAGGGAGGAAGAGTGAGAGAGAGTTGAGCGAAAAAGAGTTGAGAGAAATAATTAAGAGAGAGAAGATTTTTTCCAAGCATGCCGATCCCATGGCCTTCATTTCTATTTAAAGGAAATATTCAACTTACGACTAATAAGGGAATTAACCGATAAACATGATATACTAATATTACTAAGATAATGCGTGGATGTCTCTCAAGCCGTCCACGTGCGGCTCGATCCTCGCTCTCATCGACTTTAGCCACCTTTAATTCCCATCGTAGGATCTCGTCTCTTTATCATCAACGGTAGGGAAATGGTCAAGAGTACCACAAAAGTCCATTCCCTCTTCTTCGACCTCATTTGCCTTGTCCGGAAAAAAGAATCAACAAGAAACCCTTATCCTCCTCTCGTCATGGAATCGTTCCCCTTTGCCATAGAACCTCCATCTTTCGCCTTCATTGTGTCGGTCTGCATCGTGGCCAAGTTGGGTCATGCGACAGCTTCAACATCTTTTTATAAATTTGGCCTAATAATTTAACCGGCATTGTTCTCTTTTACGCCCTAACCTCTCCAAATTTACATGTTACTTCAAAGTATTAACACGAATATTTTGAAGTTACGATTACTAGCTGCTCTTATAACACAAATTAATACATATGTTAGTTACACTCGTATAATTTAGCATATAGTATTTGGATAGTGTACCCTAATAATTTAACAGTGATAGAACAGTGATAAGAACATACGTAATTATTAGCTGATATTAGGTTAAATTGTAGTGAAAATCAGATAACTTAACATATGTTAAATTGCGTATAGGTGAAGTGGGTGAAGGGTTGTATGTGTTGCACGTTATCCCTGCGGTTCGCGTGCACAATGTTGATACCACACGGTTAGTGCATCAAAGACTCCTGATGAAGTTCCGTGCGCGGAGCGGGTCCGGATAGTATAATATCCGGACCTGACCTACAATTTTGCCATCACTAGCCGCGCAGGAAAGGAGAGAAAGTAGCGGCGTGGGAAGGGAAAGGGAGAAGCGACGTGGACAACCCTAGAATGTCGGTGGCGGCGAAGGAGAGAGATTGAGAGAGTGAAGAGATATTTTGAATAAAAAGTCATTAGCCCCGTACCTGTGTATCTCTGTATGATGTGATGCATCGAAAAATACTGGTTGACATAATGCGTTTATTTTAATTATTTATTTTTCTTTGAACACAGAGTTACGAGAATCACATCAGACATCCTAGTCGACCGAGTCAAGTAATGTTTCTCAGAAGAGTTTCATCGAACAATTTCCGGTGCAGTTCACTGCTGCACCATCCATTTTTCGCCTTTCATTTTTCGGCAGAAATACTACAAACAAGGGTTATTCTAGCAAAGAACGACCGACGTGTACCGAACGAGCTCTCCGATATTTTGCCTATACCAGTCCGCAATACTAGCGATACAGGTGCATCTTGCGATCAATTGGAAATTCGAAGGGCCGATGATTTTCTTCCACCCGAAGATAAGTCGCGGGGAGTTTTCCTACATAAACTTTCAAGCAAATCGCCATTCATCGTGCATTGGGTGGGGTTGATATAGAATTGAATGATGAAGTGTTTGCTAGAGTAGTGAATAGTGGGGAGATGAGTGGTGAAGCCATGGTTGTGTTTTTCAACTGGGCTATTGAGCAGCCGAATTTATCGAAAGCTAGTGGTCCCTATCATGTAGTTCTTAAAGCATTGGGTAGGAGAAAATTCTTTGTTCATATGATGGAAATAGTGAAAGATATGCGGAGCAGAGGGGTTAGCCTGAATTCGGAGACGCTTTTCATTCTTATGGATAGTTATCTTCGCGCTCGACAAGTTTCTAAGGCTACTAGAATTTTCGGAGAATTGGAGAAGTATGGATTAGAATGTAACAAGGGAACTCTAAGTGTTGCTTTGAGTTGTTTATCGCAGCGATCTCATGTGGGAACTGCGTGTTTGTTGTTCATTAGAATGAGAGAGAAGGTGCAATGTGATTGTTCGATGTACAATATTATCATTGGAGGGTGGTCGAAGTTTGGTAAAGTTACCGAAGTTGAGAAGTTTTTAAAGGTGATGGTGGATGATGGAGTTGAGCCTGACTGTATTACTCATAGCTATATTATTGAGGGGTTTGGCAGAGCTCGTAGGTTCGATGATGCCATTAGGATTTTCAAGTATTTGGAGGGCAAAGAGAATGCACTAAGTACTGAAGTTTATAATGCTATTATTTTGAATTGTATTGCTAATCATGATGTTGATGAGGCACTGAAATACTATGAGGCGATGTTGGGTGGTTGTTTTGAACCAAATGAGGATACTTATGTTAGGATCATCTTGTATCTTCTCAAAATCCGAAGAGTTTCAGATGCTATCGAATTGCTTGATGAGATGCTTGGTCGAGGTGTAATTCCTTCCACGGGAATTTTGACTGAAATATTAAAACCTTTGTGTAGCTACGGTCCACCTTATGCTGCATTGATGGTATATAATAAGGTAAGCAAAGCAGGATGCAAAGCATCACTCACGGCCTATAAGCTGCTCTTGATGAGGTTATCTAGGTTTGGAAAATGTGGAATGCTGCTTAATATATGGGAGGAAATGCAAAAAAGTGGATATGCTTGTGATATGCATGTTTACGAATATATCATAAATGGTCTTTGCAACACAGGGAGGCTTGAAACTGCTGTCCTTGTTATGGAGGAATGCATTCGCAAAGGATTTTTACCCAGCAAGATCATCTGTAGCAAACTTAACAATAAGTTGATGGATTCAAATAAAGTTCAGTTGGCGTACAAGCTTTTTCTGAAA